>JAJTUV010000072.1:0-1200000 GCA_021653895.1 Mastomys natalensis | reverse complement strand
TTTTTAGGGGGGAAGGCTTATTTGTGGGACCACTTTGGTCAGTGACTCAAAAAGATGTAACTCATTTCTGGTACTGGGGCTTTTACTTGATAGCATATGGTATCTACATGGGGCATTGTTTCCCCCAATATATGATAAGACCATATATATATATATATATATATATATATACACACACACACACACACACACACACATACATATATATATATGTATATATATATATGGCAATTTTAAGATGTTATGAAATGAAATAAATATTTTAATCCCTAAGTTTAAAAAATTCTGAGAGTAATGAACAGACAAAGTTTCCGTCTAATTACTGTAAAGGTTTATAAATGTTTAGTCTGTTTTTCACAAGTTCCTTCACTGGATTGATAGCCTATGGTTCTCTGCCCAGCACTGGTCTATCAAGACCCACAAACCAGGATCATCCTCTCTTAGAGAGTGGGCTGGGGCTCAAGATGCTGGGATAACCTTTGACCCAGCACCCTAAGGGATACAGGAGGGAGAGAGACCAGAATTTGTCTCCCACTCCAGGCAGAAACCACTGTGTATGTCATTGTGAGATGCAAGCTGGACGAGAAGGTGTCAACCGAAGCAGAGTTTTCTCCTGAGGATTCTCCCTCCGTCCGGGTAGAAGGCACGCTGGAGAATGAGTACACCGTCTCAGTGAAAGCACCAGGTGAGTCGCCCCGTAGTGACCCAGAGAGCGCTGCCCAGCTGCCTTCCGAAACACTGCTGTCCTTAGGCCCTCCAGCCCTAGACAGCGTCACTCAGCATGGCTAAGTAGACGTTTTAAAAGCAGTGCATCCTTCTAGTTGCATGCCCTGGATTACCAGTGTGGCCTCATTAAGTTGATGTTTTAAGGAGCAGCGCATCCTTCTAGTTGCCCTGGGTTACCAGTGTGACCTCGTCATTTTCCACATTCACAGTTGTCACATTTCCTCTCTGGTGAATCGAATCTTTGTGGTTGGTGTATTTTTAATGTTTTTCTTTCCCCCTCAGAACCTCTTCCGGTGGTATAGACTCCCACCTCAGGAAGAGCACGTAGTACAGACTGCTGCAGAGCAAGTCAGCCGATTCCCCTGGCCCAGGGTGGGAGGAATAGTGTTATCCTCCAGCCACCGGGACCCTAGCCCTTGGTGACTATTGGCCTTTATACAAAGCACCTTAAGCCCTATTTTAATTTTTTATATAATTACTTTTTGTTCGTCAAGGCCTGTAGAATTCAGTAAAACAGGCTGGGGAGTTCAGTGGTTAAGAATACATCTTGCTCTTTCAGAAAAGCCAAGTTCAGTTCCAAATATCACGTTGGACCCTTCACAACTGCCTAGAACTGTCTTCAGGAGGATCCGATGCCTCTTTCCTACATAGGCATCTGCACCCACATGTTCATTCTTGTGTATGCATGCCACACACACACACACACACACACACACACACGCGCTAAAATAAATACTGAAAATGTTGCAAACAGATGAAAATCCTTTAAAGATGCAATTGACAACGCCACGAGGACTCCTATTCTGTGTCCAGTCATATATGCTGGCCCGTCCATCTTCTCCCTGCTTACCTCTGACACTTCCTTCCAGCCCCAGTGACCTCTGCTTCAGCATTCAAATGTAGCACATCTGCGCTGACTTCTTTCTGCAGGATGCTTGCTCTTCCTGGCATTGACCGGTACCTCTTGTTCTGTTTAGACCTCTCATCGGGGAATGTTTCTCTGAAGGTCTATTCTGGGGACTTGGTGGTCTGTGAAACCACTGTCAGCTATTACACAGACATGGAGGAAATCGGGAACTTACTGTCCAGTGCTGCAAATCCTGTGGAGTTTATGTGTCAGGTAAGGCTGGTAGGAGGAGAGTGGAGCTTTCTGGACACGGGAATTCCACATGGGGCTATTCAGCTTCAACCTGGACTGGCAGGAGCTAGCTGGATTTGAAATCTGACCGACTTCACTGTTTTATGTAGGCCTTTAAAATCGTGCCCTACAACACAGAGACTCTCGATAAACTGCTCACCGAGTCCTTGAAGAACAACATCCCTGCAAGTGGACTGCACCTCTTTGGGATCAGCCAACTGGAAGAAGATGACATGATGACAAGTGAGTCAGTGATCATTCTAGTTGTAGATGGTGTGGCTTGCTATTCAGTCGTAGATGGTGTGATGTGGGGAGGGCATAGCTTTGTCTGCCAGCACCGAGGTCAACCGAAAGACGAAAGATGGGATTAAACCAAGCAACGTGTACGGGGTGCTGCTGCATGACCCATGCTCTTATACAGCATTTGGGTTTTTTTTTGAGTAAGTAGTAATATAGTCTAAAATAATGATAAAAAGTACAGTAAGTGCAGAAGCCAGTGACATAATCATGTACCATCGTCAAGTATGATGTACCTTACATAGTTGTGTGTGTCAGATGTTTACCTGACTGGCAGCCTGCCCAGTAGGTTCATTCACACCAGCAGCATCACCGGCATGCGAGGAATGCTTTATGCTATATCGTGATAGCCACAGCGTCACTAGGAGGTAGGGCTTTGTTTGCTTCATTCTAATCTGATAAGACTTCTGTGCCTGGAATGTCATTGCATGGCACACAACTGCCCTCGACCCCCTTCTTTAAAAAAAAGTATGTGGCTCTTATTTACCTTCTGGATGGTGTTCAAACTCAGGCAAAGGACTTCCAAGGGGCGCTTCTGCCATGACTCTCTCTGCACCCCTCTTAGTGGTTTTCTATTCCCAGATAGTATATACTTCTCAAATCCATGTCTTGCCATTCCACTCATGGAAACACCATTCCTCTGTCCTTGCCTTGGTTGTCATTCTCCCCGTGGCCTTCTCTTTATCTCCCAGGAAGCATTTTCTCTAGAAGGAAGGCTTCCCCAATCCTCCAGGAGTCTGTTCCACCACGGCTGGAGTCTCCCCTAGCACCTTGGACCTTCAGTTCTGCAGCTTGCCTGCCATGTCTGACATTTTTTTTTTTAACTAGGCTTACAGCTCAGTGGGGGGTGAGGGGGTCTCCAAGTGCTGGCTCTTTGTCAGTTTTAAGCAAATATTTGTAACTTGAGTTAAGAGTGGGCACTGTGTACACACACTGTGGCAGCGATAGGAACCAGGAAAGTCACATCAGATGTCTGGGGCTATCACCTGGTAAGCTGCACAGGGTGCCTGTTCCTCCCCAACATGGTGGCACTACACAGTGGTACTGAAGTCTCTGGTTCTATCTGCCTGCTGTGTAGGAACCACAGAAAGAGAATAATCGGCCAGGCCTTCTCCAAGGCTTCCCTTCGGCCTCTCCTCTGTCTCTGACTGTGGAATGTTCTTGCCTCAGGGCTGTAAATGTTTCTATTTTCTTATTCTTAAACCAGAGGCTCAGGAGAGAGTATCTCATAGCCTGACAACATGGGGTTCTAGGGACATTTTGGACCTTTCAGCCCAAGGATCATGTCCTGGTGAACAGGAAGTTGGATTTATTGTTTTTTGTTTTTTGTTTTTTTTTAAAATGACAGAGCCAGGCCTGGAAAGATGACTCAGTGGTTAAATCACTGTCCACACAAGCAGTTCAGATCTTTAGAATCTC
The DNA here is from genome assembly GCA_021653895.1 of Mastomys natalensis. Taxonomy (NCBI): domain Eukaryota; kingdom Metazoa; phylum Chordata; class Mammalia; order Rodentia; family Muridae; genus Mastomys; species Mastomys natalensis. Next base: position 1,196,420 of record JAJTUV010000072.1, on the reverse strand, counting down.
TTAAATGTCAAGTGGGCCTGATGATCCCATTTGTAAGCCCAGTCTCAGAAGGCAGAAACAGATGATTTGCAACAGGCAGGCTACCTGTACTGGGTTTGAGTGAGAGACCCTGCCTGAAAGAATAAGATGGAAGAATGATAGATTAAATTCTGGATATCTTCCTGGGCTTCTCCACACATGCATATTCATATGCACCCGCCTCATATATGCCTACAGGTAAAATGAAATATTTCTAATAAAAATGCATGTAGTAAAGTAATCTGGCCCTTGATTTCTCTATCTTTGCTAGTTCCCAGTATCGACAAAGAAAGATCAAGGTTTATTTTCAAGCTTTTACCATATTACCTGGGCAGGTTTGATCTACATTAACCCCTAAATGAATCTGGCTATCTCCCATGATACTTGCAGTTTAATGTTGTTCCAGCTTTCTCTGCTTCAGATTCCCCCCCCCCATGGTATCTTCTTGGACCCTTGACTTGTGGCTCTCCTTCCAACTCCAATCTCCATCTCCCCGCCTCTTCCTAACGCTAAAACTCCAACTCCCCTTCTCTCTCCCGTTCCCTGGCTGGTGGGAGTTCTGCCCTGTTCTCTCTTCTGCCCAGCCTTTATCAGCATTTATCAACAAGGCAGAGAATAAATGGTAAAATTGTTTACACAAACTTGAGACAGGAGATTCTTGACCTAAGCATTACAGTGCTGTGTCCAGATTGAAACAAAATGTGAGGACAGAGAAGTCAGCATTTGACTAACACAAAAATGACATTTATACAGTGCATACAAACACAATACCTATACTTGCAAGTACACATAGACACATGTGCTATATTTCACAACGTATATGAAAAGAAGAGAAAATAACACATAAAGTGACAGAGCCTAGAAATCAACTTTTATGAAAAGAAAATAAAAAGATTTATTCCCTAAGTTGCCAACATGAGCCTGTTTGTTTTCTTGGCATATTTACAAAATTGGTAGTAAGACATAAGTGGATGGACGTCTTCCTATTTGGTCATTATTTTTATTTTATGTGTATGGATGCTGGCCTGCATCTGTCTGTGTACCATGTGTGTAGAGTGCTCTCAGAGGCCAGAGGAGGGTGCTGGATCCCTGGGATTGGCATTAGAGGTAAGTTAGGAGCTACCACGTAGGCTCTCGGAATCAAGCCAGTGCTCTTAACTTCCGAGCCATCTCTTCAGCCTGGATCTCTTATCCCTTAATCAGTGCAAGATAGTGTCAGACCAGTGTTGAGTGTTGTAGAAACTTGGACTTAGTCCCCCAAAACCCGCCCACTCCCAGAGTGTGTCTCTAACACGTAAGGACATGTTAGAGACAAAAATCTATCAGTGCCTTTGAGGACCGTTAGCTGCCTTGTGACTGCTGCTGAAGCCTTTAGAATCAGCATGGATTGAGGCTGGAAGTGTAGCTCAGTGGTAGGGCACTCACCCAGCATGTCAAGTCCTGAGTTTGAGCCCTAGCTCTAGAGAGAGAAAAGAGAAAAGGCAATATTTTCTAAGAATTTCCCACTCTTTTTAAAGCAGAAGATATACTACTAATGATTAGATCTACTAATTAAAATAGCATTTCCTCCCTCCTGGGAGTGCATGATCTTTAGAGGTTGCCCAAAGGAAGCCATCAGTTACGTCAGTCACTCAGTAAGCAGCGATTGAGTGTCTACTGCATGCATGCTAAGGCTCTGCAGCTATCCTGTGCCTGCCTTCTTACCGTTCGGTTAAATTCTCCTTGATGCTTTTTAGATCAGAGGGATGAAGAGCTGCCCACCCTGTTGCACTTTGCTGCAAAGTACGGACTGAAGAACCTCACCGCCTTGCTGCTCACCTGTCCAGGGGCTCTCCAGGCGTACAGCGTGGCCAACAAGCATGGCCACTATCCTAACACCATTGCTGAGAGACACGGCTTCAGGGACCTGCGCCAGTTCATCGACGAGTATGTGGTAAGCTCAGGGCAAGAGAGGTCCGGTGGTGGGGCATGTGCTGAGTGACTCCAGTGCCTCCTTTTCATCAAAGGCACTGATGGAGTTTGTCTTTAACATGTCCTCATGTGTCTCTCTGGGTGTATACAGTTCTTGTGGGCCTAAATCCAAGTTTCTATATCTACTTGGTAGCCATGTGACTTTGGGCAAGTCACAAATCCCCTTCCTTTAAGTTAATTTGTGTATGTGTGTGTGTGTGTGTGTGTGTGTGTGTGTGTGTGTGTTTTGCCTGTATATGTACACTACATGCACACCTGGTGGCCCAGAAGAGGACACCAGATATCCTAGAATGGGATGCTCTGTAGACACTAGGGATAGAACCTTGGTCCTCTGCAAGAGAAGCAAGTGCTCTTAACCACTGAGTAATCTTTCTAGTCTTTTCCTCCCATTTCTTAATATGCAAAAGGAAAAAAAAATCCTAAGAGGTCAGTTCATAGAGTTGGTTTTAGACCAACAGGAACTAACATATGCAAAGCGCTGAGGCCATTTCCAAAATACTGAGAGGAACTTGCACAGAGTGTGTCTGCTCAAGGTTGATGTACTGTCTCCACCACCTCCAGACGCCTTGGTACTGTGTCCCTAGCTGCCTTGCCCACCTTTGGGCCCAGGGAAACTGTGTCAGAATTGGTTCTTTAATTAGCTAAGGCCATGATAAGGTACTACTCAGAAGAGGTATCAAGGTACCTTTGAGACATCACTCCCTGCTGGATTCTGTCTCCTCCTGAGCCTCTTCCTGGATCTGAACGTAAGGCAGGTGGATCACCCCGCTTCCTTGGCGGGTTGTTCTTGCTCACTGGTGTCTGAGTCCTGCTCTGTGTCACCACATGCCCAGGAGTGCCTCCCTTGTCTTGGAGGAAGCTGCTCTGGACTCCACTCCCTTCAGATGTTCCTCCCTTTTAAACTCACAAAGGGCACCTGAGACTAGCTCATCTGGCTGTGACCCCCAGTATAAGCCAGACTGATGTGGTCTTGCCTGCTACCTCCAGACAGGAGTGAGCCTGACATATCTTCAGAACCTTAACTCTGCTCTGTGATAGATAAGCCATAAGGCGGAGAAGCCAAGGGGTGAAGAGGGTCCCTATACTTTGGGGGACATGTAGGTATTTCAAACACTCAGAGTAGTTTGAAACCTTGTTTGGGTCCTCACTGGTATAAATGGGCACGTGGCACTCATACTCTCAAGAGGTTTTACTTGGCTTTAGCTTGAAATCACGAATGTGCTAAACACAGCATATCATTTTTGTGTTAGCCATTTTCAGTAAGGCTACTCTGTGTCCCGAGTAATAACTAAGTTCCTGAGCTCTGTTGGTTAGCAAATGCCCTGTTCCATTTAATTTTCACCACACTCCTTTGAACTTGAAGGGACCAAGACCTTCATCTTATAATCAAGGAAAAGGACATAGTAAGCCAAGGTGATTGTGCCTAGGGTTTCACATTGGTAAAGGTGGAGATGGGATTTGAACCTAGTTCGCTGCTCTGCGTAGCAGGGGAGGTTAAAGTGTTGTTTTCAGAATGCCTTGAGTTTTAATTTGTCTCACACTTCTCATATCTTCTTGACTCCTAGCTAAGTCACCTTCCACCAACACGACTTTAGCCTTGCTGCTAAAGGTTGTCCCTACATGTTGCTTATGGCCTATGACAGTGGTTCACAACCCCAGGGGTCAAACAATCTTTTTACAGGGGTCACCTAAGACCATTAGAAAATACAGATATTTACATTATGAGTCATAACAGTAGCAAAATTACAGTTATGAAGTAGCAATGAAAGTAAGTTTATGATTCGGGGTCACCACATGAGGAGCCGGGTTAAAGGGCCGCAGCGTTAGGAAGGTTGAGAACCACTGGCCTATAAGTAGTGCACCTTTTATTTATTTATTTGCCAAATGCTAAACCTGGAATCCCAAACACTAAGAAACGGTTACTCGATTCATTCGGACCTCACAAGGAAACTAACACAGTGTCAATCAAAGGTGGCCTCTGCCAGTTGTTGATGTGGAGAAGGGCGCTGTCTGTGGTTTGAGGCAGAGGTAAGGATTGTGACACACACTATGCTGTTGGGCCAGGGAAAGCTGTTCACAGGTTACCAGAAAGTCAGCCCTCAGCCTCATATTATCTGGAGGCAGAGGGACAAGGATAGCCTGTCTGACGTCAAGGGCCCTTTACGTAAGGCCCCTGTCTTTGGGGACATCTAAAATGTTGAAACTAGGGAAGAAACCCCTGGAAATCATCAGGCACTTGGATAAACCTTCCAGAAGGTGCAGGGGTGAAGACATCCCTGGGGGACGCCTGGTTGCACAAGTGCAGGCACACTTGCGTATGCTGTGCATCTAGCTGTGTGGTCCTCTGTGTCATTTGTTTCATCTCACCCGGGCTGTTAAAAGGACAAAAATCGAGACTGTGAGACCCGCAGGGAGGACTAGATTTTCTGAGCTTTGTTTTTCCACGTGTAAATGAGGGAGAGGTGGAGCCTTCCAAAGGAGGTGAGGGAGAGGCGGGGCCATCCAAAGGAGGTGGGTGCCGGTTTGTGCCTGGTGCTGAGCCTGATTCTTTTTTTTTTTTTTTTTTAAATTGGAAATTTTATTTACATTTCAGATGTTCTCTCCTTACCCCATTTCCCCCCCTCCCTCCCAGGAACTCACTATCCCTTCCCCCCCCCCTCCTGTCTCCACGTTGGTGTACCCCCACCCACCCTTCCCCGTACCTCACCTCCCCACCCTCGAGTATCCCCCCCCCCACGACGTCCAGCCTTCATGGGACCAAGGATCTCTTCTCCCACTTATATATAGCTCCCTTGCATATATAGCTGGAGCCATGGGTCCCTCCCTAAGCGCTCCCAGGCTGGTGATTTAGACCTGGGGGCTCTGGTTGGTACTCATGAGGCGTAGTTCTTATATATGTTTGCTGACTCCTGGACATTTAACCAGGATATAACTGCTTAACTCTGTAATTAGAGGAAGATACAAAGGTTAGAGCTCTCTGACAGGGTCTATACCCACCTATACCCGTAAACATTGTAACCCTGATCCTTTGGCCACTTCAAGCCCATTCAGGGCCTGTGTCTGCCCAGCTAGCCAGTTTCCTGCGTGCAATGAGCCCGACTTCTCTTGCAGGAGACTGTGGACATGCTGAAGACTCACATTAAAGAGGAGTTGATGCACGGTGAGGAGGCTGACGGTGTGTACGAGTCCATGGCCCACCTGTCCACAGACCTGCTGATGAAGTGCTCCCTCAACCCCGGCTGTGACGACGAGCTCTACGAGTCCATGGCTGCCTTTGCCCCGGCAGCCACAGAAGACCTCTGTAAGTAGCTTAGCCTGGTTCTGCTTTCATCCCGTTGCCGAAAAATGACTTTCTTCATTCTCGTCCAAAGGGGGAAAGGCCCCCAAAAGGCCCCGATTATCTCTGCAAGCACCCAGCGAAGAGCCTGTGTTGCAACAGCACCAGGGCTGCAGTCATGTGTCATAACAAAAGAGACCTTTTTCCAACTTCCTCCACTGCTTGCCTGGAAGTCACCAGTCTTGATAGCATGGCCTTGTGGTCAAGAAGCTCTCAGCCCTACCAGTCTCCACGGGCCCTTTTATAACAAACACTTTACAATGTTTTACTATCTGACATGCAATTTATGTATGGTATAACACACATGAAACCCGTTGGCTTCCCTACACTGTCTTAATTTAAGAAAAATAAGTGGAGAAGACATGCCTAGGCATGTCTGCATGTGAAGACATATGAAATAGCCCTGTACAGGCAACTATACTCAAAGTCACCACCAACGTCATAGCCTCACATGTTGACTGACACGTATCTGCTGCCTTGGTGACTCAACTACCTAGAACAGTGTTGGCCTTGGCACCTGGAGTTTCTTAAATGATGAAACCTCTCTTCACAACCTCATATAATTTTGAATTCTTGGAAACTTCAATGTACAAAATGTATTACAAAAAACAATCTAAACCTCTCTCTCCCCCACTGCCTCCTTCCCTCTCTCCTTACCTCCCTCTCTCTCTATCTCTCTGTCTCTGTCTCTCTCTCCCTCTCCCTCTCTCTCTGTCTCTCTGTCTCTGTGTTTCTCTCTCTCTCAGTGGATATGAGGGCATATGTGTATGTGTACGTGTGCCTGTGGAGGTCAGAGGTCATCATCTTTTGAGACAGGGTCTTATTTTGAACTCAGTGTGCTCACTGATTGGTAGACTGTCTGACCAGCAAGCTCTGGGGATCTGTCTGTCTCTGCCTCCTTTTCATAGGGCCACAGATGCAGGAGACCACATCCAGCTTTTATGTGGGCTCTAGGGATTCAAACTCAGCTCCTCACGCTTTCATGGTAGGTGCTTTACCAACTGAGCCACCTCCTCAGCTTGACAATTTAGAGTTCGTTGGAGTCCATGTTCCTCCACGGTAGTGGCAATCCAAAACACCCCCATAGATCTTCCGAGCACCCTTTTGGGGGGCAGGGCACCATCCTTCAGAGAAGTTGATCTAAATGAGATTAGATTGAGGTGGGCAGGCTACTGGGAGGCAGATGGGCGGAGCTGCAGCCCCACCGCACCCCCACACAAGACTTAGTGATGTACTATGAATTGCTAAGCATTCTGAAATGCTGCCGAGGACTAAGCGCTTCTTCCCTCTGGGTCCACTTAATAGACTCAGGAAAGATAAGATAAATATCCATCAACCTGTCCGTTTTATGGATGGGGGATTTCCAGGATGGCTAAGCTGAGTACTGCCACCCTTTCAGGGCCCGGTTTTCCTGTGCGTGAGCTTATGAAAAAACCAGCAGCACGAGGAGTCCATAGAGTAGGAGGTGCAGGCTGATGGGGAGTCCCTTGCCAGCATCTTCGGGGAGAGGACAAAGGACACTCGGAAGCTCTTCACAAATGAGCCCCAGCTTGCTGGAGCTGTGAGGAAGGAGGCATGATCACTGAATCCTCATGGCAGCCCTCTGGATGCTGTTGCTGCCTGGTGTTAAACAGAGGTTCACTTCTCCAAATGGCCACAGATAACAACCTTTAGAGCACAAATTTCATACCTTTTAACCCAGGCCAAATTTGTCTCAGACATGAGACGTAGTTCCGGTCGCCTCCAGCAAGCCTTTTGCCCTCTAAGGCTGTTTCCCCGGTGTGCAGATTCAGGAGCTAGCTGACAAAACAGCCAAAGGCTACTCATTCCTATAATTCCGACACTCAGGCTGAAGCAGGAGGATCAAGACCAGCCTGGATTACAGGCAGACCTTGTCTCAAATCCTAAACAAGTTCCACATACAAACCAAGAAACCCAGCTGCTGACACCCACCCCTCCACACGCACACACCTCTGCTCATCTCCCTTCTCAGCTAGCATGTATTTCCAGGGACATTTCTGTTGCAGCTTCTTGACTCTCCCCTGGTGTTGGAGTCACAGTAGACCAAGAAGTGTCCTTTTCCACTTTAGCACAGAGACTCATTCACAAAACTGCCGCAGGACCCTTTAGGAATCCAGAAAGCCGACCTGCCTTGGGGCTGTTGAACAGTAAGCCTCTTGATTACTGACAGTGCCTATTGATGGTCTTCATGCCTGCTATTCTCCCTCCTCCAGATGCTCCAGAATATGAAATTTCCCCATCATATTGCAGGACTCCTGAAGGGAATACTGAGGCTCCCATGCTCACCAGTGCTTCAAGGGATGCTATGGGCCTCGTTGTGGCTGGATGGCAACATGTAAAGTCCCTCAGGGTCAGGAGGGTCTGGATGTCACAAGACCCAAGGAGGCTACCAGGAAAGAGGCAGGCTGTAGGTTGTAGGACACAGCTACTATCTGGGTGGAGATTGAGCTGATGATAGTTTTAATTTGCCAGATCATATAATCTCTGAAGTTTCTGACTGTAGAGATGATTTGCTTTGTTTCTGTATCTGTGGTTATTGTGTCTAACCTGGGAACGATCTCTTCCCTTGGTCTCTTCCTTGCTGGTTCAAAAGATCCAGCAACTCAGGCCTGGGAAGAATCACTCATTTCACCGACAGTGCTGCCTGAGTGAGATGGCAGTTCTGTTCTGGAAGAAACAAGACACAGGGCACACGGACCTATCTCAGATGCTGCACTAACATGGTGATACCCACACATTTGCCTTCCCCAGATGTGGAACAGCTGCTTTTATCTGTGTGGTCTTACCTGGCCGTCCTTCTGAACCAGCAGAGAAGAGACCATTCCCAGGGTCAAACCCAGCAACCACAGAACCAAACTGAATGAATCTCTGCTTTACAGGGAGTAAACTACAGGGTCCAAGAATTAGTGACACTCCTAAGTCCAAGAAGAGAAAACTAGTTCAGGAATCTAAGTCTCCAGATCCCAGAGGAAAGTCTGCCACCGCAGTAGGGTAAAGGGACCTGGGTTGTGTTTGCTGCTCTTGGGGTGAACATGCCTCAGGAGCTGCTTCTGCATGTCTGAATAGCCAGGTTTATCAAGGTACACCTTTATTGTCATCCCTAATGGTGATTCTTAGAGGATGAAAATCAGTGTTTTAGGGAAATTCAGGTGCCACTTGGTTCACACAATCAATACTTTTAGAGTGCAAGGCTTTAGTATAAGACCGTTACTATTGTTGGGACAAATCTACCCTTTTATTGTTTAGGTTTGGGGAAAATGAGGACTTCTTCACCAAAGGGAACCCCAAACATCCACTGCGTAGGAAGGTCCCAGGGGAGCTCCAAGTGTTTGATAAGGGGGAGCTAAGAGGAGGTGCTGGGGGTCTGACCTGGGGATGAGGGCTCTGTTCTACTCCCTCACACTTCCCCGAACAACAGGCCTCACCTTCACCAATGTGTTGTCACACACCCTTAGCGCACACAACACCCACACCCTCTCACACACTCAGTCTTTAGCTTAGATATGCTGCCACCAGGCGGTGACTGTGTGTCTCTGCCACTAGGCCTTCTGTTTTTTGCTTCTTCTAATCTGGGGTTTTAAACCATCCATTTCCACACCTCGCTGTGTAAGAACTGACTTTGTTTAAGATTAAAACAGTGCAATCACTGGATAAAATCAAGGCAACCGCTAGTTATCGGTTTTCACCGCCCCCTAACTCTCTTGCTCGGTTGTTGTGCCTCCATCCTTGCCTTTGAGGGTGGATTGTGGTCCTCACGTCCTTTGATGGGAGTCTTTTGTCAGCTTTACCCAATGCTTCTGCTCTGGAAACCTGGGGCACTAGTGCCTGGAAGCCCTTGTCCAGTCTGTTTCCAGGGTAACCCACTGATGGGTTATAGCTTTGCTTATTTACATATCTCAGAGGCTCACCTTTCTCCGCATGTTGTGAGGTGCATGATGCTGCTAGGAACTTCTGACTCACAGGCATCACGGCAATCCTATGGCAGCTTTCTGTTGTCTAGAATAAAACTTTGCTTTTGACCCCTGACCTTTCCGAGATCTGCCCCAGCCGAGGTTTGCATATGGCAGTGCACATTGCCTTGACCACGGCCATCTTACTGGCTTTCCTCAGGACTCCCTAGTAGTAACCATGGTCATGTGACAGATCATTTCTACTTTGTGGTTTCTCCTGCATGAGCTCTCTGATTTTCCAGTCCCTGCTGAGAGCCAGGTTCCGTCTGAGCTGGGAGCACAGCTGGATGCTATGACGGACCTTGCAGCCAGGCCTGCAGATCTCACTCAGAGCAAAATTGCCAAGTTATGGGTGGACTTCGGAGACATGCTCCATGCCCCATTGATACTATAATCTTCCCTTCCTGCAGCTGCAGAAGCTCTGTCATCCCCTTGGTGACCTGTTTGAGAAGATTCTGTTGAGTAGAGCCTGGAACTATGACAGAGGCATTAGTTCTGGGTACAAGGTCGGATATGTACCATCTAGGGGTCAGGTCAGGACACTGTGCACTTCCTGACCTCCTCCTGCTTTGTGAAAACTCTGGATTAGGTGTTGTAAAGTTAATGAGATAAAATTGTCTACCACCAACAACCAGCCTTGCTCCCTTTGGACCCACACAGCTTACCAACCATGTTCCTCTTTCGGCACTGCACATAGAGCCCCTTGGGCTGCATTAATTATATGTCTCTCGGATTATGAGCCCCTGGCTTTCATAAGAAGAATGACTTACAGCTTCGTGTCAGTCCCCAGCGCCCAGCCTGGTACTGTGCATAGGATGTGCTCAGCCTATAGAGGTGCTAGAAAATAAGATGTAATTCCAGACTCTGTGGAAGTTCAAGTGCAGATTAGCTTGTCCACACTCTGATGCAATGCAATACTCTTGGGTTTTTGTTTTTTTTTTTTTGTTTTTTGACAGGTGTAGTGAGATATCGATTAGGTACTGCTGAGTGCGGGACCCCATGGGGGTCATAACTCCCTGGCTGCTCCAGGCTGCCTTTTATTTCATGTCAACATACATTATGCTAGTTCTTCTGCCTAAATTGCCTGTCTCTTTTTCTCTGCCTGAGCAATGCCTAGACTCCTTTACAAAGCTCAAACTCCACCGCAGCGCATGCTTATTCTCTGTAAGTTGTTTTTACCTTCTCATTCATTCAACAAATCCCTATCAATCTGTCCTGTGTGTAAGGGACATGGTGCCGGGTGATAAACAGCCAGTGAATAAATTGTCACGATCCCGGCCTCCCAGAGTCTATGTTCCATGGGCCCCACGTTCCATAGATCTGCTCTTGCATGACAGGGCTGCTTTGCCTGCCTTGTGTAAAGTCACAGGCTGGACTTGTCCCACCTTTTCCCTGTACATTTCTGCCCAGTTTTCCTCGTTGCTAACACCAGACATCACTTCCCCACCCCTCTTATTTCAGATTGCCATTCTCTCTGTGTATCTGTTCATCGTCTTTCCTTCTTTCTCTCCTTCCCATTGCTTCTCCATCTGTATGTGAAAAGTTGGCCTCTTATGTTGATCTCAGTCACCCTATCCTCCTCAGGTACAGACATGGGACCAGCGAGGCTCCAGGTGATCTTAGGTCCTACCATGTGCTTCCTGTACCAAGACTGCTTGTTTGGCCACAAAAGATACTTCCTACAGGGTAGAAGAGGGCTCTTGTTGGCTTTTAGGGATGAAGAGCTTTTCTGGACTAGTCTTTTAGTATCTGGTGTTTTCCTGGCTTTATGTTGCATTGGTATGTCATCTGGATGGAGTGAGTCTCCCCTCCAGCTAAGTCATCAAGACCAACGTTCTGTCCCAAGAGGCGAATCGCACAGGTTTCTTTGGGAATTTGTGACATCATTGATTTGTTCCTTAATTAAGTGTCAGCTGGGATGTTTTGTCACCTTGAATGCAAGCTTCTTGCATTCCAGAAATGGATCCTCCAAGATCAACTCCCCAGCATCTGTTGTGAACCTGCAGTGGCTTTCCAGGGGGAGACTGTGGCCTATATTGCTTTCTTCTTGTTGTTGTTTTTCTTCTGCTGAAATGAAAGAACTTTGCACGTTTCTGACACATTTCAGTTTATTTTTAGCTGACAAGTGGTGAAGGTTAAGTGTTTGTAGTCTGAATTACAAACCTTGAACATCCTGGAATGCAAGAATGTATTGTTCTTCTGCTTTACCCAGTCCCCTGTGTCTGCTTTACCAAATCCCGTTGCCCACAGAATTTCGTGCATTTTGGTAGTACTTCGGTGCTACTTACTGTCCACCTGGCTTCTGGATACAACAGGTTTTCAGATTTACAACCTGGTGTCTTACCACTTGTGATTGCCAAACAAGTTGGCACCTTTTACTACTACAAATGCAGCACCTGTTGCCTGCCCAGGCTTATTGCCTAATATTGTTATGGCAAGTCATGTTTTTAATGTATGCCAGTGTCAGCTGGCCACTCTCGGGTGCCTGGGTACGGTGTTGAGAGGGTTTGAGGACACAGAGAATGCTGTGATTAATGATGTCTGCCACGAATACAAAGTAGGGCGTACAGGCCTATGTACACATTGAAATTTATATGTTCAATTAAGTCCAAGGAGAACCTCCTTGTTTTGAATGGAAAAGGACAGAAAATCTTTCTCTGGAACTTCACTTAAGGGGTATACACATCCAGACACCGCAAAAGCCAACATCCATGTAAGACAAAGTTGTCCGGTCTGTGCAAACACAACAGACTTCCTTCAGTGAGACACAATCCTAGCCCCCTCAGCAGCCCTACGTGGGAAGAAATTCACCGCAGCCTGGGAAGCAGAGTAATGCTCCCAGTGTGTGGTCATGTTTTATTCACATGTGCAGAGAGGAATCAGGCTTATAGGCAGAATTGAGCTTGCTAGCCAGCTGCCCTTGCAACCAGGAGACTAGCCTGACTTCTCTGTGTGTCCTTAAGAGTAAAAGAGGGAACCAGAGGACAGAAGAGATGGATGGCACAGTGAGAATGGCTTGAGAAAGCCAAGCTTTCTGTCTGGCATTGCTGGCTTTGAAAACAGAGAGAGAGGGCCTGGTCACCAGGCATGTAGACAACCCCGGATCCTGGAGAGAGAAAAGAAACGAATTCTGTGCTAGAGCTTCCATAGAAGAATGTGGCCCAGATAAAACCTTGATTTGGGCCAGCAGGATCTACTTGGACTTCTGAACCACAGAACTGTAGGATAATGCATTTATGTTGTGTTAGTGGTAGTTTGTCTCAGTAGCCTCAGAACTAATCGTGACAACTAGGAATTTGGTATCTCCCACTGGTTCTATGCATTCATAAGCATTGTCTTAGTCATGTCTCACAGCCGTCCTATGAGGCAGGCCCTGTGGTTTGTCCTCACTTTGCAGATGAAACACTGAAGGTTACCTATTATTTCAAGGAACCTGTTCAAGGACTTTGAACTAGTAAGAGTCAGGGGCAGGATTTAAACAGAAGTCTTCAAGATACCAGAGGCCGTTCGCAATGCCTCTGTCTTGATGCCCAGTCGATAGTCTTCCAAGCCTCTGTTGCTTGCTGGGTTTCTCAGCTGCTGCCTTTCTCCGACTTAGCCTTGTCCCCTAAATGCAGACTATTTGGCTGGCTCCTGGCCCTTTACTGCCTTGTTCTGGAACTGACACTTCCTTCATCTCTTCCCTAAACCCTTGCTTCATTTTGCTCTCTAGTCTCTCCTCATATCCTCTGACTGTAGGTTTTGTTCCTAAGGACAGCCTCTACCAAGGCTAAATGTACAGGATGGGGCCAGCATGGGCTACATAGCGCCACCCAGCGGGCGCTACCCAGCCCACTAATATTACGAGAGAAACAGGACATTTGGGTGTTCTGGGACCTTAGCAAAGAAAATGCTCGGCAAGTCAAGTCAGATTTCCACACATGATCCCATTGTAAGGATCTGCATGTTTTAATGTTTTATTTAGACCATACTCATGCCTTAAGTATACTTACCTATAAGACAACTGTGCGTCTCAACAAGGAACTTTAAAATATGATGTTTGAGAGAACGGACGAGAATTCAAATATCGTGAGAAACACATTCTCAAACTCATTTTGAAGGCAGAAGACGTGCATGAAAACGAACTTACACTTTAAAAAGAAAAGACAAATATGGGGTAGGAAGTAGCTCAGTGGTAAAATGCTTGCCCAGCATGTGTGAGACCCTAAGTTCATGTACCAGCATTTCAATAAAAAGAGGCGAGGCAAGACTAGACAAATGGGATTAGATCAAATTGAGGAGTTTCTATAGAGCAAAGAAAAACAAGATTAGAGAGAAAATCCACAGAATGGGGGTGAATGTTCATCTGATAGAAGCTTGGTGTCCAGGGGCTGGAGAGTGCTCAGTGGGTAAGAACCCTGTGGTCCTTCAGAGGACCTCAGTTTGGTTGTCAACGCCCACAGGAGGCTCACAACCGTCTGTGATTCCTGCTCTGGGGAATCCAGTGGCTTCTTCTGGCACTTGCACAAATGTGCACTCCCCAAGACACACACACACACACACACACACACACACACACACACACATAAACAAAAATAAAATCTTTGAAAACACTAGATCTAGGTGTGGCGTTGCACACCTCTAATCTCAGCATTTGGGTGACAGAGGCAGATGGATATCTGTGAGTTCAGGGCCAATCTAGTCTGCATAGTGATCTCCAGGGCAGACATGGAGAGACCCTGTATATATATGTGTGTGTGTGTGTGTGTGTGTGTGTGTGTGTGTGTGTGTGTATATATATATATATTATATATATATGTTGTTCAAAACATATGAACAACTGAGATAACTCAGCTGAAAAAAAAATCCAAAACTAATCAGAAATTAGTCATATAGACTTTAGACTTTTCTTTTTAGAATTACACAGATTGCCAGCAAATATATGAAAATGTTCAATGTGACTCACCAGGGAAATGCAAATCGAAACCACAATGAGGTAGCATTTCAGTCCAGTTGGAGTGGCTCTGATAAAATTTTTAAAAAATCAACAAAAAATGTCCAGAGAAAGGGGAACTCTCAGACATTGTTAGGGGAGCCATTGTGGAGACTAGCGTGGAAATTTCTCAAAAAATAAACATGACCCAACAGCCCCACTTCTGGATAGAGACCACCAATGGAAATGAAATCAGATTGTGAGCGGGGATATCTGCATTCTCATGTTTATTGTGTCTCTGTTGACTGTTACCAAGGTCTAGAACGGAGTGGGGTGCCCCTTACTGCAAGAGCAGATAAAGAAAGTGGGGCACATGCACACAGTGGAGTGTTCACCCATAAAAAGGAATCTTGCAATTTGCGTCCACGTGGTGGGGAACGAAGGACACTATACTAAATGAAATAACAAACAATAAAAAGATAATGAGCACCGAAAAACAGTTACAAGGAACACAAATTCTGCCGCTCTGGTCAGTAAGGTGCCTACAGTTCATAAATGTTTATTATATATTTTACAAAGAACTAAAAGAAGTTCAGAGATCCTCAAGCAAAGACACGATAACTGTTTGAAGAGATGGAATTGTTAATTTACCTGATTTTCACTGTAAACATATATCAAATTATCATTGTATTATCTGAGAGAGGTATAATTCAGGCCCTTGGGAGATGGGCCTGGAGGGCCAGGTGTTCAAGGTTATCTGCTACATAGTAAGTTCAAGGTCAGCCAAGGCTACATGAAACCTAAAACAGCAACCACCAAACAGGAGGCAAGATGGCTCAACTGTTAAGAGCCCTGTTGCTCTTTCAGAGATTCTGACTTCTGTTCTCAGTATTCATGTCAGGAAGCTCACAACTACTTGTAACTCCAGCTCCAGGAGATCTGATGCCCTCTTCTGGCCTCTGTGACACTCATCCACACATCACACACACACACACACACACACACACATCAATAATAATAATAGTAATAATAAATAAAACTAAACTTAAAAATAAACCTTAATAAATAAAAACAGGAGAGATGGCTCAGCTGTTAAGGCTAAGGCTCACAACCAAGATAAAATAAGGCTCACAAAATTATCACTGTATAAAAGTATATAAACTGTAGTGTCAATTTTTTTTCCTAAGTTCAATCCTTAATGCCATGAAAAAATGATTTTTGCGGTACTGGAAATTAAAAAAAAAAAATCTGTTTTATGCACATTAGGCAGTTAGCTAGTGAGCTGCATACCGAACCCTTAGGAGCTCTTAGTGTGTAAATAGAGTCTTCCATTTTGAATTTTTCCTTGCTTAATGCCTTAGTCTGGGTATAAGATTTAATAACAAAAATAATAGCGTTCATCGTAGGCACTGTGCCGTGCTCTTGGAAGGCTTCTCAGTGACACGCATGACACATCTACTGAGCTGTGCAGTCGCCATCATCGTTTTACAGACAGGAAAAGAAAAGTGGAATGGATTGGAATAAGTGGACCCAGGATAACGATGGACAAAGTTAATAGAAACACTTTTTATTTCCCTTTCTGCATGAGAATTTGACCTTTGTTTGACTTCCTAGCTTTGTTACCCTGGTAACCCGGTAAGAGCCAAATGTCAACCGTGTTTCTAGGCAACATTACCTAGGATGAGAATGACCCCTGATTGGTCACATTTCTGGATGTGGGAGGAGCTGTACGCAGCTGTGAATACCCGCGAAGGACCTGTGTTCTGAGTCTCTGTGAGGGGCGATGACTCTGGCGTGTCGGTTGTGGGGACCCTGGAAGCTGCAACTCTGGAGAAGTGAGGAGAAGTGTGCTTTTGTGGGTACAGCCTTTCCCCAGGCTAGTTTCTGCCTTTGCCTGCTGTAGTTCTCATTTCCTAGAACCATGATCACCGAATTCAGATTTGCTTTCCTGCCTCTGTGATGCTGACCTGTGCGTCATGTTCTACCAGAGCAGCTGTTCGCAACCTTTCTAACGCTGCAGGTCATTAATATAGTTAGTTCCTCATGCGGTGCTGACCCACAACCATAAAACTATTTTGTTGCTACTTTGTAAGTGTAATTTTGCTATGTTTGCAAATCACAATGTAAACATCTGATGCGCAGAATGTCTAGTATGCAAAAACCCCAAAGGGGTCGAGATCCACAGGTTGAGAAATACTGTAGTAGCCCTTAAAAGACTAGATGGTGTTGGGTTGCCAGTATGATGTCAATACAAGCAAAAGAAGGAAAGAGTGGAAGAAACAAGACAGGCATGTGCACTGTGATCTGATACCCAAGCTTCCAGCTGCCCTGCTCAACTGTCAGGGAGGCTGACATTTGGCAAAGCCTAGTTTTTCTGCTTCCAGTGTCAGACTCTTAAGGATCAGTGAAAGCACGAATATAAAGACTACAAAGTAGAACAAATTTGATTTTGTTTAGTCCTACCTCCATCATTCTACCCACATATGCCTTCTCTGCAAGTCATCGGAAGGTGCTTATCTTGATGGTCAAGGGGGACAGAGCAGGGCTCAGCAGAGGGTTCTCTCAGTGTGTCATGCTTGCTTGCTTTTGCTGCTGAAATCACCCCTCTACTCATTTATTTCTCTCCTTACAAAGAATTTTATTTTGGAGCTGGTGTTCTAGATTAGCAGTGAGCACCCAGCTTAGTGGTGAGCACCCAGTTTAGTGGTGAGCACCCAGTTTAGTGATGAGCACCCAGTTTAGTGGTGAGCACTCTGCTATGATATACAAGCCCCTGCTCGCTGCTTGGCATTGGGAAGAAAATGACCATGCACTATTTTTTTTTTAAGAGAAAAACTGCAGAATACCAAAGTTCATGCATTTCTCTCCCCACATTGTCTAGCATTAGCATCTTGTTCAGGTTTCTCGGTTTCTCGCCATCCATCCTCTCCTCTTTCACAGTCCCATCAGCTGTTGTGACCCACTGCTTACCCTAGAAAACCACTGAGTCTTAATTACTTAGATCCCCTTGCAACAGTGTGTGTATATACATATGTGTATGTGTGTGTATGATTCATACACACACACATATGTGCAATATAAAAGTAACCCTTCACTTTGTCTTCATAAGGTAGCATAGTAATTAAAATATCATTGTGAATATTTGGATTCTTTTTTGTTTGTTGTTTTGAGACAGGGTCTCTATATAGCTTTGACTGTCATGGCCCTCATTACATAGACCAGGCTAACCTTGAACTCACAGAGCTCTGCCTGCCTCTGCTGGGATTAAGGTCTCTGATTCATATGATATATCAGGATCTTCAGTCACACACACACACACACACACACACACACACACACACACACACACGAGTTAAAAGGTTAAGTGTTGTGATCCTGGTACAATCCTCTGCTGGCTGTGTGGAGCCAGTCATCCTTGCTCCTTCCTCAGAGGTAACCACTGTCAGGAATTCTACAGCACCTTTGTGCTGGCTGCATATTGATGAATTCATAGGCAGCTTGTAGCACTGTGCTATAGGTCTCCAAGTCTGTGGAGCTATTACCATATGTATTCACTTGTATCTAACGCCAGCACTTACTATGTGTTGGAATTCTAAGTTTGCTGGTAGATACACCCCTAGGGCATTCTTTTTTTTTTTTTTTTTGGTTTTTTCAAGACAGGGTTTCGCTGTGTAGCCCTGGCTGTCCTGGAACTCACTCTGTAGACCAGGCTGGCCTCGAACTCAGAAATCCGCCTGCCTCTGCCTCCCAAGTGCTGGGATTAAAGGCGTGCGCCACCACCGCCCGGCTAGGGCATTCTTTTTAATTGCTACATAATCTTTCATTGCTTGAACAAACCATAATTTATATGTTCTCTATTGTTTCTGTACTCGTTTTTTGATGTAATAAGCAATACTGCAGTGTGTCATTTTGAACTATATATTTTAAACCTATTCTTTCAAATACAAAGGGAACATATCTGTGTCTTTGGAGTCCTGTGATCCAAGAAGAGGGTTGTGGTGTTGTGGATATCACTTTTCTTAATGCTCAACACTTACTAGATTTGGTGGATGGAAGAAAGGAAGGGAGGGGGAGAGGGAAGGGAGGAAGGGTAAATGAATGAATCTATTAACGCTACCAAACCTTCCAATTCCTTCTGCGCATCAACTTGCCTGCATGGAAGAACAGCACAACAGCTTTGTCTCGTTTTCCTTCCAGATGTTGAAATGCTTCAGGCCAGTGCGGGTAACCCAGTCTCTGGAGAAAGTTTCTCTCGGCCCACTAAGGACTCGATGATCCGCAAGTTTCTAGAAGGTAAGTTGTCGTTGATTGGGGAAGCAGAAACTCTGGTGCCCGGGGGACAGGTTGCCACAAACGTGGCATATGATGACTAAAGGCTCTCTGCCTCCCTCCACACCTGCCCTGATCCTCCCCATCAGCCAGGGGTCCTCACAACGGGAGCCATTCATTACACTAAGTCAGTTGTTCCCAACAAGACTTCATTTAAATTACATGCCTGTTTTTATTTGACAAAAACTAAGTACCTACAGTGTGCAGAAAGTACTGTTCTGGATATTGGACTGGCAACCCAAAGAACAATAAGATGTGACCCCGCAGGAGCTTGCTAAAGGATGAGGACATACATCCTCTTTGCCAAACAGAAGCAACATTGCAGTGGTTAAGAGCATGGTCCCCAATCTGTGCTCCCTGACTTCTTCGGTTACCCGGAAGGCCTCAGACAAGGTGTTCAGCTCCTCAGTCTCCCCAGCCGTAAAATGAGATGGATGTGGTCCGAGCATCAGGAGACTGAGTTCTGCCTGATGCACTAAGGAGGCAGGTCGCAGTGACAGTAAGCTTCACCCAGGACCAGGCACGGTTGACGGAGGGTTGTAATCATGGCTGTTGTTATTATTATAGATACTTTCAAACATACAAGGTGTTACACTGCGTGAGTAATTGCTTCAGTCTGCCCAGTCATTTATGATTACGCCGCGTATGTCAGTCATGTAGCCAGAGAAGCAGAGTTCTGAGGGCATGAGAATTGGGGGTCAAATGGTTTGGGCAGTGAAGGGGAAGAAAATCTCTAGAGCAGTCCAGGCAAACGGCAGCCTGACCTGCAATAAAGTTTTATCAGAATTCACCATGCCCATTCATCTGCTATTATTTATGGCTGCTTGCACATTTCCGGTACAGGCTTAAGTGGTTGCAATAGACTCTTGCCCTGCAGAGCCTGATACACTTACTATCTAGAGCCTTAAAACATGTCTGCTGACTCCTGCTCTAAAACCTTCTTTACCTGAGGACAGAGGTCTGGGCAGCTATTTGGCAAGTTCCTCAACTAGTACCTGGCACCAAGAGGATGAGAGCGAAGATGTGTTCTGCTGGCCAACTTCATTATTTAGCGTCAGGCTTGCCCTGCTGTCTTCAGCAATGCCAGTGTGAGGGCGTCATGCATGTCACCCATCCATGCCTCCTGTATAAGTGGTAGTGCCTAATGTATAAGTCTGGGTGCTGTGGGAACGCAGGGGAGTGATGTGTTGTTTAAGGGGATCAAAAGACTACATGACAGACTGGTCCTTGCCAGATTAGGGTAAATTTACCTAAGGTTTTATACACTGGGTACCACTGCTTTCATTCAGCAGAAGAGGCACCAGAGGTGCAGAGGGGGTAAGCTTCCAAGGTCCGAGGCTGTAAGCAGGCTATAGGAGCCCAAATTCAAGCTCTTCTTGGCCCCTAAGCCTGGCTTAGAGTGTCCCTTTGACCACGGTTGCACTGTTGTCTATGAAAGGAGCAGTTTGTGGAATAGGGACAAGATGGCAGCCTCCTGTCACCCTGACCTCATCTGATGCCCAGCTTCCAGTAGTCTTTCATCAAGTCTAAAGTCTGTGCAAATCCCTGGTGTTGAAGGAGGGGTAAGACTCAGTCCTGCCCTCAGAGGAGGGCACACACCCCAAGTGAGTTTTCCTTTAGTACAAAAAACATAGTTCAGTGCAAATAAAAATGTGCTGGGTGGCGTGGGAATGCAGGGGAGTGATGTGTTGTTTAAGGGGATCAAAAGAGTCTACGTGGCAGGCTGGTCCATGCCAGAGTAGGGTAAACTTAACCTAATGTTGGGCTGCTCACTGTATCCTCCTCAAGACTTCAGTATAAGGGAATGGGAAATTGTCTCTTGATTCCTGAAACACACAGGTCTTCGATGTATGCTGGTGGAGCTGAGCTTGCCAGCCTTTCCCTGTGCCAGTGGTTCTCAGATTTCAGTGTGCCTCACACCCACCTGGAGTTCTCTCGAAGGCACAGGCTCTCACCAGGGTGAGATTCAGCAGGCCTGAGTAGGACCCAGGAGTTTTCTTCCTTTCAAGTTCCGTGTGACTCTGCTACTGTTGAGTAGCCAAAAGGTCACTGTGAGAGCCTTGGCTATAAATCTGATCTCTGGTTTTTTATCTTTAGCAACGGAGCCTTCTTTCATTTCCTGCTCTGCCCACCTGTTGCTGTGTTATAGTTGTTAACTATTATGAAAGTAATACAGAAGAATAATAAAAATTCAAGTGATGTAGAAAGCATTCACACACACACATGTACACACACCCACACACCCCCCCCCCACACACACACACACTCACATATGAATGAGACAGAGATATATAGACCTACCTGGTCTGGTCTTCACTGTGTAACCCAGGCTAGCCTCAAGCTCATGGTAATTTTCCTGCCTCTGCCTCCCACCTGCAGAGATTACAAGTGTGAGCCTTCATATCTGGCCCTAAAAGTTAAAACAATGAGAAAAGTCTCTGTCTCAGTCTGTCAGTCTGTCAGTCTCTTTTCCTTCCTAGAGCCTTCAGAGTTTTTTCTGGATATATTAATATTGTTTACATGTGTCTTCTTTTGTGTTTATTCACAGGTAGTATCAGCACAAACATTAGCTTTTCCACAGCTGCTTAGACATTTTCTTATGTTAGCCAGTCTTCCGCTTTGTGCTTGGCAAGTCTCAGTGCAGGGAATACCCTTTGTTGTATGTAATGTCTTTTTACATATTTGAGAACATGTATGCTACAAAACACCAGGACTGGATCGCTGGGTTTCAGGAAGTGTGTCTTGTGACTTTGATAGCATCATGTCGCTCAATGATCTGAGCTCATGGAGTTTCTACCAGAAGTTACAAGTGGATCTAGAACAGTCTTCATGCAACATATCACACAGAGGCTTTACCTCACCACAGATAAAACTGGAATCATTCTCAATCCCTCTACTCAGCCTCTGTTTCTATCTCCTATGATTCTAGCAGCATCTCTTGGCATTCTGCAGCTCTGAAGCCTTTCGGGGGTGGGGGAGTGGGGGAACTACAGATCTGCTGTCTGTGACTGAGAGAAGGAGTTGTGGATATAAGGCTAAGACAGGTGGCCTGGGCCCAGCTGTCCCTCATCCACTTATGTGGCCTTCGGACAGTCAGTCACCAGTAACATTATAAAGAATTCTAGGCAGGATTAACTTTCTGCTCCCCATGAAACGTGGAACCCGGCACAGAGCAGTACCTGGCAGATATAAACTATTTGTTTAAATCATTAGTTACTGACTTTAAATGGCATAATTGGATCGTGATGGGAGAGGCTGAGAAAGGGGTCAGAATTCATCCTGTTGGAGTCCAACAGCTTAGACTGAGTTCTTCTGTGGTGACCTTTGGCCGTAGGTAACTTGTTTCCTGTCATTTGGCTCTCTTTTGCTTCTCTAGTATATTTTGTTTCTAGGGAACCTGGCGGCTTGGACAGGACTGGGTATTTTTCCTGAAAATCATTCCTGTTTGGGCAGCAGGAGCCAAGGGAATGCTTCTGATTATCTGTGGGTGCTGATAGAATTGAGGCGGGTATCACAAGACCCCTAATAATACACAGCTTTCCAAAAAGAGTCTTTCTTACAAATGTCTTGCTTGTAGATTGATGTTGCTAAGAAGTAGATCCTATGTCTATCTCTTCCCTACAAATCTGCCCCTCTCACGGCCTCTGAAGACAGGAAATGTTCTCCTTCTGTAGAAGAAGAGATCGCTGCTTGCCCTGACACTGTAGTAGCTCCAAGTTTTCTCTGGAGTTCCCCAAAGTTTGCCCAGGTCAGAAAACTACTGGGAGGGGAGGCAGACTGTCTTAATTAATCTCTGAGTTGTGACCTCCTCAGGAAGGAGACCCAAGCCCTATTCCTATACCTCAAACAGACATCGGAAGCGGATTTATTGACTGAATGGTGTTGATCAAAGAAGTAGACCAATGTAGAGAACACAGGGGTTGTGGGGTGCTGGTGTGCAGAAGAGGGAGGCAAGCTTCTCTCCTCAGTGGTTTTGTTTAATGGAGGGAACAGTGTGAGGGTGTGGGAAACAGGAGACAGTTGAGGGGAAGGATAGCTGTAGCGTTAGCTTTTCTGGGTTCCACCTGGCTCTCAGAGTCTTTGGACACATTATTTAAATCCTCAAAGCTTCAATTTTTTTTCATGTGGGAACTGAGGTTACCGGTAGTAACAACTCAACATGTTTATTAAAAACCAGATGCAAGAACATGCTCAGCAAAGAGGAGTCATGCCCTGTAGCCACTGTGGGGAGGACAAGGAGATGCTGAAGTAGGTGACGAGGATGCAGGGCATCATTTCAGTCCTGCTCAGATACCAGGAAGTGGCTCTGGGCATCCTCAGGCTTTGGAGTAAGGAATCCTCTTCTCCCTTAACTATACTGAGATGAGTAACAGAATTCTAGTTATAAGATCGAGGCAACTGAGCCTGTGGCTCCGGTCTTGGGCTGGGCAGGTGGACGGTGAAGGAGACCTTGGTGTTCTTCTTGTGGTTGCTTTCATGGGTTCTGAGCAAATGGTACAGGGAGATGTCTCAAGGGAAGCCTTTGGCCACAGGTTGTTACTTTGGCAACAGAGAATATTTGTTTGGTCTTGCGGCCTGCAGACAAGTAATTTCCTGAACCACTGTTCTGTACTCAGTCACCTTTTTCTGTGTTTTAGGTAACAGTGTGAAACCAGCCAGTTTGGAGAGAGAGCAGCACCATCCCTGTGGGGAAGAACTTTATCACACTGTGGATGAAGATGAGACCTTCTCTGTGGATCTGGCCAACAGGCCCCCTGTCCCCGTGCCCAGGCCAGAGGCCAGCGCTCCTGGCCCTCACCCACTGCCTGACAATGCGCCATACATTTCTAAAGGTAAGTGTGGCCAGGGATGGCGCTCAGTGGGGGCTTCTGACATTCAGCAGGGATGTCCCGGTTCCATGGCTTTCTGAAGGGTTGCTCAGATTGTCTTCTCTTGGATGGTCTCCAGCCAGGGTGATAGATCATAGGTCATAGGTCAGCATGAACTCTGCAGCTAGACCAGGGACAATGGTTTGATTCAGTGCTACCTTCCTGGAAGCACTCATGTACAATGGTAAGGACAGAGGTAAATGAGAACCTAGTACATTTCTATCTCATAACTTGTCCTGTCGTCACTGTTCATCATTTTAATGGCTGGCACTTGTTGACATCTACCAGGAATATTCTTCACACTTAATTTTTTACAATAGCCTTTCGGGTAAGGGTCATGATCCTCATTTTATGGACGGGAAATGGAAGATCAAAAGGTCAGTCACAACACAGCAGTGCCAGGGCCCCAGCGACCCTGACTCTGCAGCTGATGTTTTAGCCACTAAATCAGGCTGTCTACTTACCCATGTTAATAAAAGCTGGCAAGAATTTAGTTTGACTTCATTATTTTTCCTGGGTTGCCAGCTAGAGATCGAAGGCACAGTAATTATGCTTCAGGACTTGACTTTATTAGTATAGTTTTATGCTCAGTATGAGCAAAATTGCCAGCTCTGAACTCACTCTTGACCCGTCGTCTATTTGGTTTTGTTTGAGACAGGATTTCCTCATGTAGCCCAGGCTGTCCTGAAACTTGTTCTGTAGACCAGGCTGGCCAGGAACTCACAGAGATCCTTCTGCTTCTGCCTCCCAAGTGATGGGATTACAGACATGCACCGCCACCACCCACTGTTACCCGTTTTGGATAGCATGTATTGTGTAAGGTGTTCTGGGGCAGGGAGCACCCAGCCAGAGCCTCAGGTTGGGACTGCGGAATAAAATACAAGATGTCCAGTTGTTTCTGAGTTTCAAATAAGCAGCGAATACGTTTGAATGCACCCATGTTCCACGTAGTTAATTTCTTTGGTTTTGTTTTGGTTTTACCCAGTCCAGCAACCCTATGTTGGGCTGTAACATGACATCACTATCCCACTGGCATCCACCTCAAAGCTTAGAAACAAATAATGATAATAAAAGCTAATGGTGCATGTTTACACGTACCAGACTGTGTTTCAAGCACCTTGCTACACACTAGCCCTTAATTCCCATGACAACCCAATGTTTATAGTCTTCATTCTACACAAGAAACAGGAGCACGGAGAAAGTCACTCTTTTTGTCCAAGATCATACACATCAGTGACTGGGCTGGGATTTGAACTGAGGGAGTCCTTTTCAGAGCCCAGGGAGTAACCACCTGCAGAACGGTTCACGTTCCAATCTCCTCTGTTGTCCTATGCCTGTTCCCCAACAGTGGTTTCATCTTGGTGCCTCCGGAGGGGAATGTTTGACCCATTTTACCTGGTAGAATTCTGCTTTTGAGTACAGATTGGGCTACTAGGTGCTTCTTCTTGTTCTCTAGCTGCAGGGTCTTCACAGACCTTCTGTTTAGGGATCCTGGCACACTTCCTTCTGTAGCTCTTTCCTTCCCTCCCTCCTCAATCCCTCTTCCCTTCCTTGTGTGTAATGTGTGTTTGTTTGGATGCACTTGGAGCTAAAGCTTGATGCTGGGAGCAGTCTTCAATTGCTCCACTTTTTTATTTTAGAAAGAGAGAGAGAAAAAGAGAGAGAGAGAGAATATCTCTCTCATTTAACTTGAGCTCACCAATTCAGCAAGCTCCAGGACTTAGCTTGTCTCCAACTCCACAGTACTGACTGGGATTATAGATGTGGGCCAGCATACCCAGCATGCATGTGGGTGCTGGAATCTCATGTCTGCACAGCAAGTGTTTCATCAATTCAGCCATTTCTCCAGCCTCTATAACCCTTTTCTTTTTTTCTCTTGGTTTTTCAAAACAGGGTCTCACTATGTGGCCCTGGCTGTCCTGAAACTCACTCTGCAGACTCAGGCTGGCCTTGAACTAAGATCCACCTGCCTCAGCCTCCCGAGTGCTGGGATCAAAGGTGTGCATTACCACCACCACTCACCTAACTCTTTAAGGATTTAAAATATGCTGTGGACATCCTCTGACTGGCTTGTCTTTAAGCTGGAGAGCCCATGTGTGTGTCTGCCTTGTCTTTATTTGATACTCTCTGCTGTCTCTCACTGTTGTCTTCCAGAAATTTGTGTACAGTGGTCATGACTACATGTTTATTAGGATTTTTTTTTTTGCACAAGATTAATTTTTTTTGTAAACGTGTGACAGTGTCTCCGAGAAAGACGTCGTGCCTCCACTCAGAATATTCTTTCTTTCACAGTTTTTGCAGAAAAAAGTCAGGAGCGGCTTGGGAATTTCTATGTTTCTTCAGAGAGCATCAGAAAAGGTAAGCCAGATCGTGCCCTTGACTTTCTGCCTACAAGCGAACTTCCAGGAGGATTCCTGTAACAAGGGTGGCCAAGCGTGACAGCAGCACATGGCATTCACTGAGAGAGAGCCAAGTGGTAGCTTGGGGAGACGCCTCAGAATCCCTTACAGAAGGCAAAGGAAAGGGGGACAAGGCTGAGGTACCCTAGATTATTGTATAGACTGCCCCCACAGAGAGTGCTACTAGACAGGCATCCATATAGAACAGGGGGTTGAGGCCGATGCCAAGGGCATGGCAGTGGGCCCAGCTCTGTCCTCACCCGTGTGCGGCACACTTGAACTACTTGCTGCCCTTGTCTTTCCCGGCTCCACCTTGCTTTGTGTCAGCTTTGATCAGAGTTACCTTCTTGTAACAACCGGGATATCCGGTTTTCCCAAAGACCTTTTAAGGAACTTTGGAAAGCACTAAGTACTGCAGGGAAAAGTTGATTAGCTTCCTGAGCTCAGCATAGGCAGTCAGCATCACCCCACTTAAGACAGCTTGGAACAGCAGCCCTAGTGGAGTGTAAGCATGCGAAGAGATTCCTCAAAGACTGGTCACGGGAAATCTGGAACATACTACATGAACTGAGATATATGATGTCAAGTTGTCCTCATATGTCCCAATGGTCCAGTCACTTCTGCAAGTGATTCGGGTTGCAGACAGGAGACTGGCAAGCTAGCCTCTTACCTCTGACATAGAAAGCTGTCCTTTAATCATGGCGAAATAGAGGTTGGTACGGAACAGCCCAAGGACAACCTGCTGGCACTAAGCACCTAGTTTATACCAGTGCCACTGGACCAAGGCAGCAAGCAATCTCATTGGTATTTTGTGCCCATCAGTTCAGAGACAGGGCTGGGAGAAGCTTCCTGAGGACTCTTCTGTTCTATGAGGGAATTTATGTCTAAAACATTGATTCTCAAATAGAGGGAGCGTTTTGCTCTTCCTCCCCAGAGGGCATTTAGCAATAATTGGGGACATTTTGGGTTGTTGAATCCAAGAAAAGTCATCCAATGGGTGGTGACCAGAGATGCTGTTCATTACTCCTACTGCACAGAGCAAGTTCCCACGATGCAGAGTGCAAGTCCCCAAACTTCGTCAGTCTGCAGGTAAAGAAACACTGCCTTAGATACCTTCGCAGACAACGTTCTGTGTTTTCAGCAGACGTTGCCCCTCCCATCCGTCTTGTGACTTTATCTGCTTGAGTGCAATAGGTTTTTAATTATCAGTGACTTTCCCATCCTGGTTCCCTGTCCCCCACCCTCTCTTTGTTCCATAGGTCATTGTGTCTTCTGGATATGCCAGACTGTCCCTGGAGTCTGTGCCCACCATTTTAATCTGCCCTTCTTTCCAGAGCCACTGGTGAGGCCATGGAGGGACAGGCCCCGTCGAGCATCTACGACCCATTTGCTGGGATGAAGACACCAGGCCAGCGGCAGCTTATCACCCTGCAGGAGCAGGTGAAGCTGGGCATTGTCAATGTGGATGAGGCTGTGCTGCACTTCAAGGAGTGGCAGCTCAATCAGAAGAAACGGTCCGAGTCCTTCCGCTTCCAGCAGGTAGCCTGCCGTGCCACTGTGGAGGTGTTCCATGGCACCCAGCCCCCTGCCCCTGCCCCCTGCCCCCTGCCCCCTGCCCCTGCCCCCTGCCCCCTGCCCCCTGCCCCCTGCCCCCTTCTCCCTGCCCCCTGCCCTCTTCTCCCTGCCCCCTGCTCCCTGCCCCCTTCTCCCTGCCCCCCACTCCCTGCCTAGCAGTGGAGGAGACAGCTGAAGCTGTCATGTATGATATTGGAACTGGATAGGGGAATCTGTGGACATTGAGTATACTTGTCAGTGACTGTACCTATGAGTTTCCTTGTCTGGAACCCTGGCTAAAAGCTTTATGAGGCTGGAGGTCAGGAACAAATTTCTTGTATCTGGCAGTTTTCTCCTCTAAGTACTGTGACTATGTGCCAAAGTAGTTGTAAGCTGTCTCTGGAGCTGGCAGCCCAAGTCCCATCCCTATTCTGCCTCTTGCAGCTGGATGGCGTGGGCCCACTGTGCCTTCATTTGTCCATCTCTGACATGTGAAGGGAAGGGGGAGAGAGTGTGAGTCAGGAAAAGCATTTCTCATGCCTGGGGCAATGTTAGAAAATCTCTTGCATACCATAGGGAAGCATCACCGGTCAATAAAATGCTCATGGCCTATTAGCTGAGGCGGGAAATAGGAGGTGGGAGTTTCGGCAGCGGGGAGAGGAACCCTGGGAAAGAGTCAGGGTTGGGAACAGGTTTGCTCCAACACTGAGGAGACAGACACATGAAACTGAGGAGAAACTTAGACTAGTTTAAATAGTATAATTGACTTCTGAGCTAGTGGGAGTGAGCCAAAGCTTATGGCCTAGGCAGTTATTCATAAATACTAAGTCTCAGAGTCATTATTTCAGGAGCTGCGGCTCAGGTGGAAAAGCCCGTAGTTAGAGCGCAGAGGAATCATCAGCTTTCTCTCCATACCTATACTCAAGCAGCTTCTCCCCTGCACGCTAACTTGCTTAGAGTTCCCGGACACATGCTGGGGTCCATGTTCATAGTAGAAACCCCCAGCCAACGGAAGTACACATACGTCTGTCTATACCCTGACAGCCTCCCTTGTCCAGGACTAATATACTAGCTCATCCTGGGGTACCCACTTCCTTTTCCCTCTGCTTCTGTCTGTTCTTCTGTCTCTTTCATCCCTGTCCTTTGAGAGTGGACACTGCCACTAGGCTCTCTTTAACTCTTTCTTTGTACAGATAACTCTTGTTCAGTTCTAAAATTGTAGCCATTAGCTGGTCGTGTTCTCCTGAGGGGCACTAGACCTGAGACTTGTCCGGCCAAGTAGCCTCCTTTCTGTTTATCTCTCAAGGCCCCAGACAGACTTTGGGGTTCTCCCACTCATAGACAGTAACTGGAAAACTCTCCCACTTCTGGTTTTCCTTTGTGTCTTTCCATTCCTCTAGCCATGCCTCATTGTTGGCCGGTCACCTGCATCGGGCCAACTACTTGGCCACTAAATGGGTCTCCTTGCCTCTGTTTCTTCCACTCCCAGGTCATTATGATGACCGTCTTATGATGTTTCTTGTTCCTTGGTCTTTAGCTCACAGCTGCAGACTAGCCAGCCCTTCCAGTCTGGCTTCCTGTGTCTCTCTCATAACCACCTGCTACTCTGACCAGACTGTTTAGACATTTCTCCGGGGTGCTGGATACTCAGATGCTAACCTTCCCTGGGATGCCCAGGCACTGCTGCTGTGCACTGACTTAAGTTAGAAACTAATGTTGACCTTCATGTATCCAGTCAACATTTATTGGATGACTATAGTGGACCAAACGATTGAATTATAGCAAGGTCCATAAACCTGGTCTTTGGAAAGTCCATGGTGTCCTTGAAGAGGCACATATATGTACACATACATACACTCTATGCAAGGCAGTGTAACCCAGGTTGGCATGGACAGAACTAAGGCCTGGGGTCATCTGGGGAAGGCTTCAGGAAGGTAGCCTTGACCCAGGCCTGGGACAGATTTATAGCAATTAGGGTCCCTTGAAGTCAGAGGACTGTGGCGAAAGCACAGTCAGACACAGGAATGAATTCAAGTCTGTGAGCGTGTCAGGGTGGGTTTGGTTACGAGGTAAGGGTGGAGGAAGACAGTGGGCTCTAACGCTGAGATAGGACTGGGCATCTGAAAGCAAACTCTACTGTAGAAAAAAAATGGCACATTTCAGACACAGTGTATCAGACTTGAGTCTCTCTGGGGACCATCTTGAAAGGTGACAGTAGCATCTTAGTGACTATAGAGAACATTAAATAAGAATGGAGTTCCAATGTTCAAAGGGTGTCATTCTGCTGGATACTTAAACAACAAATAAACTATTTTCCAGGAAAATCTCAAAAGACTAAGAGACAGCATCACCCGAAGACAGAGAGAGAAGCAGAAGTCAGGAAAGCATGCAGGTAGGTGGCTTCTCAATGCACGTCATCACAAGGGGATGTCACATCACTAGGAGTTGTCATTGCTGCCATCGCTGACTCTCTCTCCCTTCTGCTGTGGCCTGAGTGGACAGACTCCTTGCCTGTTTGCAGATCCAGGTTCTTCATTAGACAGTGAGATCCTTTGAGATGACGGTTTTGTCTTGTCCCTTCTATAAATGCTTAGTACTGGAAAGGTATGTCCCCTCCCATGAGAGAATGAATGGACAAAGCCCCCGCCCGCCCAAAGAGGATGCTTCCATCTTCTCTCTTGGCTCTGTCTTGGCACTTAGGGCACCAAACAGAGCAGAGAAAGCCCCACTGTCCTGAGAGTGGGCCATCTTTGTCCCGAGTACCTAGGGACCCATGTGTGACAGCAGGGCCACGGGTGACTGTTATATGCACTGTGAATGGGATCTTCTGTCTTCTCCCCTCCCAACCTCTCACAACACCAGTCATGTGACACCACACTTCCTGAGCAAGGACAAAGAGCCTTCAGCAGATTGGGCCTCTGTGCTCGACTTCCGCAAGAGGAATCCCTTACGTAGAGAACTAAACAAAATCCAGGCCTTCTTGTGTGTTCAGCTGTTGACAGGTGACTTCTGAGCCTGGACGTTCCCACAGGCCTCTTGCTCAGGCTCTTCCTTCACCCTACATTCTTACAACAGGGCTGTGGGTCAGTCCAGCAGCCCCTTTTCTGAGAAGACTCTGGGCCATTGTAGGCTTCTGTATTCTGTCTACATCAGGACACCTAAAGGGCCTGCTTGTTGTCCCAGGCATGTCTCTTTCTGCCCTACTCAATGTTACTTCATTTCCTCATTCCCAGGACTCCCACTCCAACGTGCAGGCTAAGTGTGGCTCTTTCTTCTGTGCCATGGCTATAGCCAAACCACCGCCATCTCTTGGTGGAACTAATACAGTAGCTTCCGGATTCAGCTCCACCCTTGTGTACCTCACCCCTCTGCAGTTTATCCTCCAATCTACAGCCAGTGTCCTTTTATAAATAAAGTGTCATGTGGCTGGGTGTAATGGAAAATCATTTATGAAGCAGAGACGGACAATTATCTGCGAGTTTGAGGCCAGCTTGTTTACATAATGTGACCCTATCACAAAATTTGATTGATGATGATGATGATGATAAACACTAGGGGCTAGAAAAATGACCCAGTGGCTAAAAGTTTGTATCGCTCTTTTAGAAGACCTGAGTTTGGTTTCAAGCAGTCATATTGGGTCATTCTTGCCACGTTTATCTCCAACTTCAAGGGGGTCCTCTGCCCTCTTCTGGCTACTGTGGGGAATTGCACTTATGTACACATTACCCTCACCCTCAGACACATAATTACAAATAACAGCAGTAATGCAAAAAATTAAATATTGGAGTATGCCACACTTTCCTCTAAGTACTCCAGGGGTTCTTGTCCCACTCAGAGGAAAAGCAGACTCAATATTGCGCCCCGTCCCCCAAAGCCCCACATTGTGTGACCTCTGTACTCGATTTCTGCTGGGGCCTGAGCATTGATAAATTCCTCATATTGCTCCAACAAGCAAGCACAGGTCTCTCCTTAGGGCCTTTGCACTTGCTGCTTTTCCCTACAACTCAGCCTACTGGCTCCTTGTCTTCCACCAAAGAGGCTTCTCCTGCCGGTCTTTAGATGAGCCCTTGCTTCCTGCTCTCTGTAGCACGGACCAGGACTTCCTTAGTCTTCTGTTCTAATCATACTGCAGAATCCTCCCTCCCTCCCGCCACAAGTTCCAAGATGGAAGGAACACCATGTTTTGCATCCCGCTGACTCCCCGTCTGTAGTACAGTCCTGATGACGCTCAGGAAGTCTCTGTTGAAATTAAGGCTTTCTGTTAAACGTCTGCTGACAGCGATCATTCCACACAGTCACCAAGTATCAGCATCCAGCTCGAGAAGAAGCCCAGGCTCCTGTGTGTGTGTGATCTGCTAGTTTCTGAGTTGTGCTTTTGCTCATGTGGGTGTGGTTTTCCCTAGCACAGTGTTTTTTCCAAAAGTAGTTGGCTTAGAGAATATTAATGATTTTGAGTAGCTAAGGGAAAGGGCTTAGGCAGCTCATCCTAGCACTTCTTTTGTTAAGTATCTAGATTTTACATATATGACCCTCTCCCTGGGGTAGGGGGTGGAGGCTCATCGTGTCTGCCTACCTGGTAGAGAGGAGGAGAGAGCTGACATGGGAGACAGCCAGGCCCATGATCTGATCTGCAGTCTCCCGGGCTCAGAAAGTAGGGCTCTCGGTGGGAAAGGACTGAAGCGTTTTTTAAAAGTAGAGCATACACAGGCAAAGACAGAAGCCCCGATGAAATGGACTGTGTCAAGCTTTTAAGCATGGGCCGTATCTTGGCTGATAACCCCAGTGTGCGAAAGGTCAGGAAAGTACAGCAGTAGACTCACACACACTCAGGGGCCAGTGGTCTGACTCATGAGCTGAGATTTCTGGGTCTCATTATAGCTATCTTCCCCTGGGTTCCATCTGTCATATGGGAGAACAGTCTGAGCACTGTGGCAGACACCTATATCCCAGGACTTGGAAGGTTAAATCAGGAGGACCACAAGTTCTGGACTGTCCTGGGCTACATCGTAGGGCTCCACGAAGTTCACCCAAGGCTAATCAGGCTCTGAATGATGACTTCCCTCCACCTGTATCTATAGCCTAAATTAGAATGATTCAATGTGTAAAGGTTCCAAAGAAGCACGGCCAACTTCCCGCCCTCTTTCCAGATCCTCTAACATGGGATTTTGCTTTGGAGAGGGGTAATTATTTTTACTATTTTATGTCAGTGACTATAATTAGTGTCATGCCTATTAAAAGACTAAACTATGTATATTTGGATACTGCTAGTTAACTTTCCTTTCCATTATTGTATCAAATAACTGAGATAATCAACTTATAAATAAAAAAGGCTTGGGGCCATCAAGATGACTCAGTGGATGAAAGGCCCTTGCTGCTAAGTCTGGTGATGCTAGTTTCATCCTCAGGGCCCACATGACAGGAGGAGAGAATCAGCTCTCTCAGGTTGTCTTCTGAACGCTACTGATTTACCATGGCACACACATCTACTCTCTCCCCCTAAAAAAAATGCGCTTTTTTAAAGAAAAGAAAAACAGGTGAATTTTGACTTACAGTTTTGTAGATTTGAGTCTATGATTGGCCTGGGATAAGGCTGTACATCAGAGGATGTACAGAGAGCATAGAGGAACAAAATTCCCTCACAACTGGAAAGGAGACAGAAAGGTCTCTTTCAAGGGCAGCCTCCAATAACCTACAGGCCTCTCCTTGGCCCCACCTCTCAAAGCTTCCACCACCTCCCAAGAGCACCATTTTGAGAGATGGCTCATGGTTAAGAGCACTTGGTGTTCTCACACAGGACCCAGAGGGTTCCCAGCACCTACATGATAGCTTACAATTATTTGTAACTCTGGTTCTAGGAGAGCTGGTGCCCTGTTCTGGCCAGGAACACTGGGTATTGGGAAGTTGGACTCTGCCCTTTGGGGTGAGGCTGGAGGTATCAGGGCACCTGCCAAAGAGAAGGCATCATTTATGGTTGGGTAGATAAGACTTATTAAACTGCAAACTTTAATTCTAAGTTTACATACTGGCTTGCCATGCTCTGTTCTGTGGGTCTCCACAATGCACTCTGTGTGGGCCTCAGGACCTCTAGATGTATACTTATGGGCCACTGGCAGAGAGAATTCTGTTGTACCCAAACCACTGAAAACCATTGGCATACATCTCCTTGACCAGTAAGAACCTTGGGGCTGGTGAGTGACACCTCAATCTGTGCGACATTTTCTAAGAAATGTAACTCATTCTAACCCCAGACTGACTCAAATTTGGAAGCTCCAGTTACCATAGAAAATAACATATATTACAATTTTTTCTTTAAGTTGGGTTGAAACGTCTAGGACCCTTGAAAGTGGATCCTCTATTCATGGTCTTCAACCCTAGGGAGTGGCTTTGTCTTTGTAGTGCACGGAGTTGACGGTACAGAAAGTCAGCTGGACAGGTGGAGCTTGTTGATGCTGTGGCCCCACAGGGAAGACAGCCAATATTTGTGTTCCAGGTGTGTCCTGGGAGGCAGAGCCAGCTGAGACCCAGGAAACCTGGGTTCTGCTCCTTGCCTTATGGCTGAATCACTTCTATATCTAGGACCATTCCTTTACTCAGTGTGCAACTTAGTTCCTCGTAGGATTAGAATCACCTGTGGAATAGAAACGTCCCCAAACACAAAGGGAGGTAATAACACAGACGAATACACTCCAGGAAAGCTATCAATACACACAGAAAAATTATTCCTGACACCATGCCTCGAGGCAAAGCGTGACAGTGTTTTTAGGAACATTTAGCCTGTCGTGGAGTTTTGAACCTTTGACCTCTGGTCCTTTTCTTCCTGTGTGTTTTCATTTTTCTTCTTCATAGAACTGGTGGGAAATTAGCCACTGTGAAATTATTAATCAGACTGGAAACTTTAAAAGATCATAAAGTGACACTTAAAAAAAAAAAAGACTGTGTCTGTTCCGAGTTCGATTCCCCTGTTTTGTGTGGGGGAAAAGACAAATAAAACTGAGAAGGAAAGAAAATGGTATATCCACACGGACTCTAAGACTTCATGTTCACCCCTGAGAGCATCCTTACCGTGATCTGTGCCCAGGGCAGTGAGCACTGCAAGGGCTTCCCGCCGTGTAACCAAAGAGCCTGGGACATAAATAACACTCCATTCCATGAAGGGCTCAGGAGCTGGCTATCACTAGGACCCAGTCTACTGCTAAAACCAGCTTCTCCAGAATGAGGAAGGGTGGAGCCCATGAAGACCAGTAATCCACACTTGTGGTGTTTTTGCAGGCCACTCACTGCATGCAGTCTATACAACCCCCATGCTGCTTGTCTGTAGGGCTCTAGTTTATTCATTAGCTTTCCTGGTGGGTCTCTCTGGCTTTGGCAAGAGGGGTTGCCTTCGAACTTCTGGCAGTGCCCAGTGTTCAAGAGGTCAGGTGTACACTGAGCTGCATAAGGACTGTGTACCTTTACCCTCAGAAGTCACTGTCTTTCTCCTCATGGAGGACTTTGGTCACAAACGCTCAGGGCCACCGTTGTCAGGATAGGTTACCCATCCCACGCACCCTCATCTGTCATCCCTAATAAATTCAAGGAGGAAGAGGCCCTTGACCCTGGGAATGGGGAATAGCCTGGACTCCAGTGCCAGGGTTCCTATCTCAGTTTGGCACATCCGGCTGTGCAATGGGGGACAGCTTTCCTTTTCTGTACTTTCATCTCTTCTGGGAATGAGAGCAAAGTGCGAGTCTTTTGGGTTTTATGAGGATCCAGTGAACTAAGAAGATGGGACTGTTAAAATGATCTTGGTGCGCAGGATGGTTTATTACCATCAGGGGCATTCATGACCCCTTCCTTAGACAGGGGACTAATTCAGAGAGGTTAGCTGCAGAGCTGCTAAGTGGTGGGTCTAGGAGCCCACACTCCGTCTCGGTGTATCTTCTTTCCACTGTCTGAGATGGAAGACCTCTTCTGCTCATTTCTCATGTTTCTGTCATCCCTCTACTCTGCCAGACTATTGTGGATTCTGTGGCTTTTCACTGCTGAAGCGGGACAAGACTCCAGGGGTCTCTCTCTCCTCTGGGTCCAGGCCCAGGAGACAGATGGACAATGAGTGCGGGAGACATTTGGCAATGACAGCCAGCCTGAATCTCCTCCTTTCTTCTGATTCCAGACCTGGAGATCACAGTTCCAATCCGACATTCCCAGCACCTGCCTGGGAAAGTGGAGTTTGGCGTGTATGAGAGCGGCCCCAGGAAGAGCGTCTTCCCTGCCAGGACAGAGCTGAGGCGTGGTGACTGGAAAACAGACAGCACATCCAGCACAGCAAGTAAGCAGCAAGCCAGGGGTGCTCTCCCTCCTGCAGCAAGCTAGCTCTTCCTCCTGTTGCAAGCCAGGGTCCCTCCCTTCTGCAGCAAGCCAGGGGTGACCTCCTTCCTGCACTCCAGCTGGCACCTGCTGGCCTTGTCAACACTCCAGGAGCCTAAGACCCCAACTGGGATATGATTTGGTTTTGAGAGGTATAGAGTATGTGGATCGTTGATTGGGGTATTTTCCCAGTTGTATGATAATTTATAAATAGCAGAACCTAATGATTGTCAGCAGAGATGGGAAAATGTGGCCCAGCATTGGTTTATAATAATTCATTTGTTTTGTTTTGTTTTGTTTTTGTTTTTGTTTTTCTGAGACAGGGTTTCTCTGTGTAGTTCTGGCTGTCCAGATAGTCACTCTGTAGACCAGACTGGCCTCAAACTCACAGAGATCCACCTGCCTCTGCCTCCTGAGTGCTGGGATTAAAAGCATGTGCCACTACCACCTGGCCTGCTTTATAATAATTCTTCATGTTGAGAGGGCATTTACCGAAAGTGAATTGTCTTTTTTGATTGTTTAAAGGCCACAAAACCTCTATAAGGTAGATTCATGACCTCTGTTTGCTGAAGAGTAATTGCTCAGGCTCAGCACCTTGTCCCAGGCTGACTAACTAATTGAGCTGGGCTGGGCTGGGCTGGGATTTGAACTCACTCTAGAGCCAAGCCAAGACTCTTCACCCCCCTGTTCCGGCTTCTTCTCCAGCTGTGCTAAGGTGGAGCCAAGGGCACCTCATCAGAACTATAGACAACAATAGACTCAAATTTGAGAATTACAATGTCTATGCAGGCAGTTCAGGATATAATTAGGACACATCTTTGTTTTTTTGGTGAAGAAGCGTGAATAGGAGTCTGATTGTGACAGACGCTGCCTGACGAGCAGGCTTCAGGGACGGCACTCCGTCTCTGATCCAGGGCTGCATGTGCGATGTGCTGGCCTCACAAGCAGTGTATGCTGAATTTCTTGTCTGTCCTGTACTTCATGGTTCTCAAAACAACTGAAAATGTGATGAAAGAGGCAGAGAGAAATATACATGCTTCAGGACTCAGGTCTCCTTAGAAGTGAGGCGGAGTTCACAAATGAATGCAGGTTAACGGGTTGGTGCTCCAAATCAGTATTGATCTCTTTTACATCAGATCTTTCTTGAGAATTTCCTGTGTGTTTTGGATCTGTTTCTCAGAAAAACCTACCTGCCTGTACCCCTCTACACACGAATCACATCCACCCACATACCCCCAAACACCCATATGAACACAAGTACAATTTTGCTCTCCCAAGGACACTGGTCAGGACTCTACTGTATAGGTGGGTCATTTGTGACCCAGAGAGGGAAAGCATTTTGCTAAAGATTAAACAGCCAGAGACTAGCAAAGGCGACAGTAGAACTCAGCTTGTTGTCTTTAGTTAATATTCCTCACACCTTGACCGTGGCAACAGATCCCAAAGGCCATCGTGTGCCTACATGGGAATGTAGACTGGACAGGAAGAAAGCCCCCTCACATGTAATGGGGCAATAACGTGTACCCAAAGGCAATTCGAGGCTTTTGATATCAGGAACAGGAGAGAGTTCCAAGGGAGATCACAGTCTGCAGGAGACAAAAGAGGCATGAATGAACTAGAAGTGGGGAAAGTGCCAGAGCTGCACTGGCAAACGGAGCCACAATTGCAGAAGTGTGTGTGCTTGTGCGTGTGCGTGTGCGTGTGTAAAGTGCTACAATTGCAAAGTTGTTTGTCTATGTTCACTTTACTTCGGGCAGCCTATGTTGAGGACAGAGTGGACCAAATAAGTTGTTGCCCAGGAATGGCTAGCTTGTGGGAGTAGGAAATGCTATTTAATGCCAGACCAAGGGCTTATACTCTTATGCCTTGTGCCTACAGATCAGAGTTTTTCTCGCTCCCGTTTCTGCTATGTTACAAACCATGACAAAACCTAATTGCTTGAATCGAACCATTTACATGCACCTGATCCCACAGCCTGGGCACAACTCAGAAGGGATGGCTTGTGTCTCCTCCATGTTCAGTGAGCAGGAGTCACTTGGCTGGCTGCATTCAGCTGGGGCCTTTAGGATGGCCTGGCCTCCATGTGGCTGTTAACTCAACAGCACAAACTTCTTACATGGAAACAGAATCTAGGAAGAAGGGGCAAGCCCATTGTGCAAGAATAATTTCGGCTGTCTGGTTTTGGCTTTGCCACACTTGCTGATGTTCTATTGGCTAAAGCAGGTCTGAGTCTGGAGCGAATGGAGGGCACACATAGGCATAGACACTGATGGGGTGAAGTTCACTGTGGGGAAGGGGGTCACTAAAGGGTAATATACTGCCTCTAAATTAAAGATGATAGAGATAGCTGCTTCCATAAATCAGACACTTGCTCTTTGCCTGCCCCATGACAAGCATGTCCCTGTCTGACCAGTTCATCCAAGACAGTAAAGCTTGTATCTCCTAGATGACAATTAGGGGTTAGGAAACAGGTCTTGAATTTTCTGGCAAGTGAGCAGAGGGTCTGGGAGTCATATCCAGATCTGACCGTGTTATTACCTAGGGAAGCTGCACCTTCCAAATAGATCCAGTTCCTTGGTAGGGAAGGAGGGTGGGAGAAGCCAGACTCCGAGCCACCAGCTGCCCTTTACCTTGGAGTCACACCCTGTAAGCACCACTATTTTTATTATGGCACAGCTGTCATCTCTTGGGACCTGCAGAACAACAGTTGCAGGTTAAACACAGTTCTAACTAAGTAATTAAGCTCCAGTAATTAGTGACGTGGCCTGAGGGTTGTATTATAACTGGCCACTTTCCCCTCTCACTTATTCATTCGCTGGAGGCAGAAAGATGAAAAGAACCTGTCTTTAGGGGCTCACGATGGAGGGAAGCACAAAAATAGCATGAGTTCTATGCTGAGCCTTCTTCCCTGATGACAGTGATGTGGTACTGCCTCCCTCCACCGACATAAGAGCAGAGTCGGGGTGTGGGGGTCAGGACTGGAGATTGCTTACCAATAGCAGCCAAGGGAGCTGTGGGTCAATCATGATCCCAGAGGGAAGACAATGCCAGGGGGCCAAGGTTTAGAGCCAAACATTGTGGTTATAGGTTTAGGAATGCCAAGGGAGTTGATGAGTGAATTTCCAGTCCTGGAGCCAGTGCCTGTGATTAGTTCTACTTCCTGCTGATGTGTAAACTTCAGAACATGGTGAGGTTCACATTGGAGACTGTGAGGGACAGTGACAGGTGACACACGGAGGCTCAGGCACAGGTGTGGAGACCCACAGCTCAGGGATTGTTTATAGTTGGGGCATCTAGAGAGATTTTGATAGCATTTATTCTGAACATGGGGGACGCATTCTACATAGCAAGATCTAGGTCAGCTACAGCTAGGTAATGAGACTAAACTCAATCTCAAAACACACACTTAAATTTTACAATTCATTTTCTTAGTTCTACCTACCTGTATTTCACACAAGCTAGCATATTGAATAACACACATTTCCAGAAAGCTCTACGGGCTAATGAGATTTTAATGATATAGGTAATAAATTCCTAACTGAAAAGGCTTTTCACACAGAATTCCTTCTATGAACATAAATTATACTTTTGAATTTGCACTGTGTATTTCTGTTTTTGTGGTCCTGGGGATCTGACCCAGGGCCTTGTACACGCTGGCAAAGGCTCTACCACTGAGCCACACCCACAGCCCTGCCTATTGTTTGGCTTTGGCATGTAATTTCTTATTAGAAGGGTCATCTATGTCATACATACATCCTGGACCTGTAGTTCCTAATTAGGCAGCAAGACACAGTTCAAAAACAAATTAAAAAACAAAAAACCCACCCAGCTTGCAGATTCAGAGTGACCGAATCCCTGAGCATCTCTGCTGCCATGCCTGGCAAATCAAAGCTCTAATATCAAACAGGATTTTCAAAGGGATTAAATGGCAATCACGCTTTCAAAAGCACTCCACGTGAGGTAAGCCCTGGGTAAATGGTAGCTATTAAGCCCAAAGTGGTCATCAGAGCGCACACCATTTTGTACGATGCTAACAGAATAGCTGAACTCTAACGAAACAGCTTAAGGTGGCTACACTTTGAAGACTCTTAGGTTTATGTACTGTCTCTGTTGCTATAAATACATTAGGGCTGGAGTTCCGCACCTTGCTCCCTCCTGAGAGGATCCACAGTCCCGCTGATGTTGTTTCTGCCCTTTAGGTAGCACGAGTAACCGATCAAGCACACGGAGCCTCCTCAGTGTGAGCAGTGGAATGGAGGGCGACAACGAGGTGAGGGGTGGGATGCCTGCTCTGTCTGTCTGGTCTCAGGGGTCATTTTATCACAAGGGAAAGGAATCCAGGGGGGAGGAAGCCACACACAAAAGGTCACATGTTATTGGAAGCCATTTGTATGAAATACCATAGAATGGGCAAATCTAGAGAGACAGAATGAGGGTTGGTGGCTGGGGGCTGGAGGGTGGAGGGAATGAAGAACTGTTAATGGGTCTGGGGTTTTCTTTGCAGGTGAGGAAAATGTTTTGAGATTAGATAGAGGTGGAGGTTGCATAAAACTGTGAATGGGCCAATGCCATTTTACTTTGTAATGGTTGACCTTACGCTATCTGAATTTTGCCCCAGTATAAAGGAAGGAAAGGAGGGGGAAGAGGGCAGCATAGCCAGGGATAGACAAATCCATTCAGATTACGCAAGTCAGAGGTGGGTGTCTGCGGGAAGGATCGGTGTGAAGGCTGGGGATTCCAGGAGCAGCATTATGCTGGGCCTAGATCAGGAGCCTGTGTCTTGCTATATGGAGTTATGGGATTGTCCTGTATGTCCCAAGGACCAGGGTATATGGTCTCCGATTTCATCCCTCTTGGTACACTGACCTTCCCTGAATTTCTGCCTGGGGAGTGACATGCTTTCCCGCCTAGAGTCTTCTGAACTGAGAAGTTCAGCTGATCTAGGGTGTGGCCCCATTCCAAGTTGGACTGTTTGTGTCAGTGTCTGTCCTGACCTGGTGACCAGCAGCTGCTTTGAGCCCAAGGGATCATATGAGTCACTAAGAACTCTGAAGACTCAGGAGAATGGGCTGTAGGGAGAGCACTCTCGAAAACTTTCAGGCAATACTGGTGTTAGCAGACAGCAGGCCATACTTGGGAGAAGCCAGGATTTTGAGTTCTGGAAATTTGTGATAATCTTGGTAAAGTTATATTCCTTGGCAACATCAGAGAGATGTGGAAAACTGCCATTGGCATCAGATTGACCCTTGATTTAGGAACAGCCAAAGCCTGACAATGGTGGTGGTGGGTGGTATCCCACAGTGTTGAGCTGTGTATGTCAATGTGCTTTGTGCAATGGTCTCCATTTTTCATCTTGCACACTCTAGGACAATGAAGTCCCTGAAATTACCCGGAGTCGTGGCCCAGGTCCTACCCAGGTGGACGGAGCTCCAGTTGTGACTGGAACACCAGTCGGGACCCTTGAAAGGCCCCCAAGGGTGCCTCCTCGAGCCGCTTCACAGAGGTAACACGGAAGTCCATGTGACATCTTCTCCATACTCTCTTAGTT
The DNA here is from genome assembly GCA_021653895.1 of Mastomys natalensis. Taxonomy (NCBI): domain Eukaryota; kingdom Metazoa; phylum Chordata; class Mammalia; order Rodentia; family Muridae; genus Mastomys; species Mastomys natalensis. The sequence continues at coordinate 1,155,167 of JAJTUV010000072.1, read as the reverse complement.
GTAAGAGAAAGGAGGATTTAGGAACATCTAAACTGACCAAAGAGCAAGGACACAGCCAATGGGAATACCTGTAGTTGGCACACTTCAGTGTAGTCTCTTCAGTAGAAAGTGATACTTGACTCCATCGCAAATACCAATACATCATGACTTTTTGTTTGCTTTGTTTTGCCCTTGATTTAAAACAATATTTGTTGATATATTTCTAAATCACGTGTAGTATGTGTATCTGCATGCACGTGAGTCTACATGTCTGCAGAAGCCAGAGACCTTGGGTCTTCCGGAGCTGGTTACAGATAGTTGTGCACCACTGTGGGTGCTGGGGACAAAACACAGATCTGTTGGAAGAGCAGCAACTGTTACTTGCTGAGCCATCTCTCCAGCCCCCAGCTCTTTTTTTTTTTTTTTTTTTTTTTTTAGATAGGTTCTCACTATATCTTTCAGGCTGGCTTCTAATTCTCAATCCTCCTGCCTGAGTCTCTTGAAAGTTAGAATTACAGGCACGAACCACCATGCCCAGCTCAGCTGCTCACACCTAACATTTAAGTTCATAAGTGAAGGACCTTCATATGACCATTAGCATTTTAAATAATGCTCTGTTCTAATTTTCCCATGTTTGTATATGCACATGTCTATGTGTATGCAGCACCACATGTGTGCAGGTGCCTGTAGAAGCCAGAAGAGGACATTGCTCCCCTGGAACTAGACTTACAGACCGTTGTGAGCCACTCAGTGTGAGCACTCAGAACCAAATCTGGGTCCTCTGGCAGAAGAGCAAGTGCTCTAACTGCATAGCCATCTCTCCAGCTCTTAAAACAAATTTTAACTTTTTATTCATATGTGTGTGAATGTCTTTTTCACTGACTCCAGAGTTTAGCAATTGGCTATACTGACTGGTCGGCAAGCACCCAGGATCTTTCTGTTTGCCACCCCTGCTGGGATTACAGACTCAAGTTGCCATGCCCTGGAATTTTATATAGGCGCTTGGGGTCCAAACTCAGGTCCTAATGCTTGCATTGTAAGCATTTTAACAAATGAGCCGTCGCCCAGTCTCCTTAATAGTTTGTATCTGTCTGGTTAGAGTTATGCTCACGGCATTGAATTCCTTGGTTGTGTGGTGGGTTCTGGGCTTCTTGGAAACAGGAGATAAAATTAGAAGTGAAGGCAAAAAACATCCTGGTGTTGGGGATGAGAAAGGCTCTGGAGTGGTCCTGGGGTTGAGTGTTTCATGGGGTTAAGTGTCCTGCTATCACTCATGAGCTTGGATGAGGTATTTAACATTTTCGTGCCTCAATATTCTTGCTTATAAAATGGAGTTACTATTTGAACTTCCTCATGGAGTAGTAATGACTGTGGCAGGAGATGTAGAATATTGAGAATATATTTGTACAGGAGAGGAATAGACATCTGGGGTTTTGAAGATGAGCCCAGACTAGTGTGACTCACTTGCTGGGTCGTTACCTTCATCTGTGTTCAGTGGGTACAGGGGCCTCTGAAGGAGCATTCTTTATGGTCTGTGGAGTAAAAGAAAGAACAGCTCAAGCCCACTGGTGGGGCTGTGCCTCTCCACTTCTCTTCATTTTGGCTATTTACTGCTTTCCAGCTGCTTCCAGCCACATTCCTACACTGACACCTGCTGCCAGAACATCTGACAGTCCCAAGCCGTGCAGCAATCACAGGCATGTTTCCCTGGTGCAGCCTAGGGGATGCACATGAGGCTATTTCCACTCCCAAGGAATGCGTGTGATAACCCAAGTCTGTGCCCTGAGTTTGTAACATGCGGCTTGAAGGTTACTATATACTTGGTGGGGGTGGGGCTTTGCAGGAGCGATTACGGTAATAAATGCTGTTATTTAATGACTGCTTACCATGTGGCAGTGTTCATGTCAAACACATTCGGTGCAAGACTTAGTTAATTCTCTCCGAAGTCTACTTATAATTATCACCTCTTGCAAGTGTAGAGGCTGAGACTAGGAAATGAATGGAGAGCTACCCTGATTGACAGATTTGGTTATCTAGACATTATGTTACACGTGGCCAAGAAAGTCTAGGTATCAGAGAAGAGGAGACCAAGATCCAAGACTTTATTTCTGAACTTTATTGAGGACTCTGGAGCCACCTGTCTTAATCGTACCAAGACAGGAGATGGCAATCTTGAAAATGTAGCCGTAGGCTCATGAAGGATTTTGTTATTGCTGTCGATGTCATTGTCATTGTTGTCAATGGAAAATGAAAGGAGAGGAATCAGGAAAACAACTGCCAGAGATTAAAAGATTAGAAACTGGGACACATTTAACTGTGTGAATGTCTTTTTCACTGAACCGAGAGCTTAGCAATTGGCTATGTTGGCTGGCCAGCAAGCACCCAGGATCCTTCTGGTTGCCGCCCCTGCTGGGATTACAGACATGTTGCCATGCCCTGATTTTGTATGGCTTTAACTGTGTGAGAAGAGACGGAGACGGATTGTCTGGGGACCTGGGGAGCGTGTTGTGATAAAGATAGGGAGAACAAAGAACTAAAGCCTGTTGCTTTAAAAAAAAAAATGGTATTTGTGGAGTCCTGTAATTAACAGAACTCGAGGCTTGTCTGCATTTTGGTTTGCAAAGGATGTGCAAGTATGAGCTTGCATTGTAAGGATGTGTGCAGGTTTTGGGATAAAAGGAAGCAGTCTTCAAGCAGAGAATAAGGTAGGCTCCTTCCTCTCTGACCGTCTTGAATGTCTGATCTGCTGGTAGACACAAGGGAGGCTGGTTGGCTACATGTCCCCAGTTCTTTCCCCTCTGGGAACCTATAATTCCATGTTATCCTCAACTTTCTCCTCTTTCTGGTGCAACCTCTTGTCTCTCATGACCCAAGCTTTGGCCAGGCCCATTTCGCTCCTGGTTCCACATACTGTTCACAGGACCACAGCTGCTGCCAGCAGATGGCCTGGTGCCTCGCCTCCATCTCTTCCATCTACTTCCTGCTGTTGGCTGGGGATCTGAACTCACACACCCCATGGTATCTCCGACACAGCCTGTAAAGCACTGAGCTTACCAAGCCGGCCACCTTCCCTCTCTTCCCCAAGCCATTTCCTCATGAGTTCCCAAGCCTGGGGCCAAGATACCCTCCCCTCACAGCTCCCACGTCCAGTGTCTCTTCAGGCATTATCCATTTGTCCTGTCAGTGATCATCTTCCCACCTGCTAGTGTCTTCTTCATCTTTGAGGCCCCCCACTTACTTCCCTGTCCTCAGTGGGTCCGTCCTCCACACTGTAGTCAAGAGCACTTTCTAGAACAGAAGCGGCAACGGTGTCATTTCCTGTAAGAACCTCAGACTTGGATTCTGTGTATTTTAGTGTGCCCTGGCCCTGTCCAATCACAAGCTACATCATTCTGCTGTGCTCATTCATGTTACACGGCTTAGACGTTCTCAGAAACGTATTATTTCTATAGTACAGTCTCTCCCATTCCCTGGAGGGTTCTCTTTCTACTCCCTTCCATTTTGTGTACATTCTTAAGACTTAGTCCAAGCATCCCTCCTCTAGGAAGCCTTTCCTGAGAGAGCCACACTGAGTGTGACACTTTGTTTCAGGTTTTCTAGTCTATTATATCCCGTATTACAAACACTGTTTCTATTCCTCTCCTCAAGTGGACCTTGAAGGCTGAGAGAGCAGAAATTGTGTGTGTGTGTGTGAGGATAACTTCAAGGGTCTTTGTTTTGTTTTTGTTCCTTTTTATTTTTACTCAAGTATTTCTTTGCCCTGGTGCTTGCAGAGTAGGCTAGGGTGACTGGCCAGCAAGACACAGAGGTCCTTCTGTCTCCGTGTCCCCAGTGCTTTGATTGCCAGCACCCCATTGTGATGTGCCCAGGTTTTTATATTAGATTCAACCCAGATCCTCGCACCTGCATGATAAATGCTAAATCAAATAAATCAAATAGGCTGTCTCCCAAACCTAGAAATTACTTTTGAATGATATTTTTTTTAACTCTCCCCAATGTCTGGTATAGTAACAGACAAAAATTGTGGACTCAACAAATACTTATTATGAAAACAGAGTGGTTATGCTTGAGTTGGACTTTCTAAGCACTTGGAGAGTTAGCCATCAAACCAGATGTGGTCTTTTTAAATCCCAGCACTCTAGAGGCTGAGGCAGCAGGATTGCCAAGATTTTGAGGCCAGCCAGGTCTATATCATAAGAGGCTGTTTCGAAAACAAAGCAGTTACCTTCTAGGGAACTGGAGTATTACATTAGATGGTATTTACATGAAGGCATACTAGCCAAAACCCCACTTTCAAAGAACACTGTCAATATTAGAGTTGCTGGGTTCTTGAACCATACTTATCACAGGTGAAAACTCACTGGATTAAGAGCAGCCAGTGTGCAGGTGTCTTTAGCTTCTCAGCATCTGAGAAGGCAGTCTCTGCACAGACCACTCCCAGTTTGGACCTAATATTCTTTAGCTTCCCTGGTTCTGTTATACCTGTTGCCATAAACCCATCTCCCTGAGATGGGGCTTCTGATCTTTTGCTGGAGCTGACCATCAGAGTGAAACTAAATTGATGTCCTTGCAGGTGTGTCAATGTGACAGCAGAATGAGAGAGGGGACCAGAGAGCACAGGGACTGTCTCATAGAGGAAGGCAGATTCTAAGGGTCATGAGAAAAGGTCCCGGACCAGACTGTTCATCCTCAGAGTGAGATGTCTAGCTTACCTTTCTGAGTGCCTACTCTAGGCCAGGTGTAGTGCTGCTAACTAATTTCCACGTCATCTCTAAGCACCCACATACCTTGATGGGGCAGATGAGAAAACATGGTCATCAAAGTTGAGTTTACACACACACACACACACACACACATACGCACACGCACACACACACACATACGCACACGCACACACATGCCCGCGCACACAGAGAGAGAGAAGGAGAGAGAGAGGGAGAGAGACACAGAGAGAGACACAGAGAGTGAGACAGAGAGACAGAGAGCTGAGAGGAGAGGAAAGAGAGACAGAGAGAGGAGAGAGGAAAGAAAGGAGAGACAGAGATAGAAACAGAGAGAGGAGAGAGACAATCAGAGATACAGAGATGGGAGAAAGACAGAGGGAGGGAGGGGTGGAGGGAGGGGAGAGAGAGAGTTGTATATGTAAACATCCATGCTTAGATGCGCCTTAAGGTCTGAGCTTTGCCTGTCAAACAAGACAGTCTCCCAATTTTGCACATTCTCTGTCCCATGCACACGCACACAGTATCTTGATGGCCAGATCCTTGTTCCTATTACCTTCCGCTTGCCACACACAGGAGTGTGAATTGTGGACAGATGTTTGCAGAAAGGAAGGAATGGCCTAAACTTGCTTAAGAGGTGTGGCCTGACCCATAGTTCATAGGGCAGGAGACTGGAAGAGAGACGGAAGACAATGGCCCATTGTTTTCACTAGGGAAAGCCCAGCAATTCAGTGACCAACACATAAAGCCCTCCCCTCCTGTGGACATCTGTGGTTATTCTTTGCTATGTCTGACTCCCTCTCTTGTTCCCAGGATACAGCCTCTTCTTTCCCAACTCTTGTCATTTCCTTGACTTGTTCAAAAGCACTGTGGGGCAGGCATTTAGCAAATATTTACTCACAGATTAATTCAGTCCTGGTCTAAGCAGCTCCAGGGTTACACAGTTCAATTGTGGCAACCAACAAAGCTCTCTTTCTGAATGTTATTGATTTGCTTCCTGGAGACTAAATATTAGTTTTACAGCACACACGTGGAAATACTATCTGTAATCATTGGGCCGATCTGTAAATAGACCCACCCTGGTCTACCTGGAGTCGTCACTTAGGACTTTACAAAAATCCACTCAGAAGAACATGAAGAGGGACTTTTAGGTGGGCAGCACACAGTTAGGGTGGCAGGGATCCATGAGGAAGTGAGAAGCAGGCACTGGAGTTCTCTGTCCCTCTTTCTGCCCAACTCACTATGATAGTGAGTTTACCCAGGCTGCCTATTGAAACTGCTGGCATTTAACATCTAGGCTCTATTGTTACTTAGGTACAACAAGGTCAACAGAACAGAAGACAGCTGCTATTGAGAAGATAGTGTGCTGGCATGGTTCTCCAGAGCAAGAGGAAGGATGCACTACACAGCAAGGGTTCATACTGGGATGTGTGCATGTGGGTCAGGGGGCAGAGGGAGCAAAGGTCAGAAATGGGCATGGGCTTTGTGTTTCCCATGAGAAACAGTGAGTAGGGCAGGAGTCAAATGACCTAGGATCAGTAATTTGGATGACTGCAGTAGGTGCTGAGGCAGTGGACTATCTCTGTTTGTCTGCTGCCTGACCCTGGGGTGAGAAGGGCGAATTGATAGTGGTCACAAGGAGGCGATCGGGGCTTTAGCTAACTGTGAGAAATGCAGTTCCTTCAGGGTCAACAAGACCTAAGGGTGACAAAGCAACAGAAAAGGAAAGGCATAGTTAATACAAGGGCTTTGTGACAGGAATACTGTAGAAAGGTCTTACAGAGGTTGTCTTAGTTTGAGTTTTACTGCTGTGAACAGACACCATGACCAAGGTAACTCTTATAAAGGACATTTAATTGGGGCTGGCTATACAGGTTCAGAGGTTCAGCCCATTATCATCAAGGCAGGAAACATGACTGTGTTCAGGCAGGCATGGCGCTGGAGGAGGTGAGAGTTCTACATCTTCATCCATTGGAAGCTAGGAGCAAATTGACACCCGTGTGGCTAGGAGGAGTGTCTCATTGCCCACCCCCACAGTGCCACACTTCCTCCAACAAGGACACACCTCCTAATAGTGCCACTCCCTGGGCTAAGCATATTCAAACCACCACAAGGGTGGAGCTTGGGCATTAGCATTTGTACTACCTCCACTGATGGTCTCTTATGTTCATGGATCAGAAGCCATGGCATCTATGTCATGAGACATTTGTAGTGTGTCTTGACTCCTTGACCAAGGACAGTGTCTTTTACACATCACTTCCAATTAGCCCACAGGTTGTGGATACTCAAGAACTCTTTGGTTTGATTAGGTTTTTATAGAGTTGCTTTGTTTTTCGTTACAGGCCTCTAACCCGGGAGACCTTCCATCCTCCTCCACCAGTTCCACCCAGAGGTCGCTGATTCCACCTCCTAGATCCAGCCTACTTCAGGACTTTTAGGATTAGCAATTCTCAGCCTGTTGATGAAGTCTTCATATTGAGTTTTCTGCATGACTGTGGACCTTGAGACCAACTGTCACTGGTGATGGTGTAGCCCTGCTGGTTTGGGTGATCCTTGAAGACATTAAGGCATGATAAAACCTGAGACGAAGGTGACTTTGTTCAATGATGCCAAATATATTGGTTCACATTCTTGTTTGCCAAAAGGATGAAGATACTTACCTCTTGTATGCTATAGCAGGAGCCTACCAGGATTGATGGGCATGTGCTTAACAAGTGAGCATACTGTAGTAATCACCCATCAGCCCATGCATAGTGCAGCCTAATTTCTGGAAGTGATTATAGCCCTTCCAGCAGAGGTAAGAAGGGACCTAACTTTGAAGTAGTTCTTCCACATTTCTATGTTTGTCCTGGGACTGGTCACATACAACAAGCTGAAAACCATCTTAGAAAGACGTTAAGCCAGACTCCTGTCCTGCTGTGGTATTTGGGGTCCCCCAGAAGTGTGGAACAGGTGATTCTGTCATCACCCTCTTTCTCTTGAGTGTGTATTCGTGTAGTGTGCATGTGCAGATGTATGTCTGTATGTCTGTGTGCATATGTATGCACCTCTGTGTGGAGACTAGAAGCAATGTTGGAAGTCTCTGTCACTCTCCCTCTATTCACTGAGGCAGAGCAAGCCTCTAAACTGAACTCAGAGATTACTGATATAATGAATCTAGCTTGCTCTGGGGATCTCCTGGCTCCACTCTCCCAGTGCTGAAATTACAGGCAGGTTGCCATGCCCCCTTGACATCTGTGGCATGCTGGGGATCTGAATACTGGTCCTCATGCTTAAACAACAAGCACTTTATCTACTGATCCATCCCCCCGGCCATCCCCTGTCAGCACTCTAAGAAGTCCAATCCTCCCACCTATCTCCCTCTCAGAAGAAATCTCCAAATCTAGAAATATAGCTGTACCTCACTGTCTGCCTTCTAGATGTTTCCCTTTTCCCTATCACCCAGGCATGGGACTATCAGTTACCGCCTTCAGTTTGGGCTTTTTTTCCTCAGTATGCTGTCCAACTAGCTGTGTTATAGGAAACCAGAAAATGATCAGAACCAGAATATAATATGGCCTTTATATATGTCTTAGTTCTGGCCATAAAGAAAGAGAAGGACCCTTGATTTCTTTTCCCTCCTGAGGAGCCTGAAGTGGTAGAAGAAACTAAAATATTTTCTCCCAGTAACAATACTACTGATACTACATACTGTTACAACCAAGCCTGGTAAATCTGTGCAGAGCGCACAGAACTGTAACCATGTTATGAATTTGGAGTTTCTGTTATATAAATCTACGTTCAAACCATAGATCCTTAATTTTACCTATGTATACAGGAAAGTTATCAGAAGGGGTCCTTTTAAAATATAAGTAATATGGCTGCTTCTCGAGGATCTTGTTAAAATGTATGTATCTCATTATCTTAAGCCCCCTTTGGATACCAAAGGCTAGTGTACATGCTCTGGTGAACAAGTTTGATAACAATGTCGCTGTTTGTGCAATGTTTGGATGTATTATTGCATTTTATTCTTGTATTAAAATAAATAGAAAACAAAATTGAAAGTGGTTTTTTGAGGAGCCTGGGTCTGATGCACATGATGCTCTTGGGAGGTACATAGAACTTATCAGAGTCAGGAGTAGCCAGTCTTAAGTCCTGAGGAGATATTCCCTGAACCAGAAAGCTGTTGGAGATTGGTTCTAATGCTTTGATATAATCGGGAATCTGCATGTCCAAATGCTAGAGGTCCTTGCCCCCAATTGGTTTTTGATCAATCAATTAAGATGCCAACAGCCAATGGCTGGGTATGGGGTGGGATACTTTTTTTTTTTTTTTTGTGAGGTCTAGGACGAGAGAGGAACAATGGAGGAGAGATTCCCGATGACTCGGGGAAGAAGAATGGAACACAGTAGCAGCAGGAGATAAAGCCAAGCAGGCATGTGAGATTTTGGGGAAGTGGCCACTGGTCACCTCCCTGATTGGGCCTGGGGTAGCAGGGGAAGGTTTAGAAGTGCCCAGCCTTTGAGGTAGCCAAGGCATTTAAAAATAAGCTAATGTGTGTGTCTTTCATTAGAGGATCCAAAGATAGTTGGTGTGTGTGTGTGTGTGTGTGTGTGTGCACACACACACGTGCGATCTTCTGGGAGCCAAAGTGGTGTATCCATAATTCCTGCTACAGTGAACTGACTAGTTGCATGTAAAGACGGAAGAAGAGGAGGAAGAGGAAGAGGAGGAGGAGGAGGAAGAGGAGGAGGAGGAGGAGGAGGAGGAGGAGGAGGAGGAGGAGGAGGAGGAGGAAAAATCTGGATGAATCACCTATCACCTGGATGGTATTATCAAAGTTTGTTCTTAATGGTTAGGATGAATTCTAATTCCCTAGAAAGAGAGCCACACTCAAAGCACACATTTATTCATCCTTTACATACGCAACACATTTACCCACACATTTAGGAATGCGTTATATAAAATAAAAACATGGATTTTTTTTTAATACAATGAGGACCAGAAGCTAAAATAAGCAGATAGGTAAAGATGGTCTCTGGATCTTCTCTGGGTCATGGATAATGGCTTTTCCACCATCTTCCTTCCTCCACATTTTACCAGGGAGCTCAACAGGAAGGAAAGCAATAGTCACATCCCGCAGCCTCCATGAACGCAGTCAGCCTGCACTTCTCCTTCATCTTCTGTTCACTTCTAGGCACAGATGACCAACTACATACGTAACAAGGCACACAGACCGAGAGGCTAAATATGAATGAGAAGCTGATGTCCCAAGCAAATAATCTAAATTGGCATATTTAAGGATTTCTAATGACTCTTCATGCTTTGCTGTAGCCACACAAAGAATACACATCTAGACCACTCTAATGACTGATCTTACAAACCAAGCAGACAGGTACTCTCCAGATTCTTTGCTATTAAAAACAAACAAAAGCAGAGGGTAGCCTAGCCAGTCCAGTAACACCTCTATAGCTGGGGCTTTTAGATTCGTTTCCCACATATCCCAAGGAAGCACGTGGGTATTCTGTGCTCCTCCTTCAGGGAACAGTGTGTGAGCTCCACCTGCTTGGTGCATAAAATATGAGTAATAGACCTGTTTCTGAGAAAGGCAAGTGATTAAATCTAAAACTGGAGGAATCTGACCATAGAATATTTGCTTTGGGTACATATGTAAATTGTCTTTTTGTTTCCAAGCAAGTTATTAAGAATATAAAATAGTTTTCTTTCATTCCTGCTGGCCAGACACGAGGCTTCCCAGGGTAGTGAGAGGGTGAGTGGGAGGGTAAAAGACAGATTTAGAATTCTCAGACACAACTTGGAATTCATTTTCTCATAGAGAAAGAAAGGTTCCCAGGCTAGCCTGCCAAAGCTCATTTCATCCACAGAGTAAAAGACAGTTTTAGTTTTCTATACCAGAAGAGTTAGTGTGGTGTTAGGACGAGGATCTTTCTTTGGCATGCAGGAAGCTCCGCTTTTATTTCAGTCAGCTGCCCGCTGCGTGAGTTTACATCATGACGTCATGGCTTCGTGCTTCATCACCTCTGAAACACACAGCTGTACACTTGGTAATACTCCAGGTGGCTCCAAATCTGAAAGGCCAAGGCAAAGAACCCCTTCTGAAGGAGCATGGAGGCAGCCTATTGGAGTCATCACCACCTATGGAGCTAGGATATTTATGTGTGGGTGGGATGGGTGAGGAGAAGGAGAGGGTGAGGCGATGGGATCGAGTCCAAGGGCTTACTTTCGTCATGTTGAGCAAGTGCTCTACAATTGAGCAACCTCCAGCCCCAGCGCTTCATATGTGACAGCTGTTGTTCCTTGCCTTTAATCATTATAATTAATTAATTAATTAATTAAAAGAAAAAAAAAACAACTGGGTGAAGGCAGAGTGTGGTGTTGAGTCTCTACAATTCAAGCAGAGGCAGAAAGATTATGAGTTTGACACCACCCTAGGTTATATAGTGATCTCAAGATTAGCCTGAATTACATTGAGATTCTATCTTGAAGAACTCAAATTTTCAAACAAAAACAGATAACAAAAACCAAATGAAACTGAGTCAGATACAATGAAATATGTACCACACAAAGAAATTAATGACCTTGATTACTCTGAAGTCCCCAAACTAAAGTTTTTCTTCATTTGTGTGTCATGGGAGGTGGAGGGGGGTGGGCAGAGATCTGTCCCACAGCACAGTTGTGGAGGTCAGAGGACAATTTGTAGGAGGCGGTTCCTTCTTCTGCCATGTGGTTCTCAGAGATCAAACTCAGGTTACAAGGATAAAGGCACCTTGGCCTTCTAAACTGTCTTGCCTGCCCATATAACTGAATGTTTTGACTGATAGCTTCCTAAAGAAAGAACTCAAAGCAATAATAAATTTCTAGAACAGTTCAGCTAGAACAGGAAAAGCAGTGTTGGAAAGAGGCAGGTACTCTCCTCTCATCTTCCTCAAGTGACTGCCAAGACAAATATGAAGAAGCAGAAGGAGGAGGAGGAGGAGGAGGAGGAGGAGGAGGAGGAGGAGGGAGGAGGAGGAGGAGAGAGAAGAAGAAGAAGAAGAAGAAGAAGAAGAAGAAGAAGTTGTTCAAGGAGCCAGGAGGCAATGTGCCTGCAAGTCCCAGAATTTCCAGGCCAGTCTAGGCTATACTGTAAGACAAGTAGCAAACACCCCAATCACCAAAGACTGATCATGTAGATCAGTGATAGAGCAGTTGCCTAGCATGTTCAAGTCTGTGTTCAACTCTAACACCACCAAAGATATACATACACATACATATGATGTACATGTATATGTGTATGATTGAATGAATTGGTGTCTTGGGACGGAGTTTCACTATGTAGCCATAGCTAACCTGGAACTCTTTCTGAGTTCATAGTGGTGACTCATCTCTGGATGCAGGTAGACAAGCCTGTGCCAACAAACTGACCTGAAAAGATAATGCCTTCCCAAGAAAAGTGTAACAGAATGGAGACCATAAGATACATTGTCATTTGTACCCTAAGACTTTGATGATCACATTTATTGAGAAGGAATAAAAGTCAGAATTTGTGGGTTTTTCTTACCTGTTTTATGGGTCTTCAGTTCTTTAAACATAATTGGATTCTAGTAAAACTGTTATAGAAAGAGGCTGTACTGTCATGGAGAGGTGGACTTTCATCACTTGCACTTCTGCCCTCCCTGTCAGGGAATGAAGTTAATCTAGAAGAAAATGATAAAATAACATATTTATAAGACATTCATGATTCTTACTCCCTGATTTAGCAAAACATCCTCTTCCTTCTCCTCCATCTCCTCCTCTTCTTCCTCCTCCTCCTCCTCTTCCTCTTCCTTATTATTATAATCATTTTTTTTCTTGGGGTGCTGGGGATGAAACCCAGAGCTTTGTGCATGCTGGGTAATTGCTCTACTACATCCTAGCCCCAAACTTAATTTTGATGGTGCCCCGAGCTTTGGTTCAGTCTGGAGATTATCAAATTTCAAGGAACTTGAAGCCACGATTGTTTTTCTCTAATCGGTCCCTTTATCTCCCAGTCCTGTCTACTCCAGTCATTACCACAGTTCTACTGACTGATGCCATACCAGAGAAATGCTCAATAGAGTCGTTGAACTGAGGAGCTTATATGTCCTTCCCTCCACAAAACATTCCCCAGTTCTCCACTGAGACGGGGTGTCTTCTCTTACTGCCAATTCCTGCCACTGCCTGGGGAACGTTTAAATGATCAGCCACACTGTGCATTTTTTTTGTTTTGTTTTAATATGTCCTACCTATTATTTAATGTAAGGGTTCCTAATTTTATTTTATTTTAAATTTTATTTTTTTTAGTTATTCACATTACATTACAGTGGTGCTCACTGCCCACCTCCTGGTCACCCCCTTCCACAAGCCTTCCCTCATCTCCCTATCCCCTTCTCCTCTGAGCAGGTGCACCCCTCCATTTTCCTACCCTGGCACTTCAAGTCTCTGCAAGGCTAGACCCTTCCTCTCCACTGATGCCAGACAAGGCAGTCCAGCTAGAAGACCATATCCCATGTACGAGCAACAGCTTTTAGGATAAGGGTTCCTAATTTTAAATTTACCCTCCCCAAATGAATACTTCTTTTTTTCTGTTTCCTTTCCACTTCTGAGCATTTGCCAGCCTAGTGCTCCCTGCAAACCCCAGCAAGCATGAATACCTCAAATGTGTGGAGGCTGGTGATGATGGACAGTTAAGGAACTACTCATCCTTCTCAGTGTGGTACTCGTGCTGCCTGCTCTTCAGCTGCCCATCATCACTTCACTGAAAGGCAGTGACTATTCATTCATGGAGCACTTGCTGAGCCTCCACTATGAGCCAGTCACCGTGCTAGTTGCTCTGGAGGATGTACACAGATGAATCAGATTCCCTCTTCTGATTTTTGTAGCAGTTACTGATGTTGGATCCATATGCAATTCATTATGTACTGCCTTGAGAAGTTTCTTATACTAGCAGAAATTTGCCTCTTCCCTTGTTAACGTCTTTATCCAGCAAATCGTTGTTGTCAGACTGCAATACAAAAGAGGAACTTGGATTAGGTAGCAAGTAGGACCTAACACACCAAATGCTGTGGGAATCTCATAGAAGGGATGCTCAACTGCCTGAGGGTGTGATGCAAGTTCTCACTGCAGATGCATGGCCTTGGAAGGACAGGATTAAAGAGAGGAGGTGAAGCATGGCATTGTACATAAAGAGAATCCCACAAGCAAAGGCTTAGTGCTGCCGTGGCTGTCTGGCAGAGTGCTTGCCTAACACAAAAATGGCTGTAGGATCCATTCCCAGCACTGCGTAGGTCACAGAGGTGCAAGGAACATGACGTATATTTGACACGTATGAATGAAGGCAGAATACAGGTAAATGTTCTAGTTTGCTTTCCGCTGCTGTGTTAAACACTATGAACAACTTTGAGAGGAATGAGTTTACCTGTGTTACATTTCCAAGTCTCAGTCCATTATTGAGGGAACAGGTAAAGCAGGAGCCCGGAGGTGAGTGCTGGCTTGTTCCCTACACCTCCCACCCCCACCCCCACCCCCATCTCTTTAATACAACCTGGGACCATGGATAGTACTTCCACTATGGGCTGGGTCCTCCCACAACAACAGGGAATCAGAGGAAAAAAATCCCCTACAAACACATGCCCAAAGGCCAATCTCATGGAGGTAATTCCCTAATTGAGGGCTCCTCTTTCCAGTGTTTCTAGTCCAGAGTCAAGTTGCCAAACAAACAAAAACAAACACCCCCTACAAACAAAACAAAAAAACAAAACAAAACAAACCTTAACCTGCTTAGTAAAGTTGGGTCTCATTGTGCAGGTGCACAGTCGTTGTAGTGGTTTGGATAAGAATGGCCCCCACAGCCTCGTATATTTAAATATTTGGTCCCCAGGGAGTGAGGCTGTTTGAAAGGATTACAAAGGTTAGCCCTAAGGTATGGCTTTGTGGAGGAAAGTATGTCTCTGAGTGTGAGGTCTGAGGCTTCAAAAGTCTCTGCCAGACCCAATCTCACTTTCTCTGCTTGAAGATCATAAGTAGCTCTCAGCTACTGATCCAGTGCCATGCTTGCTGCGATGCTCTCTGCTGTGGATGACAAAGGACTGACTCTCTGAAACTGTAAGCCAGCCCTCCAAACTCCAGCTAAAGGCTTTATTTTATGAGTCACCTTGGTCATGGTGTCTGTCTTCACAGCAGTAGAACAGTAACTAAGTCACAGACTAAGGACGTTGACTGTATTCTTTATCAAAGGCATCAGTCTCTGACCTCATTACACATGTAGTGCACACTTATAAGAAAGATCCAAACAGGGCTAGAGATATGACTCAGTAAATTGCTTGTATGAGGATTCGGGTTCAGATTCCAAAAACCCACATAAGGTGGAAAGTGGAGACAGGAGGATTCCCAGGTCTTGCTGGCTACCCTGTCTAGCAGAATACTTGGGCTTTAGCTTCAGTGAAAGACTTTGTCTCAAAAAAATATGTGGACAATGAGTGGGGAAGACATCTGTGTGTCAACATCTGACCTCAACACTCATACACATACATATAAGTGTGCACTCACATACATATACGTAACACACACATACACATAACACACACATACACAAACTTCCAAAGAGGTGTATACAAATTTTGAAGCAAATTACTCTGATAATGGTTTGAGTATTAATCACTTAAGATTGTTTTCTACAGGTAAACTAGCATGTTACCATTTAAAATGGAAGCAAAAACAAAACAAACAAACAAACAAACCAAACCAAATAAAAATGGAAGGAAACTTTTCCATTTGTAAGTATTTCTTGGATACCTTTTCATGCCAATGGAGCACATCCGATTCACCTTTTAAAAAGCTGTATGGTTGGTAATACATTAAGCAGTTAAAAAACTAAAGAAGGAAACTGGGTCTTATCTTTCAGCAAGTCAGCCAACCTTTGCTGCTGTTACTTTTCTATAATGTGAACACACTAAAGATACCTGTTGCACGGTGTCTGTGTGAGTGTATCAGAGTGCCTGGGAGATGAAATCATTACTGGTGATTCCACCATGTGAGTTCTAACTATTCAAGATATGTTTTGGACAAAACTATATAATTTGACTTCTTTGTAGGAAATCATGTTGGCACTCCTTGGGAATGAGCAGAGAAGGAAGATTGGTAGTGGGATCTTCTTCAGACTTCTGCACAGTATGGTGGTATAGAATATTAGCTGTGAGATACTACATGACCAAATACCGAAATCTGCCTGATACTGATGGAGGAGACAATCTTTCTCGAAGTCTCACTTTTAGAGGACTGTTCTTCTGGTCATTTGACAGGTATTTCTGAGTCCGTAGTACGTTTTGGTTTGAGATAGGGCCTTGCTATGTAGCCTGGCTGGCCTGGTACTGGGCCTGTAGATAAGGTTGGCTCTAATCTTTCTGCAATTCTGCCTCTGTCGTCCAGGTGCTGGGATTACATGCCTGCACTACTATGACCCGATTTCTTTCGTTTTGTTATTTTCTTCTTCTTTCTTTTTTCTTTTTCCCGAGACAGGGTTTCTCTGTGTAGCCCTGGCTGTCCTGGAACTCACTCTGTAGAGCAGGCTGGCCTCGAACTCAGAAATCGCCTGCCTCTGCCTCCCGAGTACTGGGATTAAGCGTGCACCACCTCTGTCCGGCTGTTGTTTTCTTTTTTTGTCTCACACTCTAACCCAAGCAAGTATGCAATATGCAACAATCAGTCCAGCTTCCTGAGAGCTGGAGGTTACAAGAGTAAAACACCAAACTTAGCTCTTTACTACTACGGCTTAGGTACAGAATATATGATCAAGTTATTGGAGCTCTGAGGAGCTTCCATTCCAGGGCACATTTATGACTGAGGATGAGAAAAACGATACGTAGGCAAATGAATGACCAAGAATGTCAACTTAGCCTAAATCTCTTGGTTGTACAGAAGTCTAATCAGTACTCGATAATGTTTAAACATCCAACCCACCCTGTCCAAGTTTAATAATCATCGTTCATAAAGAAGCTTGGGGAGGCCGTGCCTCATTCCCTGGATTAGATGGGAAGGTGTGTTCGCGCTGAGCCCCAGGTCCCCAGTAAGACGCCCCGCCGCGCAGGCACGGCGAGCTAGGCGCCTGAGCCGCTGTCACGCAGGCCGCCGGCCGCTGGAGGCTTCGGGTCGGGCGCGCGAGGCCCCAGGCCGAGGCTGAGCGAGCAGCTCGGCAGCGAGCGCGGAACCCTTCAGCCCCGCGGACTGCGCGCGCCGGCGCCCCACGGCCGGCGACGGTTGCGGCCCCGCGTTGGGAGGACTTCCGGCGTGTGCCGGGGTGGCCGGATGACGTGGCTGAGTCAGAGGAAGAGGCTCGGAGGCCGGGGGCGGGGGCGGCGCGGAGCGGGCGGTGACGGCGGCGGAGGCAGCGGCTGGGCCCGGGCCCCGTGCGTCTGTCCGCGCCTGGTGGATGTGAATCGGCGGCGGCGGCGGAGGAGTCGGTGGGCCGGCGCCCGGCCTGTGGGAGCGCGGAGGATGAGGCCGCTGCCGAGCGCTCCTGGCGTGGCGGCGGCCGCCGCGTTGTTGCTGCTGCTGCTGCCCCGGGCTCGGTCTGACGAGCACGAACACACGGTGAGGCGAAGCGAGCCGCGCGGCCGCCCCCACCCCGCTCCCCCCGCCTGCCGCCCCGCCAGGCCCGGCGGGATCTGAAGGCCCGGGGGGCCCGGTGCAGCCCCGCGGCCGCCCGAGCGCTCCTTCCGGTCGGGCATGGCGGGGCCGGATCCGCGGGAGCTGGGAGGAGGCATTTCCGAGCACTCGGGGCTGCCTGGGCCTTGCTCCCCGGCTCCGCCTCTCGGGGCTGGTGCCCTGGGGTCGGCCCGTAGCGGGCTCTGGACCCGGGAAACTGGACGCTGTGGGACACAACACGGCGGAAGATGGATGCGTGGTGATCCAGGCGCTTGCCAACTAGGAAATACCCATCACTTCACGGCGGGCTCGGCCTTTTCTCCCTCTCGTCCGAACCGGATTTAAACCGTGGGGCGGGGACGGCTTTAGGGAAGCGGAGATGTGAACGGTTTACACGCGGACACGTCCGCACCCTGCACGCACTCGGTTCCTAGGACTCCCTTGTAACTTTCTCCGCTCCCCGGGAGTCCCTGGTGGTCGGCCCCTAACTGGGGCAGCTCGGACCCTACGGGCCCTTGAGTCACCCAGCCCTCAGGCCACACCTCCACTCACTTTTGCTTTTGCCTTGAAGTTGATTGGCGGTTTATTTAATTGTATCTTCACATCAAAGCTTGCCTATTAATGACACTTGGAGTGACTTTCACCTAGAGCTGTAACGCTGTGGATTTTTTTTTTATTATTATTATTATTCAGATTGACAGACTCGGGGAAGCGAGGAAAGTCAGATAAACCTAGAAGATTGCTTGGCGAGTGATTGTTTTTATGTTTTTATTTTTATTAGTATGAATTTTGCCCGACTAGTTGCGATATTTACTAAATTTGAACTATATGGAGAATGTTTGGATGTAGCTGATCAGTGACAAAATGAGAGCACTGTGCTTTAAGGGGAGAACTTTAGATTTTGTTTGTAGTGAACAAAACTTTGTTCTATGGCCTGGATTAGCCAATAATAAAAAACTCTAAACTTGGCTATTGTACCTTCAGTTACTGCCAGAATCTAATTGCATGTGTATGCAAGTTTTTTCCAGGGAAACATTGAATCGTTAACATGTGATTTTTTCCGACACGTGTGATTTTTTACTTTAAGATAATTCTGGTTTCTTTTAAATTTCAGCAAGTATAGTAGTTTAAATAGTATTTGCCAACTTCTTAACATTTCAGTTTCCATGTAAAATCGAATGTGTTGTTAGTTATAGTTCCACCATATAGACAGAAATTTATATTGTACTTTTTAAATTTTGTATTTTATACCACTATGAAGGGGAAAGACTTAGTTGATAATTTAATTAGTTGTAAATGCACAAAACTGTAGCATAATTCACAAGTTTGTGCATGGCAGTTTCAATGAGAATAATTTTATAGCTTATTTCTATTTTACGTGACAGTTTTGCCAGCATGAATGTAGTATGTGTATCATGTATATTCTGAGTGTCTTAGAGGCTAGAAGAGGGTGCCAGGTCCCCTGGAACTAGAGGTACAGATGGGTAAGCTACCCAGTGGGAATACGAGGCACCAGAGGCACCAAGGCTGGGTCATAACTGCTTGAGGATCTCTCCTGCCCCCAATTAAATGAAATCTTATTGTTAGGGATGCCATATTTATTTACTCTTCATTCATTCATTCATTCATTCATTCATTCAGGTCTGGGGATTGAACTCAGGCCCTTCTGTGTGGTATGTCCTGAATGGAATGCTTCTTTTTTTGAAACAGGGTTTCCTCTGTGTATCCCTGGTCATCCTGGAACTTGCTTTTTAGACACAGTCTAACCTCCAATTCAGAGATCTGGCTGCCTCTGACTCCTGAGTACTGGGATTGGAGGTGTGCCCCACCACATCTGGCTACACCTGGAATGTTTTAATGCACATAAAATATTTGATAAAACAATATCTCCCCCCTCCCAACACATATACACTGGACACAGAGTCCATGGCTTTGCACATGCTATGCAGGGTTGTATCTCTGCACTCCACTCTTGTCCCAGAAGGATGCTGTGTGAAGGTATGGCACGTGTGCATGTGATGGTTGCTGCACTGAGGTGGGACAGTGGCCAGTCACTGCATGTGTACCTTGAACAGATCCGTGACTTCTAAGTTTCTTGGAAATATTTCTTGAAACCTAGGTCTTCACCTTGCCAGATAATAGGGCTCTAATCAAGTGATTTTTCTTTCTTTCTTTTCTTCCAAGAAGGCAGAAGTAGCTAGTGAAGGGAGAATGATACAGAAGGAAGAGACAAGTTGTCAAGGGAAGATTGCTGAGTGATGTTTAAACACCTGTGGCATTGACTTATTAGTTAAAGAGCAACTTCAAAGCTAAAGCTTGCCGTTTAGATCATTTTCTGCAAAGACATTGCTGAAGGAATAGCACATGACTTGAAATAGTATGTGCCAGGGCCTGTTGTCTTTTCCATATATTAACTCACATTAAGTGTGTGTTGGCAACAATGAGGGCCAGAGAAGCTTGGTGATGGTGTGCATTCCTAACATGTGCGAGGCCCTGGTTTTAAATCATAGCACCCTAAAATAAGTAACCCTGCCAGGAGGAAGATGCACCCTAATAGACTAGGAAACAGCCTGGAGAGGTAGTCATGTGTGAAGTTGCACCCAGTATGAATAGAAGTCGGATTTGACTCCAAACCTTCTTCTAGTTAATAAGTCTTTGGAAAAAATAAATTTCGTGATGTTTTCATATATGGGTTTGGTGTCTGTGTACGTGTGCATATGGAGGTCAGAGGTTGGTAGTAAGTTTGTCCTCAGTTGCTCTCCACCTTTTTCATGAGAGGCTGTTTTACTGGTCCTAAAGCTCACGCAGTAGGCTAGACAGGCTAGCCAGTCAGCCCCAGGGATCCTCTTGTCTCTTCCTCCCAGGTGCTGGGATACAGGTGTGTACCACCTTCTCTGGTTTCTTATGTGGATGTTGGAGAGTTTTACCAACCGAGACATCTTGCTAGGCCCACATTAGTGTCTTTAGTCAGCTCAGCTTGTTATCTTAAGAACAGGGAGATAAAACACTGTATGGAACTTTTAAGTTCATGAGGAAGTGTTTGGGTGAGTCTAGGTCCACATTGTATTATTGAGATGTTTGTACAAGCATTAAGAAGGCATAGGGCTTGGGCACAGTGTGCAGGTGGCTGAGCAGTCATGCAAGACTGTACTTCCTTATTTCAATGCCCCCTTAACCACCATCATGAAATTATTTATGAACAAAGGATCCTATCTTTTTCTTGCTTGCTACTTGTAAAATATTTTTTATTTGTAAAAATTTATTATTTATGCACATGTGTGCATTTGCTCTTGGAGGCCATAGGAGGGTGTTGGATCCCCTGGAACTGGAGTTGCAGGTAGTGGTGAGCCACCCAGCGTGGGCGCCGGGAACCAAACCGTGTAGTCCTTAGGAAGAGCAACTAGCACTCTTACCTGCTGAGACATCTTTTCAGCCGTTTTACTGTTGCTTTTTGGAGGATGGAGTCTCAATATTGGCTAAACTGGTCATGAGTTCTTGTCCAGACTCAAGTGATTCTCCTGCCTTGGCTTTCTGAATAGCTGGGGCTATTTGAATGCATCATTATTCCTAGTTAGATAGTTTTATTTTATAATGGGTCCCAAGAAGGAGTGACTGTCCTGTTATCCCTATAGCCCCCACACTCCCTTTTTTCTGTATCTTATTTTATAATGGGTCCCAAGAAGGAGTGACTGTCCTGTTATCCCTATAGCCCCCACACTCCCTTTTTTCTGTACCTACTTAACTAGGGTTTGGCTAACATTAGACCCATATAGTGTTCTTTAAACGTTTTTGGTTTTACATGTATGTGTTTATTTTATTCTGTGGTTTGGGTAAGTGATTGTATGTGCTGCAGTGGGCATGTGGAGGCCTGAGGACAACTTGTGGAAGATGGTTCTTCTGCCATGTAGACTTGGGACTGAAATTCAGTTTGTCAGGCTTAGCAGTGAGCACCTTTATCCATTGAGCTGGCCATCTTGTTGATATCATTCTCCTACCCCCTGTATTCTTTATGTGCTGATTTATCCAAAGTTCTTCCAATATTCTTAGAAAAATTATGAGAAGGAAGTGTGCTGTTGACTTATGGAGAATCTGCTAACTTCAGTTTTTAAAGGTTGGACTGTGTAGATTATAGGACATACTATTTGAAATTAAAATTAACTAATACTTTAATTTATCAAAGACAGTCTCTTATTATATGACTAAAGGGTCATAAAAAGGTCTCTTTAAAGCCAAACATAGTAGTACACACCTTTAATCCCAGCACTAGGAAACAGAGGCAGGTGAATCCCTTGTGAGTTCCAGGCCAGCCAGTCAGGGCTACATAATGAGACCCTATGAGAGTCAGGGGAAGCTTTAAAGTAAGTGAAGAGGCTGAAGAAGATAGCTCAGTGGGTGAAAAGCACTTGGTACTTTTGTGGGTTCTGTTGCTCAACATGATCACAAGGTTGTGTCTTGTCATTTGTGTTCCTCCCCTTTCCTCACAACCTTTTACATATACACACACACAAACACACACACACACACACCATAGCACTGTGCTTAGTCTTAGGAATACTTAGCTAGCATGTGTTGAATGACTTGAGTAATTAGATAACTACTAAGGGCAAAGATATGTAGTGCTGGCAGCATGAAATTTGCTTACAGCACAGTAAACAAAACCAGCCCATTCCTCACCTATGGTCATAGTTTTAGGCATAGCTCTTTAGGTTTCCTATCTGAACTTCATTTCTTTTCAGTCTTTGCAGTTGTGGTTTCAGAACTTCTGATGTGGGATGGCCCCACCTGTGCCTAAGATGGCTTACTTTGCTTCTTGGAAACTTTTGACATTGTACCACTGAATGATTTGGAAAAAGGTTTTAAGACTAACTTATTTTCTGTTTATTAAGTGTCTGGCTTGTATGTGTGTGTATAAAAGGCACTATGTGCATACAGCACCCATGGAGACCTGAATCAGGCATCAGATCCCCTAGAGCTGGAGTTACTGTGGGCTGTGGGCTGCCATAAAGGTCCTAGAAACTGAACCTGGGTCCTCTGCAAGAGCAGCAAGTATTTTTAATCACTGAGCCAGCTCTCTAGTCCCCTACAGAAGGATTTGTTTGGTTGACAAATGGCAGCTTTTGTCTTAGTCTATGTTAAAGGTATAGGATCTTTAGAAGCTTCCTTGAAGATTTTCATGGGAATAAGGCATGTACTACAAATGGGTTGAACGTGCTGGTACAGATTTAGTGTGTACAAAATGCCATACTTGGTCCTGTTTGGGGCTATACTTAACGATAGATGAAAAGTTGAAGTACAGAGCTATTTTAAGAAAGAATCATTATCTCAACACACCGTTGAAAACAGAAATCAGAAAAATTAATTTATTTGTATTAATATTCTTAAGTGTAGTTTTAAATAATTGAAAGGCTTTTGAAACTAATTTCTGAAATACTCGCAAAAATGGATTTTGCTTTCTCTAATAAAAGCATTTTAAAGTCAGCATGTTCCTTTCCTGTAAAAGTGGAAGGCAGTGCTTGAGCTCTCATTTTGAGCTTCTGATCCTGGGTGGGCAGCATAATTTCTGACTTCTTCAGTCAGATTTTACAAAGAGGTCAGCAACACTTTTTCAGTGTTCTTCCCAGGGATGAGGGGAATTATATTGTCTATCAGGGAGTAAAGTTTTGCTGTCTTCACCTCAAACATAAATAGAATGAGCAGGACCCAGCACTGTGCTGCTTGAGAAGTTCTCGACTTTTGAGATTAGAGTGCAAATACTATCTGAGGTTTTTTTCCTTTAGAGCAGATTAAAGTCTCAAATGAAAAGGTTGTTTGGCATTGAGTGGTGTACACTTATGTTGCTTTTGTACAGCTTTGTTTTTTCTTTTTTCTTTTTGGTTAAAAACTCCTATCTGGAAGTCAACATAAGCAAAGTCCAAACAATATATTAATTTAGGAGACTTGGTCTTGCCAGGTAGCCAAGGATGACCTAGAACGTGATATGGAGCCTGAGCTGGCTCTGACTTAGCCTACCTCCACACCAGCCTTCCAGAGGCTATGATTTACAAATGTGTCCCACCACCTGACTTGAACAAATTACTTAACATCTTGTTTTTATTTGAATCTGTAAAAGGGGTGAAATAGTACAGCTTATCTACCAGCTTTCAGAAGATTCCATGTTTCCATAAAGACTTTCATGCCTACTTCCTGGAGTGTAGTTTTAAAATGGCAGCTAGTGTCAGGCTATTACAGAAGCCGATGAGGTCAGACCATGCGAGGGACGGTCAGTTAAAGCTTTACCTGAGCAGTTAAGAAAGAAACATTCAGCATTTCTGAAGGGCAAGTAGACTTTGACTAATTGCAGAAAAGAAGGGCATTGTGGATTTCAGAGAAAGAGAAGAAAGAAGACGAAGAACATTTGGAAAGGAAGAGAGTGCTAAGGTGTTCTGACGGGAATGGACAGTGCAGGACTAGTGTTCCAGTGAAATTCTGAAGGCAGAGAGTAACTTGGTGAAGATGCAGGAAGCTGGCTTCTCCTTTCTTGGGGCTGCTTCCCCCAGAGGCTTCAGATGGATGAATTACTGCCGTGCTAGGAACCTCTGCTGTGCTTCCTTGACAGTCCTCTTCCCCAGATACATTGTACAGGTGAATTAGAACACCCTGTTCTTCAGTGTCATTGCCCAGTGCAGTTTTTCTAAACAAAGTATTTTAAGTTTTTTTGCTAGAGGTTCTTGGGATGCTTTTGGGAGGGAATTAGACTAGTCTTTACCACAGGTTTCTAAGAGATAGAGTAGTAGAAGAAAAGCCTTCTGCAGACCCAGGGAGCTCAGGGAGTTTATCCTCAGCTTAAGGGCAGAAAAAGCTTCCTTACCTCCTTATAAAGTTCTATGAAATCTTCCTTTTGTTTCTTCAAGCTTCAAGATATCATTAGACATTTTTTTTTTCTCTAAAGATGGAACTCTTAAGATGGAGACCGTGTAGCCTAGATTAGCATCAAACTCATAATCTTCGTGCCACAGCTTTCTGAGCTTGTGCTTAGTTTGTGCCGCTGTGCTCAGTGAATCTGCGCTCTTGACCTTGGCTTGGGAGCCCTTACTTTCAGGGGTGAATGAAGTCTGGATGAAGTAGTAAGCATGTGAAGTTCATTGCAAAAAAGGAGCCTGTTAAAGAAGGGGAAGAATTGTTTGGGCCCCAGTCCTCACCTGCAGCTCTGAGTGTTTCTTATTACTACTTGAGCCCTGTCCCAGTCTTAGACTGCAGAGTCAGGCACATTGTTGTTACAGTTTTTAATGTTCACCTGCAACTTTGTATTTCTGACTGCTTTCTCCCTTCTGGATAGAATCTTAAACTACAGAATGTGTACAGTTTTGTTCTAGTTCTTGGCTCATTCTGTCACAACTCTGCCAGCCTGTTAAGGTTTCACACATGTTCAAACTAACTAATGTCCTTTCAGAATATGGGTTTAATATACATTGTTACCTTTAAACTGGCTGTGCACAAAATGAATGAATGTCTTACTTGTAAGAAGTAATTATGTTCAGATTTTTTATTTCTAAAGAATTATATATATTGAGGTTTATCTCAAAGGTATTTTCTCTATTTTCTATAACATTTCCACAGACTCAGGATTCATGGCCAGGTTCTCATTAAAGGCACTTCTATACAATGTTCCAGTCTCTCTTTTCTTTTATCTTTGAGTGAATACTGTTATAGTCAGCACATACTTTGACTAAGTTGCCAATGAACTTGCATGACACTATTTCTTCAGTGTATACCAGTTGTATTAAATAATTTGTACATTGTAACATTTTGGCTTGGTGAATAAGTTTTCATTCTTGGAACTCTGATCAGGGAGAAGTGGTTGTTGGAGCTCTCACTTTGGAGAATTCTGAGGATGTGCAACTAGAAGGGAGTACTTTGACTAATGCTCTGTGATTGTGCATTGGATAGGAGACTATCACCCAGGTTTGTCAGTCGTACCCCCAAGTAAGAGGAATAGTTATGGACGGAGGTGTATGGAGACATTAGTACTCAGACCCTTCATTATTTACATCATGTATGGAGATGACCTGTAGTTGTTTTTTCTGAACTTACTTGAAGCAGCTTCTAGTTTTCTGTATTACTCACCCTGACCTTTCTCTGATAGAGCAGAATTAATTATTCCTTTATTGTTGCTACAAGAGCTCTTTGTTACTGTAATCACAGCCTTTCCCCCATTGTTAATCATTTACATGTATGGTTCTACATGGATTATGAACTTGAAGGAGAGAACTTATTCTTTATTAAATATTAAAAAATTCTTTATTTTTGAGATAGAGTCTGACCATGTAGCTCTGTCTGGAACATAGACCAGGCTGACCTGGAAGTCAGAAGTACCTTTCTCTGCTTCCCAAATGCTGGGATTAATGTATCACCATCTATGTGCCACTGTGCCAGGCAAGAAGGATATTTTTTTTATTGTCCATATATTCTTACTAACGTAGGGCTTGCTGTATGCTGCCTGTGTGTCTGAACAGTAAGATAGTTTTTATTTCCTTGATTATCTGAATGATGTCTTCTGTGAACAACAAGGCAGTTAGTATGTTTTAGGGAGGTGGTGGTAGTTGATATGAACAGAAAGGAAGAAGCAGATTTTTGGAGTAAGAGTAGATAAGCTAGTGGTTTGGGGTTCTCTGGAAGATAGAGAAGAGCCTTAAGTTTGAGTCTTTCTAGTATCATTAGGAAAACAGTTGAAACAGTAGGTTTGAGTAAGGTTAATTTGGTTGTGAACATGTTAGATTTTTGTTGAAAGTTTATCAATCAGTTTTCAATGGGAGAAGTGGAGATAGAAATTATATAGCTTCTAGGTGCATAGCTTCCTGTTAAATGATTCCCTTTAAGAGATCAGTAGAGCAGGGAACACATTCTATGGAAAGCAGAATCCTCAGTGATCAGCACTGTTGTTGGCATATGCTAGGCACTTCATAACTATTATCCATTGCATCAGCTGTTGTACTGTTAGCCGACTTGAAAGTACCCGAGCACCTGCTGCTCTTGGAGAGAACCAGAGTTTGATTCCTAGCGCCATATACCTCAAAACTCCCTGTACCTGCAGCTCCAGGCAGATCTGATGCCTCTGGCCTCCAGGGGCAGATACACACAAACACATGCACATAATTTAAAAATAAACCTGATAGTGTCTGGT
This sequence comes from Mastomys natalensis, assembly GCA_021653895.1. NCBI lineage: Eukaryota > Metazoa > Chordata > Mammalia > Rodentia > Muridae > Mastomys > Mastomys natalensis. Next base: position 1,128,668 of record JAJTUV010000072.1, on the reverse strand, counting down.
TAATATTACTATGAATTTTAAATTTATAGAGATTTTTAAAAAATCCTTGGTAGGTCCTACTGCTGGGTCACAAAAAGTAAAGTTGGCTGCCCCAGACTCATATGACTATATTCACTGACGGTTCAAAGAAATAGAGATGCAAGATGAGTCTTTGATGGTGGGTGGAATGTAGCTTTGAATGTCCTTGTGTTGGTGGCATTGTTGCTTTTCTTTTTTGCTAGTTACTTGTCTCTTGTCTAGTACAGCAGCTGTGAGGAAGACTAAGGGAAGGCTGCATTGTTTTGTGCTGACATGACTTTCTCAGGGGAGGGAGTCCAATGATTAACGTCAAGAAGCTGTAACTTTCGTTCCTCCTTCCTTGTGCAGGTTTCTCTGTCAAAGTATGTTGGTTTGGGGCTTACCATTGTTTAATAGTTATAAACCTACTTTCACAAGCTCTTGACTGTTTAAAAATAAAAACCATTGTCTTTTGTAAAACAAAGTTTGGGGAAAATGGATTCTGAGACCACAATCAAGATAAAATTTGAAGAGTCGTGACCCTTGATTTTGAAAGTGTGTGCATTGATAGTCAGATTAAATTTCTACAGTTTCACCTTTTTAGCATCTTGAATGTAGACGGTTTACTTAATTGACATAGATATTTTAAAAGTACATGTCTTGTTTTTCTTGTTGCAGTATCAAGATAAAGAAGAAGTTGTTTTATGGATGAATACTGTTGGGCCCTACCACAATCGCCAAGAAACATATAAATACTTTTCACTTCCATTTTGTGTGGGGTCAAAAAAAAGTATCAGTCATTACCATGAAACTTTGGGAGAAGCACTTCAAGGAGTTGAATTAGAATTTAGTGGCCTGGATATTAAATTTAAAGGTAAGCCAGCATTAGTAGTCCTTACTGACATTGGAGCCAGGGAATTTTCCTGTATGCTATTGTCATGTTCATTATAGGATATTTAGCATAGTTAACTGAATGTTTCCCAAACATAGTTCTTTCTAAAAAGTATTTTTTAGTAAACTTATTAGATACATATATGGCCTGGGAAGGCCTTCATAGACTCATAATAAAGTGATTTTTGGAGGTGTGGGACTCTAAAGGGATATTCATCCTTAACACCTGTAGAATATTTAAAATTTAAGTCAAACACTTAGGTTTAAGGGTGAGTCTCTTTGTTAGGACTGCCAGTGAGAATGTGTGTGTGTGTGTGTGTGTGTGTGTGTGTGTGTGTGTGTGGTGTGTATGTGTGTGTGTATACTTAGTACTTTCCTCTGTGAGGTCTCAGAGCACTCTCTGCATAGACATTTGTAGAACCATGGTTAAAGCATCTCTGGGAAGTTGAAATCATGCTGAATCTTTGATCTGGATGTTTTGATTTTTTTAATAGAACACAGGCTTTGTACTCAGGAATTAAGGCCTTTAAGCCTTATTTCTTTTACTTCATTGACTTTAGTGAAATTGTTTGCTCCAATTTTGACTTGATTATGTCTATGGATATGTGATGTAGATAGTAACTGCCTTCTGATATTTTTAGTACACTGGGAGGAAGCTATAGCATGAGATACAAAGATAATATTACTTTGATTTGTTAAGTTGTGTTCTTATTTATCAGATTTCTTTTTGTTAGGTTTTGAAAATGGATGCATATATTTATGCCTTCCCCATAATGTCCCTTGGGACTTAATTATAAAATTGAGTTGTAAATTTAAACCGTAGTGGTGTGGCCTATAATTTTGTGAGTGTAAGAAACATACCCTGAGGCTTATGTTTTAATTTCATAAGGTAATTGAAATATTTCATCATAAATATGAAGAAGCTAAATGGGAATGTGTGATCTTTGGGAGCCTCAGTACTGAATTCATCCACTTAGCTTCTCCTTTTCAGTTTTTGGTAGACATGTCTCATTTAATGGAGAGGAGTGGGGGGGGGGGGGAGAGGGAGGGAGGGAGGAGGGAAGGAAGGAAAGGAAGGGGAAGGGGGAGAGGGATTGTAAACCCACAAGTCCTGCTTTGGTGCAGTGATGTCATCAGATTTGAAGTCCTTATGCCTTACTTGTCTGAAGAAACATTTATACAGCAGTCTTAGCCTCCTACAAATCCCTGAGATGGAGATGGGGATACATAGTAGTCAGAGGCCGTTTTCATGGTCTTGAAAGTGAGGTTTGTTATCTTTCCAGACTAAGCTAATACTTGAGGGATGGAAGACTTGTCCATTGTTACTCCCTGAGCCTAGGCCAGCGCTACACCTTCTGTTGGATACGCTGCCAAAACAACTGGTAATCTAGGTAGTCTAGATGAAGGAACCAGTGGAGATTGGATTTCGTTGACTGCTACAGTAGGATTTTGCTTCTTTGGTTCATAGATAAAGATGATCATGCTTTGAAAAATTGTTCCTGCTTGTTACTCATTGTTATTTTTAATAAACTTTTGGATAGAATGTACCTTTGGAGGCCCAGATGTGGGGCAATTAATCATGGTATTTCATACATACTAATAATGATATAGAAAGCAGAACATTGTCTCAATGTGAAACACTGATCTGTCTGCCTGTCTATTATTTTGAGGTGTTTTAAAGTAGAGACTTTTGAAGCTCAGGCTGCCTCAAATCTGCTATGTATCTTAGGCTGTCCTTGAGTTTCTCATTTCTTCACCTCCTGAGTGCTGGGATTACGGACATATACAGCATTGTATCCAACTAATACTTGTTTTTAGTCTTTCATCTCAAGCAGTTGACTTTTCCATTCTTCTGAAAGTGTGTTCATATGCAGTAAAAAATTTAAAACACATGTGCACATGTACATACACGTTTGCATACATACATACAGAAACGTATTATTAATTAATTTATTTAAACTTAGCAGATTCTATCAGGCTAATGGGATTGGTACCATTTTGTAGTGTGAAGGTTACTAGAGAGATTATTTTAAGGAACGAGTCATATTCTTGGTCTGAAGACTATTTTAGGTCTGAGTTGTGTTGGATGCTTCTCACTTCAGATTTTCTGCACAGCATTCTCTTTTTGTTATATGCTGGTGCTAGACAGAAATGCTAATCGAGACCATTTAGAGAAAATACATTAAATATTCAAGGACAGATATATATTAGGCATCCTTGAACCAGGCCTGATTTTATTACTTTCTAATTATGGATACTATCTCTTAGAACATTGCTGTTACCGAGTAGAAAACCTTATGTTTTAGAATGAGATATAGAATAGCTATTGCCTTCTGTGTGGTTATAGAAAGAATAGTCAATCTTTGTAGCTCTTGTCTGGGAAGCATGGGAGTAATATACCTGATAGAATCAATCATTGTTATCTTTAAATGAGATAATGTACTTTTAAAGTACTTGGCATATAGTTTATGTTTATGAATAGTTGTGCCTACTAATATATATAGTATGGATCTGTAATTGTACTTATTTATGTATTAGCACTTCTGAAATGTTAAGTTAGTGTATTCCCAAATTACTGTACTCTTTCTGCTGGTTTCATTAGGTTAGTACATACCCTAGCTGCTAAGACTGAGAACACTCTTAATAAATTGTACAGTGTGTACCTACTTACTTTTTTATGACAGTTCCTTTTGATTATTAGATGATCTGAGATTGTAATTCTAATATTTTGTTGTTGGCTCTGTGTGTGTGTGTGTGTGTGTGTGTGTGTGTGTGTGTGTGTGTAAAAGGTATTACCATGCTGGCCAGGCTAGCTTAAGCCTAGAACTTACTATACATCCCTTGCTGGACTTTGCTGAGATCAGGTTAGAACTTAGAGTTCTCTGCCTCAGTCTTTTGAGTGCTGAGATCACAGGTAGCCACCAGGCCTAGTTGGGTAATATTCCTAACCAGGGGAAGTCACTGCCCAGTGTCTTTCCCTGTTATTTGAGAATCCTATGGTATAATAGAGGGCATTAATAGTTGAAAAAAAAATGACTTGTAGGGATTATTCCTTTTCACTTACTATATTCTATTTTTTAAATTATTTCTTCTTCGAATATGCTAACCTAAGATACAGATGGCATTTTGTATTTCTCTTACCTTGAGTGAATTGGTAAATTTAGAGTTCTGCAGATATGGAGAAATGCCAATGCTGTTTGGATCCTTATGTACTTAAAGATAAGTGACTCTCCATCTTGGCTGCTCTCGTTCCCAAAGGCAACATTTCCAGTGTGCTATCTGCCTGAGTGGAATGGCTCTGACTGCCAAAGGGTAGGGAAAGAACTTAGAGTAGCAGGCCCTCTCTTTCAGCTGGAGGATTTTTATTGACGGCAATCCCACACTGTTGACAGTTCCTAGCTCCCACTGTTTCCAGCGTGACTACTTCTGGAGCCTCCAGAAGTTCTTCAGAGGGAAGTGTGCCTCTGGTCTCCTGCAGTAGGAGATAAGTTTTGGGTATTCATCTAGTTAGTTGTATGGTCGGTAGGGGAGAGAACATGAACGTCCAACCTCATGTTGTTTTTAGTTTCTTCCTCTTCTCTGCGGTTGTTTTTTATCATCTTGTCATCATTGTCGTCCTTATCAACTTCATCCTAAAAACCAAACTGAGTTCCATCCTCAGCCCTTGATTTTTTTTTTTTTTTTGAGACCTCAGATTTACCTCAAATTTGTGATCCTCTGTTTCTTACATTCTAAGTCCTGGGATCAAAGATGAAACCATCATGTCCACTGAATGTAAATATTTGCATGTAATTACTCTGTTCAATGCTTCTCTATCCTGTACTATTTCAAGGTTTGTGGTATGTATTTTAAACAGGCTATGACGTCAGTCCCATTGTCCCAGGAAGCTTTTTTTCCTCTCTTGTCCCCTGTGTTATGTGTCATTGATCACATTCACTGCTTTACTTTTCCAAAAGTCTGTTTAGCTCTTTTCATTTGTGATGCTCTGAATGATAATGTCCCAGTAGGTCACATGTTTGAGTACTTGGTCATCAGTTGGTGATGGTGTTTGGGTGGGTTTAGGAGGTACAGCCTTGCTGGAGGAAGGGTGTCACTGGGGGTGAGCTTTGAGATTTCAAAGCCATTTCAGTTGGTTCTTCCCTCCCCACCCACCTTGTGGCTTAAGATGTGAGCCCTCAGCTTCTGCTCCAGCCACCATGCATGCTTGCTATGGTGGACTCTTCCCTCTGGTACTGTAACTGTAAGCCAAACAATCCTTTGGTTCTTGTTGCCTTGGTCGTGGTGCTTTGCCATAGCCACTGTTTTTGGTTTGATGGACTCACATCCTTTTCTATTGACATTTGAGGGGTTTTAGGAGGGAGAAGAAAACAAACTACCTGTGTCTAAACTTGCTTTGATAACTGGAGATATGGGAGTTTGCTGCTAGATTTTTCTTCCCATTGGTTTCAATTAGTGCATTAACCAGACCAAACAGTTAGAATCTGAAACTTATCAGTTCCTTGGTTTTTTGTTTTTTTTTTTTTGTACCTTATGCTAACTGTAGATTTGATAATAGCTTCTAATTCTTATTTTTTTTTATATCACTGAAATTATTATTCTTAGATTGACTTCACCCCCCCCAAAGAAAAGGTATATGTATGGTTTCATTTTCTTCTGATTTTTAGCAATAATATAGTTTCAATACAGAAGATTTAGAATCTAGAGAGAAATTGAAATTTCTGTTTATCAAATTGCTTAAAAATACATAAAATTAAACTGAGCATGCTGAAATGGAAGGATTGGGAATTCCCAGTCAACTTAAGGTCCATGGTGAGATCCTGTCACAACAAAGTAAGAATTGAATTCACGTTATCTGTGTTAATATTTTAAAAGCTCAACCCTTATGTAGTGCTGACCATATGCCAGTAATTTGAGCTTTTCTAACTAAAATTATATGTAATTATTTTTATGCTCTTTTCCTTATAACTTTTTGTGAGTTTATTCTTACATTGTTACTCTTCAAATATAGGTAAATAGTACTCTGTAATTAGGATATGGAATTTTCCCCACGCTAGTTGCAAGGTGATTTGCTCCCTTCCTTTCTCTTTTTCTTTCTTTTCAGTATTAGGGACTGAGCTGAAGAAAGGACCTCATGGATGTTAAGCACATGTTTTCCCACTGAGCTACATTTCCAGCCCCCCACCCATTCTTTTTTTCTTTTTAACTTTTCATTTTGAAACACAGTCTTGCTAAGTTACATGGCCTAGCTTTGAGTTCCACTGTAGCCCTGGCTGACTCTGAACTTGCAATCCTTCTGTATTAGCTTCTGTAGCTAGGATTCCAGGCTTGTTCCCAGGCTACATTGCCACGCAGGCTGTGTAGTTAATTTGTGCATTAATAATTTTTAAAATTAACTGTGCATATGCCAGTATTTCCAGTTCATGTTTTTAAAGTCTATTGGGCAGTTATTGAGTACATAATTGCATTCCAGACTGCAATAGGCTGTGAGTGTAGAGATTTTAACCAGACCTCTGGCTTCAGGGGTCCATACCTGGGTACTCTGAAATTGTGCACTTAATTTTGTGTGACTCTACATTTTCAGGGTGCGGTGGGGGTGAGTTGTGGCAGGGGAAATAACACATTCATGAGATTCTCAAGAGTGTAAGGGCAAAAATACTTAAGAACAGTGTGAATACATCACATTCCAGCCTTCAGACAGCCCTGGGAAGGAGCCAGCACAGTTTCCAGTTTCACAGTTGAGGAATTGTGTGAGCGTCACAGAGAGGTTAAACCATTTGCTTTTATTCAGGTAGCTAGTAAGTAGTGGAACTCAAACCAGAACTCGGGACTTTGCTGTGTCTCTATGTACATATATGGTGATTTCATGCTAACTTTGCTGTGCTTTGGAATTTGAGGTAAGAGAGTGCTTTTCCATATTAGTTATTCCATCAAAAGAGAAAGTGTAAGTAAGGTGGTGTGGTACATTCCCTGAGAACACAGTGTGTGCCATGCTAGCGGTCATTTGCTGGGTGGTTATTGGCCATACACTGGCTGTTAGGTTCTGGATCTACTTAGCATGGTGATCTCTGAGAAGTATGTATGGACATACACTAGTGTATGACTTTGCTTTTATCCTCAAGAGTTTTTGCATTGCTAAAATCTTAGTTGCATTTTCTTCAGAATTTGTAGGTTTGTGTTTCACTTGAGGGAGGAATATTCTGTTGCCAGTTTCAACCAGTGATTTATGGTGAGAGATTTTAGCTAGTTTTTCAGTTATATAAAATGTGGATAGAGTTTGAAACATTAGAAATAGAAGACCATCTGGACACAACTATGAGAACACTGTTTTTGCAGGCAATCAAGAATGGAAATGACTCATCTTTAGGGTATTTTTGAGTGATTTATAAGCAGAGATGCCTCCTAGATAGAAGCTAGCCTTGTGATCTTAATGATTATGAAGAGCTTCTGTGGCCACTGATGACTTGGGGTTCCTCTGAATGTTTATCGGAGTAACCGTAAGCTGCGCTCTTATCTCTGCCTAGGCTCCTGTCCTTAAGCTTTCCCATACAACAAATGAAAATGTCCTTATGTGCCTTAAGTTTCTGTGTTGTTTGTTTTTATATCAGTTTATTTATTTTAAAGTGACTTTGCTATTGTTCTTGGATTATTTTCTTTATATGAAAAATTTCTCACGTAAGGCAATCTTTGAGAATAAAGATGATCAAAATCTTTTATTATAAGGTAATATAAATATACAATATAAAAATGCTGGGAAGGATAGGATACTGAGCTCCCGTATGCTTATCACCAGATTGAACTACTGGGAATAGAGTTAGCTTGAGTAAATGCTGATTTCTCTTTTTGTGCTGTATTTCCTGTAACTACTTTGCAAGTCAGTGGGTTAATTTGTAAATTTTACTTTGCAGATGATGTGATGCCAGGTACTTACTGTGAAATTGACTTAGATAAAGAGAAGAGAGATGCATTTGTGTATGCTATCAAGAATCACTATTGGTATCAGATGTACATAGATGACTTACCAATATGGGGTAAGTTTCCTCTGTTTATTGCAAAGTAGGGTTTCAAGTAAGCAGTGTGTTAAGGTGACTGTTCCAGATCATGATGGACATGTGTGTCTAATGTTTGCCCAAGAATAGTCTTTAATGCTGGTTTTATGGCTTTCTCCTACTGGAGGCATTTTTGATACTGACAGACCTTTTAGGAAACTCTCAGAATAAAAGGTTTAATACACTGTAACTTTTCAGACTCAAGGAATTCAAAGGCATTTGGAATAATCTGAAATTTTCTTCTTCCCCAACTTCTTCACAGCTTATTTTCTCTTAAATGTAGTTAGAGGGACTGAATAGGATTTTTGAAATTTATCTCTTTATGTGACACTGTAGTAGTATGTTTTTAGGGATATGATAATTTCTTGAATGTTTTACTTATCAGTTCCTTTGTTATTTACCAAAACATTCAATATTGAAGAAATATTCTTGTCTAGCTCCTGCTTGTCCATTCTACTGGGGAAGAGACATAATATGATTAATACAAACGTAGGCATAATCCAAAAATAACTTAATTAAATTATTTTAAATGCAAGGAATAAGCAGTTACCATAGGCAACATGTTTGATCACAAATATTTTTCTTGTCTCTAGACATACGCTCTATGTATAAGTAATTATCTTTTAATCTTAAAATTGTTAGCTGATCATTATGTTCATCTGCAGCAAAACTGTCTGAGCACATTAGATATGCTAAGGAGATTTATAAGAAAGTTAATCTCTGGGAGGAAAAGGCAAAGAGGATTTCTGTGAATTCAAGGCCATTCTGGTCTACATAGCAAGTCCCAGGCCAACCAGCACTACATAGTGAGATCCTGCAGGAGTGTGTGCAGCAGCAGAGGTGCTGGTGAGGACAGAGTGTGAATTCTGAGTGTCAAATTTGTGACCATTTATGCTTAACATGTTTTCATCATTTTGTGCTAGTGTGACCACAGCACATGTTTGCATAAGAAGGCCAGCCTACACAGTTGTCTTGTGCTAGCTAACCATGAAGATAATGGTAGAATTGCCTCTTTATGTAAAAGACATTTAGTGAATTTTTAACTTCTGAGTGTTTTGAATACTAGGTAGTATTACCTTGTATAAAGTGTTTTTTCTTTTATAGGTATTGTTGGTGAAGCAGATGAAAATGGGGAAGATTACTATCTTTGGACCTACAAAAAACTTGAAATAGGCTTTAATGGAAATCGAATTGTTGATGTTAATCTAACTAGTGAAGGAAAGGTCAAACTGGTTCCAAATACTAAAATACAGATGTCATATTCGGTAGGTTTTTAAATAATTGTTTAAAGGAAGAAATGGTTGTTTGTAAGCTTTAGAAAATAAAAATATATCTTAAAATTAGATACAACAAAATTCCTCAGTGTATCTATATTAAATCTCCTAAAGGAAGAGGAAGTACCTCAGATCTGTGATATGGGATGCCACACATTGGCCTAATGACCATTGCTGTAGGTGACAACTCAGCCATGTATCTTGATGGTGTTTTTAGGTTGGAGAAGTTCATGTTTTTTCTCATTTGCAGTTGCAAATAGAGGTGGTATGAAAGTTGTTGAGCAGGTGTTGACTGTGTGGTTTGCTTTATTTGATGAGAAGACTTTTGCACAGTAAGAACTTGTCAGTCCATTCTCAGCTGTAAAGGTCATTTTATTCTTTTTGCTCAAAAATGGTGGAAGAAAGAGAGGAAGTCCAATATAGGGAGACTTTTCTCTTTGCCAGTTATTTTCCTGGTCATTGAGAAGAATCCCTTTGGTTATAGGCAATCCCGAAAATTCTTTTTGTCCATGTATATCCAATATGAATAGCTATTATATAATTGTACAAAGAATTTTAATAGTTGTCATAAAACCATAATTTAAAGATAAAAATGTATGTATTCTTATTTTAATTGGTTTAAATACTTGCAACATGAGTTGGTATTAATCCTAACACATGTATCAAGTCAGTAGTCAGTCAGCAGTAGTGATTAGTCTTTGAAAGCTGACATGACCCATCTGAGGAAAGCTGTAATATTATACAACTGCTCAGACTGGGGCTGAAGAGATGGCTCAGTCATTAAGAGCTCTGCCTGCTCTTCTACAGAAGCCAGATTCAATTGCCAGCATCTACACAGCAGTTCACAAGATCTTAACTCTGAATCCTCTTCAGGCTTCTGCTGGTACAGCACATGTGTAGTGCACAGACATACACACTTCCATGCACATAAAATAGTAAAATGAACTAAACCTCTGGTTCTTTCAGTATCTTCTTAGTATTTAATTTTAATTTTAAGTATGTCAGTATTTCTGATTTTTATATGAGTCTTGCCATCAGACTATTAATCACTTATTGGCCTTAATTTTCAAGTGGGGATTTTTTTCTTTCAGGTAAAATGGAAAAAATCAGATGTAAAATTTGAAGATCGATTTGATAAATATCTTGATCCATCCTTTTTTCAACATAGGGTAGGTGTTGTTTCTATTTAAGATACAGCATATATGTGCAAATCAGTTACACATTGAACATCTTTACATAGTTTTAAAATGCCTATGTGCGACATTGTGCTAAGGACTATGGATTTCAAGATATTATTAGTGGTGATTTCAGTTATAAACTTAAAGTCCTAAGAATGATAGGGAATTTTAAAGGAATAATAAAGTTAGCTTGTTTCATAGTGTAGTGTAAACCAGTTAAGAGGTATATAAGGAAAAGCACAATACATGGAAGCCAGAAATAGCACTTTAATTGCAAATGATAGTCATATTGGAGAGTGTGGCTCGTATCTATGGTCAGATGGGCTTCTTAATCCTGAAACTCAGAATTAGACCGTCCATACGTTGATGATGAACTGTTGTCAGGCTTCTCTCCGTGGGCACCTGCCCTGGTAATTGTGAAAAAACAGCAGCAGAGAGGATGCATCTCTTGGAAAGGAGATGAGAGAACAGTGGAGGTTTTGCCAGTGGAAATCCTTCCATTCAGAGCTTCTAGAAAGGGAATAAATGTTTCCGTAGTGCTCATTCCTCACCAACACATGGAGGTTGAATGAAGCGTCTAGGTCAGGGTTTGCCTGGGAACTCAGTTCAAGGCAGCACTGTTGGTGGGTGATGTTCCTTGTTCATTTCCATTTGTTTTAAAAATTCACAATAAACAGAGGGTGACACTTAGGATTAGTAACGCTAGGGGCAGTGGAGTGCAGTTGGTAGGTTCAGTAATCTTTGCTGTTTGCTTTCTTAGTTTTATACTTAATCTTAGCCAAAAAGCTGAGCAGTGATGCTTCATTATTTTTAATAAGTATTTTCTTGGTGTAAAAATATTAGGGTTATATCACATTGTATAGTTTTTAGGGTATTGCCAAAGGAATGTTAGAAGTTTTAGATTATTGACAGTACATTATTATAGGTATTGGTTTAAAGTTTATACCTTAGATTGCATATTAGATTAGGAAATAGCAGGGAACTTCATTAGGAAATTTAATACTTTTAAATTTATATTTTAAACTGATACATAAAACATGTTATATATATTTCTGTGGTAACATCTGATGCTCCAGTACATATATACACTATCAACTGTTTCAGCCAAGCTAAACATATTCTCTCAAAGTCAAATATTTTATCATTTTTTCATGTTGGAAACATGAGAGGTTGGTGAGATGTCTTAACAGGTGAAATGCTTGCTGCCAGGACTAGTGACCTGAGTTCAATCCCTGGGGCCCACATGGTAGAGGGAGAGAACTGACTCCCAAAAGTTGTCTGATACCTGTATACCCACTGGAAATAAATTTAATGAAAGTGTTCTAAGGAACATTCAGAATTCATCTTTTGAAATGTATTGTATATTATTATTACCTACAAAAGAAGATATCTATAAAAGAAACCTTTGACATAATTTCACATAAATGCCTACAGAAGGAAAGCACTCTGTGTGTGGTGACACAGCAGGACGTTGCACTCTTACCTACCTATAGCCTTGTACTCTTGGATAACTTTACCCAGCCGTTTCTCTCCTGCTCTCGTCAGCCTCTGGGTACCTGTTGTTCTCCCCTCAGCTGCTCTGAGAGCAGCTTATGTATACACATACAAGTGAGATCATGGGGTGCTTGTTTTTCTTGGCTTTATTTTATATAATAATTTTTAGCTCTATCCATGTGGGAAGTCTCAGCATTTAAGGCACAGATTTCTTATTACTAAGAATATGTAAAATTTTTCTCTTTAAAATCTTGAGCAGTTGACTAAAGATTAGAGTCATATATATGTATATACATACATATATACATACATATATATGACTATGTATTTTTAAAATTACATACATATGTACATATGTATATAATTACATATATATATATATATTTTCCTTCTCTTGACCATTTCTGGGCTATTAATTTCCCAAGTGGAAACAAAAACCTCATCTTGGGAGACAGCTGTCATTTCTTCTTAAACTGCTTTTTAAATTTTTTGGTGACACTTTTATGATAAATTTACATAGTCTTTTAAAAAGTATGAGGCATTCATTCATTGTTCAATTTATAATGCCATGCAATAAATAAATTGTTGGAGGAAGGAAGGAATGATCTTGTGTAAGGCAGAGACAGTTGGCTGTCTTCAGGAAAGGACTAGCTTATGTCTTCTCCCTGAAGCCCCAGGGAGTAGCAGAGGCAGAACTGCCCTTCCTGTTCATGCACTTCCGTAGCACATTAGCCCAAGTGAAAATCTGCCTGCCCTCACTGTACAAGCCACTACACCCTGGGTTGTTTTCTTAGAGCTCAGAGCAGAATTTCTGTGAAGAACTGCAATATGCAAGTGAGAGACTTATAGCAGGGATGGTACTATTTGACTTGGAATTGAAAGACTAGGGAGAGTTTACCAATGTAAGAAGAAAGCACATGAAAAATGAGAAGAGGAAAGTGGATGTGCTCTCCTTGGGCAGTGAGCAGGGCGAGAACTGATGGGAGGATAGGGTGTAATGGAAGGAAGAGTAGACAAGGATGTGGAAGGCCTTGTTACAGCATGGACAGAATCCTGGGACGTTGTTAGGTTGGCTATGGAGAAATGGGCTCTGTATGTTTTAGAATAGAGCAGTGATAATGAACATTACATTGTGGAAGATTTCCTTGATGACTTTGTGCAGCTACGTTGAAAAAAAGGAGAGAGATCAAACAGCAGCAAGAGACCGATTAAGAGAAAATTAGACTTGTTGAGGTATGAGATTATACCATGGGGATGCAGAGGAAGGGATAAATGTGGAAGGAAAACAAAGTTTAATAATTAGGGCTGAAGAGAACGCTCAGAGGCTAAGACACTTACTGCTTTGGCAGAAAGCATGAGTTCAGTTCCCAGCATCCGTGTCTGACAATTCACAGTTGCCTGTAACTCTAGTTCCAGGGGAATCCCTCTTCTGCCTTCCATAGGCGCCCACACAGGTATGTGTGTACCCATATACTGCCACATACATACAAATAAAACTGAAACCCTTTTCTAGGTGTAATAACTATAATGAAGAATTAAGAAGGAAGGACCAGAGATAATTCTAAATTTTCAAAGCCAAATACTAGTTGCAGTAATAGAAGCTAGATGATAAGAAATGAGTAGTACATGTGAAGGGAGAGGATCCATTTGCTGAGGGTAGTCCCAACTGAGATTCCACGGGGGCGTTTAAGTGGAAGTTATGGTAGGTAGTGAACGTCTGAAAGAGGACGCTGTATGAAAGCTGGGAATTTGAGTAAGTAAGGGCTGACTGTATTTCCAGCGTCATCACTGGAAAGCCGGTTAACAGTTCTTGAGCCCAGGAGTCGTGGTTGAATACCAAGACTGGAGCTTGAGGAACAGTGAAAAGTTGGCCAAAGGTGAACAGAGGAAAGAAAGATGAAACCGAAGCGAAGCGGCAGTCAGTGACTTGGGATGGCTGAGTGTCAGCCATCTGATTAAATCTGGCAGAGACAAGGAGAGGAGCAGATCACCCAACTGAACTGCTGAATCACTTTAGAGTTCATGGCAGGGGCCACTGAGCTGGGGCAGTGGGGAAACTTCTTGCCCCTAAGCCTCATGACTTCAGGGACTTCAGCACAATTCCTAGAGCCCACATGGAAGGTGACAACTGACTCCCACCAATTGTCCTCTGACCTGTACATACATACACATATACTCAAAAATTAATAAATGTTAAAAAATCTACAAAAATTCATTTCAGGGTCAGTATTGAGGTCCACATTATGAAGAAGTGAGGGAAGAAATGTAGTCTTGTTTGAAAAGTTTGGTTGAGTTTTGATAGGGAAAAAAATGGAGTAGGCACTGTTAAAGATGTGAGTAGTCACACATAGCAATGTGTGTGTGTGGTGGTGGTGTGTGTGGTGGGCGGTGTGTGTGTGGATTGCGGGGTTGAGGGGTGTACAGAATAAAAGAGGAAGCACTCAGTTGGAATGGGATCTGTTGCCCAGTGGGAAGATTGACTTGAGGTTAAAAAAAAAAAAAAAAAAAGAGCAGAGCAGTGTATGTATCCTAGGAAGATACATGTCAGAGATTATATTGTACTGGATGGTAGAAGACCAGAGAAAGCAGGGCCTTGGGAACTTGAAGAGGAGAGAAACTTGAGAAATACCCTCAAGGACCTTTGGAAGGTTAAAATATAAATGACAGGTTAAGTGTGCAAAACTGCAGACCTAGTTCAAGTCAGATATACTGAGTTCTAATATGTCCTTGGAGATGAAGTTGTACTTTGTAACTGTAGGCCAAGGTCTGGACAGGTGAAGTCAAAGGCAGAAGCCTTGAGAACACTGAGGAGTTAGGAATACTTCATTGTTCTGGTGGCCGCTGGGGGTGACTCTTTGGGAAAGAACCTGAGATTGAGGGTGATAGGGCATGACAAACTGAAGAAGAGGAACGTCTTCAGGAAGGAAGCCTGCATCCAGAGCGGCCTGCCGCGATGGTGGGGCTGTAGCAGTGTTGTCGGAGGTCTCCATGTTGTGGTCAGACAGTGCCGTGTCCTGGCATCCACCATCACTCCACCTGCCCATGTGCTTCCCATGAACAGCTGAATTGTGTATGCCTTATGGCTAAATAACAGTTAGTTAGTAAATCTGACTTAAAAAATCTGTGTAGATGATAGCATGCTTTCGTGAAAGTTGGTTGTAAAGAAGGACAGCCCTTCATTTTGACTATTTATCCCCAGTGTGTCTGAAGTTTAGATTTTTATATAAAAGATGAAAAATGGTAGTTTTCTCTTGTTAACCTACAGTTGATATCATGAAACATAAATTTTATAATTGGTATTTCACATTGTTAACTCTGTTTATTTTCTGTTAATTTAGATTCACTGGTTTTCAATTTTTAATTCCTTCATGATGGTGATCTTCTTAGTGGGATTAGTTTCAATGATTTTAATGAGAACTTTAAGAAAAGATTATGCCCGATACAGTAAAGAAGAAGAAATGGATGACATGGTGAGTAAACACTATTCTGTATTTAATAGACACTAGTTATCCCATATACGAAGTTTTATTACTTTTAATTGTGTGTACATGTGTGTACATGTGTGCGTGTCTGGAGCTTGAGACGCGTCTTGCTTTTCTAGGGATGTAGTTCAGTGGGAGAGTGCTGCTTAGTGTGGGATTTAATCCCCACATCACAGTTTACACATGATTGTAATGTTAGCTGTGGGACCTAGGATCATGTTCTGCTTAAATACATATTTTTTTTCTAACATAACTTAAATGTTCTCTTAAGCAAGATAAAGAAACTTGTGATCTCCAGCCAAGTTTTGTCACCAAATGACACATCATACTTAGGAAACAAAATTTAGTTTGCAGAGCTTTTGATTTCAGTATCACTTTTTTTTTTTTTAAAAAGGAAACATAGGCTAGTTTGATATATTTTTAAAATATTGTTAAGTGTTGATTTAAGGGGTGGGTAGAAGAATTAGTATACATTTAGTTTACTGGTTCAAAAGATTTATTCTTAATTTTTTATTAAATTACAGCATAAAAGCGTGTCCCATAGAATACTAATACCTAGATGTACTTCATCATTAAATAGGCTTGAGAAGCAATTTAAAATGTTAAATTTTAACATGCTAAATATATTGTGGTGATAATAAAAAATATTCCTTCTTAAATAGTTTCCTTAAGAAAATGTTTCAGAAATTAAGGATAATTGGGTTATTCAAGCTGAACTTAAGTACGGATTTTTTTTTTTTTTTTTTTAAAGCTTTAGATGACTAAATATCCATATCCAAATACTTACCTTGGGCTATAAAGGGCATCTCTCTGTTTTTTAGGGCAAGTACTGGTTTAAATATACTTCTCTTTTGTGTCTTTGGCCATTGATGGTGGTGAGCCTTACTTGCCGTGTGCGTGGCAGGGTAGGGCCTGAGAGTGAAGTAATGTTACATTAAGAGAGACCTTTACTTTTCCAAGTGGTTCTTTTCCTCCTCAGGCTTTTCTCTACCCACTTTTTACTTTCATGAATCTCAACAGAGAACACACAAACAGTCTGAGTTAGTAGGACAGGAATTACTTTAATTCTGAAATGTCTGTCCTCAGTATTTTGAATTGTTAAAAAAGTGTGGAAAGAGGGAGTTTACAACTGCAATTTCTTACCTGTGTATGATTTCACTTTGATTCTGAATGGGCTGATTTTGTCTATACATACTTGCACGTGTCTTGTACAGGACAGAGACCTAGGAGACGAGTATGGCTGGAAGCAGGTCCATGGGGATGTGTTCAGACCGTCAAGTCACCCCCTGATATTCTCCTCCCTCATTGGCTCTGGATGTCAGATATTTGCTGTGTCTCTCATTGTTATTATTGTTGCCATGATAGAGGATTTATATACAGAGTAAGTGCTGGTACTTTATCATCTTTTTACTGGTATAAATAGTTTCTTTAGTCATTGTAATCTATTAAGTCAGTCATTATCAAATATTTGCTTATTTCAGTAATTTTATTACTTTAATACTGCCTGTGCCATTATTACAGAAAGACCTTAATCTTTAATTTTAAATGTTTTCAGTCGTGTGCCCTGTACATGCTTAAACTTGCCAGCATGGCTGGACATTCCAGTTAGAGTGATTATGTCATTTAGAGAGGCAGAGGCTACTTCCAGTGTAAAGCTGTTTGAAAAAAGAAACCTGTGCTTTTTTAGATTCAACTAGATCTTTATGCTCAGACTGTAACTGCTACAGGAGTAAAACAGAGTGTTTTATGGTATTGGTTTTTCAAGTCCTATGTCAGTATCTACCTTTGTGTAGTTTTGGCTATGCTTTTTATTAGCAACCAAACCTATTTGCCAAACTTTGTTGAATTATATTATTTATTTATCTGTGTGTGCCTGTGTGCTCAGATGTGTGTGTCTGGCCGTGTGTGTGCCACAGCACGTGTGCTGCATTCCGAGGACAGCTGTCAGGAGGTATTCTCTGCTTCCTCTATGTGTCCCCAGCGTTAAACCCAGACTGTCAGGCTTGGCAGCAGTACCTTTACCTGATGAACTATTTTGCTAGCCCAGTTTGCCAAAAGTTGTTGATTTGAGTCAGTAACAAAGCTCGGGGCTCTGTCGTGTCTCATTGTCACCTTGTTTGTAGAGCTCCACAGCGCGTTACAAACAATGTGCTGTGGTGTTGGGTGGACTCACTGTATTTCAGGCATCAGACAGCAACTGTGCTGGCTTCTGTCAGAACAACTCCAGTTGCATTTCAACTCATAGTAATTCTTATATATGGATAGCATTTCATGAACAAATAATAAATTGTACTGCTGAAAGAATTGCTTTTTACTTGTAAAATATTTAACCATGCAGCAAGCAAGATGGCTTAGCAAGTTAAAAAAATAATCAGTTTCCCCTCAACCCTGAGGACCCGAGTTTGGTCCACTGGGGATGGAGAAGACTGGCTTCAGAAAGTCCTGCCCTCTGCCTCCACCTGTGTGCTGCAGTATGCACAGCCACACAGGCTCAGATCATACACACATGAAAATAATAAATACTTTAAAAAATTTACCATATACTAAATTGCTGTTCCTCTGCTGGCTAGTTTCTTGAGAAAAGGACTAGATCCTACCCTTCTGAATGCTTTAGACTACCCATACAAAGGAAATAAATAAATAGTGTTTAATGACTGATGGGAGTATGTGCTAACCAAAACAGCCGTTTCTCAAAAATGTCTGGGATGCTCCTGTAATGTAACCTTTGTGTTACCATTCACTACAGCATTTTAAAATAATTAAACTACATGTGAATTGCAGAGCTGCGATGTTCACATGTGTTCACATTTTAGGGTATAATATATTCTAAGGTAAAGTGAATCCTGAACAGGAGGAAAGTATTTCAAATCTGAGAAGCAGCCTTGCTTTACATTAAGTGCTGATTCTAATTCTTCTTGTGTTGAAGCCAACCCCATTTATTCAGTGTTGTGATTAAAGAGTAACTTTTTCTAGTATCCTAAAATGATGTTAGAATTCGACAACTTTTATTGCATACTTCAGTTTTGTTGTTTTAAGATTTATTTATGTATACAGCATTCTTCCTGCACGTGTGCCTGCAGGCCAGAAGAGGGCACCAGATTTCATTGTAGATGGTTGTGGGCTACCTTGTGGTTGCTGGGAGCAGCCAGGACTCTTAATCTCTGAGCCATCTCTCCAGTCCATCATCCCTTCAGTTTTAGGTGTAAGAAGCTACTCTTCCATGGGTAGTGTTAGGGCCAGGCTATGTGGTGTTCTGACAGTTACTACAATAAGTAGGTGTGTTTATGTCATGTGTGTACAGTACTTTGAAGTGATGAAGCTGTCAGTGTTGGTATGATGGAGAAGTGACTGATGGCATCAGGGTCTCTTGGTTTTCCTTTGCGCACATTTGGACCATTAATGTGCACATCAATCCTGTATGAGGACTGTTGTATTTCTATCCTATAGACAGAAAAGGGAAAGCTCAGAGAGGTGAAGTAGTTTGACTAAATTACTCTTTGCTGCTAAAGGGTGATAGATTGGTTTTTAATGTAGGTGATTGTGTTTCGGAGTTTTTAATTTGCAGTGTTATGGAAATGAAAATAGTGATGAAGCAATAGTGAGAAACTGAAACATTTGAATGTGAAGTTGGGATGATCACTCCAATGATGTAATGATTCTTAAGGATAAAGAGTAGCTAACGTTAATAGGTGCAAATTACTTTGCCTCTGTGACCACTGTGACAATCAGGAAAAGCATTGGGAAGGTGTAGGTAGGACAGTGCCACTGTGGTGCCAATTAATTGTGGTGCTAGCTCTTGAGAGATCCTGAATCCCGCCACCTGTGCTGGCAGTGGGAGTGCTGAGGCCTCTTTAGCCTCGGCTCCACTCTGAGAATAGCTGCGGGGTGGACTTTTCAGTGTAAATGAAATAGCTTATTTGGAGGGTGGGGATAAATGCTTGTAGAGTATTTTTGAACAAAGAAACAGAAGATAGCTTTGAATGTTCAAACCATCCTGCGTGGGGACGGCAAACTTAACTCGGAAGTCATTCGGACTCCAGGCCAGCCTTTGTGAGCTTTCTGTTGATAGTAAGAACTTCTGCCTGGCCTTAGGCTTGTCTCACACTAAAACTGCCCTTTGTATTTTCTTAGTACTTACATTTATATCTGCCGTTAACAAGCACGCTTATAAAGAGAATAGGTCATATTTGTTAGTCTTTGTGTGGAAGGAATAAATTAGCACTTAACGATGTTTGAGTTCTTAGAAAAATAGATTTGATTTTTTAAACTGATTAATTTTGAGATCTGTGATTCTTTTAATTTGAGGATGACAAATTTTTACACTTGGATTTAGTTGAAGATGGATAGAAATGAAATCCTACAGTAGTTTATCTTCACTGGTGAGGTGTGCTCTCC
The DNA here is from genome assembly GCA_021653895.1 of Mastomys natalensis. NCBI lineage: Eukaryota > Metazoa > Chordata > Mammalia > Rodentia > Muridae > Mastomys > Mastomys natalensis. The sequence goes on along the minus strand of JAJTUV010000072.1, from coordinate 1,108,911 downwards.
ATTTATTCATTTACTTAACCTTTGCGGCCACTTAGGAAAGTGAGCGTACGTGTTTGAAAGATGCTACATATTGCAAAACTAGTAGGCGGAAGCATATAGGGCTAATAAACAGTAAATATTTCTGTTTTACAACAAGTTACACTGTCATTTGTTTAATATTTTTCTTTTCAACTGGGCATTTTTAAATTTTTTTTTTTATTGCTTTACTCAGCATGAAGGCTGGTTTAATTCTTTAGATGTCATTACTGGGAGGAGGTTAGAGATTGTCAGGCTGACATAAGGTTGCCTTGTGCACAAGTAGATACTTTTAAAAATAATTTTTATAGCCGGGCGGTGGTGGCGCACGCCTTTAATCCCAGCACTTGGGAGGCAGAGGCAGGCAGATTTCTGAGTTCGAGGCTAACCTGGTCTACAGAGTGAGTTCCAGGACAGCAGGGCTACACAGAGAAACCCTGTCTCGAAAAACCAAAAAAAAAAAAAAAAAAAAAATCATTTTTACAGAAAAACGTAAGTCTTAGCGTGTCGTGCCATTTAAAATAGTAGCATTTAATACAAACTAACCTACTTGAATTTTATTTCTAGTAAGCAGGCAAAAAATCTTAGTGTTGAAATCAGTTCTACAAAAGGAATATTCTGGTTTTTTTTTTTTTAAACAGTATATCCTATTTCATATGATGAAACTGCTTTGTAGAGTTATAAATAGAATTTTAGTTCCAACTTGCCATTGGTGCCAAAGAAACGAAAAGTGTTTGTTTAGACTGTATTATAAATTCAGCTGTAGACTAGACAAAAGTAAACCCAACTTGGTCTGGTTTCAGTTCACCTTTGACTGGGAATTCTTTTATGATTTTCTGCAATCCTGGATGGGATGTTTTTCTGTTTGTGTTAAGTAGATCTATGATATTAAAATAATTCTGAGGGGACAGACTCCATTTTTTTTTGGTTTCAATTTCTAATACATAATTTTATGTCTTTGCAGGAGGGGCTCAATGCTCAGTACAGCCATATTTGTCTATGCTGCTACATCTCCAGTGAATGGGTACTTTGGAGGAAGTCTGTATGCTAGACAAGGAGGTAACTTAGGAATTAGCACTCTTGCACCTTTACTTAGTGATGGTATTCTTACTGGGAAGTAGTCGGGATTTTTAAATGAGCAGCATAGGTTGTGCACATGTGAAGGCCCTTGTTATGCCATGTGTGCGACCTCTATCAAATCTGTTACGTTTTCTAGATTATTTTTATGGAAACTTTGTGTTTTATTTCCTGAAATTATGAATAATTAATAGATTTTCTCCATTGTGAAGTTAGCCTCAAGGAACATATACAGGAATACTTCTAAATTATTGATGCTATGTTTCTTTGGGGTACCTAGCTCCCTAGATGTGCTCCAGGTGAGCCTGTCTTATATTCATCCTTAGTTACTTTCCATGGGTGAATATAAAAGTATGTTTAAAGGCTATGGGTAAAGCTTGTAGACAGTGGTAGGAGGTTAGAAAACAGGATTCATCAAAGACTCCTCATGAAGATTTGTTATTTTATGTCAGTTTCTCAGGTGAAAGTTCCTTCACTCTAGGGTCAGAAAGGTACTTGCATTGATAAATATGCACGTTTTCACTTATGAATGAAAGGTTTTTGAAAGACCTTATCTACTCTGATTTTTCACAGCCTATCTAAGCATGGTCAGCATTAGGAGACCTTGCCTTACATTACATTGTTTGTCTGTCTGTGTGTCTGTGTGACTGTATATATTTAGCAGTCTACTAAAAGCAGGGGTAGGTCTGGGCACAGTGGCACATATCTATAATCCCAGTACTTTTGAGGCTGAATCAGCAAGATTGCCCCAATTTAAGACTAGCCTAGGCTATAGAAACCAGGAAATTTTTATAGGTAGTAGGAAATCAGAGCATAGGGTCATTTAAAATCCTCCTGGATGGCCATGTTTTTTACCATTGCCTATTTTGTAGATTTTACTAGATATAATGTGTTCAAGTGCCTTTGGTTTAGGCGGTTCTTTCGATGGCCTATAGACATACCATCTATTCCTATTTTATTTAGATGTTCAAACTCTTAACTCTTTCATCAGATACAGGAAAAAAGTGCTGCTATATAGGATAACATCCTAAAGAAGTAAGGGTGCTTAATGTAATGTAACTTGTCCTACTAGAAACTAGTTAGGCTGAACTGTTCTGCTTATGACTCTGAAGTCTCCACAGCAGAAACAACTTTGTTTAAAATAGGAAATGTATTTATGTCTGTGTATGAGTCTGCTTTTTGTCTGATTATAAGCTAAGAACAGTTTGTCATACTTTGTACTACACCTGTTCTTAAATGTTGACAAGCTCAGGTCTAGGAATGTCAGAATGTCAGATCTTGCAAAGTATAATTTAAAGATCATGTTCTAATTGAGACTGTGTTCTGATAGTTTTGTCTGAACAATCCCTAATAATTCAGGTGAATAAAGAAGTCAGCTCAGAGAATTGAGAATATTTCAGGTCTACATTATAGTATGGCTTCAGGTCTTTTCAGTAACCCCAGCGTGCAGAATAGTGTTCTAGATCTAGTCTGAACCTGGGGATAGCCTGGAGCCTCCCAGGTGTGAGGAGCAGTAGGAAGCCCAGCACAGATGTCTGAGCAACTGATTGTAATGAGTGAGACATGTGGGGAGGAGGCACCTACAGGTAGATACTGAGTTTCATTTGTATGTGTCTACACCTGACAAAATAAAGCAGTGCACAGGAAGGATTGTTAGGTATTAGGATGGATTGGAATTTAAAAAGTTAAACAAATGTTTCACTTTAGATGTCACCCCTATAATTAATTATTTTAATTGCTGGCTATTGGAAAGGAAGGATTTGTGAGACTTCTATAAAAAAGAAACGTCTGTAAAAATGACCTAGAAGAGAAAGTTCAGAATTGAGTTTTTTTGGAGGAATGTTAAGATTTGGATGGTAACTCCACCACCAAAAATGAAAAATCTGTGACAGAATTTGAATTAGAAAAAGTTAGCTTTATATCTAAACCATAACAAATGACATACAAAAGGTCAGGACCATTCAGTGGCAGAATCAAAGCAGTGCCATCAGAGTACTGTACTCTTCATTGCAGTGCAGCCACTGTATAAATTAAAGAACTAGACTGGTCTTTATTAGATTATTGATTTGAAATAATTATTTGTATATCAGGTTTAACAACCTTTGTATTGAATTTTTGAGTTTATAATTTGGAACTGCATAATATATTTTAAACATTAATGTGTGTTTGTCTGTGTAGCTTGACTTTTATAGCTTGTCTTTTCTTTCAGGAAGGAGATGGATAAAGCAGATGTTTATTGGGGCATTCCTTATCCCAGCTATGGTGTGTGGCACTGCATTCTTCATCAACTTTATAGCCATTTATTACCATGCCTCTAGAGCCATTCCTTTTGGAACAATGGTACGTTACTTGAATTTTAACTTTAAACAGTTCGTGCAACCATTGTAATATAAGGTCTGCTGCCCCTCCAGAGTCTCCTCCTATTGGGGTGTTCTGAAGTTTCAACCAGTTCCCGTTGAGTCTCAGTTTTTGCTAGGTTCCAAAAACTGTTACATTTAAACCTAAGGTTCCTTACATTTTCTTGATTCTGTGAAGTAAAAAGTTTTTAAACATGGTGGTGGTGCACACCTTTAATCTCAGCACTTGGGAAACAGAGGCAGTGGATCTCTGAGTTTGAGACCAGTCTGGCCTACAAAGTGAATTCCAAGACAGTGTGGGCTACACAGAGAAACCTTGTCACAAAACAAACAAAGAAAAAGAAAGAAGGAAGGAAAAGAAAAGTTGATTTCATAGCTTTTATCAGAAATGGGAGAGAACTAATGAATGAGTATATTTTAGAGAAAAAACAAACAAGCAAAACACCAAGGAGCATGAGTGTTTTATTAAAGTGGTCAGTCTTCTGAGTTGCTTTTTTGTCTCTGTGATAAAATACTGACCAAAGCCAAGAAAAGAGTTTCTTGACTTAAAGTTTATAACCCATCATTAGGAAAGCCAAGGCAGGCAGGATCTCAGCAACCATGGAGGAATGCTGCTTCCTGGCTTGCTTCTGGGCTCACATGCAGCTGTCTTTCTTATACAGCCTAAGACTTACTGCGAACAGTGGGCTGGGTACTGCAACCTCAGTGTACCACAGATATGCCTACAGGCCAGTCTGATGGTTACCGTTCTTCAATTGGGGTTCTTCTCAAGTGTGTTAAGTGAACAACTAAAGCTTACAGTGACGTTCTATCCCCTCGACACGCGGATAACCTTTTCTTTCTTGTTCCCCAAGATTTACTACTATTAAAATATAAAATTCAGCATACCTTTAAAAGTACCCTCTTTAAAAATTTTAGCACTTTAAAAGCCCAATGTCTCTTTTAAAATTGAGTCTCTTTAACTGTAGGTACCCATAAAACAAAACCATGTTATATACTTTCCAAAAAAGATATAACTAGGGCATAGGAACAACCAGATTAAAGTAGCTCCCCACCAGTCTAACAGTATAAATCATATATTGTAGCTTAGTGTTCAGAGTCTGGGACTGATCTGGGCTCTAAGAGATTAGGCAGCTCCAAGCTGGAAAGCTCTTCCGTCACAGTACATACAGCTTGTCTTAGGGACTCAAGCAGAGTCTGATCCATACCTGCTGATTGCTTTCTTCTTTGGGTGTCTCTAGCATGCTGAATACTGAAGCTGTACCTTCACTAGTGGCCTATGCGACCTTTTCAGGGACTTGCGCTCTGTCACATAGTGTTAAGCCTCAGTCTCTCTCGGTGACCCCTTCAGTCCTGGCATTTCCACAGCATTATTTGCTAGCAGATTATTAGTCTGTTTGTGGATTGATACATTGATTAGACCAGAGCCCTCATGATCAAGGTGACTAGACTATATGTCATTATTTAGCTCTACTAGCTAGGAGCCAACCACACCTTCAACCACAAGAACTCTTTTAGGAGTGAATGTCTCATCTCACTTGAGAATGGGGACAGACAGGTTTTTCCAGTGTGTTTTAGGAAGGATTGTGGATACAAAGTCTTGTGTGACCTGTCAAGCTTCAGATGCTGAGTTTGGTGTTACAGGTTTTCAAAGAGCCACAGTTGTAGTTTAAGAGTCACAGGGCATTATGGGACCTCATCAGCTATCAATTCTAAACAGTGTCCACTTCAGCATGCACCTATAAACCCTGAGTTCTCCTGGTTTTGTTTCCGAGGCAATAGAACAGTTGGTAAGAGTAATGGGTGGTTTGTGTTGTCATTGTGAGGTCTGTGTTAGCTGAGGAGGGGAATCTTGAACATAGTCAGAAATACTCATAAGCTTTAGAAACCAGATTTCACAAACATAGAGGAAGATGTCCTTCCATGGTTACTTGAACAATAACTGGAAAAAATTACTTGAGGACTTAATATGGGATATTCATGATGCATAATCAGAAACTACCACAGTGAGGAGATGGATACCAAATTAATGGCACCTTATAATAAGGACTATAAAGTTGCATCTCAGAAGTAGTCAGAATACAGAATGCCCAAGTGGCAATATGTGCCCCGTAGTGAAGAGCTGTGTTTGAAAACATGCTAGCTGACTGTGGGCAACGACCAGGTAAACAATGCATTTTATAAAGAGACTCATAAGAAAGCCGCAGAACACGGGCTCAGGACTGGAACAGGTAAGATATAGTTCTTTCTTCCTCTTGTTCATTTTCTTTTTTTTTTTCCAAGGGGTGGGGTGTTTATTAGGTCAGAGGGCAAAGGTGGGAGAGAAACGGGAGAAGATGGTGGAGAAAGAGAGAGAGAGGAGAGAAGTGGAGGAGTAGAGGCCGGCCATGACCACCACGTGGAGAGAGGGGGAAAGGAAGAGGGATGGGGAGGGGACAGAGGGAAGCTAGAGGCAAGAGAGCCCTCTTGTTCATTTTCATCAGATAACTTTCACACAAGAAAAGGAAAAGGGAGCACTCTGCTGAGAAGGAAGTTAAGCTTGAGCCAGGCCATGGACTTGGCTGTGGAGTGCCCAGCACTGCTGTCTGAAGTGTCGTGGCTCATGTGCATGTTTCCTTACAGAGCATATTATATGGCAGGAGAGAAGTTCATGAAACTGGACCCAAATTTCCTTTTCTAGGGGAAAAGGAAGAAAGTAGATTCCACTTTACGGGATGAAGTGGATTTATATTGATGAGGCACAAGATTTTAGAATTGGTATTAATTGTTTTTGAAGGATGGAGAAGTAATGAGCTTTATGAGCTAGTTCAAATTCATTAAAGCAGAACGGCTAGAACACCGTAATTTCCCCATTGTAGTTAGTTTTAGAAGCCTAGAGGAACACAATGACATAAAATAAACAGTGGCATCCATTGTATTGGACACGGTTAAGAAATGTGGCCAGAGTCATAGTCAAGAGGCTCTGAGCAGCACACAGTGGAGCATTGGGACTTTACAGGGCAGTCCATACTGTGCTTTAAGTAGAATCTGAGAAAGTTTGCTACAGAATGCTGAAGACATCTAGGGAGACCTCATTGGACTGATGTAAAGAGATGAGCTCTGATGGGGACAGCATATTTGTAGTTCACATTGTTTTCCTAATCATTATCTTACTCAGTTTTCAAGGAACTGTGTAGCAATTGGGGGCACAGTGACTGTTGTGTGGAGTGAAACTCCCAGGCTTTTGTGCAGGAATCATGCTGTTAGTGGGGTGCATGGTTCTGTTCATCGGGTTTGTTTATAGTTTGTTCTCCTTTCTGTCAAATGAGTTTCTCCAAGTGGTGCGCAGCCGTGCATGTAGACAAAACCCCTACACATAAAATGTAAAAGAAAGATCCCACTCGTTCTGCACCCATTCCAGCACTTGATACAGGTAGTTCTCTGAAATGTCGCCCATCTAGTTAGGACATAGTGATCCTAGAGTTCCTCTCTCTAGTGTGCTTCAGTCACATTGAAGGCTTTGTGGGGGAGGGTTGCTTATTTGTGTATACATCTTCTTTAATGGATGTTAAAGTCTTTTGTGCTTCTATTTTATCTTTCCCCCATTTTCTTTCCCCAGACAGGGTCTGGGTACAACTCAAAATGTAGACCAGGCTGGCCTTGAACTCACAGAAATCTTCCTGCTTCCCAAGTGCTGGGATTAAAGGTGTGCAACACCACAACTGGCCTTACTTTATTTTTTACATTTTTGTATGCACATACACACACACACACACACACTAACATGCATGTGGTAGAGAGGGACACATGATTGCACTAAAGTGCAGGTGTCCTGAAGAGGACGAGTTGTGGGGAGAGGTCTGTTCTCTCCTTCGCCATGTGGGCTCCAGGAATCAAATGCAGGTCGTCAGATTCGTCGGCAGGCATCTTACACTGAATCACCTGCCCTTATTATCTGAGTGGGTGTGCCTTGTTAGATGAGAGGAGTGTTTTATACATTGGAGATAGAAGTCCTTTGTCTTAAAAGTATTTTGCAGCAGTAGTCTCAGTAATATTCTCAGTAATATTCTTCTATTTTATGTCTTGCCTTTTAATTTTCTCAAGAGTTTCTGTTTAAGGGCAAAATCACTAAATTTGAAGAGTAGTATATTGATAGATTTTTTTTTTCCTTTTCTAGTTTGGCCTTATAATTGTCCTATTTCAGGAGTCTTTCGCCAAACTAAACAGCAGCAAGCTTTCTTTGTATGTTGTCTTTTAGAACTCCTGTAGCTCTGAAATCCTGAGATAAATTTGAGAGCTTTTTCTTTGTGGATAGCACCCTCTGTTGGAAAGGCTGTCCTTGCCTGCAGCACTTCTGGAGTTCCTGCTGACACTGCACAACCATGGGTATAGATGGAGACAAGATGGACATGGGAGTTTCTGTTATCTCCTTAACTGAATTGCCTTATAAAATAATACTGTGTACAAACTGCACTAAGAACTGAAACACTTAGGGGTAAGTTTAACAAAAGATGTACAAAACCTGAACACTGACGTCTGAGTCAAATGGTGCTGAGAAAAATTATAATAAATAAAGAGTCATCATGTTTCTAGTCCATCCTGGTTAGATGTCAGCTCCTCCCCAGATAAAGGTGCAGAGAGATTCAGTGCAGACCCAGTTAAAAAGCCCTCTCTAGAAATCAATATGATGCAAAGATTATTAAGAAGCCAAATCAACTTTGGAAGAAGAGTCATTCCAAAATGTATAAAAGTTACAGTAACCAAGGCACTGTGGTTAGAATACAACTGCAGGCATTGGTTCTCTCCTGCCGTGTGGGTCCTGGGCCAGAACTCTTGGTGGCAGGTACCTTACCTATTGAGCCCTTTCACTGCCCCCCCTTTTTTATTACTAAATTAATTAATTGTTTATTTAGAGACAGGTTCTCTCTTCATACATAGTCACTCCCAATCTCTTGACTCCACCAACCAAGTGCTAGGATTAGAGATATCTACCACCACACATGTCTTAGTTGCTTTTTTGTATTTTTCTCCTATATATTTTTTAAGTTGCCTATGAATAAAGATTTTACCTTTTTCTATCCTTCTCTTCCTCCCTTTCTCATTATACTGCCCAAACCTCTGGTACAATATTGAGTAGACACGGCAAGTGCAGATAGTTGCTGAGCTGGGAGGGCATTTAGCTCTGTGCCTTTAAGGAAACCTTTGTTTGTCTTTGATGCCCTTCATCAGGTAGTAGAGTCCTGCTGCTCCTGCTTAATCAGGAGTTTCTGTTGGAAATGAATGTTGGGTTTTGCAGTAGCTTTTTTGCATTTTTTCCTGCATTTTCCGTGTATTTCTTTAATAAGGCTCCTCCTAGATTTGGTCTTATATCTATGTGAAAAATACTGGTCTGCAGTTTTCTTATAATGTCTTTCTAATAACGTTAGCTTTCTGCGGCACATTTTTCATTTCAAGTCTACTATCTTTTCATAGAACTGAAGTAACTCAAGAAACAGAATGGAGAGTTATGAGCCAGCATGTTGAAACCCTGGGGACAGTATACAGGTTTCTTAGATCTTTGAGTTAGTAGTGCCCTGATTGTGGGACCCATGGGTTGGAATTCGTGGCTTGAGACTTCTGATTTTTAATAAAGTCCTAAAGTATGAGTTAGAAATGTGGTTATAGAAGTCATCTGCTGTGAGCAGGGGCCAGAGAAATACTGGCACACAGTAATGGCCGGCAGTGTGCATCTCTTAGGTGGTGACCACTGACATTCTAGCAGCTGGTGACAGGCAGGAAGATAGGAAGCTCCCCACTCCCCCTACACACACACACACACACACACACACACACACACAGAGAGAGAGAGAGAGAGAGAGAGACAGAGAGGACAGAGAGCAGAGAGACAGGAGAGAGAACAGAGACTGAGAAACAGAGAGAGAGTTCCTAAGAATCAAAATAGCTATACACAGTTAAGTCTACTTAGAATGTATTACCTTTAACAGTTTCTCTTTTAGCATTCCCCAAATAGTCTGTCCTGGTTACATTTACTCCTGAAACCCATACACACCATAGATTTTTCCAAAAGTCAGTCTCTAAGTAATTGTAAGTATTATATAGGTCTTTGGTTTCTGGGTGTAATTGATCAGCTAGAAGATGTTTATGCATATTAAGTACTGAGAGGCAGTGCTTACTTTTAACTTGTTCTTGTATAGACACAGTTCTCCCTCTGGGAAGTAATTCTGTCCCGCCCTTCAGCTTTCCTCAGGATGAGGACCTTGTGTTGGTTTTCACCACTGTAGTAGACAAGTGGTTCTTGAATTCTTAGCTGCTAAGTTTCGTTATAAAATGAGACCTTAGGTGAAAGCCTAGTAGAGGAACAAGATATAATAACTGTAATCCTACTTTAAGTAGCTCTAAATTTAAAAGGAGAGAAATAAGGTTTGATGAATGCAAATCTCAAAGTCAAGGGTTATGAATGATAGGTAGTAATATCTTCAGGAATCAACTTAATACATAGCATCAGTGTTTAATATTGATACTGAGAAAAACTCGGACTTGACCAGTGTGTCGATTCTGTGTCATGTTTTCTTAACAGTTTGCCTTGCATTCTCAGTGTTCACTAAGTGAACTCATCTAGAATCTGAATGTAAAAGAGTTAGGAATTGGCTTTAGTCTGATCAGTACAATTTCTAACCAGCTGCCCAAACTTCTTAATCATGTATATAAAAAAGGATCTGATGGGAAAACATTTTAAAGAGTGCTAAACAGTTGGTAATTCTTTGACGGAGTGTTTATAGAATATCTTATTGAGTTTTGTCATGGACACAGAATGCTGTGGTGCTTTGTGTATCTGTGGTTAACTACATGTAGCACACAAGTATTATATATGTGTCTTTGCTTGTGTATGTTTTAATGAACAAATGTGTGTGTGCTTGAATGAGGAGAGCTGTAGACCCACAGACCAGTGTAGCATTTCAGACTCTCCTTACTCTGTGACACTTGCCAGAAGTCCAAATATAGACATAAAAAAAGATTGAGAGAGAAACTTGATTCTGACATTTGCATGGAAACAAGTCATTCTGGCTAAGATCTCCATTGTGTTAATATTTTCTGTAGAATGTGTTTGAATCTATATTATTAGCTTAAGGACATGTAAAAAAGCCAACTGTTTTCATGGGCTGAGGAGGTAGCTGAGTTTATAGAGTGTTGGCCTATGCACAAAGTTCTGGTTCTGTCCCCATCCCGTACCATATACATGTGATTAATTCCCGCACCTGTGGAGACTTGACAGGTGAGCCAAAGGTTCAAAGTCATTTTTGGCTACACAGCAGTTTAAAGCTATCCTGAGGTACATGAGACTGCCTCAGAGAGTGGAGTGAGCAGGGAGAGGAGGAAGAAAGGGGGGAGAGGGAAAAGGAAAGGGAAAGATACCAACCAACTCTTTTCAAAAGAGTTCCAAATCAAATGTCTGCAGAGGTCCTGTACTTTTATCAATAAGGTTCTGTTGATGGGTTTATTAACATTCTTCTTGGCCATGGATCCCACGTAGGAACGTTCCCTTCAGTTTCTCTGTGTTCTTATTTGAAATTAATGCTATGGTAAAGGAAGATATAGAGCTCTTTATTACGATATGTTAAGCAGTAGTTCTCAACCTTCCTAATGCCATGACCCTTTTTATACGGTTCCTCATGTTGCTACTTCCATAACTGTGATTTTGCTACTGAGTGGTGACTCAGTTCCCAAGATTATCAAAAATACCTGTTTCTGATGGTCATGACCCACAGGTTGGGAACCACTGTGCTAAGGTATATGATCTGACAGTATCTAAGAAGGGACTCAGCAGCAAACGGCCTGAGTTGCCACCCTCGTATGTATGCCACACTTAACTCATAGTATAATATTTAAAAATCCTAAAATGCTTGCTTATTTCTCACATTTCACATGTCTTTGTTATGTTAAGCATGAATTTGTGTCCTAACAACTGGGACAAGTAAATTCTTGAATCTGATGTTTTCAAGAGAGTGTTGTGACGCCATCTCTGTTCCGTCTTCTACTTCATCAGTTTGTTCAGTTTCTACTCAGCATTCCTATACACTCCAACTGTAGAATCAAGAGATCTTAGAGATAATCAGTTCTGTTCTACTGTTCCATAGTGGAGATGTCCTAACCAGAGACTCTCCAGAGCAAAGTATGTCTGTGTCCTCTAAACACACCACAAAGTAAACATTTTGATAAATATGGCCTTTTCTACAATTTTAGACTTTGAATGGGCAGAGGAATATTTGGATTATTTTATTATAGTAATCACACATGCACATGTTTCTGTTAGTGTTCTAAGGTATTGTAGGAGAGAAAAGCACCCTCAGCCTGACAAACCTGAATTTAAATTTTGGGCTGGCATGTACTAGCTGTGTGCTTATGGAAAGTTAACCTCACCTCTCAATGTTCTTCACCTTCTACTTAGGGGACTAGCATTTGGGGAACTCCTTGTGCGTATTAAGAGCTCAGTAAGTCTAATCAAGTAACTTGGTTATAATAATGAAAGATGAGGAGTAGACATGTCAAAAACATGACAGTCGACAGGAACAGATCTAAAAGCTGTTCTGTCAGGGGCAGCCCGGAAGTGTAGGCACAGTGGGAGCTGAAGGTGGGAACGAAAGAGTTCAGCTTGTGTTTGATCCTGTGGGAACATTTTCTTCTGTTTCCAGTAGTGCGTTCCTTATGTCATTTTATCCCTTATTAGAAGTTAACATTTTCTCTGTGATCAAAGGGTGTTTGAGTTTTCAGGTGTCTCTCTTACTTGTTTTTATTAGTGGTTTTGTTCTCTGAGTAACCACACACATTTTTATTTAATTTACAGGTGGCCGTGTGTTGCATCTGTTTCTTTGTTATCCTTCCTCTAAACCTTGTTGGTACAATACTGGGCCGCAATCTGTCAGGTCAGCCCAACTTCCCTTGTCGTGTCAATGCTGTGCCTCGTCCCATCCCGGAGAAAAAATGGTAAAGATGCTAAAGCTTTTTTGATTGTGTCACAGTGTGTGACTTCTTAAGGCTGTTGTGTGCAGATGACTGTACAAGTTTAAGAATTTGTTCATTTTCCCATCAACCCTCATTGTAAAGAGTATAATAGACTGTCCCTTTATTTTGCCTTCTGAATATTGGTGTGATTCACATATCAAAATTTTGGTAAATATACTAGTGTGTAGAGGTGGGTGGGAAGTAAAGCTTCAACAGTTCGTTAAGCCTGCAGGTCACATGTGGGCGTTCCCAGTTTTTGTAAATAAAGTTTTATTGGAATACAGCCATGCCCAGTCTTCACATACTACCTATGACTTCTTTTATTCTACAGCATCAGAGTTGACAGAGCAGTAGTTATAACAGAGGCCACATCACCAACAAAACCTGAAACCCTCTCAGTTGCTGAAAAATCTGCCAACTACTAGTTTATAATCTCCTTTTCCTTCCAGATATTTTATTCTAAACATTGACCTGTTTATTCCCATATAAGTAAGTCTACCAATTGAGAGATGAATTAAGATTGAGACCAATTGTAATTAAATATTTGAACATAAAACAATCCAAAGATATACTAATTTGATATTTCTATGCTAAAAAATAATAGGAAAAACACTAAAAGTCTTTGTTGTCTATAATTAAACCTTTATGTTTCTATAAGCAGAAAACTTTGTAGGAATAGTAAACATTGCAGTGTGTTGCACGGTAGACTTGAATCTGAGCTGTGTTTCAGATAGCATTGGTCAGTTTTGCATGGCATCAGGAATTGAATACACATTCAAGTATTCAGGACCAAGGGTCAGTGAAGTCCCATGGTGCAGCATGGGTGAGCACTGCCACAAACACCTTGGGTTCACATTTGATTTTGAATTAATTTTTGGTCATTGAATGTTCACAAACCTTTTACTCTTGCTGAATTTTTACAATGTACACATTCAGTTTTATGACCCATAGTCTAAAAGCTATTCCAATTTTAGGAATTACTTTTTGCTTGCCTTTGTTATATTGGTGCCTATAAGAAACTTTGAATTGAAGAGTTTTGAATCTACTTTTTTTTTTTAACTACCTTCCCCCTAAGTCAGTATTAGATTACTAGGTCCCATTTATATCCTTGTGCTCAACTTATTGCTGGGAAGAAAGGGCAAAATCAGAAGCCTTGTCAGAAAGCACAGGAGGTCTTTGGGAAGGACTCCAGGGAGAGCTAAGCAACATGTGGCCTCACTTCCCGTAGATAGGCCTCTTGTAGGTGTAGGAAGGCTCCACTGTTGCTTTCTTGTTGGTTTTTAATCACATGGGATCCAAAATCTGAGTCCTTTTTATTGGATGGCTACCTAGGATAGGTCAGTTTAAACCTCAGGACCTTGGCTTTCTATAAAAACAAGGAAGATGATAATAAGTGACTCAAGTTTGTTTTTCCTCTCTGCCTCTTCTCGTTTTGAGATTGTTTTTGTTGTTGTTTTGCTTTTTGAGTTTGCTCATCCCAGAGTTAACAGTTTGGTATCTTTGCTTGTCCAGATGCTGTTCTAGGTCTTGGGAATACCTAGACAAGTAGCATCTGCTGGCCAGCAGTCTAGTTGATGGCATCTGATGTAAGTCAGTAGAGAGTTATAGTACAGTATAGTAAGTTCTGCAGTGGAGGGATGTTCAGGAGTCATCCTGATGGGGGAAGGAGTGGAGTCTTCCTGGAATGCAGAGGGATGGCTTTGAGAACTGCCCATGCTTGCTGGAAGGAGACCATGAAGTTAAAGCATCCCAGGTAGAGAGTTGATGATTTCCTCAGGAGTGTTAACTAGAGGGGATGACATTTGAATTTTATTTCTTACTCTTTCTTTGTCCACATAAATCAGAATTGACAATACCTTCATCATTTAATTTGTTGGAAAGGAATTAGAGCCGAGAAGAAAGCAGACAAAGAACCGACAAGGCCGTTTATGAGACCTTGTTTCAGACTGGGGCCTCGGGACTTTTTCTTTTCTCTCTCCCCCTCCCCCCCTTTTGAATTTCTGTAAGTAAATGCTTATAGAGTTCTCAGAAGCCACTAAAGCTCGGAAACTGGGAATGAGTACTTAATGTGTTTCTTGTGCTGCCGGTAGAAACAGTGTGTCTTCCTCAAATACTTCACTCAGGCTTAAGTTTGGATATAGTTGATGACTAATTTGAAGTCTCTTTCACATTTTTATGCCTGTTTGGATTTTGGTTTTTCTTTTTATTGGTTTGTCTTTATTCATTGACATGATTTTTAAAGTATTAAATATCACCTATTAATTAGAATTTGTACATATGAAAATCCTGCTAGAAATATACTGTTAATTTTAATATTTTCCAGGTTTATGGAGCCTGCAGTTATTGTTTGCCTGGGAGGAATTTTACCTTTTGGCTCAATCTTTATTGAAATGTAAGTTTTGGCAATGCTTTTGTGTTTTGAAAGATGTAGTTAGAACAAGAATTTAAGAATTAGAGCATGTTAGATTGGTGTGGGATCATCAGATAAGGTCATCTGAAGTCAGTCTCTCACTGCGGGAGTAGAATGCTGAGGTTGCCAACTTTTGTGAAGAAATAATTTTATTTAACTCACAGGGTTAGAGGTATAAGTCCCAATACATTATAAAGGAACCTGGAAGCAGGAGGTGAAACAGATCACAGACGAATCCTGCTTACTGGCTTGCCCCCCACCCACCCTGTGGCTTGCTCAGCTTGTTCTTCTATATAGTCCAACCCCACCTACCCAGGCGGTGGTCCTGGCCTTCTCAAACCAATTATTATACTAGAAAAGGCCCCAAAGGCTTGCTTACAAGCCAATCTAATAAAGGCATTTTCCCAGTCTCCCCAGATTGTTCTATCTGGTGTTAAGCTGACAAAAACAAAAAAAACTAAAGAACAAAAATCTAACCAGCACGATTGACTCTTTATTAGTTTGACACACAAATACTCACTAGTAAACCATAATTTTCTTTTTTTTTTTTTTATCCCCAAGATCTCATATTAATCACCTAATATAAAACCTAGCTTACTATAAAAGTCCTATAGTGTTTAAAACACTTTAAACATCTAAGAATTCTTTAAAAGTCCAAAATGTTTACTGTATACTCTTCTAAAATCAAAAGTTACTTTCTTACTCTAAGAGAGAAGAATGAGGGTACAGTCACAATCAGTTCAAACCCAAACCAGACTCTTAGCAGTACACACCACTCAATGCCGAGCATCTGTGGTTCACTCACAACTTTCTGGGCTCCAGAATGCTTGGGTAGTCCCACGCCTCTGGCTCTGCTGCCCACAGAGCACAGTGTAGGCTCCAAAGTGCTGCACAGTAGTGCGAACGCTAAGCCTCTGGCCTCTCACTGCCAGGCCTCCTCTCCACGACCCTTCCCATCCTGACCTTCATGCCTCCAGAATGAGTACTGTCCTGGAGACTCACGCATTCCCAAGTCCAGCCGTGAGCTAGAGATGCAGCAAGATGCAGCTTTGGCCTCTCCGGACCACACCCATTTGTGCTGACAACAAGGACATATTCCCAGATGACTTCACTTTAGTGATGCTGGTCCCTTCTTAATTAACCAGCATCAATTGTTGAGTAAAGCAAAGGTTTCACTTCAGTGGTGCATGTCTTGTTAATCACAGCTGATTCTTAAACACCAGTTGACCAGAAAGCACAGATTCTTAATTCAAAGTATCCACAGAAAAAGCCCAAAAGAGTATTTGAGGGATTCTCAAAACTTCCTCTGAGAATTCCTAAGCCAGATCTCAGTCATCTGCATTTTTCTCAGCATTATTTTCAAGTTCCCACAACAGCCATTAAAGCCCTGAACACTACTCACTTTTCAGCCCAAAGTTCCAGACTCCTTTCAGAATTCTTCCATAATAACATAGGTCTGTTACAGCAGTTCATTCCTGGTACAAACAATTTATGCCTTAGGTTTGCTTTCTTTTGCTGATAAAAATATCAGCTTGGGGAGATGAATTTATTTGGCATACACACCCCAATCACAATCCACAGTGAAAATCAGGATAGGAACCTAGAGGCAGAAACTGAATCCTGCTTACTCGCTTGCTTCCATGGCTTGTTCAGCCTGCTGTCGTGGTCAACCCAATACCACCTGCTTGCAGTGGTCTTGGCCTTTTCACATCAGCCAGAAAATGCCCCAAAGGCTTGCCTACAAGACAGTCTGATGGAGGCATTCTCCCAATTGAGAGTCTTTTCCCCAGATTAATCTAGCTTGTGTCAAGTTGACAAAGAGCATAGCCAGCACAACTTGTAAGTATAAATACATAAATAGGTAGGTCTTTTGTTGCCTATCAACTATGAGTACACTACAAGCTTTGTTGGGTACCTGGAAGTGCACACCAGAGAGGCCAGGGTTGGCTTATTACCGGTGTTTTCCACCAGGGAGTAATCTCTTAGACAGTAGTAATAGTTCCCTTACAGTGCTGATCTTTACTGCTCGCTTGCTTTCAAAATAAGTAAAGAAAATAAATGGCTTTTTATTTTATTTTTTGAGATTGTATATAATTACTTTTACCCTTTCCCTTCTTTTCTCCAAACTTTTCCATGTCACCCCTTAATCTGTAGCAAGGGATCTTAAGTAGCTTTTGAAAGGATATGTGATTGAATAAATGGATTATAAAACAGGAGAGAATTTTTTTTAAAAAGAACTAAAGGACCCTCTTCTGAATTAAGGATGTTTGGGCAATGGATTTTAAAGAGATTTTTTTTTTCATCTTAATGAAAAACATTACTGCTCTTTATCTCACTATTCTCTGAGACAGTCTCTGTCAGACTTTGGCTTTCTGGTTTGTTTGTTTTCTTTTCTAACTATATATTCTTAGTTTATCACTTGTTTTTCTATTAATAAAATGTTTTATAAATGTGAAATATGTTACTTGAGTAGTGTTGTGTCTTAAAAAATGGAAGAATAAAGGAATTGATTTTTTCAAATTTTGATGGGGCAGTTCTGATTTGTTCTTTGCCACATTTTAACTTCTTTAAGCTGTTAATTTGGTCATTTTGCTCAGAGATAAATGCCTTTTTAAAGAGTTTGCTCTTTTAAAAAATCACAAAAATATATTTAATATTTAGTAAATGAGAGTTAGGAGAAACTGTTGGGAATTACTAGGAAGAATGATAATGAGTTTTAAGTGATATGAAAGTGAGAACTAAGACAAGTGGTGGCAAGGGCAGGTGAGCCTCAAGGCTGTCCTTACTGTCTGTTGTCAGGTACTTCATCTTCACGTCCTTCTGGGCATATAAGATCTACTATGTGTATGGCTTCATGATGCTGGTGCTGGTCATCTTGTGCATTGTGACCGTCTGCGTGACCATCGTCTGCACGTACTTCCTGCTGAACGCAGAGGATTATAGGTGGTGAGTGCATGGGCTGGAACCTCTCAAGATTTTTGTTTTTTGTTTTTGTTTTTTTGGTCTTTGAGACAGGATCTCTTTAATGTAACTCTGGCTATCCTGGAACTTGTTATATAGACCAGGCTGTCCTCAAAGTCAAAGATATCCACCTGCCTCTGCCTCCTAGGTTCTGGGATTAAAGTTGTGTGTCACCACACTCAGCCACTATGCTAATATCTTAAAGTAGGTTTGCCTCTGAAACTTGTCAAGCTGAGGGGAGGACTACACAGAATTGTGTTGCTGGAGAGAATAGAGGGCCCGGGCATGGCAGTGCACACTTGCAGTCCTAGCCCTGGGAAGGCAACTAAGGTGGAAGCATAAGAAGGATAGTAGAGGGATGTTTCTCTCTAGTTGTAAATATGATGAAAAGGTTATGGGAAAATAGTGTTAGTCAAAACTGTTTGGCCTGTTTTGAGCAATTTCTGCAAAGTGTTCTACGTTGAGCTTAGAGGAAGCATCTTTCTGTTTTAAACTTCATCTAAAAAGGGAACTGGAGTGTTTAAAGTCACTCTGAATCTGACCAGACTCAGGAATTCCTAGTTCTTAGACTTAATATTTAAGCATCAGGTACAAAGTACTTGTTTTTAAGTATGCAGAATTATAAAGGATATTTTTGTAAAATTCTTTACCTTATAATTTTGAATGTCATTCATTCCGAAGGCATAATTTGTTTTAATTTCGGTTTTTATTCCAGGCAATGGACTAGTTTTCTCTCTGCTGCGTCAACTGCAATCTATGTTTACATGTATTCCTTTTACTACTATTTTTTCAAAACAAAGTAAGTTGAGTTTTTCTCTTATGTTTTACCCAGGAAACTACACTTGTCCTTTAAAAAAGTGTAAAATCCTCAGATTGAAAGAAAAATCTATGTGTTAAATATTATTTTATTGTATTGCAGGATGTATGGCTTATTTCAAACATCATTTTACTTTGGATATATGGCGGTATTTAGCACAGCCTTGGGATAATGTGTGGTAAGTATTTTCTGCTCAAGCCTGACAAACCTGAGGTTGATCACTGGAACCCAGTATAAAGCTGGAACCAGAACACTGACTCCAAAAAACTGTCCTGACCTCCATGTGCTGTGGCACACATGACTACCAGTAATAATTAATAAAATCTAAGGAATTCTGTTCTTTTGCTTTATCAGGAGCACCAAAATGAATTCAGCAGTTTGCCTGCATACTTTTTGACTCCCTTAAAATGTGGTCTGCTGGCTGATTAACCAGTTTTTTTGTATCCATTCTAATGATGCTACATAGCACAGAATTATTATGAGCAGTTTCTTATTTATACTGAGAATTGCCTTGTTTTGATGCTGTGATTTTCTGTGTTGCTTAGGCTAGTCTTAAACTTGAGGACACAGCTGATCCTGTTGCCTCAGCCTCCCGAGGAACTGGGATTACAAGTGTGTGGCACATGGTGCAGTTTAACATTGGTATTTTAAAGCATGTGGTCATTGGAAAGGATTGTGATGTTAGCAGGTGTCAGGTGTTACCTGAATGATTTCTGTTTAGAAGTTTCTGTTGCTAAAAATATAGCATCTAGGAGGCAGCACAGGCTTCTGGCAGTGGGTACAGCATACCTCTTTAGTGTTCCACAGTTGAATTTGCCTGATTGTATCCCTGAGGTATTCGCCATGTAACTCTCCATTGCACTTTCTATAAAATAGTAGTTCGAGCTAAAAAAACAAACCAAAAAACAACCTATTGTACTCAGTGCTTATCTAAGAATGCTACAATAGATGATTGTAGATTTTTATTGGAGGCATGAGATGTATGAGAAGTGGAAGCCATCGATAGTTACTGCCTACCTTAAGAGATTCATTGATGGTTATAATATTGTAACTCTTAACTCTTTTTCTGTTTATTAGCAGCGACTCCTTTATAAAAGCCTTTCCTCATCTGTTTTGTTACCTTGAGACTTGCCAGTTTGGTGAATACAAATAGTTCATGGTTGTAGGTGTAGCTCAGAGTGCTTGTCTAACATGCAAAAACCCTTGGATTCAATCCTAGTACTGTTAGAAGAGTGACTAGTTAGATCGGGGGTATGTATACTATTAATTAATTCATACAAAATTAAAGAATAAATCCAGTGAAGAGTGGTCATTGATCACCTGTCCAAAGAGTCCTGAGTTTAAAAAGCAAAACAAAGTTCCCCAAGTGTGTGTCTACAAAGATTACTTGATTGTTCATTCATTCATCTGCCATTTATTCACTTACTCAACAAATAATAATTAAGTGACTTTCATGTGCTACATGTTTTTAGACACAGAAGGTATTTCATTAACAAAATGCTTTCTGAAATTTTGAACCCTGTTTAAGATTCATTGTTTGAAACCAGCAGTTTAAACCTCCTGACCCACTTACCTATCTTTTGTCTATTCTCTGAAGTATATAATCCTTTGTACAGTTTATAACTTACAAATAAGAAGGAGCCATGAGAAAGTACTTTCTCTAGAGCTTCAGCACTACTGGGTCTTGCTTCTCTCAATCCCCAAAGCTTCCCTCTTACAGCCCTGTGTGCTTTTGGAAGTATATATTGATATTGCCGTGCCTGGTCGTACACACTTCTAATACCAGCACCTACAAGGATAAGGCAGAAGGTTCAGGATTCAAGGACAGTCAGGGCTACATCGTGAGACTGTTTCAAAAAAAAAGGCAGCATTGCATTCATGGGCTGCATTTGTTGTTATCAAGTCACTCTTTCTTTTGTGAGCTGTATTAATCCAGTTACTGACCATACTAATAGTAATTGTGATTTAATTCTAAATAATAGCGTAGGTTTGGCTCTAACAGATGCTTTTAAAGCAAATGATACCATTTAAGAAATTCAGAGAGACAATACTCTGGGATACCAACATAAAGACATTACCTTGAAAAAAGAATAGAACTCTCTAGAGCAGAGAATATTTTAGTATTTGTAAATGGCAGATCCTGGTTCCATTGTATTTGTTTCAAAATATGTTATTTATTTATGTAATTTTTTTTTTTTGCAGGAGCAATTGGTTACATGGGAACAAGTGCCTTTGTTCGAAAAATCTATACCAATGTGAAAATTGACTAGCCGCCTGAGCCAGCCGGGACTCCGATTGGTTGCTCTTTCATGAGGGCGGGACTTGCACAGAAAAGAAGAAGAATCACAAGAAGAGATGGGGGCTTAACACTGGGTACTTTGTGGGTCTCTTTTGTGGATGGCTTCAAGTAACATCTATTTCCATTGATCCTAGGTTCTTACTGACTGCTTTCTCCAACTGTTCACAGCAGATGCTTGGATTTTATGCAGTAGGCATTACTACAGTACATGGCTAATCTTCCCCAAACTAGCTCATTAAAGATGAAATAGACCAGCTCTCTTCAGTGAAGAGGACAAATAGTTTATTTAAAGTATTTGTTCCAATAAAATAACTAGAGGGAAACTTGGATGCTAAAATTCCATAAGTAGAAATCTTCCTGGCACTTGGTGTTTCTATGTTATTGAAAAATGATGTTCCAGAAAGATTACCTTTTCTCTTATTTTTACTGCCATTGTTGATGTGTTGTGGGACATTTTTATATATTGAATCTGGGTTCTTTTTGACCTGTTCAGTTGTCCCTCCATTCAACTGCATTTTTTTTTTTTTTAAAAAAAAAAAAACAAAATTAAAAACTATTAAATTCTGCATGGAATATATCTGCTGTCATCTTAATCTTAGTTGGATCAACCTCATTTATTTATCTTAAAATTAACCAGCTTTCTCAGTTCCATCCAAAGAAGATACAGTATGAAAATAGAGATGTACTCTCTATAATACAGTTTACTGTATAGTTAGCAAGCAAAGTGTTAAATGGAGAAGATGCTTGTTTTTATTAAACATTTGGAGATTTAGATAATTTACATTTTAACGAATGTCTAAAGTGATTATCTTCCCCTCCCTCCCCTCAAGTTAGTCTTACATCTTTTTTTTGGGTTTCAATGAAGGCTTTACATAAGAAATTATTAAAAAAAACAAGGGGGGCAATAAATGTATATAACATTAATAATGTCATGTAGGTGTAGGTTCCTGGATGCATTTGGATGTACAGATTGACTGGAGGTCTTTTTTGGGATGATGATTGGTGTAGAAACGTATGGGTTTGGGTGGCCTTTTACATCTTGCCTACCATTGCATGAAACAGTGGGGTTTCTTCAAAATGTGTATGTCATACTTCTTTTGGGAGGGGGTTGTTTTCTTTATGAAACTCCTACTGGAGCTAAATTTGTAATTTAGAAACATCTAATTTTGTTAATCCTGTCTGGGACATTTAAGTAACATCTAAAGCATTATTGCTTTAGAATGTTAAAATAAAATTTCCTGACCAAATTGTTTTGTGACAATAGATGTGTTTATAATTTGAAGATACCTGCTCAAAAGGCCACTTTAAAAATATATATTTATGAAGCATACTTTTCAAATACAAAGGACACTCATTAAAATCCCTAAACTCAGAGCCAGGTATGATAGTTTATGCCTATAATCCTAGCACCAGGGAAGCTAAGATGGAAGGTTGTAAGGAATTTGAGAAGTGGGCTAGAGAGTGAGTTATTGCTCACTCTGTGAGTTCTATGTTACTCTGGGAGACACTGTTTCAAGAAAAAAAAAAAAAAAGAACAAAGTCTGAATGTTTGTCTCCATACAGTTATAAAGTAAAAGTATTTCCTTTATATGAAATGGTGACATACAAGTCTAAACATGCATTGGATTGCTGTGCCATGTAAAGTAGAAGGGACTACAATGTCAACTCATTTAGTGTATGATGAATGAAGGAAGGCTACAGTGATCTGAAAGAAATCATTTTAATTTGCACATATATTTTCAGGATCTGCCCATATTGTGGCGTTTTCCTAGAACCATTGAATTTCTGATCTAGTAGTTTGTTCTGCAGATTCCCAAACCTGTACTGTGTATTGGTGGTTTTAAAAGACTCGGGTTATCTGTGTTAAACCTTAATGTGAAACCATGCATTCAGGGCTACATGAGTTATTTTTATAAATTGACAGACTGTGTGTCTTAAGCTGAGGTGTGTGACATCATTAGGGTGTGGGGTTTGGATTCTTAACCTTAAGTGAGCTGTAAGCAATGTGAATAGAGCTATCGTCAGTCATCTTTAACCCAGCATCTTGGGCTCAATGTCACTACTAATTCTTTCTTCTCTGTCTCACCTGCCCTTAGGATCTTAAACTAGAGAGCACTGTTGATTTCATGTAATGTTTAAACATGTCAAGTATTTCTGATGAAAGAACACTTGGTCTGTGTGCTGAGGGTGTAGCCCAGTGCTTGCCTAGCTTACACAGAGCCCAGGTTCAATCCTCCACACTGTATAAACTGGGCGTGGCAGAGCATGTTTGCAGTCCTAGCATTCAACAGGTAAAGGCAGGAAAATCAGAAGTGAAAAGTTACCCTCAGCTACATAGTGTCAGGACTATCCTGTGCTACATGGCATTCTATCTCTAAAAATGAAGCAACACTTTTTCTGTCTAATAGAGTATATATAAATTGGACAGCAAATTTTTGTCTTAATAAAATATTTTTCATAATTGTGCAGGTAAAGTGTAGGTTTTTCAGAGAACATGGTGGTTTCACATGCACGTATTTGTTCTGCTAGATTTAGGATAAGCTCTGGAGTTCTTTGAAGTCTACAATGAAAAATAATTTTTAAATGTATTAAGGACATTAAAATGGATATAAATTATCTTGAAAGATCCTTTATAAAATGACTTGTATTGATTGATTTATAACTTCACACAGGGGTAACATAAATGTATATCTTGAAAAAGATGTAAGTCACAGGTGGCTTAGCGCTCACTAGTTCTCAGTAGAATAGTTCAAACAATATTGCTTATGTTGATTAGAAGGGGCTTTTGTATTCCATTGATTCTGTATTTAGTTTACTAATATCTGCTCAGTCTGTCAGCTGATAGTTTGAATACTATCAAAAACTAAGAACATACTTGTATCTTTAAGCATGATCCCTGAAAATTAACTACATTAGACATTGACATCCTTATACTGGTCTCCCAAGTACAAAAGTAGGAAAAAGCAGTAAGGAGCAGGCTAGAGAGATGCTACTGTGTGCTAGTGTGGTTTGTGGAGAAACCCACGCCCTTAGAATCATTGTATTTGCTATCTGTACCTCACAGCTGGTATGCTTGCGTGTTTCCACCGACGATGGGTGGTCCTCTTTCTAAAGGTAGTTGCTGCAAATTCCAGTTCTTCCAAAAGTCACTTGATTTAAGGGTTTATCCACAAATTGTGCTCATTTTGATATAGCATTTGTTTCCTAAATGTTTACTAATCACTTTATGCCAAATGTCTTGCAGATGTTATTTTTAAACTTACTGAATTTTTACAAATATAAAAAGGAAAAAGTATATTAGTGTAATTTGTTTAGGAATAGCTACATACCGAAGGGCTTCTATACATGAATTCTAGGGGCAAAGCCTTTTGTAGAAACCTGCACACTGCATTCCATCTGGCTTCTAAGTTCAGATGTGAACATTTTTTAGTGCTTCTTTCTCTTTCACTTATTGAACATGTGATAGGAGTGGTGAAGTTTAGAAGCACAAATGTTCATGTTTTCTATCATGTAAATTCTGTAGTTAAGCTGTAGATTAACAGTGAGGGTGTTAGAATGATCAGCGGATGGTTTGAAAGTATATTGACGACTAGACTAGATGTGCAGAAAGGGTAGAACAGAAGAGGGGCACATATCTGCAGATGTTCTGCATGCTTTACGGTCCAGATTAGCATGCCTGAAGGTTTCCTCATTTAACGTTCCTACTGGAGCCGTGTGTGCAGTGTGCAAAGGTGAAAAGTCATTTCACAGTTGCCATAGAAGAGGCTGCTGGTGAAGTTCTGGTGGACTAGACGGGGCATGGTTTGTGATTATCCCCTCATCAGCTTAGGGTGTTTGAAAGTTTGTAAGTGCTATAAGTAGGAGCTAAATGTCAGGAGGAAAAAGGTTCTCTGAAGAACAGCAGAGTTCTCCTGTAAAACCAGTCTCATTTGGGCTTCTCATCTGTGCTCACCTTGAACCTACAAACCTCCATGGACAGTCAGCAGGGGGAAGACATGGCGTTTGCCCATATCACTTCCATTTTGTATACACTCTGGGTTTGTGTAGGCCATATTCCAGTTGGCTTTTTAGTAATAGAAATCCCTCATATAATGTATCAGATACAATTGAGGTTCTAATCTAGTCTGTTAATTTATCTAAAGTTGCATTTTTTAAAAAAAAAAAAATGTAATAAAAAATTAAATGTACTTCCCTTGGATGCTTGCTTTCTTTCCTTTGTGAAACAGGTAAACTGAGGCGTGAGGGGTAAGATAACTTGTCATCATCAGCCTGCCTGTCAAGATGTAACTGATGGCATCCATCCCACAGTTAGTAACTCAGGACTCAGCAGTTGCCAGCGGTTGGATAAGACCTAAGTTTATGTTGAATACTCATACTGTCTGTGTGAACTCAGGCATCACAGAGCAATACATACAGAAGTCTAGGGCATGCCCTGTTGTGATCCTACCACAGAAGTGGCCAGCAGAAATGCAAGGTTTAATATTTCAGAGTTAATTTCCATTCCTTTTTTTTATATTTTGAAAAAATGTACAGGAAAGTGGAAAGAATAGTGTCATGAATAAGATTTCTTTTTAAACACTGTTCTTTCCTCGGCTCTTTTGATTTCTCTTTATAGATAAGCTTTGAACCACTGTCAGCCATTTAGGTTGCTAGGTGTAGATTTGGCTATCTTCTGATCTTATCTGATTGGAAAACTAGGCATAGATTCTATGCCACAGAAGGAAGCCTGTTTTTACATACATAGCTTCTTGATTTCAGAGTAAACTGAACTACTTAGCTTAATTTATAACAAACGGGCCTATATTCAGCCAAGTGGGGTCTGTATATTACTTGAAATATTTGTTTTAAATGATTTTTAATTTAAAAAGTAAAGGCTGCAGATCTGTGGGCCACCCAAGTGTTCTAGGGAGAATCATAGGGGGGAAGAGGCAAGACCCTGTTAAGTTGGTTGTAGATGTTGAAGGCAGCAAGAGTCCAGGATACATGAAGGCTAAAGGAAGCTTTGAAGTGATGGAGAGCCTAGGGTGCTACCTTGAGCTAAGATGGTCTTAGAGACATAGTTCTAACAGTAATTGAATACCTTCTTCAGAGCACTCGGCACATCACCTCAGTGGTGCAAAGGAAGGAACGAGCTAGCAGAGGCCCTAACGTTATTCCAAGGTTCATTGCCTGTTCTGAAGGTAAGGGTGGGAGTGGGGAATGGACCTAGGTAGGGCAGTAAAGGAGACTAAATGTAGATCTGAAGGAGTCTGAGCAGCTGCGAAATCTGATGCATTTGGGCAAAGGAATGAAGATACAACAAGCTGGACAGGATATAGACTTTAAAAGATCACTTAGAGATTTTCCTTGGGGCCAACGATGCTGAAGAGGTAACAGACAATCACAGGAAGAGTTGGCGGTCATAAAGCCTGTTCTAAATTGACCTCCGCTTTTCCCATGAGATTTAGATTTTTATTTATTTTGTATGTAAGTGTTTTGCCTACATGTATGCTTCTACCACTTGTGTGTGCCTGGTGGCCAAGGAGTTCCAGATAGTAGTGGAGCCGGGCATTAAACCAAAGTCCTCTGGAAGAACAATCAGTGCTCTTGACTGATGAGCCGTCTCTCCAGTCAACCCTAGATTTAGATTTGAAATACACTTTTTAGTTTATTTGCGCAGTACAGGATGATATAGGCCCATAATCCCATCACGTAGAAACTAAGACAGGAGGATTACCCCAAGTTTGAGCTCAACTTGGTAAGAGCCTGTCTCAAAAGTGGAAAGCGAGTGTGGTGGTGTGTGCCTTTTCTCCAGCACTTGGGAAGCAGAGGCAGGAGGATCTCTGAATCTGAGGCCAGCTGGTATACATAGCATGTTTCAGGACAGCCAGAACTACATAGAAACCCTGTCTCAAAAAAAGGGGGAAAAATTTAAATTCATACTAGCTTGCTATGTGACTAGTGTGTGTAAAGGTGTAATGGAGCGATAGAAGTGATAAAATATTGGACATTCCTCTTCAGTCATTCCCATCTGAACTTCCTGACAATCCCAACATTTGGTGCTTAACCTATTGGTCAGCAGCCAGAAAAACATCCGAACAACCCTGGCACAAAGCTGAGCAGCTTGCTTGTCTAAGCATGGGTCTTCAAAATATTTGGATAAAGGGAATTGATGAAAAGACTGGCAGCTAACCCACCAGGTGGTGATTAGGGGCAATAAAAACTCCAGCTTCTGTGCATGCCAAAGACCAGCCTCTAATGTCTGTTTTCCAGAATTCTCTGTTAATGAGGAAGCCAATTGGCTGTTTTCATAGGGCCATCTGGAAGCCTGGAAGTGTCACAGAAGTTTGTTAGCCCGTTAGATGTCGATTTTGTGGACTTACCTACTGACAGGTGGTGACCTTCACTGGGGTGCATCTAGTGAACTCTGGCGTTGAGTTTGACTCCTTCCAGATGTCAGGCAGAAATGCCATTCAAACTCCTACATCTAGGGTCTATTTTAGTGGCCACTTGGCCTTCCTTGCCATTTGGTGCCAGCTCTTCTCCTTAAGTACCCCATCTCACCTGCCAGCTCCTAGCAGCTCCTTGCCCAACCTGGCTATAACTTCTGTGTTCATTTGATGACAGCCTCAAACAGGGTCAGCCCTCCATTTCTATGTGAGATTCAGAACCAAATGAAATACTTCATGTAGCATTCTTCCTTCAGTTAATCACTACCTGTCCCAGTTTGAAGGATTTGTTGTTCTACTTAATAGATGAGGCAGATGATGATAGCGTGAGACATTTGGAGCCTGGTGTAAAGCCCAGCTTTGGACCGGTTAACTGCTTTGTCATTTAGCAGCCATGAAACCATGTGGTAACAAGCCTCAAAGAGAAATTTAGTCCATCTTCTTGCAGTTAATTTTAAAAAAAAATTCTGGATGTGATATGCTCACAAATCTTCACAGTACATTGATGTGCTATAATGCTTGATTAGGGCAATTTACTTGTATAAAAAGATCTTTGAAAATCCTCACAGTAATAGTGTATGTCAAAGTGGATCAGTTCTGACAGTTTCTACATTGAAGGTACATCACATAAACGAGTTTCAAATAACGTCTGATTATCCCCCTAAATAATTTGGGTGCATGTTTTTCACTGGCACAAAAATAACCAGGTTTAAAGAATCACTCGTTTTTATTTTATCAAACTAATTGCAAGGCTTGCTTCGTATGTCTGTAACTTTAAGTAACAGTGCTGTTCATTTGTGAGTCTTTGACTACCAAAAGCATCCCAGACTGGGACAGTTTTACTGAAGGATAAGGTCATCCTTATCCTTCTGTCCCACCCACAACTTAGGGGTTGGTGGATGCTGCGGCATGCACCTGTGCGTCCTGCCACGCGTGCTTCTGGGAGTTGTGAAATGAGTTACATGAATGAGGTAGGGCGCGAAGCTTAGCCTCAGTGTTGAGGAGCAGTGTTGCCTGCATGACAGTGTCAAAAGAAGATTCTATTCGGCCAGGTGGGCGCGCGCCCCGGGGGACCCCAGCACTTGTCAGCATCTTCGCTTTGCTTGGGTTCATCCGAAGTTACCGAGGTGCAGGGAAGAGGAGGGGCCTCGCCTAGGGCGCATAAGTGATTGGCTGTCCGGGGCCCTTGGAGAGGGCTTGTGGTCCAGCCCTGGTGGAGAGGGGCGGAGCGGCCACTGTTCCTACCGCTGCCGCCGCCAACACAATCGCAGCCACCGCAGCCTTGGCCTCTGGGCAAGTCGTGCTGAGCAGCGGCTTCCCGGGTGTCCAGGCCGGACGGGAACGCCTTACTGGGCTCGCTCCGTACCCTACCGGTGCCTAGCAGCCAAGCAGCAGCCACCACAACCGACCCTGTATGTGGTGTCTCGCTGGATCTGAGCTTTCTGTGCACGTTAAGTCCCTCGGGTCCCGCAGACCTCTTGCCACTATGCCCCAGGCTGCCGCTCTTGGCACCCTGGTGCTACTGTTGCTGCTACCGCTGCCCCGCGGTGCTGAAGCGATTGGGGACCACTCGAATGTCGCCTTGGACTACGGAGCCTTTGAAGGCGAGGAGGGCATGGAGCAGCAGCTGCATTACCACGACCCCTGCAAAGCTGGTAGGTACCACCGCTGTCCCAGTCTCCCGGCAAGTCGGGCAGAAGTTTGCCTTTGAAATGCAAATGAGTGGTGGGCAAGGCGGGCCACTCTGCTCCTGGGAGATGTCCCGGGCTCCCGCGGGAGAGGGAGGACAATGTCTGCGGTAAAGTGCTTTAATACTCCTCCAAGTCCAGAAGGACATCCTGGTCCCAGGTTAGCAGTGCACATCGGGTGGCAGCCTCAGGAGCGGTCCATAGGGAATCCTTGCGGATGTAGCAAGCAAAGCCTGTATGGGTCACAGTGGGCTCAGGTCGCCTGTCAGCCTCTAGGCACCCGCTACCTCCAGACACTGCAGGAGTCGAGCCTGGCTGGGCTCGGCGCCCAGGTTCCGATGGAGTAGCTGGCTTCATCGGAGTTCACAGCAGTTGGAAGTTTCCCGCGAAGTTTCCCAAGATCTGTAGTTACTCTTGGGAAGAGATTAGAAGACAGAAAGAAAAGCTCCACAGGAGGCAGAAGGAAGAGTCCCCTAGGGAAAACGCCCACGACTTGAATTGCTCCAGCCTCTCCCCCACCTCCATCCCTACCCCCTGCAGTCTCCTCAGCACCCGGCTGAGATGGAAGTCAGCAGGTGCTCTAATTCCACCAGGAAGCTGCGCCCCAGGACAGCACCCTGCACGCCTGCCTTTGAGCACAAACCTTTGCCCAGCTACAGGGCCTGCTTCCCTCCAGCTACCAACGCTGTTTGGGGTGTGTGAGAGGTAGATGATGGTGATGAAGCATAGCAGCAAAGATTCCTAAGTGTCTATCCCCCAAGGACCCAAGTGTATCCAAAATCAGGAGCAGTTACTAGCTGGGACACAGGGAGGCGCAGGACTCTGACCACCTTGAGGTTGCTCCTGGATGGTGGCCCGGAGCCGGCCAGTAGTGTTTTCCTTAGTCCATTGCCCAACCTGTTTTACTTCTGGTGGGCAAAAATAAGGGATAGGATAGGAGGCAAGAGGGAGGCCTTGAGGATACTTGAGGTGGTCAGCGTGGTTCTTCTGGGCACAGAGGCCCACCAGGTCTGGGCCAATGCATTTCATTCCCTCAGTTCATAGATACCTCTCCCAGCCTCAGGTTCCTCATCTCTAAATTGGAAGATAAATACGAGGGCTCCTGTGGGAGTTTCTTGTCATTGGAATCAAGTAGGGTGTTGTCCTTATTTTTACCATTACTGAGGTGGCTCTAGTATGTGTAGGCTGGAGTCATCCCACAGTGCATGTTGTCTGGAGAAGATGAGGTTTCTAGGAAGGCCTCAGATGTTCTTGAGACCAGAGGGGCCTCTGTATGTTGAAGGTCAAGCTGGATGTGGGGAACTTGGTCTTAACCACGGGAAAGATGCCTGAAGAATCCACCTACATATGAGGCTCCAGGTGGGAAATAGAAAGGGTGATGATTTCCAGATAAATGAAGGCACCATGGCTTGACTGTGATATCCAGCCAGGATGCTCTGAGCATGGTTAAAATGATGGCCTGGTCCTAAAAGTTGAACAACTAAGCTTGAAATAACTTAGGTGAGCAGGAGCAAGAGTCACGCCTGTCAGATCCACCTGCTGCCTCTGGGTGGTAGTAGGGGCCGGTGGGGCCAGGAGGGAGATTGGTTTGAGGAACGGGCTGGGTGTATGTAAGATGCTAGTCTAGATGCTGCAGATCCAGAGGGAAAGATGCAGATCTGACTGCCAGTTCTCACCCAGTCTGAGCCTCCAAGGACCACCCCGAGGCAAGTTTGCCTATTGGCTGTCCAGTGATTTTAGAGAAAATGTCGGGAACAAAGACACGAATGCTCTGACTGTTCATAGACTGGATGGTATGGGCAGGTAGGGCTGGAAAGTAAGAAGCCTGAGTGTGGTCCAGCTGCTTCAGAGCATCCTCTGCAGCCATCCTTGGAACCTTGCAGCCCCCACTCCCACCCCAGGCCTCTCCCTGGACTTACCTGGTGCTAAGGGCAGCCAGAAGACAGCGATGGCAAGGGAGACCTGCAGCAAGAACACAACTCAGGCTGCCAATCCTCCTCTGAATTCTGTCACGTAGGGAGCACCCTTAAGGAAGGCCAAAAAGCAAGAGGCACTTTGCCAAAGTCTTAGTGGAACGACAGCTTCCCCACTAGGGGGAACTGCACTTCCTGGTAGCATGTTTAAAGCTTACCTTCAGAAAGGGCCTCTATCCCTTTCTAGGGGAACCCCTAACTCCCTAGAAGCTCTGGTCAGAAGGCCAGCTGTTGGCCCCTGCTTCAGAGCTTCACATATAAATCATTTTCCATCTGTGCCTTCCCCATGTGGGTCTCCATTCCTCTATGCATCCATAATGCAGAGGGAAGCATCCTGGCTCGATTCCCTACCCATCAGTGGACAAGTTCCGTCTGCTCTAGACCGTGGTTTTTCCCCTATAGAATGGACATATTGAATTTGTTTGGACTCCAAACTGACAGATCTGGGAAGCTTCTCACTTATTAAACATTTTTAAATTACATTTTTTCATTTATTTTGTGTCTGGGTGGGGTGCACTGGTGTATCACGGCATGCATGTGGCGATCAGAGAATGCCTTTCGGAAGTTGTTTCTCTCCTGTGTGGTCCTGGGATTGAACTCAGGTGACAGGGCTTGGCAGCAGATGCCTTTGCCTATTATGACATCTTGCTAACCAAGAAACTCCCCTTTTGATGTGTCACCTGTCTTACCCTGAACCTACATGACACCATGTAGGGATTTGTGCTGAGTCCCCTACCTCCTCCCTGTTCGGTGTTCTGTGTTTCTGTGAGTTTTGTTCCAATCTAACCATCAAAGTGATATAGACTACAGTCTGCAATGCTGCAACCATTCCCAATGGTATGTTTACCATCTCACCACATTCTGTTTAACGTTTCTCCCACTTTACCATTAACAACTATTAACAACTCCCACCTATTCTCCTATGTACAAGCTGCATGACCTGGGACACATCCCTTGCTCTCCCTGTGTCTCTGTGTCCTCATTTGTGGGCAGGAATGATTTATGACAGATTAGAGTACATAGAAAGAAAGATATGTCTGTCGTTGGGTCCATTATAAACAGATTTTCCAGAGATGTGTTGAAAGAACATCTTCATGACTGAAGCTTTGGATGCCGTTTTAAACCATCAATTCTAAATTTACTAACAGTTGACTCTGCAAAGAGGGTGGTTACTAAGTCAGATGATGGGGGAGTGGGAACCTTCCTGGCATGCAGATGGGGAACAGCCATGGGCTTCTGGGCACAGTGTTTGTTGGTCCATAGGTCTATTACTGGCTTTTCCTTAGATACTGCCCACATAGTCAGGCACTATACAAGAACTCAGACATTTTCTGCATCTCCATGCTGGCTGTATTCTCCCTGTCGGCCTGCCCTCATCCTTTCGTCCTCAGCTGAGTGAAGCCAGGGGCTGGCTCCTCATTCCATCCCTGCCCCTCCTGTCTATGTGACTGGTAACACATGGTGCTGTTTATCTACTCATCACTTTCTGTATCTGCAAAATGGAGGTGGTAGCAACATCTTTTGCCTTATAATGTAACCAGGAGCACAGCCACAAACAAGGACCTGTGTGTATACTGGGTATTTGGAGGGTGAACCAAGAACAGTGGAGGGGTGGGGAGCTTAGAGTGTAAGGTAGGGAAGGAAGATTTCAATGGGGCGAGTGGGATTCAGATAGCTGCTCTAAGTGGTGAGCTTTGAACCCTCCAGGGCCTCTTAGTCACTTCCAAGTACCTCCTAGAATCATCTATCCAGAGAATGGAAGACTGAAATGAATCCAAAGTTTGTAGCCCTTTGTTGTTTACACCCACTTTCTGCTCACTCCTAACTTAGTATACAACAGCCTGACTGGCACACCATTATAATCGTGCCTTAGTGGATTAAGAACAGATAAGGTGGTGTGTGTCGGTCAGCTAGAAAGACCTGCAGGATTGACCACGAGGCACTGGAATCCACCTGCTGGCTCCCTGATCCTTGTGTCTGCTCACAGCCTGCCCTTTCATTGGATTGTTGGAGGTGCTCGTCTCCCCATGTGGCTTTGTTGTTGGTTCTTCCTCACGGCGCAGCGATTCTCGATGAATCTAAGAGGACTGGATGGGAGTTTGCTGACCACCTCACATCCTCACACCCAGCACGATGACAAGCCTCCGCCCCAGCTGGAGCATGACTCCCTTTCACCAGTGGGATAGTTGTAAACATAACGTTGAAAAGCAAGTGAATGAGGGAGTGTTGCAACCAGATTTGCAAAACTGACCTGCCACGCTCTTGGGGGTATTAACTGGGTCCTCTAGATTTAGGCAAGGTTCTAAAGTAGAAAACCGGGGATAGGCAGTGGACACATGCAGCTCCCAGGGTTGGTTTGGAGAGTTTGGGACTCAGGTCACCAAAACTGCCTGCATGAGGCTTTCTTGATGCAGAGATGCTCAGGCAGCCTGCTGACACCTGCTTACTATTTAACTAATAGCTTGGCAAATGCCAAAGGCATCGGACAGCTGTGAATGCTGGATTCAAATGCGATGTGTGGAGTTGTTGGCCCCTGATGGCTCAGGAGCCAAAGGGAGAGCTACAGTGTGACAAATGGCTCATCACTCAATTTGGGCTATCCTTGGCCCCTGCACGTGATTTCAAATCTCACTTCTGTCTAGAATTTAGAGTCTCACCCTACCCTTCTCATTTGCTTCAAGTTACCTTATGTGGCCCAGGCTGTCCTGGAACTTACCCTGTAGACCAGGCTGGCCTCAAACTCAGAGATACATCACCTCTGTCTCCTGAGTGCTGGGATTAAAGGTGTTTGTCACCACCACCCATCTTACCAATGAGGTCTTTTTGAAGGTTCACCCAGAGACCTTTCTGGGGAAGCTACTGTGAGCAGACCTCCAGGTCCTCATGTAAGGTCAGAACATTCAACTTTCTGATATCTGGGCCTCAGTCTCTGCGCCTGGTACTGGGAGCAGCATCCAGCTCACTGTGGTGTTTGTCAGTATCTGCTGAATGAGGAGGTAGGAAGGATGCTAGCCTTAGGTGGATTGAGTTCATGACTAAAGGAACTATATGTTTGCCCTCAGTCTGGCCATGCAGACCTTACCTAAGACTGTTAGGAGAGAGGCAGGGACAGTAGGGTCAAGTGGTCTCTCCTGGAAGTTTGTCTTTCTGTCCCTTATGAGTCCCAAAGGCTCAGACCTTGGTGAGAGCAGCTGGCATTTTTACGTCTTCCTTTACATCCTCTCCTGTCCTATAAGGTCCTTGCTGGTGGGCAGATGGTTGATTTAATGGAATTTCTCTAAGGCCTTGTATGTTAAATGCCTTTCCAGTCTCCAGGCAGGAGCAGCATCTGGTCCACCTGTCTGCCCTTTTGCAAGGCTATGCAAGTGTGAGGAGTTAGTGAACCACTCTCACCCTGTTTTCTCAGTTGCCAAGAACTCATCCAGCTTTCAGGATTGCTACAGGGACTAAGTGGTAGTCATTTCGTCAGTTTCTGAGCCCAGTTTCTAGCACCAGGAGGTACCCAGTGATTGGCATCTGTGTCATCAGAGGATGAAGCAGGTGCTCAGAATGCTTGCAATAAGTCGTCTCATATTTACATAATCAGAGTTGGGGATTCACTATTGTTAAACAGTGTCTCAAAAGTAAGAGGGGTCGGGGCTGGAGAGATGGCTCTGCAGCCAAGAGCAGGGCTGCTCTTCCACAGGACTAGTGTTTGATTTCCAGGACCAAAATGGTGGCTCCCAACCATCAGTAACTCCAGTTCAGGGCATCTGATGCCTTTCTAGCCTCTGTGGGCACCAGGCATTCAAGAAGTGTATAGACGTACATGCAGGCAAAATGCCCCCACACACAAAATAAAAACAATTAATTTTAAAGCAGTCTGAAAGCTAGTGAAGGGTAAGTTTTATGCCACATTCAAGAGAAGGACATATGTCTAGGGAGGAGAGTCGCTACCTTGACTTCCTGTGTAAGGGTCAGCCAATCAGCTCAGTGCTTAGCTCTTGCATCTGCTCAGGCAAGCAGATGCAGCTCACATAGCATCAAATGCCAACTGGAATCCAGGGCTCCTAACAA
The DNA here is from genome assembly GCA_021653895.1 of Mastomys natalensis. Lineage (NCBI taxonomy): Eukaryota > Metazoa > Chordata > Mammalia > Rodentia > Muridae > Mastomys > Mastomys natalensis. Next base: position 1,073,851 of record JAJTUV010000072.1, on the reverse strand, counting down.
TGGCCAAGACGTTTGCTGGATAAGCAGTGTTTGGGAATGGGGGAGATTAGAATGGGGAGACTGTCAGATTCCCCACCCCCAGAGATGGGGCTGCTCTGGGAGCCCAAGCATAATAAGAAACACCATCCTGTCCCCCTCAGACTCATCCCCAGAGGAGACATGCAATATGGTGGCTGCTACTTTGCACACGGGGGAAACTGAGTTTCAGGCTTGGCCTTTCTGACACTCCATTGGTTTTCAGCACCATCTCTATGGACTCAGAAAGAAATGAAACAGCAGAGATAGACTCCCAGGTCTTACAATCCTGGGACCCAACCTAATGGGCTTTGCATGACCTTTCCTGGGGACATCCTTTTTTTTCCTCTGCTCAGCACAGGGGTCAGGGAGTGATAATGCAAATAACCTCGGATCTGCAGCACCCTGGCATGGGTGGTCTCCACACTGGGGTTAAAGATCTAAGAGCTTGCTAGACTGTCCGTTGAAGACTGCCACCCAGGCTGGACATGATTGGCTCCGAAAGATGATGCCTCTGGATGGAAGCCAAGTGCACATATCATTCCATAGTGCTTCTGAGGTCAGCTATGGCTCTCTGTCCGATCACTACCCCCAGGACCCTCTCCTGCAGCGTTCCACACCCACACTTTAGCCGAGTCTCACTCAGTAAATGTGCACAGCTGTATAACGTTGTGGCTCCCTAATGACCTGTCACATCTCCAACTGTACAGATTGGATCTGTTCATGTGATCATTGTCTCTATGGCCGGGAGACAGCTGGGACAAAGCAAGGGTACCTGTACTGGGAAATGTCTGAGTTTGGAGTTAAAACCTCCGAGAAGAACTGTCTTAGCTCCCTGGGCAAATAAACACTATATAAATATAGACCACATAAGGTCTCTAGGTAGATTGCATGATTCATATAGACATAGCTCTTAGGAGAATGCTTGGAACATGGGAGAGTTTTACTTCCAAAACCATTTACTATTGCTTGTACTGTTCTCACTCACTGAACCCCAGCAAGCTTTCTGAGTGGCAGGAAACCCAGTGGCTGAAGATTTTAAAAGACCGGTGTTTTCTTGCCATGCTGGTATGTGTAGTCCCTCCATGTTTAAGGAGATTTATCTCAAAACTGCAGTCAGCCGAGAATCTCATAAGCCCAAGCAGGTGTTGAGCTGAGAGCTTGCCAGCAAGCCATCTAAGAAACCAGTCCCAAGTCTAGGAGTAAACAGTGGGACCTGGCTCCTCCTGACATCTCCAAGACTGTGTTCCTGTGACCTTCACCTTCCCAAGAGTCTAGGTACCAGTGAGGTTGGCTTCCATGGCACATCATGAGAGGTCCCTCAGAGACCTTGTCAAACAGCCACTTTATGAGTCCTCAGATCATGGCTTCTCATCCTTACCATGTCTCCTAGTGGAATAGTGGGGGTGTTAACCCTCTATTGCAGGTCTGCCTTTGAGCTCAGGCCACACCTGATGTTTTATAAGGTACCATGTGCTGGCTTTCTGCACAGACTTGGAGATTCTGTGGAAGCCCCTGGGGTCTGACCAAGGCTTTTAGGCTCTTGCAGGCCATGGTCTAGGTTCTGCCCAGGTAAGAACCTGGGCTGGAATGTTTAACCGGTTAACATAGGGACAGGACATCAAATCCCTGCAGGATCCTCCCTCTACCCATGGGCAACAAGCACATCTCTATTCTACTCAGTCTCAAGGTGGTCAGGAAGCCATAGGCAAGCCTCTTTTCCCTGATGTTTTTCTCCCTTGGCTCAGATCTTGATAAAGATGAGAGAGTTCTGACCCCAAGATATTCTTGGTCACAAGGTGTTGGAAAGAATCAACTAATAAGTGCAAGATCCTGAAATGTATCTATCCCGTCTTCCCCACATCCCTCTTCCAGAAGGCCCTGGAACAGAACATGGGTGGAAAGTCAGGTGAGAGAGAAGGATGCAGCCATGTTCCCCCTGAAGAAGGAAAGGACGGAAATGGGCCAGTTTCCCAGGGAAGCCCTTGTTTAGAGGAGCCAACATCCCGTTGAAGGCACTGTTGTTAGTGTGACGCAGACTGTGGCTTGCAGTCCATGGTGACCTTACTACCTGTGCGATGTGACCAAGTTTCCTAACGTCTCAGAACCTCAGTTTACTCCTTTGGGAAATGAGAATGGCACTCAAGTCTATCATGATGGTTTGTTTGGAGATTAAATGTGGCCATCACTGTGTTGAGTTTAGTGTGCTGTCCTTGGTAGCTCTTCTATGCAGTTGCATTGTCTTTCCCCCTTAAGAATCGCCCCGTGAGTGACAGGCTGAGTTTCTTGTGTGTACTTCTCTCTCCCTCTCAAGGCCGCAGAGTTCTCTTGGGATCCACAGCAAGTGACAAGTGTTAATTTCCACCCGCTTGTTGGCTCTTAACCGTGAAGCGAAGAGAGGATGGCAGATATCAATATGCATAAGAGGTTTTTCCTTGTACCCACTCAGCCTGCTCACAATCAACTTCTGCCTGGATGCAAGCTTAGCAACAGGAGCCCAGCTTTCCTGCTGATTGGTTAGCCGACCTATCTGTGATCACGCCATCCTCTAACTGCTCCTGCCAATTGCCAATCGATAATCTCAGACTCGCCTGCACGATCACTCAAGTGTTGGTGTTCAGCCTGGGTAGGCCTGCTTCACCAGCTGGGCCATTTAGCTCCCCGCCTCATGCTGCAGTTTTCCCACCACACTTCCGTTTCCTCCCGCCTGGGTTACTGGTGGATGCTGATGGGAGTCCTTGAAGCCTGTTCCCACACGGAACTGTCAAGCTGCCTGCTCTTTAACTCTTCTCCAGGCCTCGGGTCAGTTGTCCTCCGTCAAGTTCTTTGGCTCAAAAGAACTTCCCCATTGGCTCAAAAGTGGTCACAGGTGCAAGAGTCCACCCGGATGCTTTAGCAGGGCACCTGGTTGCAAGCTACTGACTTTGCGCACTTTGCCGTGTAGCCCAAACCAAGTCCTGCCTGCCCTGGGTCCAACTCCACTTGATCTAATCCTTGCCCCTCATCCGCCCCGCCCCACCCCCGGCCGGCGCCATTCCCTCCCCCTCCCCAGCTCCTTTGTGGATTTCTACACTCCCCATATTTTGCATGCCACAGGCACCATGGTCTTTTAAAACTCACATCTGACTACTTTTGCAGAATCAGACCCACTTTAGGACGGTTCAGAACTTCCTAGGCATTTGGAGTGAGAAGGTTGTTAGTTCTGAGCCCTCTGGGGCTGCCTGCCCTTTCCTGCAGGCGCCTCCCTATCATCTGCCACTCTTCCTTGGGGGGGGGTCTTCCTGGCAACCTCTCAGGGCTCTCTATGCAGGCACCCCAACCTTCTCTAAGACCCAGCCTGCACATTTCTCCATGTTGCCTGCCCAGCCCCTTATAATATTGGATTTTTTTTTTTCTAAATAGAACTGATTAGAGTTACTGGTGTGTGACAACTTGCTCAATGACTATCCACGCACCAGACAATAAACTACTAGGGAAAGAAACCAAGGCTCCCTCAGTTCCCTGTCACCAGCACAGTGCCAGCGTCTGGAGAGTGTCAGTATTATTTGTCAAATGAGAACCTGGTAAATAGATACCATAGGGATCCACAAGGTGGGACTCACCATGGGATAATTAAGGGAGGATTACTGAGAAAGGGCATGGTGAGCCCTCAGCTTAGACTGGAAGGATGGGTGGGATTTGGAGAGGCTGGGATGCCGGCGGCATTCTGCAGAGAATACCGCGAGTCAAGCGGAAGCCTTGGATGCTCGGGATGTGATGGGGCTGGGGCTTTACCCTGGCTTATTCTGAAGAACAGCGGAGACAAGGTTGACATAATCTTGGGAAAAAGGGAATGTGAAGTGGAGTAACTTGAAACATATCTTACGGAAATGGGGAGCTACTGACCGCTTTTGAGTAGAGGATTATTTCAGGGAAGATATACGCACTGCTCAGGATCTACAGAAACAAGAAGCACCTGGCCAAGACGGCTAACCCTGGGGGAGGAGGATCATTATTATCCTGGGAGCAGGAAAGGAGAGAGGAAGGGACAAGATCGTGCTCTATGCTGTGAGGGCCCTGAGCTGCGATGTGCAGAAAGGCCCTAACAGCAGCATGATGAGACTATTGAGACATGTTCAGCAAGCACTGGGACATCTTTGAGATGGAAAGGGGAGACAGGGCTTTAACATAAATTGTTTTCCTGGGTTACACATCATGGTGGACGGCTTAGAAATTACATAAAGGAAAGACTGAAAATGTTCCATCCTCTCTCATCCTAAACAAGACTGCCCTTAGCAGGGTACGTATGCTTCCAGGCCCTCTTGCTATGCTTGTAATAGGAGTTCCGCTTTCCGGATTATACTATGCAGCTCCAAACCTTCTACCCCATTTCCTCAGTGCCATGGACCTCTGTCTGTGGCAGTGAAGATGCTTATGTAACAAGCAGACTTGCATAGATAGCATCCATTTAAGTTGTGTTCATGGTTGCGTAGATACATTGTCATTTACTTAACAAGTCCCCTTTGTAAGAGACACAGATTCCCGCACCCAATTGTTTCCTTTATCTTTTGTAAGCAATGATGCTAGAGTCATCCTTGTGGCTGGGTATTTATTTACTGCATGCTGGAGAGTGAACTTGGGCAGGGCCTTGAGCATGTTACAGAAACACTCTACCCACGGCTTATATTATTATTTTGAGACAAGGTCTCACCAAGTTGTCTGTGTAGGCCTCAAAATTCCCTGTGTAGCCCGAACCGGTCTTGAACTTTTGATCCTTCTGCCTCTCCTCCCCAAATAGATGGGATTATGTGTAAACCAGCACTAAGCTAACTAGATCTTTATATATGTCTTTATTTCTTTATACTAAATTTCTATAAATAGAGTTTCTGGAAATAAAGATGCTCTTGGAGTCTAGGCTGTGGACATAGCTCAGTGGTACAGCACATACCCAGACACCCAAGGCTCTGGTATGATTCCCAGCAGAGCCAAAGCAAAATGAATCAGATAGTCACATTTTTTTCTCCTCCCTGCATTCCCATGAGGATTGATACTATGTATTCTAGCTTTTGAAGATGAGTGCTGGCTTGAGAAAAGCATTTTGTTATTTTTTTTTTTATAACTTACAGTTACAATTTGATTTGCATTTCTTTTCCAAACGATTTTGAACACTCAGAGATGCCTTTAACATTACGTGGGCCCTCATAAAGAGTAAGAGTTATTGTTGGGACTTATGCTCCAAGACCTCCAATGAATGACTAGAGCCACTGAAAGTACAGAATATTGTCTGTACTTGTGTTTCCCACAGTGCCAAAGCTAATCTGCCTCAGGCTTCATGCCTTGGGGCTTCTTTCTTACCATATTTGAGCTTGTCTCTTGACTATGGTCAAGGAAGATACAGACAATCGGAACACAGATACTGTGACATACCGTGGCGGTGGATCTGATGACTGAGATGATCCACTAAATGACTAATGGGCAGGTAGTGTGTACAGCATGTATGTGATAAATAAAGAATCACGCGTCAAACAGGACAGGATATCCCAGTGCATGATTTTACTATACTATTTAGAACAGCATGTGGTTTAAAACACTAATCATCTCTTTCTGGAACTTTCCATTTAATTTCTTTCAAGTACAGTTGATTGTGGGTAAGTGAGGCCATGGAGAAGTAGGTAGAGGTTCATCAGGAAAAGGCTTGCTGGCAAGGAGCTGCCCAGTGGAGATTGGGAGACCTAGGGTGGTCAAAGCTGGTGGTTCTTCTGAATGTCACTGGCAGCAACTCCTGCCGGGGCAAGAGATGAGTTCAGCAGAACCATCGCACAAAGGTTCTCCCTCCATTATGCAGTGGCATCCAGGCCTCTTTCCCCGTGTGACAGATGGGAGAGGGGGAATTTTTATAGCTCCAGCTCCAGAACAACAGAACACGAGAGAACAGGGAGGAGTGGAGCTGACAGGCAATGTGTGACCACAGCTGGAAAAAAGCTGGACATCTGTTTCTTTGTCATATCAGATTCTACAGTCAGAAATCCAGGCTCATGGAAGCTCCATCTTGGAGCCAGGCCCCTTCATCTTTCCCTGGGAGAGGTCCTTGTCTTCATAGTCCAAGATGGCAGCCAGAGCCCAGACCACTACTGGCAGTTTGGCCTTGAGAGACAGGGAGAAGAAAGTTGCATAAAGACCATGAGAAGAGGCTTCCTGTTTGCCACGTATGCACCATCTCATTGGCTGGAATGTAGTCACATGGCCACAGATACTGGGAATCTGGAGGTTTTATTGTCAAGAGCACTTGAGCTCAAGTCCAAGGTTCTTTTCTTGTAGAAGCAGAAAAAGAAATTGGTAGAAGCAAAAAACCAGCCTTTGCCACAAGCAGCCAAATGTGCTGGGCTTTTATGCAGATGGTTCAGTTAAGATAACAGGCCACAGGCGTTGCTGTAGGCTAACCAGCAGTTTGGCCAAGACTGATGGAATGTTGGAGCTGGGAGGAACCCTTGGGAGTGTCTATTCTAAATGTCTTGTTTTCCAGTGAGAACTCTGTGGTGTGGAGGGGCAGTATCTTATCAGGAGTCATAGGGGGAGCTATGGTGTGGCTGGATCGAGGCCCCAGGCCTTTTCTTCTCTCCACCTAGTATATCTTTCCGCTCTGCTCACTGCATAGGTCTCCAGTGGCCTTCAGCTTCAGAATGAGTCACGCACAATTGCTCGTGTAATTTATGGCTCTATGAAAGATCATTCCACAGTGGAGAGATTAGGACTTATGAAATGCGCCTGGTCCCATAGTCAAACACACATGATGTACCATTAAAATCTGAGACGCTCTTGGCTTTTAGGATGTAAACTGCATTTTCCCCGGTAGAGCCCGTGTGGGCTTCTGTTGTGGGAGGCGGCGGGGGTGAGATGGCAGAAAATCATATTATGCTGGAATCTGGCAATGAGGAGCGTTGTCCAGGTCAAAGGGTTGCTTAGCGTCCTTCTTTCTTAGCTGCAGAAATGACCAAAAGGCTTTCTCATAGCAGCTACGAGATTGAAGATGTCCTTCGGGAAACAGGGTCAGCATGCATGTTTTTTATTAATGAAGGAGCTAGCGAGGGACATGGAGTTTAAGGAGTGAAGCAAGCAAGCTCTCCCTGAGGTGAAGAATCATCCAGGAAACAATGTTACTAGCGTCAGAACACATAGGAGGGGATGCAGCTCCATGAGATACCGAGGCCAGGCCTGGAACACCACAACAGAGAAGAAATATCCAAACCTCCCACCCAACCCCTGGCACTGTCTGAAGTGTTTTTGTCCCCCCGCCCCTGCTTGGTTGAAAGCAACCACAGTAAAAGTGGACAAGGGAATTGGGGGAGGCAGGTACAGGAGCAGGCCTACTGGGCAAAGGACTGAGCAGAAAGCTCATCTTTCTGCTATTCATTTACAGGGATCACGATAGGTTTAACACATTAGCAACTCGTGAGTGAAAAAGTGCAGTGCCCCAGGGCTGGTGACAGACACTGCCAACTGATTTAGCTCTTTGCAGTGTGTCTAAGAAGTCACCAGTTGCATGGGGAAGGCTCACAAGACGAAGTCTATCTGGAGCTTTAAAGCATGGGTACCCTTGCAGCTATGACAAGCCTCTCCACATCAGCCTGCTGTGTACATTTTATATAGTTTCAGTTTGCTGACCAGTGGGTTCTTTTTATTTCAGTGAGTCAAGCTGTAGCGTAGCCACCGAAGTATCGGTATGACTGTGGTCTGATCTATAGATGAGGAGTCAAGGCAGAACACAATAGCTACCTTGAGCAAAGCAATCACAGGCTCCAGCCAGACCCTCTTGGTTCATCTGCTATGAGATGCCAACAGCTTGGAGCTGTTCTGTAGGACCCAGCTGTGTAGGGCGCTCTCCCAGGTCCTGACCGACCCAGGCGTCCTGTGGACGCTTGGATCCTACAGGGTCTCTGATGTGTGCACTCAGATCCCTCAGTCAGACTTTAGGGGGTAGTGACTAGATCATCCTTAACTGGAACAAGCAGGTAATAGGCCCTGGCACAGTGGAGGATGGAGAGGACAAGTGTCTACTTGGATGCTATTTTCCCAGGCATCAATGGGTCTATGTGGCTCTGTGCCAAGATGGATTAAGAGGTCATGTTCAGGTTCAATGGATAGGAGGGTTGAGATCAATGAGGGACATTTGTCCTGGGTGAGAGCAAATCAGAAGAGGCCTAGGTGTGTCTGCTACTTGTCATCCCTCATATGAAGAAGAGAATGATGGGAATACAATGCTTTGCCTCCCTGGATTCCTCCAGTGAGGAATAAGTACATTGTTTAGATGGCTTTTCCATTTTTGCCATCTTAGAAATTCCTGGATCCAAACTTGTGTTTTTTTCCCCTTAAGACTTCAATATAAAACTCACAATGAATCTATTTTGCCCAATTAAAATATTTACTGTTTCCTACTCCTCTCTGCCATATGCTCACATAGCTTAGCCATCCATCCCTCGAGAAGGCCATTTCTCCAGGAGCAGCTGTGGATTCTGCAGACAGGAGGCTTCCCATACTAAACAGATCCCGCCCTTTAATCTGCACCCAAAGATCCAGGAGGCACGATTCACTCTTGCCTGCTTCCTCCTGGCCTCGCAAGCCAAATCTCTCCCCACCCACTTGCTACCGAGTGCACTTGAATGCAGAATCCTGAAATTTAGGGTCATGGTTTCAAAGTTCATGGTCCTGAGAATAAACAAAAAAACTATTGTGGTTGCATAGAGCTGTGGACCCCATTAACACTGTCCCATGAATATTTATAGCTGGGAACCACAAAAGAACATAGAGGCCATATTGTATTCCTGGAGCTTTTCCTTCCACGGGGTCCTTTCTCTGTGGGTTACTTTAATGTAAGCTTTGCTGATTTAGTTGCACACTTTAAGCCGATTAACTTTTTACTTAAAAAAAAAAAAAACCTCCTCCCTGTTTGTTTGTACATACACTTCCCTGACAAAGATTCACACAAAATTGCTTCAAACCTGGTAAATCCCTCTGCTGGAAACTCACAGAACTAAAAGCATCTCTGGGTAGGATTTCTCTGTAATTCTCCTGCCTCTGGCCTCTCCACCCCACCTCTGCAAGTTTCCTGAGTGGAATGGTGGTAGTTTGAACACCCCCCCCCCATATTTAGTTCCTGCAGTAACCTAGGCTTATACCCAGGTGCGCAATAGCAAGGTGCCTCGCTGCTTGAGATGCCACAGGGATGGACACATGCCAAGCCAGAGGCAGACCTCACCGTATCTCTAAAAGACACAGAAAGGGAACCCAACAATTGATATGAGGGGGACTTAGAGACCATTGACTCTGTTGGTTCCCAAACTTGAGTGTAAATCAGAATAGGGTGTGACAGAGCCTGTATTTAAGTGTGTGTTCCCGGGCTCTGTTCCTGGAGATGTCGATTTCATCACTTTGGTTGAGACTCAGAGTTCCGTACATTAACATCCTCCTTAGATGCTCATTGCAAGTGGATTGTGGGCCAGATCTCCAGCAGCTTGGAGCTGCTCAGCAGTCTCATGTGCTGGTGAAGGAATGCCAGTGAAGGCAAATGTTACTTATATGGGATCATGAACAGCTTTCTGTGTGGGTTGTGGAAGTGTGCACTGTGACATCTTTACCACTACAGACATCCTGAGATGTAGCCCCATAGTGTGAGATTTGTGGTTAGTCAGGATGGGGATCGAAAAGTCCCGTAAGTTCTAAGTGTGCATGAGAGAGTAAGGAAATGGCTGGTCAGGAGAGGGGAGGGGAAAAAAAGGAGGGAAGCAGAGGGGAGGGGACGGGGAGAGCTCACTGCTGAAGGACTCCTCCATGCAGAGACCAGGTTTCCTGGGGTTTGGAGAGAGTTCCTGGGTGAGTCCTGTGGCCAAGAGGCTCTGGGAAGGCTAGGGGCGTGCAGGTCTGTGCTATCTGGGAGCTAGTGAGGCATAGCTTGTCCAGGGTGGCTGGTGCTGACAGCATTTGGAGGGGGTCTTTTTTGACTGGCTAGGCTGCTGCCTGGCTCAAAGACTTCCAGCTCTGTGGGTCTGGCACCCTTAGTCAGGCACCTGGTTTCATTAAACACTTCCAGCATCCCAGTGTCTCCAAGACTCATAGAAACTCTAATGGGAAGGGTTGTGAGGGGCCTCCAGGGAACCTTCCTACACTCTGTCCCCTCTAAGCACCTGTCTGGATGGATGTCCAGTCTTGGCCATGCCAGGTGCTCATCTGAAGCAGACCGCTGAGCCCACACAGAATCTTAGTGTCAGAAGCTGGGCCTGTGTGGGAACAGAGAATTGGGCTCAAATCTGAAGTTGGAGCCAAAGGTCTGATTTCTCACTAATAGCCTCCCTCAGATCTTCCAGGAGATTCATTCATTCTTTCATTTATCAGTTATGTAGGTCAGGGCCAGGCCCTATGCTGGGAGCTGGGGGAGGATGTATGCACGGAAGGGGTGGCAAACCATGACATGTGGTGCCAAAGTGAGGGACTCCTCAGAACCTCTGCACCCTGGCTTCTCGCCCAGCCCTGGATCTCCATTCTGCACGCCTACTATTCCTTCTCTGCCCCCTTTACAACCTCTTGGTTCCTCACAACCTGCCATCTTCAGGAATTCAAGTGGCTATGTCCCACAGTACAGTTAGCTTTCCTTCCTTCGCTGGGACCACTTCTGATACTGCCCTGACAGAGCGTTGCCATTTGTCACATCTTTGCATACATCATTCCTTTGGCCAGCATGCTTTTAACTGTGCCCCCTGCCCAGGTTCTGTTCATTTTCCGTTCCCATGCTTAAGTGCCACCCTTTGATGCACTGTCTGGTGCTAAAGGAGCCACACCTTAGCAATGCGGCTACTGATGGCATCAGAGTGGAAGGAGGTCCTCCTCTGCCTGGCTGGAGACAGAGCGAGTGCTACTGTGGATGGAGAGAAACAGACTGGATGAAGTGCTATGCTGAGCATACCCTTGGGTGGAGGATGCTAGGCAGGAGTCTGTCCCAGTGACTTGTCCCTGTCATATTGTGGGTCTTCCTCCTCTATAGCTACAAGGGGCAGGCACACGTGATAATCCCAGGCAAGAATAGAATTTAGGAGCTGTGACATGGTATGCACATACTGCCCCACCAGTTTGTGAGAGCCTCTTCAACTCCTCTAACTTTACCTTCAGTGACTAAAATCAGCCATGGCAGTAGCTTTACACCAGGGAATCAGCCAACATCACTAACCAAGGCTGTGTCTGCCCCAGCCCAGGGCTAAACACCAGTGTATGTGTCACTTACTGAGTAGTAGTACAAAGGTTTTTTTTAGGGCTGGTGAAATGACTCGGCGGATATAAGGATTTACTCTGAATCCTGACAACCCAAGTTCCATTCCCAGAGCTCGCATAAAGATGGGAGGCCTGGCTGGCCTCTGGCCTCCACGTGCATGCCATGGCGTGTGCGTGCCTCTCCATCATGCACACATGGACAGCAACAATAAGTGAAACAAATCCAAACATTTTTAAAAGAAGGAATACCTTTAAAATTGATCTCTTTATTAAAATGTCCACATTTGACATGTACCAACTTTAAAAATATATTTGAGGAAGAGAGTGATGGAAAAAATACCTGATGTTGACTTCTGACCTCTATGCATAGGTAGCCATCTGTGCTTGCCCATCACCTACACACATGCACACACTTATACATGTATACATATGCATACACAAATTTGCATATGCACATATGCATACACCGAATACATATGCATATACAAATTTCTTTCAACTGCTTTGTAAAGCTTCCTTCTCTTCTTCCTTTCTTCTTTTCTTATTTTCTTTTAAACTTTGGAGACAGGGTCTCTCTTCATAGCCCAGGCTAGCCTAGAACTCGTTATCTAGTCCCAGGCTGGCCTTGCATGGAGCTCCTTCTTTGCCAGCCTCCTGAGTACTAGGATTACAGGTGCAAGCCTCCATGTTCAACTCCAAGTTTCTAACTTTTATATCTGAAAAGCGTTCTTCTTATTATAGATCTTTCACCATCTCTTCCTGAAATGCCCTTACTTTATGAAACAGGATGCCATAACCAAACAGTACCTCCTAGTGACAGCTCCCTGAATTGCAGGGTAAAGCGCTAGCAAGGTCAGCCAGTTGGAGATGAGGGCAGAAGGGATTTTCATGGAAATGCATTTGAGATTCTTTCTATGACTCTGCATTTTCAAGTCCCGCATCTCACAAGGGCTGCCCAGCTTGATTTCTTCATTACAGCCATGAAAGACACAGCAGAAATGTCAGGGAGTCTGTGACCCCAGGGTCACCAGTGTTGGAGACAGTCTCTTGTTGCCATTACTAGTGCTACAGAGTTTAATGTGTATGTAATTTATTTGAGCAGTCTTTTAAGCATGTAAGTCCTTTCTCAAAAATCCGAAAAGGCCTCTGGGGTTATTATTTCTGTCAAGCTCCCCAAATCCATTTTCCCCAAAATTTGGTTTTCCTGGCCCCTGGATACAGTCTGGTTCAATGGTTTCCGGTCATGGGGACAGTTGGGTAAGGCAGTTTGGCAGTGGAAGGAAGGGGTCAGAGCAAGCCTGGGGAAAAATTTTTATAAAAGGGTTTCTGGGTCTACCCTATCTTTGGTATATTTTAGTGGGTGTGTTTTTTTAGATGTACGTTTTCCCTGGTATTGTGGGGACTGATTTAGCTTTCACCCCGGAGACTGAAAACCACAAAGTCAAGTCTTTAGGTCAAAAGGGGTCGTCTTGGTGTGTAGGATATGCACTCCCCCCATAGAATTCCCGACATTATCAAAAGGGTTTATAAATAATTGCTATATTTATTGCTTAGGGGGCTATAAAGGAAAACATTTTGTATGTGTTATTCAATCAAGTTCCCTGGTTGGGGTTTAATTTTTTGGGTGTTTTGGGTCTTTTGTGGGGGGGGTGTGGGGTGAACTGGTTGGGTTGTTTCCCCGGGGGGGGGGGGGGGGGGGGGGGGGGGGGGGGGGGGGGGGGGTTTTTTTTTTTTTTTTTTTTTTTTTTTTTTTTTTTTTTTTTTTTTTTTTTTTTTTTTTTTTTTTTTTTTTTTTTTTTTTTTTTTTTTTTTTTTTTTTTTGGGGGTTTTTTGGGCCCCAAAAAATTTTGGGGGCCCAAAGGCTTTTTTTTTAAAAAAAACACAAAAAAACCCCCTTGTGGGGGAAAAGCAAGGGGAAAAAATTTTTTTTTTCCCAAATTTTTCCCCCAAAAACCCTTAAAAAAAATGTTTGGGGGTTCCCCCCTTTTAAACAGGGGGAAAAAAATTTTTTTTTTTACCCCCTTTTTTTGGGGGGTTTTCTTCGAAACAGGAATTTTGTTAACTGTTACCGTGTTTTTTTTTAAAGGGTGAAATTTAATGGTATTTATTTTATATTTTTAAGGCATGTATTAACATCCATTAAAAATTGGTTTATTTTTAAGACAAATTATCATGTTTTCCCTGAATTCTGCTCATATGTAGACATGGAACGTCGGTATTTAAAATTTTGGTCCATATGAAGTTTTAACTGAAAAGGTGAAGAAGTACTAATGTCTGGAAAATTTTAAAAAAAATTTGTGGGTCATACCCTATTTTTGGTATATAGGGTGTTTAGAATGTTTTCCTGTAATGACTGTCCAAGGCATCAGCGAGGGAAAAATCCATTGAAAAACCAGTTTATAGGGACAATTGCCTGCCATAGAATCCTGCATTTCAAGAGCGTTTTAAAATTGCTAAGTCTATTTGTAGGACTTATGAACTTCTATGTGTAAAGAGACATGTCAATTGGTTATCGTGGGTTGTGTGTGGTGGGTGTCCGTTGTGTGCTATAGGCACAAGAAATGTGGGACTGTATTTGGTGCGTGGGTTTAAGGGAGATTCGGATCAAATTGGATGGAAGGGTTGGAGGTTAGGGTTCTGGGGCTGTAGGTGTTGTGAGTTTTGGCCTGGAATTAATGATTTTATTGGTTGTTTAGTTGTTTAGTTGGTTTTGGGAGTTTTACGATAAGGATTTAATGGGTAAAGGGGTGGGGTTAGGTAAAGACATTGAAAATTTTATTCAAAAACCAGTTAAGATTTTTCCCCCTTTACCAAATTCAAGGCGGCCCAATTTTCAACTTGAGATTACCCTTTGGAACAGGTGGATATTTTAAAGGAAAATTGTGTGAAAAGTTGGGGTTTTGGGAAAATATTTGGTTTTTTTAACATTCTTTCCCCCCTTTAAAGCGGGCCAAGGGGAAATTGAAAAGAAACCTTAAAGGGAATGGGACCCAAAATTTGCGGGTTCCCGTTAAGGGAATTTGATGGGGGGAAACCCTGGACAAAGGGAAGAATTTGGGATCTGGATTCTTTCACAGGAAGCCCATGGAGGCCACAGGGAGGGAAATATGACTGACCGTGGCAAGGCTCTCTGGGTCCTGAGGTGGGATGGGACCCATTGATTGAACACCAGATCTGCCAATTGTGTGATACCTCAAAGCCTGTCCTGGAGCCTCTTGTGGCTGATATGGGTAAGGTCTACCCTGGGCTGGGCATTTGTGAAGGGCAACATTCCAGAGGGTGGTGTGTGTCGGGGGGTGTCCCACCTAACTCAGTCTGACTCTATATCACTACTCATGTAGACACTGCTGAGGATTTTGAGGTCTACAGGACAGAGATATATTATCACATTTACTTAGTGGGTCCAGGTACTGGCTTTGTGCTCAACACTTGTTCACACCACCTCACCTGATGCTCACAGTAACCCTGGTAGGAAGCAACATCACTGTTTATCCCCATCTGAGAGATGAAGATGCTCAGACTGAGGGAGTTTAAGTTGCGTGCCTGGTTTCTCATAGGCGGCATCTATGTGCTTCTGTTGCATACATCGTGCTTCTGGCTCAGTTCTCTTAGTGGGGGATGTGGTCCTTGACAGATGATGAAATGTGTGTGCATAAAACCAGAGCCTGTCTTAAAGTGGGGGAAGCTGGATGGATCTAAATGCTGAGGGGCTGTGAGGTGGAGGGATGTAGCTGGGGAGCAACCAGGACTGGAGTCAGCTCTGCCCCTTGCTGGCCATGTGACCCTGAGTTTGATTTTCTTTACTGAGACTCCGTTTTCTGGTTTACAAGAGGCTACATAATCAATATGGGAATATCAATATAAGAAAAGGGAAATGGACATATAGGTTGACTCCACTGATCATTGTAAAACATAAAAACCCTAATGCTAATGTGCGCCACGATCCCAGCCTCATCTGCCGGAAGCCTGGCAGGCACAGGTACAGCACCTGCTGGGTGAGTAGATGACACAGTTTAATCTTACAGCCACACAGAGTCAGGAAGGGGTGTGTCGGGGTGTGAGGAGAACTCACCAGAGCAGATGTGGGAGTTGTGGCTGGCAGCGGTCTTCAGGATAGAGGATGAAGAGGGGAGAAACAGGTGCCAAGGGAACTCAATGAGAATCAGGGTGGCCCTGCGGGTCACCGAGTACTCATGTGTCCAGTCCTGTGCTGCTGTTAGCAAACCTTGTCTTGATTATGTCTCACACAACTCTGAAGTCCAGTTCCAACATTATCCTCAGATGAAGAGGTCAGAGCTGAAGTGAGCCAAGTGCCAAACAGCACCTGGTGGAACAGAACTGCTTACCTCATCACCAGAGTGTAAAGAAAAAAGGGAGGAGGGGTCTGAGCAGTGGGGCCCATGGAGGTCCACACCTTTACTACATGGGTCTATGCGGACATGTCTCCAAAGTAGAATGACATTGCATCCTATAAGCCATTTCTGTGTTCTACACCATCAAGATGCCGGGTGCTGGACTTGGCTATCTAGAATATTGCTTGTCCTTAGAGAAGGAACCTGTAGAATGGGGAAGTCGTTCACAGGGAAGGGCAGCAGATACTGCAAGCAATACTGTAAGTGATGGCATTGTGACTTTTTGTTTATATGCTGGGGACAGAAGAAGAAAGAAAGAGCCATCTCTACCTGATGGATTGTCCATAGCTGCCTGGGGCTAGGGCGAGAAGAGTTCTCTATAGGCCAAACCTCTGGGTTCCCACGGTGGTTGGCCCAGATACTATGGCTTTAATACAATGATCTCCGAGACTCCAGGAGAAATTTGATTGTCAGCTCTGTCTTTCCTAGGATTTGCTCCCTGCGTCTGACGGCTTCTGGAGGGTTAGTTAGCAAATCCCCTTTTCTGACCTATAGGCTTAGTTGATCCACTGTGTTTTCTCTTGCTAGCTGTCTTCTGGGGAGATATTGCCTTGGATGAAGATGATCTCAAGTTATTTCACATCGACAAGGCTGAAGACTGGACCAAGCCATCCATGGAAAAAATGGGACACGACACTGGCAAGTATTGGCCCCCTCATCTGCTTGGGTCCTAGTGGGCTGCTTGGGGGACTCCATTAGGAATCTTTGATATCTTTCACCTGTATGTCTAGAGACCTGTGTGGATGACCTGGAGGGACCACACCACCTCTTTTGATGAAGGCATGGATCTGGGACATTAAACTTAGCCCTCCTCACTCTCTCTCTTCTCTCTCTGTATATGTATATGTGTATATGTAGCATCTATTTGTTCACATTTGTGCATGTGTGCGCATGTGTGTAGAGGTCAGAGGTCAAGGTCAGGTGCCTATCTAGCTCTTTCTCCACTTTTATAAGATATAGCCCCCCACTGAACCTGTGGCTCATCAGTTTGGCTAGGTTGGCTGGCCCAGGAGCATGTGCCTCTCCTTGGGCCTTGTTCCCAGCATTGTACTACCACACCTAACTTTTTAATGTGAATGCTAATCATTCAAATTCAGGTCTTCATGATGTACAGCAGGTACTTCATCAACAGAACCATTGTCCTAGCTCAAACTTAGCTAATCCTTCTAAGAAAATCTCCAGTAGCCTGTGTTGGAGGGTTCAACCTGGAGCCCAGTGTTGGTTCCTAAGACTCTAGCTTGAGATTTTGTTTGTCCCAGATTGGAGAGAATTGCTAAGTGGGCTGGATTGAAATGATCTCTGACAACATTGTCAACGGTAATGACCAGGCTAAAATGAGATATTTGCCCATGGAAAATCATGCACTTGTTTGATTGACAACCAGGCAAGTCCTTATGTTGTCTGGGCCAGGAGACCCACCCAGTTTTCATTCTGTGGTTACTTTCTCTCTTCTTTCTCTCTTGGATGTCAACCTTGAGATGAGGCTGGTCCCCTGGGTGCTCCTCACCCCCTACCCTCCAGATACTAGACTCAAGTGTCTTTAGCTTTGTAGCCTTCTGGTCCTTAGAAGTAGTGCAGGGCACTGAGTATGGGATTGGGAATCCTCATGTGGCGGGTGGTAACTTGTTATTTGATGACTGGGGATCACAGCATCCTGCTGTCTGTGAACCTTTCCCCCACACATCCTTCCTTCTCTTGAAACTATTTAAGCTTCATCCTGGGTCAGATTCAGTGCTGATGAGAGAAACAGAAAACAGTCTGACCTTTGCCTTCACGGAGACCCTCAGAGCAGGCAGATGGGTGTAGATCTGGTTCTACGTCCCTGTCTGTGAAACAGGGGTGAAACTCAGACTCATTTAATAGAGGTTTCAAAGTTGATGACAAAGGTAATAGTAACTTGCCATGTGCCTGTCAATGGTAACATACCAGTGCCTGGCATGTAAGATCTCAAGAAATGGGAGGGATTTATGGTGAGTATGTAGTAAATTAAGAACAGTGGGAAGAGACAAGAGTGGAGGAGTCTTGGGGCATCATATACACGGCACCCTCATCCTGAAGGAGATCCATTCATCGTGAAGGAGAATTAGGAGCCCTGAGTGGGAGAGGAGACTTCAGGTGAAGAGGAAGTCAGGTACATAGTTAGCAAACACAACAGGGGGTCTGTATGGAACAGAGGTAAGTTGTGATCACTGGAGGATAGCCCTTTGGCAGACTTCTTTCGGTAGACATCTGGAGAGATTTGCTAAGGCAGATGAGAAACAAAACTTCTTTACTGTCTACTCTAATGAGCTTGAGCTTAATCTGTGTACAACAGGAGTCCTCTCTGAAGGGTCTCAATAAGACTATATATAGCTTGCTAAGTATAGACTTGGCCATTCCTTGGTTGAGAGGCCCAATCCTCTACTTCCCGTAGCTTATTAGTTGCTCTGAGGATGCTGAGTCCTAGCTGAGGATGTAAACAACTGGTCACACTGATTGCTGGTAGTGATGTCATGGGTGTATCCCTAATGATGTACTTGGTGATGTTACGAATATTCCTGAAAACCAGAGAGAGGAGGATGAGATGTGTCCAGAGTCAGAGGCTTCCGAGGTTATCTGAGGAGACTGAGTAGCTAGTGGGATTTGTCTACAAAGCTCCCCACAGGGGTTGTCAGATGAACAGCCAGTGTTTGTCAGTAGGTCATGGAGCCATTGCTAGTGTCTGGGAACACATCAGACTTTCTCTGTGGTGTCTGAGTCTATGAGCAACATTAAAATTTGTGTGGCCTTTTCTATGTGGCTTGAGAAATTGACTAGGGGTTCAAATGATGAATTGAATTTTTTTTATAACAGCATGTCCACTGCTTCAGCTGTACTCCAGAGTAACAAGCCATCTCTTCATGATTTATCACAACCTATATTCGTCCTCTTCCTCAGCCCGCCACCCCCCCAGGGGTCTGGAGAAGATGATCTAATGAATTTGTGCTTAAGGTGGTTCTTAAGCCTCATTCACAGGAATTCTTCAAACTAGTGATCACTGAATATCTTGCACTCTCACTGAGATGAACTTCACACTATGATGTCCATGTGGTACATTTCAGACCCCAAAGACTCTCCCTCATAGTCAGTCAGTGCTCATCCCAGGATCGTCACTAATGTGACCTTCATCAGCATCACCCTGCTTTGCCTGTGCAGGCCACACCCTGCTTAAGCATTCTTCTGTATCTTGTACTAGCCTGCACTACTACAAAACACACCCATAACATCGATGAAATAGCTTATCCCTTTTCAGGGCTGTGAACTGTTCTGCTCCATCTTCTGTTGACAGACATTTGGGCAGCTCAGGGTCTCCTGCTTTATATTAATTGTGTGTGTGTGTGTGTGTGTGTGTGTGTGTGTGTGTGTGTGTGTATATATATAATATATATATATGTATGTATGTATATATGTATGTATATATATATTATATATATGTATGTATGTATATATATTAATGTATATATATATATTAATGTATATATATATATTAATGTGATAATAGCAGAATGGATTGCTGATGGCACATTGCACCCATTGCCCCTTGAGAAGCTGCCCTGGGTGGAATGATAGGGTACTGGGTTCAAGTTGATATTATCAAATCAATTACCAAAGTGGTTGTGCCAATTCACACTCCAGACGAGAACATATTTCCTTAGAAAGCAGGAGTGGTACCCATGCAGAGTCTGTTATCAGTTTTGGATCTTGAGCTCCTTAACGTGGGTCTCCTGTACCCTCTGGCTCACACAACAGGCCCATGTGCCATCAGGAATTCACAGGGTTTCCCCATCAGCTCTCTTTCACTGCTCCTGGGGCATTTGCTATGGCATAGCAGTTGTGAGGGAGAGGCTCCGGAGAGACTAGGCAGTGGTCAGGCACAGTAGCATGTATAGCTGCTAGAGAGGCCTCTTCACGGAAGGTCACTAAGGATGCTGTGGGCAAGGCATGTCCAGTGGTTCACCTTTTTCAGAATGCTTGCTCAGGATAGATGTGGAACTGGGATGTCTCTCTGCTCTGTCCTTATCTTGTGAGCTAATGGAGGACAGCTCCTACATCACATTCGGCTTTGGAATCCCCAGAGACAGCCTTGAACCTAGAAGGTGCTGGCCAGTGTTGCTGGGGACAGGAAGACAGTGGTAACAGAAGCTGCAGACTCTGGCCTTCTCCAGGTCACAGGTGCCAACGGTGCTTTGGCCTCAGAAAGATGCTATGAGCACTGTTCACAGTCACAGGCTTGTACCATTTGGGCTGAACCCCAGAGGCGAGCCTCAGGTTTTTCATCTGCCAAATGGGAATAGAAACAGTTCTTACCTCAGAGTAAGATCATGAGGTCACAGGAAAAAATAAATGTGATGTGTCTGGCACCTGATAAATGTTCGATACGTGTTGATTCTTCTTCATATTTGCAGAGAGAAGATTGATGTAGGAAAGGATTGGAATCCAAGTTAGACCAGGGAAATTGTCACGTATGGCAGGACGTGGGGGTAGGACATGGAGACTGGACACCAAGGCTCTGAATGTACCAGTGATGTCCCCTCCTTTCTCAGCATAGTGCAGGTTTTTTTCTTCAGTGTATTTTTGCAGTAAGGTGAATTTTTATCCCAATTACTTTTCTCTGAGGGTCAATTGCATTTTGTAACTATCTAGAATAGTTATTTTACTTTCAGTTTGGGAATGATTTTTATTGATTTTGCTGATTAAACTAATACTGCTTGATTTTTTTTTTTAAGTGCAAACGATCATAAGTAGAAAAGGAAAATCCTGTTATCTCAGCCCCAGGGATCACTGGCACTACTTGCTGGATATCTTGATGTACCATGACCTTGTGTACAACACACACACACACACCCTTTTTAAACATAAAGATTTTACTTCTGGAATGTGCTGGTATAGTCTACATGTTTGGTAATATCAAAGTGAAGACTCTTTCCCTTTTAATTTAATTTTTAAATGGTATTTCTGGGATGAAGATTGTACATAGATATTTAAGCATTTTCTGGGTTAAAAAAATAAATTTAAAGGAGCCATTCCTTAACCCAGTCTTGCTAGTTCAACTGTGGGAAAGGATGCAGCCTTTATGATAGCTCATCTAGTCTCTACACGTTGATAAATGCAGTTTCCTTTCTTGGAGGCTGAGAGGAGTGCCCCAGCAGGGAGAGCTGGAGTCCCTGCATGGGGCAATAGGGAAAAGGCTGTCTCTGCAGGGCAGCCCACAAGCTACTTCCCCGCTTTACCCTGTGCAGCTGGAGCTGCTCTCCAGGCTTCAGAACACAGGGACGCCAATTGCTTCTAAGGGGGACCATCCAGCCTCTTTGTCCAGAGGTGTCATGGAGGTGCTAACATTCTGAGTTCACTCAGTGGCAGCATCCCAGCTCCCAGCTTGCTGCATCCTTCCCTGGCCATCCCACAGCCATTTTGTCACCAGGAAGGAACGGAGAATGGTTGGATAATGAGGAGCCATGCTCTTGTTTAGGAGCTCATTCGGTGTTCTGCATGGACACATAAGCTATTGAGGGCTTCGGGCTCCCAGTAGGGACGTCCATCGCTGTTCACTTAGTCCACAGGTTTGAGTTGAGTCCTAATGTGCTTCCCTGCCTCGGCTCTCTCCCTCCTCATCCTGCTTACAGATCACCTTCCTGGCCACTGTACCATTTTGTACTGTTTGGAATAGTGCTCCCCCCATTCATGTCTAATAGAACTCCAGAAAGTGACCCAGAGAAGAGGAACTTTGCAGATCTAGTTAGTTAAGAAGCTTAGGATGAGATCCTCTTGGTTTAGAGTGGACCCTTAAATTCAGTGACCAGAGTCTTCACAAGAGGAGGAGAGGATGCAGGACACAGAGAAGGAAGACACGCAGGGATGGAGGCAGACCCTGGAGGGATGGGGATGCTGCCACAGGCAGAATACAACCCTGTTCCATAGACCCCTTCAGATGTTCCCATTGCTTATCTGAAAGCTTCCTAATCCACTGTCTACAGAAACAGGCTCCCTTCCCCTTCTGTCCTGTGTCCAACACAATGACATCGTGTCTGTCCACACCCTGAGCTTCCTGCCGTCCATCCTTCTGTTCCAGCGATTCACTCTGCTCTAAGTCCCCATTCTACAGACAAAGAAATGAAGACCAGAGAAGGTTGGTGACTCATGCTTAATTCTGCCACTGGGTGCCTTTGTGACACTTCTTTATTCTGCACAACTGCCAGCTGCAGCCTGCCACCTGAGTGACAGCACTGTTGAAATAGAGGCATTTGAGTGTGTTGTGGAACGAGCGCTAGCTTCTCCACTTTTGGATGGTCTCATTCCCCAGCCCTGGGAGCTAGCTGACCAGCGGATGTGGTGGTGGCATTTGGATGCGTGTGGGGCCAGGAGGCAAGAGCATATCCTTCAGTGAGAGTCCCTCTGTACACTTTTGATTTGCTGTGAGAAGAAAGGAGCTCTGGGCAGGCATGGCCTAGCTGCTCTGTGAATGGAGCTCTTGAATTAACATCATGGAGTTTCCTAAAGCTGCTAATCGGATTAGCTGTGTAGTGAAGGAAGTACTTAGCGGGACACACACACACACACACACACACACAGGCACACACACTTTCCAACCCTCTTGCATCTCTTCCGTATGCCTGGCAGGACCTGGTTGCCCTGTTTCTGAGTCTGAGTTTCCTCTTAACAACACAAGCTGGGCAGAAGCCTGTGTGGTCAACGGGCTGCATTTTTTTGTTTGTTTCCTCTCTCTCCTGAAGGGCTGAGGAGGCTTGAACATTCCCATCTTTGCAAATGTACCTTGAGAGGAAGTTCTATCTTGTGGTTATCTCTGTTAGGATAATGGATCTGAGTTCTTGATCTCTATAATAAGAACTCTGAAAGGGGAAACAGTTTTAATTACTTATTGGCACTGATGGAAACTGATGTTTCCTGCCGTGTCCATTCTGAGCCACTGGGCTGTGTCCATCCCCATTGAAGAGGCCAAGCTAGCCTCTTACTTCCTTAACTCCTGCCATCTGTGCAGAGCATCTGCAGAACCCCAGCAGTTTGGCTTCTGGGCTCAAAGTAAATAAATGAGCAGAAGTGAATCTAAGACATAACAGCTTGTGTCCTCTCTCTGGGTGTCATCTTTGAGTCATAAAGTCTTCACCCATCATCCCTTTGGCTTCTAGATTGCTCCTCCTGATCCTGATCACAACTTGGGGTGGCAGAGGGTACCCTCATTTACCATGTTGCCATTGTAATAGAAAAGCCAATGGAACCACATTCTCATTTATTTCAAGACCATTTAAACTCTGATGTTTCAAACTACTGGAGAGCTGTGAGCAAAGACAGGCATCAGAGACTGCTGTGTACCTGAGAGGCATGTAGGTATCTGAATCAGATACTCTAATTCAGGGCCTCTGGGCTGTTTTCCAGGGAGGGAGGATCTGAAAACAGACTCAGTATACATGTGTTCTCTAACACATTTTTAACCTCAGGGTCCTTGAAGGATTTAGTAGATGGGGTGATTTTAAGCAGGTGACCCACAGACAGACTATGAGTTCTGAATATCCACACCCATGGTGAGACATTCTCCAGCCTATTTACACCAGTTCTGCATTTCACCAATTCTTTTCGTTGAGGTGAGAGTGCCCCCAGATAACACAGGTCCAGGTGAAAGGTGGGTAAGTGGGTGATTCCTGTGGTGTTCTATGGAGGATCCATGTCCTAAGTATAGGAATGCTGGTTTCACACACAAACACACACACACACACACACACACACACACACACACACACAGGCACATGCAAACATTTGCTTGGAATTTCAAGGAGTTTAAGCACTATTGATCTTTAAGTTGTAAGATTGTGGCCTACCCCCTTCCATTTCTGGGTGCTTCCATACCCTTGAAGATGTTCCTTGGGCCTCTGACCTTGTGGATTTGTGCTGTGGATGGATGTGCGTAAGAGCTGGGCAGGCTCAAGTTTGCATCCCTGGCTCTGTATTGATTAGCTGTGGCTTTAGACTAACTCATTTCCTATTTATGAGATGAGACACTTTATGTGTCATCGTCTGTACTCCAATTCTTACCTCATGGGAGAATCAAGTAAATGTAGTTAGTGGAGACATTATCCCAGAGTGTCACAAAAAACCCTGTAGTATCCCCTTCGGTTGACATTTTGCTGTTTTCTTATCTCCTGGTCTTTCTGGTCCTTATCTGTGTCCCAGACCTTGGGCTCCCCAGGAATTTCTTGCAGTGCCCTGCCATGACTCAGTGTGAATGTTAAAGCCAGGTCTGTATCGACATGTATGGGCAGTTTCTTGGATTTGATACAACTAACATGTAGGAAATCTCTGTTAGCCCCCAAGATAATGATGTCTCTTGTTATCTCAGGTCAAATTTTAAAGTCTATTCTTTATTGCTTCTAGAAACAGCCAAAGGGGTTACCCCAATCTGTCCCCTTGAGCTGCTAAATGCTCAGTCCCTCCATTACCATCCTCAAAGAGAATGTGAGTTCTGCAGGCATGTGGGAGAGCCCTCCTCATCCTGCACACAATTCTTGCTTCCAGTCAGCATCCACTTGAGTTTAGCTTACATCTCTCCATTGTCAGACCTCAACAGTACTGACTAATTTATTTTGGTCTTGACCTTCCTTCCTTAGTGCCAGTATCAGGCTGTTTGTATAAATGATGCCACTTGTGAACTATAGATTCTATATATTGATTGGATCTGACCAGGGTCTCAGAACTGCATAGTGGCCTTCCTGGCTCACCCCATTCTCCCCTCCTTCCCAGAAGCCATTAGGGTTAGGGTTTTATGCTTGACTGTGTGTGCTGTCTAAAGGCCCTAGGAGTAAGTACAAGTTCAGAGAATGGTCTCTCCCTCCAGAGTGGTAGTCTAGGGCTGGGCAGAGCCACAATACCTTCATGGAGTATCTGAAATGATGCCCATTAGTCACAGGGGCAGCGGCTTATCTCACTGGTCTCTTTCTACAGATGGAAAACATGGTCCTCAGGACATCCTGAGACAGAGAGAGCATCCAGGTTCCTGCCACTGCTCCAGCCTTTCCTCCCATGGTCAGCCTGCTCTCCCAGGAGACTTCTCTTGGAGTTCCACAGCATGGAATTTGATCTTCATGTGCTGTCCTCCACACCCTGCCCTGGGAGCTGTCAGCAGCTCTGCTGTCTCTCTGTTGCCATGATTCGCATCTCTCTCCCTTTCCTCCCTTCTTTCATATAAGGAATACTCACTGGAAGCCCTCTGTATCAGTACCAAGACATGGCTGTGACCATGCTTTTTCCACCATGAAGTGAGCTGAAGTGACAAGTGATTGTTGTCATGATTGTGGAGCACTGGAGGGGTAGGAACTGGCATCAGAAGCTTCCCTTACCATAGCCGCCACCCACCTCCCCTAAGACTGCTTTCCAGGCAGGAGTAAGTATGGGCCCAGCCTGAGAGTACAGAGACCCAGGCAGGCAGCACTAGGAAGGCCTTAGCAGGCTTTCTAGTTCCGTGCTGGTAGCCGTAAAGAACAGGGCAGAGCAGACCCTGGTCCTTATGGAAAGTGGGAGTTGGAGAGAACATAGGAAAGTGCTAGCCCAAGAGAATATGACAGGACAAAAGTCAAGACTAAGCAAAAGTCCACAAATCAAAATCAGGGTGAGGTAAGAGCTGCTCCTAAAGCCTCTGCTGAGGTCAGAATACCCCAGAGCCTGCTCTTAGCTGGGACTGGTGGTCAGCAGACACAGGGACCAGGACTTCAGCACTAGAACCACCAAGGCTTGGTGTTGCTTCTGCCCATGAAGTCTTTTATTTGGTGAGATGGTTTGAAATGATAAAGAGGCATTTGATAAAGTGCACATCTGCTCTCTGGGAAGGAAGGAAGGATGCAACATAAGGATTCTATCATTTCTTCCTCTGGGGCCTCTGTCAAGGCTGACTTACACCTTGGACAGCAGCCAGCACTCACTGAGAATTTCAAGTTTTGGTGGAAGCAAGCTCACCTCACTGGAGCCTCAGTGGGTGCTGAGCCAGGCAGGCAGGTATTCTCAATCTATCCAGGGAGTCACTGCTCTCAAGGGCCATGAGTCTTGGAAATTGAATCAGAAGCAGAAGATTAGCTTGCGACACTGTGACAAGCAAATGGGTAACGCCTGACCGTCTAGTCAACCTGTTCCCCAGGTATGAGATACAGAATCTACTCAAGGTAGCTCTAAAGAAAGAGTTTGTTCTGAGAAGATATGGATGGTTGATTAATAATCAATGGATGATAGATATATGAGGGATAGAGAGATGGCTCAGTGAATAAAATTCTTGCTGTGCCAACATGAGGACCTGAATTCAGATTTCCCAGAATGTACATGGAACCAGGAGTGGTCGTGTGCATCTGTCATCCCAGGACTTCTACTGTGAGAAGGGAGAGGGGGAGTGAAGGGGGATGGGGGATGGGTCAGGATAATCCCCTGAGGATCACTGGAAAGCTAGCCTAGAATATGCAGCAGTGACCAACCAAGAGATTTGTCTCAAATAAGCTGGAAGGAGATGACCTACAGCTGAGGTTGTCCTCTGACCTCTACAGACGTGTTGGGACATGTAAATGTCTGCATTCACACACACACATGCTACTCGTATACATAATCATATATACACTTTATATACATCCATGATGCAGACGCATACACAGAAGATGAGAGACAATTGACAGATAATCGATAGGTGGGAGAGGGAAGAGGGAAAGGGAGAGAGGGAGGGCTTGAGTGGTTGAAAGAGAGAAATAAGGCCGATTTCATTTTTCAGGGACCTCAAATGCCCTTTGTCCTTGCACTTGCTCGGATATGAAACTCAAGTGTCTCCTACCATGGATCCTACCTGTGTCGGGGTTCTGTGAAACTGCTGAGATTTATGGGTGTTACCAAGATAATTATAGAAAGACTCAGCGTAGGCTGACAACAGGGCTGGGGACTTAGATACAGATACTGAAAACGGTGTGGTCCCGTGTCTGTGGGCTAAACCAATGGATGCAGCAATCTCTGGGGCTGGAGGAGGAAACAGGGACCCCTGCAGAGGCTTACCTTCCTTTGGGGTTAACCTAGCCTTTAGGGCCAAGCCTCAACATCCAGCCTGACAGGATATCAGTTGCATTGTCATTTCCATGGAAAAATATGAGTTCCTGTCAGCCATCTTAACACATTGATTTTGGGACCTTCGTTCAGGAGAGTTACTTCATGTGACTCTGAGCATCGGAAAGATTGTGCCTCAAACACTATTATTTGGTTTTCCTTAATCTGATTCTATCTTTCCTCTCCTTTAACTGTGGATGTGCTTCGTGTGTACTGATGGTATTCTTAATTTAAGTAGTAGCAGATTTCTAAAACAGAATAAAATGAAATGACCCTGCTAATGGTATTTTATTTATGTAGTCCCCGATAAATATGCCCAGTATTAGTGGACTAGCTAGGAAAAAAAATTCTCTCTGACCAAAAAGAACTCTAATGTAAGTCTTTTGGTAGAAATGAAGAATTATTCCTTAATTTTATTTGTTTGGTTTTGTATAGGGTCTAACTGTGTAGCCAGACTGGTTTCCAACTTGCCATCCCCCTGACTCAGTACCACCATGCTCTGCCTTTCTGAAACTTTCTCAGTTAGTATTTCTTGTCTCACTTCAGTGTGGTCCTGGGAGTCTGAGTCTCTGTCTCTGC
The DNA here is from genome assembly GCA_021653895.1 of Mastomys natalensis. Taxonomy (NCBI): domain Eukaryota; kingdom Metazoa; phylum Chordata; class Mammalia; order Rodentia; family Muridae; genus Mastomys; species Mastomys natalensis. The sequence continues at coordinate 1,046,516 of JAJTUV010000072.1, read as the reverse complement.
CTCTCTCAAGTTAGTTGCTCCTCGTGACCAGTGGAAACTGCTCTTGGGACACATACACCTGCCGATCTAGCATGTTCTTCTGGGCACAATGACAGGCGAAACAGGCTTTGGACAAAATCAGTGTCACAGACTTGGAGTTCCCTGTGACAGAGCAGGCTCAAGGACATCTGAAGTTTTTATCTACATAATGGATACAGACTCCTCCTGAGAGGCAGGAATTGGGGTTTTGTTGTTGTTTTGATTTGATTTTGTTTTTTTTTATTTCTTTTGTTTTTTGTGGTTATTGTTATTTTTATTCTGGTAAGCTTCTTGAATACTGTGAGGACTGGCCATATGGCCTCTGCTGCTCATGGTGTAGACTAGGTCACAATAATATCTTTGGTTTGCCTTCATCAAATGCTTTGTGGAACTTCAGAGCAATCTGTTTAAATTGCATCCAGTATAGCATCTTATAAAAACTTCCCAGAGGGCTCCCAGAGGTCGGGAGCGTGTGACTGTGGGGTAGCTTTGTTCCTTCTTAGAAAACTACAACAGTGAGCTAGACAGAAGAGCCAAAGAAAGCCCAGACTGCTTCTCACAAAGGGACAGGAACTAACCTCCTGAGACTGAGGGATCTGCGACACTGCTTTGGGTGGTGGATGGGTCTGCTGGTCTGGGATGAGGCTTTTGGCCTGCTTACTCCAGGGTGACGCTCTGGATAACCTGGACCAAGCTGTGGTTTTTAGAGGACTCCCTACACCAAGGTTGGTATGTCATCATTTCCCTGGTTTCCAAGGAGATCCGGAGAGAAGGTGACAACATTGCTGTCAGGCAGTCACACTATGATCTGGCCATTTGTCTCTCCCGTCCTCTTTAAGACGCTTGCTTGACTACAGATATTCAGGGGATTTGCTTCTATGCCCTGTGCTCTCCAACACCCTTTCATTCCCGGGCCTCAGTGATGATAGCCCAGGGCCTTGCTTCCGGCCTGTCATTAACATTGCCTACAGGCATGACTGTCCCCTCCACCCTCCAGCCCAGAGGTCCCAAGCTGTCAGCCCCCCAGCCAAATCTGGTCTGCAGATGTGTGTTGTTTGTTCTGTAGTGCTTACATTTTTAAAATTTACTGCCAACATTTGAAAATCGGATTTCTCATGAAAACCCGGAGCTCTGGCTTGTCTTGAAGAGCTGGAAGATACAGTCACACCGGCCCAGAGGCCACATGGCAACAATCAGTGGGTTGCATAACGCGACGGAGCTCAGCAGGGCCAGGTTCTCTGCGAGTTGCCACAGTCCCATCATTTCAGAATCCTCTTTTGACACCTGTGTCACGGCCTGATCCCTGGCCTTACTCAGTTGAGCTTGCACAGTGACCCAGCAAGGAAGAGGCACAATCTTGGGCCCTAATACAAGTCCTATAATGCTGGTCAAGGTCCCGTCTCTCTTCTTCCTAGAACTTCAGGTATTACCTGGATGCCTGAGAAAAGGTCTTAATCTGGGGCCTCTTTACTTCCTTCTGTTGATTATTCAGTCTTGGGCACCTGCTGGTAATGTAGCATGCTACCTCCTGAGCTCCGGATGACAATAGGGGCACAGAAAATGCAGGTGGAAAAGACACATTTAGTAGTTTGCCTGAAGGGCTTGTGGGCCTGCATACAAGTTGGCATCAGACTAGGCTCTTCTTGTCTCAGTAAATCCATGGGAAAGTGACTGTGAGTATACATCAATGTCTCTGCAACATTTCTCCGACATGCCAGCACCCAGAGCATCACTTACGGTAACCTCTACCTTCTGATGTCCCTGTCTCTGTGTCCATCTGTCTGTCTGTCTGTCTGCCTGCCTGCCTGCTTGCCTGTCTGCCTCTCTCTTGTGTGCATGTGCACTATGTAGTCTAGGATGGTCTTGAACCTGAGATGCTCCTGCCCAAGAGATGGCCTGGGTCTGTTTTCTTTCTCAAATTTTTTGATTTCCTGAACTCTTGCTACTCTTTCTGTGATTTAGCACATGGAACTTGCTCTTTGAGATATCTGCAGTCTTTATTGGGCATAATAAAGAGCATGGGATAAAATTTTTCTACAGCTTCTCCTGAAGCTCTGGATGGGCAGTAGGAAGTCCTAGTCCCTGTCTGTTCATAGTCCTTTCTGCTCCTCCATGTTCAAGCTCAGGGTTTAGTTTAGTATTTAATCCCAGCCAGTATGTACATTGGCTTAGATGTATATTTGTTTGCATTCTGTCCATGCAGGAACATTTTCTATTTCTGTTTAAGCATTCATTAGGATGTGTCTTCACTTGAAAGCAGATAGTATAGATGTTACAGGACAAGACTGGGAACTGCCCAGGGGCTGGCATTTCAGCATCTATCTCCCGGGAAACTCTACTCATTGGATATATTATCTAGTGGCCACTTTGCTGACCACTCTAGGTGGCCTGTAAACATGAGCAGTATATCATATCCAATACTGTTACCACCATGCAGGTGCAGGATAGCCTGAGCAGCGACAGTTCACGCTCTAGAAGCTTCTGTTGAGAAGGTGTCCATCTGGCCTGTTCCCTGTTCCCACCACACAGCTCTGAGCTCCTCCAGCTCCCAAGAGAGTGATCGGGATCTTCTCTTCCTTTCTTTGGGGCTTCTGTGTTCTTATGTTTGCTGATTGCCTCCTGTTCCCTGGGGTCAGCTCCCACAGGATGTGTAGCTGTATTCTATGTATTGCTTTTAGCTCATTTGGAGTCTCTGTGCTTCTTTCTGGTGATTTTGCCATTTAATGTGATACCCAGTCATGGTTCTGAAGGTCTTCCAGCATCTCCTGGTCCCAAGAAGGTTGCAATGGGCCTTGTAGAGGTACCCAGGCGAGGCACTAAGGACTAAGTTACACAACCACTAGCTGAGAAGTCAGTGCTGGTGAATGTGTATGAGATAATAAATAAGGTGTCTCTGAGCAGAAATACACATGGAATTACAGTCACCAGTGGTTGAAAACTCAAACAGGATAGCACACAAATACTTCATGCTGTGTTATATGTAGCTGGCAGTGACATGCTATGCACAAGACAGTGTTTCGCTTCCCTAGGAATTGGACTAGAAGCTCACTACCTTAGTGCTCACAGCCATGTTAAAGAACATCATTGCTAGTGATGGGGGTAGACTAGATCTTCTTTCTGAAGACCAAGCAGCACCTAACAACACATTCCACGTTGCCCCAATGTTCCCTCCTTGTCTGCTAGACCATCAGGGAGCAATGAGACAGGGGCTGAGCTCAAGCACTCCCAGATCTCCAAGCAGCAGCTGGTGTCTGCAGATCATGCCTCACTGAGCCTCGTTTTTGGCTAACTGGGGGTGGGGGCTGGGGGGTGGGAGGGACAGTGATGATTTTGCCCCAGATGCAGTGTTGTGATGACACATGTAAATAGTGCTCAATCTGATTCAGTCTACTTGAGCTGGATGCATTTGTATGCTTATATGTTTGTGTATGCGTATGGTTTATTTGTGTAGGTATGTATATATGCATGTGCCTTCATGTTTGTATGTGCACCACCATGCGTGTACAGGTACCCACAGAGGCCAGGGCATTGGAACCTCTGGAACTGGAGTTACAGGTTATTGGGAGCTGCTTGGCACGGTTGCTTGGAACTGAACATTGGTCCTCCACAAGAGCAACAAATGCCCTTAGCCACCGAGCTGGCTTTCGAGTGTGTCCAGGGGGACACACTTGCTGAGCATGTGCTGTAACTACCATGTGGTTGGAGGGATCCAAGCTGTTCTCTTGGTCCTCAAGGGATAGACAGATTTGTAGGAATGGCACACTGACAACTTACTCACAGAGAATTGTTTCATAGGCCAGGGTGGAGGACACCATCAGTGGGTAGGAACACTTGATTCGTAAGCCCGAGGACGTGAGTTTTAATCCCCAGTGCCCACATAAACAACCCAGTATGTGGACACAGGTAGATTCCGAGAGCTTGCTGGTCATCCAGCCTGGTCAAAATGTTAAGCTCTAGTTCAATCAGAGACCCTGTTTCAAGGCAACAAGGCAGAGAGGGACAGAGGAGGATACTTGATGTCTTTCTCTGACCTCCATAAGCTCAAACATAGGAGTGCATACCCCCATACTTATATATGTGAGGTACTATGGAAACTTGTTAAGTTGGGGGTGGGGTGGATAATTGAGTGTAGAATCATGAATGAAGCATATAGAAGGGACATGGTTTCCTGAAAAAAGATAAGATGGGGGCACTGGGAGCTTTGATTGGATGTGCAGTGGGGATGACATCACAGGAGGAAGCAAGCCCAAACACACTCATGGTAGAGGGAACTGGACAGTGAGATGGAGCAGCCCAGGAAGCATGGTTCAAGGTGGATAGCTGCAGGCATGAGGATGGAGAGGTGAGTTGGATAGGTGAGTGGAATCAGACTGGTCTAAGGCTACCCCACTCACATAGCAATGCCTGGATGGTCTGAATCCTTCCCTTCCTCTTCCCATTTCAACCTGCTTTTCCTTCAGGCTCAACCAGCCCTTCTTAGGAAGCCTGTGGATGCTCACACATCTTCCAACATAGCCTGCTTTAGCCTTGTGTGTTCTCGGTGCCCTGTGGTTCCCCATTACTCTCTCCCTGTCTTCCTGTCACTCATGAGGTCCTTAGGACTAATCTCCTCACTGCTGTCACCCCAGCCAGTCCTTTCTTCATAAATGACTCTCAGAAGCTTCCTGAAACCAATATAAAGAACATCTTCCCAGCAAAGGACCATGAAGAAGTAGCAGTTTCCTTCTGGGGTTTCACAGAACCCAAACTGAAGAGTCATTTCTGTGAGGGAGAATGGGCATTCATTTCCTCTGTCCTGCTTTCTTCCCACTCTCGTTTTGCTCCATCTCAGTGAAACTACATCATCATCTCACACGCCAGGGATCAAGGCTAGCATTCTATCTGTGCATGCAGGACAGCCTTGGCTTACGGCAAGCTAGGGTGAGTCGGGGCTATTTGGGAAGAGCCTCCTTTGGAGGAGACAGAAGGTGGTCCCAGCAAGGTCCTGGCCTGAGGGTGGTTCTAAAGATTAAGAGGTTGAGGCCTCTTGAGGCAACCTGAAAGATGATGGTGAGGCTACATCCCATACATCTTCCTGCTACAGACACATGAGATGTTAGATCCTCTAAAAACCATTCCACAAACGAGAAAACAGGCTGAGAGATTAAGTACCTACCAAAGATCACTTAGGTCCAACGCTCTGCTGTGTAACTGGATATTCCATTCCTCGCCTGCATCTTCTCCTGCCAGACCCTCCCTTTCCTGAGTCTTAAACCCCTTCCTGTCTTCCGATGCCGTCCTTAGGAAGCCCTCCTGGACTTCCAGGTTGGGAGCTAGAGGTTCTTCCCAGGTTACTCTTCTGTCTGCTCCCCAGCTGTGTCTCTTGTACACCAGGAACTGACCAATTGCGTTGCAGAACTGACTGGAATCAAAGCAAGAGGTGACTCCTGGCCATGCTAGGGGTGCCTTGCACAGCTCTAGAGGAGTTCTAGAGTGGTTCTGATCTCAAACGAGAGCGAAGAGAACCTTTCTTCATACCCAGAGGGGACCATTCTCTATTCCTGAGGAAGGACTGTCTTCATGGCTGCCCAGCCTGATCCTTGGTTTGGAGACTGAGAGTTCTGACTGAGGCAACTAAGTTCAGGCAGTCCCTGGTAGGGTTCCTTGAGGAGGCAGAGAGAAGTGGACAACTTCTTTTGAGTCTTGAGTTCTATTTCTCACCTGCTTTTATTCTCCCTGCCCTCCTCCTTCTGCCCCTTCTTTGGAGGCCTGCCTCTGTCACATGGGGACTTCACATCTCACAGTACGCACAAGGCTCCCTGGAGCCTCCAGAACCTGCTCTGAGATACACCCAAGGAGCACTTGTTGTGAGCATGACCCGTTATCTTCTAGCTGACCAGGAAGCAGGGATTTTCCAATCTTTTTTATTGGGACATTGGCTATTCGTGATCAAGGTTGGCATCTCTAGTCCTCGGGTACAAAGGCCATCAGGAGAAGCAGGTGGCACTAGGACTGCCGTCCGGGTTCCTGCTGTGTGCCTGCAGATAACATTCAGGTGCTTGAAGTCTCGGTTCTCACTTAAGTGAAAGCTAGCAATAATGCCTACCTCATACAACTATGCCAAGAAGCAAATGAGAAAACACATAGTACTCAGCACACAGGAGCATGGTACTCAGACAAGTACCCAAAAGACCCCAACAGTTACCTCTATGAGTGCTAGGCCACAGTTTAAGAACCACAGAGAGAATCTTGACCACTTGGTGCCATTCTTCCAGGGTAACAGGATAAATATACAGAACTTGGCTTCTGGGGTCTTTCCTTAAGGCCTGCCTTTCCCTTTTGTTATCTGTGTAACCTATACATGGTTATTGACAAGCATCGTATGAAGTGGTCTTACAGAGATACGACCCCAGTCGCAGCGACAGGCTTTTGTTTCAATGACTGTTGGTTCCAGCAGGAGTTTCTCGGTCTGAACTTGAATTCGTTAACTGTTAAGGAGAACGTGAACTTTTATCTTGGCTTGTGATGCTGGTATGAAATGCTCTGCCTTGGTGGTCGGCTGTTCCATCCATTTCTACTCCTTCAGACTGCAAGAAGAGATGGAGAGTCAATGATACCAATGATGGTGGTTTCGTCGTATGCTGGGGCTGAGACTTGACGATAGAGCACTTGCCTAATATGCACAAAGCCCTGGGTTTGTCTCTAGCACCCCTATCCCAAGTTATCGGACCTGACTCAATGAGTGCTGGCTGTGTGCCAGGTGTCATTCTGTGCACTGCGTGTATTCTCTCTCTCTCTCTCTCTCTCTCTCTCTCTCTCTCTCTCTCTCTCTCTCTCCTCTCCTCTCCCTTCCTCCCTCTGTCCCATTCTCTCCCTCCCTCTCTCTGTCCCCCCTCTCTTTCCCTCCCTCCCTCTGTCCCTCTCTCTTTCCCTCCCTCTCTGTTTCTCTTTCTCTCCCTCCCTCTCTCCCTCTCTGTCTTTCTCTCTCTCTCTCTCTCTCTCTCTCTCTCTCTCAATTTACATAACAACCCTGCAAGGAAAGATAGTTTTTGTACACTAAAAGATAGTAGCCGCAGCCAAGAAGGCAAGGCCAGGCTGCGTGTGACCGAGGTAGGCTGGGTAGACAAAGGTACAAAGCAGCCTAGGGGCAGTGTGAAGTGTGCCTAAGCAAAGGGTCTATGTTAACTCATCCACCAATAAGGGAACAGACACAGGCAGATACAGCAGTCAAGGTGAATGGAAGCCCAATACCAAGCAAACTGGTGACTCTGGCCTGGTATTCCAGCTCTTAGGGAGTTGTGGAGAGAGGATCAGAATCTCAAGTTTGAGGCCAGCCCGAGCTATGTAGTGCATTCCATTTAAGCCTGAGTTACAGAATGTTGTCCTCTCTCAATATCCTCTCCCATGATCCTCTGCCTAGGGACGGGATCAAATTCTAGGTTTCATCAACCTATGCCATAACACAAATATTTTGTCTGTGAACTTAGAAAAGGAGGGTCTGGTCTTGAAAAGCCTGAGAGGGTGCTGACAGTTTCTCTCTGGATCCCACCAATGAGATAACTGCCCACCAAGGTGTGGACCCTTTGTTTCTTCCAGTGGTGAGAGAGAAAAGTGGGGTGGGATGGAGGGAATAGGGGTGGCCTATGACTTTCCCATCTGCATAAACACAACCATGTTTCTTTCCCACCCAGAAAGTTTCCCTGGCAACTTGTGTGTGTGTGTATGTGTATGTGTGTAAGCATACTCATACTTACATATGTGTGTAGAAGTGAAGGAAACATGTTTTTTTGGCAAATATCCATTGGAATGGAGTTCTTTAAAAATAATTATTTCTCTATTATAAAAGCATTATGGGGATAAAATTTGGAAGTTACAAAAAGCATATAAGAATGTAAAGCCTGCTTCACAATCCCCAAGCAAAGAGCTCCACGATGGTCTGTGAGGCCTTTGCCAGTCATGGTTGTCCCATGTATTTTGGGCTTTTTATGAGACTATGCTGTATTCTATCTCAGTTATACTGGACATTATTTATTAACCTGTTGGTTTATGGTTTTTATGTTACTTTTTAAAATCTTCCAGTATTATGATTTTCTATTTGGAGAACAGCTAAAATAGTTTAAAAAGTTACAAATTGTTCCACTGTATCAGAGTTGGTCTTAGCACTCCCCTAGTGTGGGTACAGATGCTACCGACTATTTTCAAGGTTGAGATGAGCAACCCCTGTCCTCTTGCCGATGCATTTCTCAGTGAAGACACCTTGAAGACACAGCACTGCCTGTGTTAGAAGACGCTGATATATCTTAGAAAATTACAGAATGCTACTGGTTTATGTTTCTCTCCCACCGGAACTGTAGCAGAATTCCTATCATTATTCCCTCGCCAGGATTAAATCATTTCATTGACAAAATCTGGCAATGATCTTTTAACTCATTTTCCCTTTCCCTTCTGTAGCATTTGGGATTTGAAAGCTCCTTGGCACAGGCTCCCTCAAGATCACACATTGATTACCATAGTGACCGGCTTGTTTGTTCTTGGATCGACCTTTTAAAGGGGCTTTGCCTTTTCCCCTAGTGAATTATGAAAGCCCCAGTGGAGCAGTTGTGTTTTTGCTAGTTCCTGGGGGAGGTGCGCACCCACTGGCCTTGTCTGGGCGTGGCAGCTTAGGCACACCTATCCAGGTGAGGGGCGAAGACATGACATATGATGTCGCTTCTGGACTCTGATGAGCCAACCTTGGAATAGGAATGCAAATCCAACTACTAACTGCCTGGTTCGCAGATTACAAACCTCGGCTCTCTCTTATATAAAATGGGAACCCTTCATCGGAGGGTTGCTATGTGCTAAATGGACCATTAGGCAAGGTGATGAGATGTCCCCAGATAATCCCTCTCAGTGTTATGCCTGACAGGGTTAGGCTGAGCTCAAACTCCAACCACAGATTCCTCTGTCTTTCTTGGGACCTTGACTTGAAGTTTGGGTATCTTTGTGACTCTTCATACAGGTGTCTCCCTCTCTTACATCCCAGCTCACAACCACCTACCATCTTTCACAAAATTCGCTTACAGTTTTTTCAAAGTTCTTAATTCCTTCCTGAAAAAAAAATGAGCTTATTGTTTATGCTAATCCATTAGAACTCAGACACCATGAAGACAGGCTCCATGGGCCTGCACCTGCATGAAGGCAGGCTCCATGGGCAGGAGCCTGCACCGCTTTGCTGCCTAGGGCAGGTGCTCAACCAGAATTTTTTGAAGTGAATGGGCTGCTGGCAAATTGGGTTTTAGGATCTTGTGCTTGGGTTTTTTTTTAAATTCTTCTTCTTTGATTGACTGAAAGGCATTTTCTGCTATAATTATCTATTAAGGGCACCCTAAAACAATCTGCAGTTAAGAATAGTAGGTATTGTGTTGAAGAAAATGAGGGATCAAGTAATGTTATGCTTTAAGAATGAAAAATAGAAGGAATAATTAAAGTTTTGTTTATGCATTTCCATATAATGAATATTCATAGTCACTATTATTCAAACGGGCAATATTGATTTATGAAACAAGGTCCCCTTGGGGTTTGAAGGAGCCTGTCTCTTCCTGCCTGGATATCTTGGATGTGTGTTGTTGATATTTCATTAATTATGGTGAGATGAAGGGGCGTTGTGTGTACACCAGTGTCTATTCTGATGCATGTAATTAAGTCACTTTTTGTTGGGAGCGGAAGAAAATTGGACTTTCCCAAAGAAAAGCAGCTTGCTCCCAAAGTTGCTAACAGATTGCTTCTTAATTGAACTTGGGAGGTGAATTATATGGTGAATTAGAAAAAAGAACAACTTGGAATTCAGTGAATTGCTCCATAAAGGAAACTGTGGGATTGGATTGCAGATGCTGGTTAGAGACATTTCAGCCTGGCCTCATGCATCACAGGCCGCTGACCTCCACTGTGTTTCAGAGAGAGTTTGGACTGGCCAAGCTCTCCTTTCAAGGCCTGGAGGGCTTTCTTTCCCAGAGACCAGCTGTAAGCCTGGGTTTCTTATGCAAAGGAGACAGTTTGAATAAACCCCTGTGACTAATGAAATTTACAAGGCTTTGCATATTGTTACACTGAAGAGGTAATTAAACAACAGCCAAATGTATGAGATACATTAGTATGTATGTGCATACATACCTGTGCATACATATGTGCGCGTGTGTATGGACATGTGTACACATATACATGTGTACTTTTTTTGTCTTGCAGCCAATTCCTTAGGAAGAATATAGCCCTGTACTATGAGTAAATCCAGTTGCCCAAGTATGGTTGTTTTGTTTTGTTGTGTGTGTGTGTGTGTGTGTGTGTGTGTGTGTGTGTATGTATGTATGTATACACGTTTGTTCATGTGTGTGCATGTGCATGTGGAGGCCAGAGGACAATCTTGGGTGTGATTCCTCCAACACTGTCTGCCTTTCCTTTGGAGACAAAGTCTCTCTGACATGCTCAGAGCTTGCTAAGTAGGTTAGGTTGGCTGGCCAGTGAGCTCCCAGGATCTCCCATCTCAGCCCCTTGAATGCTGGGCTTAGTTTGTCAGCATGCTTCCTCACATGGGCTCTGTGGTGAAACTCAGGTCCTGCTGCTTGCAAGACAAGCAAGCACCTTGTTGATTGAGCCTGGTCCAGTTCCAGTCTTTCTTCTACAGAATTTACATCTGTAGTCTCAGCCTGAGACACAACTGTCAAAGAATAGTTGCTGTCATTTTAGGGGTAACACAGATTCTTATGTTGTATGGGTCTAATCCCAATGCTACATCTCCAGTTTCTAGCGAGATTATAAGGAAAGGCCTCAGTAGTTAAGACTATCATACAAGGTCAGCCTGGCAGTGGTGGAGTATGCCTGGGAGCAGAGGCAGGTGCATCTCTGGGTTTGAGGCCAGGCTGGCCTACAAAGTGAGTTCTGGGACAATCAGGGCTACACAGAGAAACTCTGTCTTTAAAAAGGAAACAAGCAAGCAAATAAACAACTCCCCACCAAAATACCAAGAAAACAACAACAACAACAAAATCATACAAATCACCAAGGGGCTGGAGATGGCTCAGTGGTTAAGAGCAACTGCTGCTCTCCCAGAAGAACAGGCTCCAATTCCCAGAACTCACACCTTTGTAACTCCATCTCTACTTCCAGTTCTAGGGAATTCAGTGCTTTCTTCGGGCCTCTGTGTATGGTGCAGATTAAATAGATGCAGGAAAACCACCAATACACATTTAAAAAAAGAATATAGTACAAGATGAGGCCTCATCTACAGTTCTGAATAGCTATGGTCAACTTTATTTGACAGGCAGTGGTAGGGCAACAGACTCTCATTATATAGACCAGGCTGCCCTGGAACTCATTCTCCTGCCTCAGGCTTGTAGCAGCTGGAATTCCAAGCACATGCCTCTTTTCCTGGCTGCTGTGATCAATCTTGATAAAATCTTCAGATCATTTGGGAAGCTTTTCAAAGTCTCCATGTCCAGGAATGCTCCTGGTCAATTACAGCAGAGCTTCTGAGGGTAGGAGTGGGGTTAGAGGGCAGGCCTCAGTACTTCTAAAAGATTTCCTAGGTCATTCAAAATTGTGGCCATTGTTGAGAGACATTATTCAATAGCTGCCTCCCTCTCTCTAGTAAAGCTAAGAAACACACATTTCCCCCACAATATTAAACTGAGCTGTATTTAATGATTGCCACCATCCTTTGAAACACCATTAAGCTACCCCTAGTCTTTTGCTCCCTGGACCATCCACTGCCTATGTAACTAGGTGCCTGCCTCGTGGCAGATTCTGAGTATTAGGAACTGCTCTGTGTGTGTGTTTGTGTGTGTGTGTGTGTGTCCGTCCCTTCCTTTATGTTACTAAATCTAAAAAGTTACTAAGAGGGTTCTACTGAACACAAAAACATGTCAGGCATGTGTAGTGAGACAGGGTAGTGGACTGAGGAAGTTCAGAGGTGGTAGGCTTACAGCAGGAAAGAGCAGGGGCCAGCCTGCAGTGTCCCAGAGGAAGTGGTGTCCAGCTAGAGAGTAAGAAACCAGTAAGATGTAGCCAGGCCCAAGAGGAGGGCAAGCTTTAGGAAGATGTTTATATATGTAAGGCGGTCCACGTTTGTAATTCCAGTAACTTAGGAAGCAGAGGCAGGAGGATTTTGAGTCAGCCTAGTCTGCATAATAAGGTCCTGTTTCAACAAAAATAAAGGAGGATAATGGGAAATAGAAATCCACTTCCTACAGCTTAGGGTGGCTCAGTTAGTGGAAGTAGAGGCAAGAGGTGAGACAGAGGAGCCTCAGAGGCCAGGCCACTAAAGGTCTCAGGCATGCACAGAGCAGAACACATCCCAAAGGCAGTGGGATGCTTTGTGTCCAGAAAGTGCAAGATTGGTCAATTCATGGACTCTAGGTGGATCCCAGGCAGAACCGGAAGCCTGGGCCTGTTGTCCCTCAGAGGATGAGGTCAGAGGAGGGACTGTGCTCTTTGTGGTTTTGTGATAGGTTTTTGTTTTGTTTGTCTTTTGAGACAGGAGCTCGTGTAGTTCAGACTGGCCTTGAATTTGTTACATGGCCTTGAACTCCTGATCCTCTGTCCCTACCTCCCAAGGGCTGGGATGACAGACATGTGCTTCTATTCAAAGCTGGGATTTGTGTTCTTAACTGCCACAGCTCTGTCAGCTAATGGCAGGTATCCTCTCACAGACTGTCAGGACAAGGCTCTGGCTCTTTGGAGTTGCCTATACCTCTGAGTGTAGGCAACAGAGTAAGCTGTTGCTCTGATGGGGAGACTGAGGGGCACAAGGACTTTCTGTGACTGACACCACGGTGCCCTCAAGGCAGTTGCCTCTTGGTGTGTGTTCCCTGGTCCTTCCTTGGGTGTCTATGAGGCTGGAACCCCCAAACCCGTGCATTCTTAGCTTGTGGCTAACACCTTGATTGGCACTTCAATTAACAGATTCTTTCAGTCATACCTACCTGTTGTGTCTCTCCCATCTCCAAAGCTTTTCACCTGTTCTAGCCCCCAGCATCAGAGAGCCAAAGGAACCAGAGAACCCTGCCTGAATCTTCTCTTGCTCCCTCCATCACAGCCGCAGCCTTCCCCACAGCCCCAGCCTCTATCACTGCCCTAGGTCCCTCCATTAGAAGCTCCAGCTCGTCTTGAACCAGGGCTGTGTTCAGACATGACTTACAGAACTTTCTTTTTGCTCCGTCCCCTGCTTCATTTTGGGAAGCGGAATAGGATGGAACTGGCTGATATCTATACTGGACTCCCACTGCTTGTAGACACTTATTTTAAATCTCAGCCTCCATGCCTCTCTCTTGTCCAGTGTAAACAACTCCAATGTTATGCAAAAAGTGGATGCTGGTTAAATGCCTGATTCCGATCTAGGATGCTCAAAGATGAAGTCCAGAGAATGCCTGCCTGCAGGGCCCCATACTGGCTGGGCTTGCAGTTGATGGCTGACAGGCTCACTGGCATTCTCTCTCTTTTCCTTCCATTCCTGGCACCCCCCAGCTCCCTGCTGCTGGGCATCTTCCCACCCTAGGGCCTTTGCACCTGCTATTCCTCAGTTTGGAATGCTCTTTGCCAGACTTTGTCTCTCTTCAGACTTCTGCTCTTCTTTCCTACATGAAATGGCACTCTAGAATCTCCCTTTTTCCTTCGTACTTACCAGCAGCCAACTTAGATACTTCACTTTTATTTGTCCCCTCTTTTCCCTCCCTCCATCAGAATATAATTTCCTGAGGTCACTCCCCAGCAGTAGTAACAGAATCTGGCACATAGCAGGTGTCAGATGCATATTTTCTGAATGAACACACATCTAAACAAACCCATTACCTCATTTGGTTCCCGCAGCAGCCCATTTGACAGACCAAAGATGCTAACGCCCAGGTTCTCGGCAGCAGTTGCGCAGCCTGCGGGGCGGAGGCTGAGCTGGACTCGGAGCCTGGCGGGGACCCGCCCCTCTCTGTGCAGATGGCACATTCCTGTGCTGAGGAACGACTTCATACCGTCAGGATTTCCCCTGACCTTTAGCCTGAGAGGAAATGATATCGCAACTGGAATACCCAAGGGCCGAGAGCTGGCAGCGCAGACCCCAGCAGCTGCAGGAGTCGTGTGAGCGCATTCCTAGCTGGCCAGCCAGGCAGGATGCAGGGAGTCTCCTGTCCCTGCCTGGTGTTGGGGGTCCTTTCTCTATAGGAGGCCAGGGCAGCTGCAGGCCTTGCCTGAGTCACAACAGTGGATGAGGTAGCCTGCCACTCAGGAGTTGGTGAATGGCCACATGCTGCCTCTACGGGTGTGGACTTGGGCACAGGCTGCTCACTGGATAAGAGCAGTGCCAAATGTAAGCCTTCCTCAGGCACTGATGGCTCAGGGTAGGGCTTGGGTCTTTGACCAGGAGACCATGTTCTGAGCCAGGCCACCCTGGGCTCATTAGCATTCTCCTCAGCCTTGACTTCTCCAAGATGGGGTCGTACACTACCTAGCCCAGAGTGTTCTAATGGGGCAGGGGATTAGGGATGGTTGCTTCATAAGCTTCAGGTTTCTCAACCTATGCAAAGAAATGCCTTCTTGTTTGTCAGTAAATTCTTCTTTGGAGGCTTTGATATGGTTTCATGGTCACTGTATCCCCTGGGCACAGATCTGCTTCCTGGTACCCTACCCAGCATCCACTGATGGCTCTTCTTACTCTCCCACAGAAGCCCAGACCCCTCCTGTCAGCCCATGCTAAATTTAATCTTCAGAACTTGCAGTTAGCACCTCTGTGGTTACATCCAGCTCTCCATTTAGAGAGTGCTAGCATTGAGGCAGAAACACTGTCTGCCTTGTCTGTGGTTGAATCTGTAGTCCCGGGATTGGACCCAGCACACAGTAGGACAGTCAGTCTTTTGAGAGTGACATCTTTTGAGTGAGGTAAATGCTGACAACATGTCTAGACATGGCTGCCTCCCCCACCCCCCACACACACATTTGATCCTTGCTGCCCTTGCTCTACCGTGTCTGCAGAATCCTGTTTATAAAGAAAATGCAGCAGTTTTCTAAACAGCATTCTTCATATAGGGAAAATAGAAGAAAAAGAGAAAGCCCAGAACAGCAGCATCCCAGTGATGGAGCTTTATCGGAAATTCTGCAGCCATGTTGGACACCACTTACATGGACCTGACTCCAGAACTTCCTTGTGCATCCATTCCGTCTTCTCTAGGTAGATAAGGAGCCGACCAGGGACTCCCCGTGAACTCTATAAATTCCATTCTGAGCATCCTTGACTGACCAAGGAGGATGGTAGTTTTGCTAGTTTATGTGTGGTTATTAAAATAAAAAAGGCATTTATGGACACAATAAACTTTAGTTGACCAAATCCTTGCTGCCCTGGTGGTCACCCAATGGCCAGGTTTGCTTCTTTGATGCTACTGAAAGGTATGTCTTTACCTCTTTTCTTGTCTTCTTTCAGGTGGCCTTGAGGAGACATCTGCAATGTGGCCAAACGATACAGCCTCTAATACCAGCATCCAGGTGCCAAGAAAGGGTAAATGTCTGTGAGGCTACATCAGGCCTCTGAGGACCTTTTGTTTTATTTTTCTTTAAAATTGCAGCAAATTTTGATAAATAGCCAAAATCCTTTAATCATTTCAAAGTGTAGTGTCTAGTGGTGTTAGGTACAGTAACAATGTGGCCTGACCTTCTCCATCTTGTTCAGACCTTTGGCATCACTCCCAAAGGAGACCCTGTGTCCATTAGTTGGTATCACCATACCCCAGACCCCAGCTTTGGGTGTCTTCTGGAACCTCCTTTGTCAGCAGCTGAGCTAGGCATGCACACAGACAGCAATGGGAATAGGGAAGTGTTTCCTGTGGTGGAATGAGGGGTGGATGGGTAGGGGGACTTGCTGTGTGGGGGAGGTTGGGTGTGGAAAGCTGTCTTGCTTCATGCAGGGGGCATGGAAAGTTGTCTTGCTGGGATGGGGGTATGGGAAGCTGTCTTCCTGCAGGGGTGGGAATATGGAAAGGTAGGGTTTATTGGTTGGAGATTGCTAGAAAATTCTGTCCTCTGGGTTTGGTTTTTCTTTCTGGTTACTTGGCTTGTGCATTGAAGGCCTGAGAAGAGAGATGACAAGGCTTATGTGTTTCAGAGAAGAGGAGGGTCTGTAAGGCAAGAAAGGAGAGTAGATGTGGGTAGTGGTGGTGGGCCACTGTAGACTAGAGTCTGCCCAGGGAGAGATAACAGAGGCAGGAGGCTGCTTGTGGCCAGTCTAGAGCCTTCCTAGAAGTAGCCCCATGGCCTCTCTGCATGTGAAGGTTCAGAGGCCCAAGGGCCAGCAGTCCTGTGAGCTTCTAGTGATGTCTGGACATATGTCAATCTTGGAGATGCGTTTCCTGTTCAGGGCAGTGCTGGAGTTAACTGAAGAGCAAAGGAGCAATTTTTAAATGCTAGAATCTCTCTGTAGGGATGAAATAAAAATCATTACGTGTTATAGCTTATGATTTTGCTTCAATATTATTTTCTCCTACACATGTGAATACTTAAAACTTCATATACATTCACACAAATGTACAAATGACTTGATATCATCACGTGTTATTCTTTAGTGTTCCCCTTCCCCCTTATTTTGGCTACCTCCCCTCCCCCACACCCTACAATCACCTTTCTCTTCTCCCCAGATAATAACATTTCTCCACTTCCCTACATGTTTTTGTGCATGCATTTGTGTATTCATCTGTGTGGGTATGTATCTACGGGTAGGTGTCCATGGAGAGCATTGAGTCCCCTGGAGCTGAGAAGAGGGATGACAAGGCATGGGAACTATGTATCTCAGAGAAGGGTCCATGAAGCTAAGAAAAACCACAGATCTGGGGTTAGGGGTGAGAGATCATGTAGACTAGAGTTGTGGACAATTGTAAGCAGCCTGACCTGACCTGGGTGCTAGGAACCAAACTCGTGTCCCTTGCAAGAGCATCATTCTTAACCACTGAACCATCTCTCCAGCCCCACTTAGCATGTTTTTAATAGATGTTGCAATATTGAGTGTCTGCAGGAATAACAATCCATGTTTCCATAGTAACTTACAAGGGTTATCACTTTCCCCAGAGCCTCACTAGTACCAGGTATTTTTAACCAATAAGCAATAGCTTATTATTACTTAGTTTGTGTTCTTTTATGACTGCTGGTAGCTGTGAGCATATTTTCCTGGGTTTGCTAATGATCCAGGTGTGTACGTTGGTATCACCTCTTTGTATCTTTTGCTTATGTCCCTATTGGGGTGCTGATCCCTTCCTTCAAGTTGCCTTACTTTACAGAGCAGCAGATTCTTCTGCTTCCCTACCTCGCTGCTGGAGGAGTCTGTTTTCAGCTATGTATCTTGTAGCTGGGACCACGAATAGACAGTCCCTTTAGAATCTTCTTTCTTTTCTTCTTCTCCCCTCCCTCCACAACCCCCAGGGCTGTAATTCAGTTGTATTCAGAATATTTTCATAGCATTCATAAAGCCCTGTGTTTGGTTCCCAGCACCATATAAACTAGGCATCAAGGTGTGGACCTGTAATCCCAGCTCCTGGCATGTAGAGGCAAGAGGATCAGAAGTGCAAGATCATCTTCAGCTAAACAGTAAATTGGAGGCTGGTCTGAACTACACAAGACCCTGCCTCAAAAAAAAATAAATAAATATGAACAAACAAAAATATGTACTTTTCTTCTTTTGCTTATTTGCTAGTTAACAACAATATCTTTATTAATTCTTTGAATCTTTATATAATGTTTTTTGATCATTTTCTTTCCCATCCCCCAATTCCTCCTAGATCCACACCTCTCCCCACACCACCCAACCAACTTCATGTGCTCTGTCTCTCTCTGTCTCTCTCTCTCTCTCTGTCTCTCTCTCTCTCTTCTCTCTCTCCTCTCTCTCTCTCTCTCTCTCTCTCTCTTTCTCTCTCCCCCTCTCTCTCTCAGACCTATTGAGTTCAGTGTGTTGCCCATTATTCTTGGGTGTGGGGCTTGTCCTGGATCACAGTTCACCCCGGATCACACCTTAAAGAAAACAGACTCCCTCCCAGCAGCTCTCAAATGCCAACAGTTTCTCGGTTGGGAGTGGGACTCTGTGTTCCACCCCACTTACTGGGTTTTGTGTGGTATGAGCTCATGCAGGTCTCATGTGTGCTGTCGCAATCACTTTGAGTTCATATATGCCTCTGCCCTGTTGTATCCAGAAGACTCTGTTCTCTTATAGTAATCCATCTGCTCAGGCTCCTGAAATCCTTCTACCCTCTCTTCCACAATATTCTCTGAGCCTTAGGGAAGGGGAGTGTGCTATGGATGTCCCATTTAGGGCTGAGCATGCAGAAGTCTTTTATTCTCTGCATATTGACCAGCTGTGGGTCTCTGTGTTAACTGCAAGAAGTTTCTCTGATTCAGCCTGAAAGATGGACTAATCTATGAATATCGCAATAACTCAGGAGTTATTTTAATACGATGGACTTAAAGCAGAATAATGTCAGTAGATTCTTCTCTAGGGCATATTTTTTCTATCTAACAATAGGTCCTTGGTCCCAGTAATGGTGCCAGGTCTGGGTTTCTAATCATGGAGTTGGTTTTACAGCCAATCAGAAAGTGGTTGGTTACGTCTCTAATATTCATGCCACTGGTGTACTAGTGGGCCTATTTTTGACAGTACTTATTATAGCTGATAAGGTTCATATCTGGCTAAGAAACACTATGGATTGCTTTTCTCCCTGATAGCATGCATAGCACCTTACAGCACTGTGAAAGCTAGCCTGGAAGGATGAAGCTTTCAGGTCAGTACCTGCTTGATTTATCCATGTTTTATGATGCCAGCATATGGCGCCTCCAGTTTCTCGGGCTTCAGGCCGATACAGGGGCTCTTCATTTGGCTGCAGACAAGCATGGTGGTAAAGATGGAGTGTCTGGAGGAGCATCTGTAGAGAGTTGTCACAGCACTGAAATGGCATAGGTGCCATGCTGAACTTTCTCTTCCATAGTTACGTGATTTCGTGCTGCGTAAAAAGCATCCTTGAAGTTGACTTCGGACAATGACATTTCCTGATTCTGTGGAGTGACTGGGCTCACTCAGGACAGTGGTCTTCCCCTATTGTTAGCTAGGATCACCTACTTGACTACGTTCTAGCAGCTGGCTCGGGCTAGATGGTTCAGAACAATTTTGTGCCCTCTCCTCTTCATTGATCCAAATCTGCGGCAAGGTGGCTGGCTAATCAAAAGGTGGAAAGCATAGGGCCTGGATGAGAACCCCAATAATATTACTTCTGACACATTTAATCAAGCCAAATGTCAGAGTTCAAGGAGAGAGAGGTGGATTCCACTGAATGTTGGCATTGGTGTGAGCTCACAGACTAGGGAACTTGCTGGTCCACATAGGATACTATCATCATTTCTCAAGTGTTCATCACCACAATACCAGGGTATTTGTACTCACTAGTTTGCAGGGCATAAAAATCACCCAATCAGATAAGCAAGGAGAATCAGAAACACTTGGGTTTGAATCCCAGTTAGTAGCTACGACCTTGGTTACTTTATCTAATTCTATATTTGGAGTGTGGAGAGACTTAGAAATACTCATATGAAGTGCGAACATTAAACACACTTGAGTGTAGCTCAGCTTTCCAGTTTTTTGTTCTGTTTTGGAGACAGGTTCTCAAAGTGTAGTCTAGACTGACCTTGACCTCAAGATCTTCCTGCCTCTGCCTCCCCAAGAGCTGGGATCACAGGCGCACAGCACCGGGGCCAGCATTCCTCCACTTTTTTCTTCCCACCTTCCCCGCTAGGAAAGACATTAGCGGCACTGAGAACGCATCGTCTACCCCTGGACTGAGATTCCACAGCTGTTCCACAGCTGCACGGAGCACAGGAAGGAATGAGCCTCCTGCAGCCCATTAAAATTCTGCCTCTAGTTGGGCCGCACATGGAATCGGCTCTGCAGCAGATGTTGGATTTTTTTTTTTTAAAGCAGGATGAAGATAACACTTTCCCTTTCCTCCCACACCTCTGAAGTCTGCTAGCCCCACAGAACTGACCCTTGAATGACTCTGGCTTGTCCAAAGAGGTCAGTGAGTGTAGAGGCTAAGTCCTTCTCTCCACTCTACATCTCAGCCACAGACACACAGGTCTTTAATCTGGGGAAGGACCAAGACCCCTAAGGTGAGGTCAAGACAGGCTGTTCCAGTCTGTCCCACTCCATCCCTCTAGGATATTGCTGGATGACTGCCTTGGGGGCACATCTTGTTTTTATTTGAACTGAAGATATGAAACACCAGCCTTAGAGTTCTCTTTAATTGTAGCCTATTTCCCACAAACCCAGAATAAGACGGTCTGAGCAGAAAAGGGGATTTGAGGGAGTTCTGGGTTAGTTTTAGCAGAGGTTGGTTTCCGGACACTATGTAGCTCACTTCCTTCAGTCCTGAAGGTGGGGATTTGTGCCTGCAGCCTTGGGCTGGATTCTAGACTGCTCACTCAATATTTCCATGAAGCCTTGATCAGAGCTGCCCCTTCCTGGGAGCTGAGAGCTCAGCATACACTTGAGTCTGTGATGCTGTTAGTAAGGGGGGGTGGTGTAACTGCCTCAAGGGTGCACCTTTGGCAAGCTGAGTAGAGTCCAATATGTTGAGTATTTGTAAGAGAACATGGTATTTTTCCTTTCCGGACCAGGTTGGGAGTGAAGACTGGGAGCTGTTTGCAACCCAAAACAAGGGTCCCACAGACAGTTGCAAAATGCCATCCGTAACTCAATGACACTCCCTGACTAACTTCAGGCTCCCATTTTAACTTATTCCAACTGCAAGCAATTCCCGAAGGCTCTTGCACAGCCTTTCCTGACCACCAGTGATTGACAGTCTCTGCTTGGTTCCCTGCTTATCCCACAGATAGGCTTCCGGAAGTAGTCAGGCTGGGAGAGGGGAGTCGGGGAGGGAGTTTGTGCACAACCATATGGAGAGTAAATGGCTGTAACTATCGTGAGCATTTATCTTCCATTCACTGCCCCTAAAACTCTTAGTCTCGGCCCTTGAGCTTTATCAAGGATTCCCAAACTCCACTGAGTTTTGGCCTCGATAGCAGCTTGCAAAACTGCAGGTGCCTGGACTCCAGGCCTGTTGGGTCACAGCTTCAGTGCAAGAGCAGATAGCTGTAGTTTTTAATGGCTTTTTTTGGTGTTTTTTGGGTGCACCCAGGTTTGAGAGCCATTGCATAGAGTAATTTACAGCTCCCTTTGCAGCAAGGAACTGCTCTTGAGTCTTTTGAAAATGGTCATCGAGATGTAACTCTGGTCCCTGCCTGTTGGGGTGAGAGTTTTGCACATATCTGGGCATCCGGGTGCTTCTTTCTGGTGTATGAGTTACCACTTGCCCAATGTAAAAATTACAGCTCTTCGCTTGAGCAGTTCGGTCAGTTGTGTTTCTGTTTATGGCATGGCTGTGCCTTCAGCTGAAAATGAAATATTGAATAGCAATGGCCGATCCACTTTCAGAGAGGACATTGTTGCTCAAAGAGGCAGGGAATTTAAATGGCCTGTATCCCCCCCATCACCACCCTTTCCACCCCCAGCGTGTTAAATCCTTTCAGCTTGCCCCCGAGCTCCTCTTGAAATGCAGAGCTCTTGGCCGTAATAAATAATTACATCCTTCTATTTGGACTCTGGTTCCAGATAGTAGTAATCCAAGAAAATCCAATAATGACAGTTGCATTAAGACCCCTCTTCCAGGCTGAGCAGAACATCTGTTTAGACATAGTTTTAATCGGCAAATGCTTCCTGTGTTGAGTCCTCGGCAAATTAAATTTCTCACTGGACCGAAGGGGAAGCTGTCATTCAATAAGCCGTCTCTGGAAATTACACCCCAGTCTGTTTCCAGGTGCACTTAAGATTTTCCCATGCTGACTTGGCCACATAAAAATGGCCCTTACAATGCTGGGTCACGTGTCCATAGAGCACTGTTTGTCCAGGCGACACGGGATGTCTCAGTGCTTGTCCCTCGAATGGAGAAGTTTTTTTTTTTTTTTTTTTTTTTTTTTGCCCATTCTCCAAAGGAGAATTGGCAGCAGAGGAAAATTAAGAGACTTGTTGAAAACCATATGGGATATGAATAACAAACTTCCACTTGCTACATCTCTGCCTGTGATTACTTAAGACAGGATGAGTCTCAGGATGTGAACATTAAGGGCTTCGCTGCTGCCAACCTTTTGGAGAGGTTTCCGCCACAGAACTGTTTGGACCATTGGGCTGTTTATTTTTAGAATAGCTTGTCTGTTTGTTAATTCATTCATTCAAAATACAAAACTATCGAATGCTGCCACCCTCTAGGCACTGTGCAGGCATTGAGAATGGAACCATCAACGGAGAAGCTTGCCTCAGTTCTTGCTCTCATGGGGCTTCCAGTCAGCTAGACCTGACTATTATTTCATCTATTTATTTCAAATAAATCTTGAAATAATGAATGTTATGGCTGGATAACAAAATAGAATATGCAAGGGGATGTGTAAACAGGCTGGATAAACTATGTGAAGTGGAGAAGGGTCCTAATAATGGACCTTCAGCCTGACTGTGGGATGGGGCACTTCCCACTCCAGTGGGGTGTAGCCAGATGGAAGATGGTCTACTCTCACCACATGTGGATCTTCCCATTTTAAAACAAACTAGAGCCCAGATATAGTGACACCTGCCTATAATCCCACCACTCAGGAGGCAGAGGCAGGAGGATTGCCACAAGTTCAAGGCAAGACTGGGTGTAGAGAAAGGCCTTGTCTTAAAAAAAAATGTTATGTGAAATCTCTGGATTTTTCAAGAGTTGGCTTCCAAAGTGAGATTTTTTTTTTTTTTTTTTTAAACACAGTATGTGCCAAAAGTGTCCAGGCCAAATAAAACACATCTGTGGGTTGGGCTGATCCCAAGACTGCAAGTGTATGACTTCTGTTCTAGAAATTCGAGCAGTAAAAGAGTTTCAGCCTTAAAATGTATTCTATAGCAACTTTCTAGATGCAGAAACAGGGCCAGGGAGCTTCTAGGAAGCCATATGCAAACCTGTGCATGCAGCACTCCATACACCACGGATGGAGTTCAGAGGGGAGACAGGTGAGAGGGCCAATGAGAAGGGACCAGGGTTTCCCCAGCCTTCAGATGTTAAAGAAACTATCCAGGCACAGCAAAACTGGACTAGGACTTAGGGGTCAGAGCTGCTGTGCTAACACCAATGGAATGCAACATAGGCGTGGGAGATGTGCCCTTCATGCCATGTGAGTCAGGAAGGAGTAGATAAACCCCCACATAAAACAGAAGTCCTCAAAGGGCTCAGAGAGTAGAATGCAACCTTACTGTCCATCCCAGCCTGGATGGGAGCAGGAATATGTTCTGCAAGAGTCTCAGTCACAACGTGTGTTTCTTATGCAGGTGTGAATCTTCAGGAAGCCCACAGTTCAGAAATTGACATGAAAAGCTCACCTGAGACCCAGAGAATCTCGAGTCCTGAAAAAAATACAGAGCAAGTCCACAGCCAGGATCCATACCATATAGTGATCCTAGAAGAACTCCCAAACCTGTTTGTATATGACTAACGCTAAGTGGACTCAGTAAGGTTTTTAATGTGTATGTGTAAGACAACAGTAATTCTAGGAAAAGCATTCATGAACGTGGGAGTCCGAGATACGTGGACTTGGAAGGAAGAAAGGAGGAACAGAAACCATGTAAATCTGGTACTCATGTATTAAATTTCCAGAAAATGTTAAATAAAAAAAAATGGTTAGGCTAGAAAGAGTCCTAAAACGCCAGAAACACAGGAAGTTAATCAATGAAGACAACAAATTAGAGAATATGGCAATTGGAAGGAATTTTATAAGCATGACTAAAATAAGGAACAAGCCAAAGGGAGAATTTAAAACAGGGAGAAAGAGAATATTGTTAAAAAGAAGCTATGTTTGAGGATCTTCTGGCTACGTCACTGAGGCAGGTGTAAGATAACGGTGTGGTGAACACAGCCGAAGAGAGAATGAGTGAGTAAAGGCAGATCAGGAAACCATGCAAGTTAAGCACTCAGATGAACTGAGAGCTTCCCTACCACCTCAGGTTCCAAAAAGACTCTGAACTTAAATGTATGAAATTGCCTAGCTGGCTTGTCCTGATACTCTAATTAATAACCTGTTTATATTCTAAGTTCTGTATGTCATCACCTCTCCTCAGGTTCATGCAAGTCTCTGCATCAGTGTTTGGGGTGAATCTCCCTGATTCTATTCCAAACCTCTCCCACTGTTGGAACTCTCATCTTCTATTTCCTGCTAAGCTTAATAGGCTAACAGCTTTTTTATTGATAGTGATGCTTCCCTATATTACTAAAGTTCTCTTTGCACTCAAAGAAAGACACAAACTCTAGCCGGGCGTTGTGGTGCACGCTTAATCTCCAGCACTTGGATGCAGAGGCAGGCAGATTCTGAGTTCGGGCCAGCCTGGTCTACAGAGTGAGTTCCGGACAGCCAGGCTTATACAGAGAAACCCTGTCTCGAAAAACCAAAAAAAAAAAGAAAGACACAAACTATGAGGACACACGCAAAATAAGGTATAGGGAGACGGAGGTTTGAATGGTCATGTCTAATGGGTCATCAATAGGAATTCTAGAATGTCAGAGAGAATTTACAGACAAAGACTGAGAAATTGTATTATCCTTACAAAAGAACAATTAAAGTCATTAAGGAATGTGATTCCAGGCAGGAGAAGGTGTAGGCGTCCACGAACAGGAAATGGGTGAACCCGAAGGCATCCGTCTCACAAACACAAAGCGCTGCTAATAGAAACTAACTGGAAACGTTAAAGCATGTAGACAGCAACATGAAAACATGGAGTCTGGAGTGTCATTCTGGGTTCTGTCTGTTTGTCTGTCTGGGCAACAAAAATACACTGGCTGGTGAGGACAAAGTGAAGTCCTGAGTCGGGTTTCTCAGTCTGTGGGTGCCATTGGAACATCAGAGTGCTACTTCCTGCCAGTTAGTGCTACTTTTCTTTTAGGCAGAAACCTTCCCCTACTATCTCTAATGAAGCAGCTCTCTGAGAGGATCTTAGCTTGTTTGTATTTCTTTATTGGGAGTGGGTTTGAAAGCATACGCTTTAACCCAGGGTAAACCAAAGATTCTATAATGTTTGGGAAGGGTGTGAGAATATCCAGGAAGGGAAAGTCATTGGCTGAGGAGCCTCATTAGCATGGAGAGGTGTTCCAGGCGCTGATTGCCTGTGACCACCAGGTTGGGAGTCTCTTGATTGTGTGCCCGGATCAGGCATGGAAACAGGGAGTTAGCGCTACTCCTATGGGTCTCAGGTTCTGAGATTTCCAGGGTTTGAGCATGTTCCACCTCACCAGTCCCATGCTTGTTCCTCTGGTGGCACGACCCATGTGCCCCACACTGGAGTTGTTTTAAGAGTCTCATTTCTCAGAATGAAACTTGGGATTCTGGTTTCTTCAGACCAATCTTCTAGTCCACTAATTATTCGTCATTCAGTTCTGTACGGTTATCAAAACTGAAAACCGATGTTAATGAACAGGAGAGAGAGAGAGAGTGTTAAAGGAAATAATCTGCTTTTAATCCAATTAAAAGCAAGAAAGAGACAAAGACAAAAGGAAAACCCAAGTGAGAGGAGGAGATCCTCACAGGCGGATTAATGACATAAAAAGAGATAGACACTTGGTATTATGAGGAGATGTACTCAAGGCCCACTTAAAACTTACATGCAACAATCATCAATGAACCAGAATGCTCTGGGCTGGAGAGATGTCTCAGTAGTCAAGAGTACTTCCTGCTCGCCCAGAGGACCCTCCAGTTCCTAATACCCATGTAAGGTGGCTCATAACTCCTTGTAAGTGTGTCAGGAGATCTAATGTCCTCTCTGTTGGCACTCACATGTACATCTGGCCTGCACTCTTTCGCTTACATATACATAAATAAAAATTAAGCTCAAACATATGTATAGGGGTCAGAGAGACAGTACCTGCCTCTTGATTTGAAAATTTGAATTTCATTCTTGGCACCAAGGTGGTGGGAAGAAACCAACTCCAGCAAGCTGTCTTCTGACCCTCACCCACATGCATGGCATGCATCCCCACAATACACATACGTACACCCACAGAATAAACAAATAAACATAATAGGAGAAAATTTACTAATATGACATATTTCTCTATTTTATCTTGCTGATATACTAATATACATATATAGTCGAATGTTAAACAAGCCTTGTAATCCAAATTTAGTCTTACTTGGTTATGTATAATTCTCTTTCTTTGCTGGTGAGGACATGACACGGTGCGGTTGCTCTGGGAAACAGCCTTGTAGTTCCTGAAAGGGTTAAACAGCACCATGCGATCTGGCATTCCACACCTAGCACATGCTCGGCAGAGTGGAAAACCTGGGTCCGCTGAAGCACATGTGTACATGAGCGTTCGTAGCAGTATAATTATAAACAACCTCAAAGTTGGGATGACTCCAGTGTTTAACCAAGGAATAGGTAAGCTAAATGTGGTCTACCCCTACAGCAGAGTACTACTGAGCCACAAAATAGGATGAAAAGCTGATTCATGCTGTAAATGTGGATGAACCTTGAAAATTAGCCAAGTAAAAGGGGCAGAAGGCAGAAAGCAGAAGGCAGAGGTTGCTCATATGGAGAACAGGCAGAGCCACAGAAACCCAGAAGATCCCGGGCTGGCAAGGCAGAGGGAGAAACCGGAAGTGACTGTTAATGGGGACAGGGTTTCCTTCTGCAGTGTTGACAAGCTCATATAATTAGACAATGGTGATGGTTGCACACCTGATACATAGACTAACCCCCATGGAATTGTATGCTATGAAAGTGAATGTTATGGTTGTGAATTAGATCTCATTTTTAAGGAAAGAAAAACAAGAAAAGAAACATAAAAATGAAGAGAGAAGGGAATAACTAAAGGATATTTAAAAAGTGAATTTTCTTTTTTTTTTTTTTTTTAAAGATTTATTTATTTCATATATGTGGGTACACTGTTGCTGTCTTCAGACACACCAGAAGAGGGCATCGATCCCATTACAAATGGTTGTGAACTACCATGTGGTTGCTGGGACTTGAACTTAGGACCTCTGGAAGAGCAGTCGGTGCTCTTAACCACTGAGCCATCTCTCCAGCCCCCAAAAGTGAATTTTCAGTAGCTGGATTTTTTTTCAGAGACAGGAGGCTCTCCAAGGAAGAGTAAGGAGGAGTTGTAAGCAAGTACACGGGATGGCCCTATGGAGGTCCAGCATGGTATGGATTCCGTCAGGGAATCCCAGTTTGAACATTCCCTTCTGTCTATCCCCATTATTTTCAGGATCCTTTTTGGACTTATAACATTTTTTAAATATTAAATATTTAATTATATGCATATGTGTGGAGGTGGGGTGGGGCGTACATGGGTGGGGTGGAGTAGGTGGGTGGGTGCATGTGGGTGTAGTTCCCATGGAGGGCAGAAGAGGGCGTTGGTTCCCTGGAGCCACTTGATCTTAGACAGTTCACTTAAACCCAGCTATTGAACATTACCTACCAGGTTCTCAAAAACCTTTGTGGGTAAAATGTTCCCTTAGAACACAGGTTTACCCACCTCTGTCTCAGTCTACCATCAATACAATCCTAAGCATAACTTGCAGAAGACTTTGTGGCAGGGTAATTGACCCTTTGACTGTCTTGCAGATGGCAAGGATGGCACCCCATTTCTGCCTGGCCCTGGGACCTCAAACACCACAGCGAAGACCTTCTCTGCTCGGGTCCGAAGAGCTACAACCTCAAGGGCAGAGCGGATCTGGCCTGGAGGGGTCATTCCTTATGTCATCGGAGGGAACTTTACTGGTCAGTAGCCCTAGATGTGACCCCTTTGGAGCCCGTGTTTGGGCTCTCAGGCTTGAGATGGGACTCTGTGGGAATGTGCCGATGCCAGGACCACAGCAGTTCCTCCAGCTAAGGTTTTCTTGGGCCTGTGGAGCCTGGCATCAGGCCTCTGTTGGGGCTGTGTCTGCTGCAGAGGTCACCCTTTTCTGAAGGCTTGGTGGAGAGCAGGGAGTCTCATCAGGTCAGTCTTAAAAGGCTTAAACAGTGAGCAGGAAGAAGACAAGCTCGGAGCTGTCCATGGTGGCTTCCGGCCTCTGTCCCTCGGCTTGAGATCAGTGCCCCACGTGGTAACCAGAGACGGCACACGGTTAATTATCACACAACGTGGCATGACTCCCTGGTCTGCATCCTGGCTCCACCCCTGACAAATCATTTAACATCTATGTAGTTCCTTGTTCTTTAAAGAGGTCTGGTGGCTGGGCATGGTGGTGCACACCTTTAATCCCAGTGTTATAGAGGCAGAGGCAGGTGGATCTTTGTGAGTTCAAGGCCAGCCTGGTCTACAAAATAAGTCCATGACGGTCAGGGCTACATAGAGAAACCTGTCTTGAGAAACCAAACCAACAACAAAAAAAAAAAAAAAGAAAGAAAGAAAGTTGGTGATAGAATGAAATGAGTTAACACAGATAAGAAGTTAAGAATTGTGCCCAATGTATCGTGGTGTTATCTTTGCACTATGTAAATCACCTAGACTGAAGCTGGGCTGTTGTCCCCGACCTTGAGTCTTCCCTGCAGAGCTTTGTCTCCTTTTCTTTCCTTTTTTCTCTTTAACCAGCTTCACCAGTCACCTTCCTGTTCTAGGTGCTACCCATCTCCAGGTCCCTAGCACACATGCACTGTCCTGTCTCCTGGGACACTACCCAGAGCTTCACCTGACTGGCTTCTGATCAAACGACATATCCAAGGTCAATCCTCCTGCATCCTCACCACCCCCACCAGCTGCACAGCTCCCTCTGTAACTTTAACAGCATTCACCATGATCCAAAGTTTCTTTCCTTGTATTTGTGTCTACTTATCTTTGCCAAAGCTCTATGGGAGCAGGAATAACCCCTCTTTTCATTCCTACATGTCCAGCACCTAGGGCAGTGCCTGGTGCAGAGGAGGAGTTCCCCATATCTGCCCACAGCAGGGCTGCAACACATCACTGGCTAGATGCCTGAACAAAAGGCCCCATTGAGTGAGCATCCCAGCCTCTCAGTATCTTCACTAGCTTTTTACATCCCTGGGATGCTGTGGCTTCTGTAAGAAGTAGGCGGATGAGGAATATGGCTCAATGACTTGCCGTAGCCACTGAGAACTGTGAATGAGCTGGTTAGCAGCAGATCAGCAGGCCTGAGAGTGGATACACAGAACCTGGGAGAGATGGCGTATCCTTCTGCTTGGTGACATTATTCCAGGCTACCTTTTGCTTGGTGACATTACTCCAGCTTCCATGTGCTTAATCAGGGACTGCCACGAGAAAATGGAGGTCTTTTCCCTGTCATTCAGGCAGGCTGGCAGAGAAAGCCACACACCAAGAGTTAAAACACATCCCTGAGAGCAGTTACCACTGCTCCTTGGTACACACATGCACTGTACTCGTTCTGGTCTAGCGTGCTGTGTTTGTCTGACCAAAGATTTATATTGCCTTCATCAACACGAGCTAACTTTTTATAGTAGAATATTTTGCACAGGGCTTTATGTTATTGTATAATTAGTAGGATTGCTGTTTTCATAGGTAGTTGAGCTACAAATAATGTGAACCTTAAGTATGCCAAGATGTCAAATAAATGAATAAATAAATGAATGAATGAATGAATGAATAAATAAATATAAATAATGGACAGCTAAGTTATTCTTACATGCATATTTTGTGACAGACAATATAACAGTGTGCCCATATTGTATGGTGGGAGTTTTCCTCATTTTATTTATTCATTTATTTTGCATCATTGTAAACTCAAGATCCCCCTCTACACTTTTCAATTGTTCTAGCAATTGTTTCAATTGCTAGAAACTTCTCATTGCTTCTAGCAAAGTTAAAATATTTTTTTATTCTTTTATCTTGATAGATTTTAGAGAATACTTACTGACTTGACATGACTGTCAGCCTGGGGCTTTATCATTCAATAACTTTCCAAACAAGGAACTCTGAAGACAGGGTCGGGAAAAGTATAAAATTCAGCTGTTTGCAAAGTCCTTACAGGAAATCAAGATCGAGGACCCTAGAAAACACTGCAACATCATTCAAGGTGCATAAACCTATGTGCAACTAGATGCATAGACTGCGTGGGAGCACTCTCCCACAGGTGTGGAAATAGACTTGTAGAGTGCATGGGAGCACTCTCCTACAGCTGTGCAACTAGATGTACAGAGTACATGGGAGCACTCTCCTACAGCTGTGCAACTAGATGTACAAGTACATGGGAGCACTCTCCTACAGCTGTGCAACTAGATGTACAGAGTACATGGGAGCACTCTCCTACAGCTGTGCAACTAGATGTACAGAGTACATGGGAGCACTCTCCTGCAGGCATGACAGAAAATGAAATCAGAATGCTGTGCTGGAGAGAGAACTCCCTCCAATCCAGAAACCTGCAACATATTGAGACAAACCTGTAGAAAAATACTTTTCTGAAATATAAATAAATAAAATATACAATAAAAAATTTTAAAAAAGAAAAAATACTTTTAATACAAAGGAAAAGCTGGGGAGCCTAGGACACTGTCTACTGTTAGTATCCCTTCAACCCACAAACGCCAAACCCTTTCAAGTCTCTATTCAGGAGATCGATCTATCTATCTATCATCTATCTATCTATCTATCTATCTATCTATCTATCTATCTATCTATCTTCCTATCTATCCAGCTATCTATCTGAAATGAATGTTTTGCCTACATATATGTCTGTGTATGCAGTGCCCTCAGAGGCCAGAAGAGATTATTGGATATTCTGGGATGATTATGAGCTGCCTTGTTGGTCTTGGGAATTGAACTTGGGTCCCTGGAAGGGCAACAAGTGCTTTTAACCACTGAGCCATCTCTCCAGCCACAACATGCTCCTTGACAAGACTTTTTTTCACCCTGGCTGGATGAAACTCACTATGTAGATGAGGCGTGCCTTGAACTTCCGGAGTTCCGGAGTCAGCTCTTGCCTCTGATTCCTTAGTGCTTAGATTGCCGACTGGCACCAGCAGCCTCAGCAAAGGGAATTGTGATTCCCAATGGATTTCTTTTCTGTGTTACTTAAAAAGGCTTTTTAAGACAATTTAAAATATTTGACAAACATACATACACACACACACACACACACACACACAAGTGATGACCTGATATATTTATAATGTATAATGATACATTGTTTAATGATCCCCACAACCCAGTTAATAAACACATTCATCACCTCCCTAGTTACAATTGTGTGTGTGTGTGTGTGTGTGTGTGTGTGTTGTGTGTGTGTTTAGATGATGATGACACTTCAAACCTCTCTCAACCATCAGGTACAAAACTCACAGCATTATCAATAAGATTTTTAAAAATCGGAGCAATCTTTGTCTTAAGTCTGTGCCTTCATATCTGAAGAAGGTGTGCCCAGGAGCAAAGTGACCAGCATTGCCCTGTCGTTTCAGGCACCCAGAGGGCCATTTTCAAACAGGCCATGAGGCACTGGGAGAAACACACCTGTGTGACCTTCGTAGAGAGGACAGATGAGGAAAGCTTCATTGTCTTCAGTTACAGGACCTGTGGGTGAGTAAGGCTGCCTCAGCCCGGGAGGAGGCGACAGAGGGAAGGACGTGGGCTCTGAGTTTCTGTCACTGGACATTTCTACCGAGCTGTGATTTACGGGAGGACAGGGTTTGCTGGGAGCTCTTTGTCCTCAGTGATATGGCAGAGCAGATGAGTTCACAGTGCAGCTCCAGGAAGACTCACTGTTGGTGGGTCCTGTCACCAGGACAGCATGGCTGATGATTCCTGTGGAGACTTAGGTCAGGACTCCACTGAAGAACTGATAGCTGATGAAGTGGTGGGCTCTCCTTGTTCACTGTGGGTTTTGAATGGATGAACTTCTGCCATTTTAGAGGCCCCACAGGCTTACAGATTTCCTTCAGAAACCATAATGGACAATGACTGGGTTATTATAGGAGAAATCTGTTAGGATAGCTGGGGAGATGGCTCAGTGGGAAAGAGCTTGCCAGGCATGCATGAGGACATTAGTTCAGACCCCCCAGAGTCTGTGTAACAGCCAGGTGTGATGGATATGTCTATAACTCCAGAGGAGGGGCCCAGAGACAGTGAATCCTCAGAACACTACCCAGCCAGGCTTGCCAAAATGGTAAGTTCTGGGTTATGTGAGAGACCCTGTCTTAAAAAACTAACTGCAGAGCGATAGCGAGAAGCACCCGACATTGACCTCTGGTCTGTACACATGCATGTTAGGGTAAGTACACTCACACACACATACACATATATACACATGCACATACACACATATACACATACACACATGTGCATATACACACAAAAGCACACACACACATGCACACATGCATGTGCATACACACATACATGCACATACGTGCACACATACACACAGAAAATGTCTGTCATGCTGATAAATATAAGTGATATGCTCTCTTACCTAGGTTCTTATATTGGATTTTATTTTTTTAAAAAAGAAATCCCAACTACATGCTCTTCACATAGATGATTACTGAAGAAATGACCGAATTTTGAAGGCAAAGGCAAGTTGGCAACAAGTTCGAGCAGAGAAGAAAGCCCAGATAACAAGTTCATCTACAAATAAGATGTTTTAAGATTTGTAATTAATTATCTAATTAATTTTGCAGTGCTAGGCATCAAAACCAAGGACTTGTGCACATTAGGCAAGTAAGCTATACTCCCACTGTCATTTGTAAAGTCAGAGGATAAAAAAATAGGACCTTCATAATGAGAAACTGTACAAGCTACTGTGAGGGTCAGGCTTCATACATATTTATTGTGTATATGTCAGACATATACAGAGCATTAGGAATCATAAGACAAGCTTAGTGAATCCAAGAGGGAAATGCATGAAAAAAATATCACTGAGATACTTGATTTATTTCTGTAAGTCCAAATAGGTCAGCATCAAGTTGACAAAAAATAATTAGGGATTCGTAGAGGATTTGCAAGATGCAGTTAAGAGGGTTGATTCTGCAGGTTTGTTTATATCCTGATAACATGTCTTTAAGTACACAGGGAAAGCCGAGACACGTGTTCATCCATTAAATACTAAGAATAGCTCAGTAGCCTGGGAGATGGTTTTATGGGTAAAGTGATTCCTATACCAGTTGGGGGACTTGAGTTCAGATTCCCATAGCCTACCTAAAGCTGGATAGAACAGGGCATGCTTTTAATCACAGCGTTCTGAAGGGGAATGAGATGAGAGGCAGAGACTGAAGAACCCTCAGCTCACTGACCAGGTAGTCCAATGAACTCTGCAGTGAACAACAGGAGGTGTCATCATCTCAAACAAGGTAGAAAGTGAGGACCAACACCCTAGGCTGCTCTCTGATGCCAACATGTGTGTTCTGGGACACATATGCCTGCAAACCTGTAAATGTGCGCGCGCGCGCGCGCACACACACACACACTTTAAAAGCAAAAATAAACAATATATTTTAGGAAGAACATCTTAATAGGTTATAAAGTTATAAACAGCATTAAAATATTCTCATATTGAAAAGCAATGATAGGCTGGAGAGATGGCTCAGTGGTTAAGAACACTGACTGCTTGTCCAGAGGTCCTGAGTTCAATTCCCAGCAATCATAGAGTGGCTCACAACCATCTGTAATGGGATCCGTGATGCCCTCTGAAGACAGCGGCAGTGTACTCATATAGGATAAATAAATATTTTTAAAAACAAACAAACCAACAAACAGAGGAAAGCAAGGACATGGCATGGTAATAAGAGTAAACATTACTCTTTTGTTAAAAACTCCACTCAGTCTATAGCCTTTATCAGGTAATCAAGATCTGCATAATGTCTAGTAATGAAATCACTACAGTTCAAAGGGAAAGAGATAAAGCTAAAGATAGGTCCACAAAACAAACCACATTGCTAATTAAGAATGATGACATTGTTAATTCATAGAAGCTGCGGATCTCTTACCCACCTCTGTGTGTGTGTGTGTGTGTGTGTGTGTGTGTGTGTGTGTTTGTGTGTGTGTGCATTCATACCATCACAAAAGAATTAGCCCAAAGAGAACACAAGCAAACACACAAAGCAAAACACTACAGGGCTAATAAACCTAGTGAATTCTTTGACCAAATAAAAACAGCAGATAACTACTTCAGGCAAGAAAAAGCAACAGTGCAGAAACACAAAAACTTAGAAAGAGAAAAAGGAACCAGCCAGAGAAACAGAAGCAGAATCATGAATTAATTGTTCTTGCAACACTGAGAGTAGGAAATGTGGGTAACTCCAAGGTGAATATGTAGCATTGGCACAGACCAATAACTCCGTAGGCTTAGATTTTTCACAACCTAATTTAATAAGGGTTCTTAAATGTTTAAACTCCCTTCTAGCCCATTGCCTACCAGAAGTAGTGGGAAGAAAAGGTTCATAGGGCAAAGGGGGATTTGGACCTCTTTAGAAGTAGTTCTTTGGGGCAATTCCACTCTTTGTTGTCAGGATATCAGCAGTTCAGTTGACGTGAATCAGCAGTGGTAGCTCAATCCACTCACAAACACCGTTCACAAATCAGCAACGGCAGTTCTATCTAGAAGAAACCTCGAGGCTCTGCCAATCGGCCCGAGTCTGAGGAAGTTGCAAGAAGCCACTGGAACACCACCAGAAGACCTTTGGTGCATTTCTCTCTAGGAAATCACGACAAAGATTAGCAAAGAAGGCAAGGAGAACCAATGCCATACCACGCCATCCGCTGCCTGTTGGTTGTACCTATATCCTTTCCAAACATCACATGTTCTCTCAAGCATCTGCTCACTCCAGCAGAACACCACGTGTCTGTTCTCAGCAAAAACATCCTAAGACAGTTTCCAGAAAAACATCACATGACACAACTGAGTCTCCAAAGAAACAAGACATTTTCACTTCATAACTTGGTTTTCTATGTTTGAGAGAGGGTCTAACCATATAGCTCTGGCTAACCTGGAACTCTATGTAGACCAGGCTGGCCTCCCCTGACTCTGTTAGAAAGCAGCACATTTTTGTGGTTCTCTTCCTCCCTCTCCTCCATCTCCTTCCATCCCTGTTCTTTCCTCCTAGGCTCCTCCCCTCCGGCCACTTTCCTCTTTCATGTCCCATGTGCCCTTTTGCCAATGATCTACCCTTTCTCATCACCTAACATTATCCTTTCAGAGTTACCTTTCTAACTTTGTATTTTACTCTTATCTACCTGTTTGCATGCATACATTATAAGCTAGGATCTTCACGTGAGGGAGAATATGCGTTTGGGTTACTGCATTTAATATTATACCTCTTAGATCCATTCATTTTCTTGATTTTATTTTTCTTCACAGTTGAATAACATTCCATTGTATTTGTGCACCTGTTTTTCATTATCCACTAACCTGTCGAAGGACACCTAGGCTGGTGCTGTACCCTTGCTATCATGAACACAGAAAGCAGTGATAAACAGAGACTGCAACGTCCCTGTGGTGGGATACGGGGCTCCTTGGGTACAGGTTCTAGAGTGATACAGCTGGGCAGAACAGTAACTTTTAAAGAAATGGACAAACAGAATGAAGAAATTCTTTCCCTTGAAGCCCCATATACAGAGTCGCATGAAGAATTCTTTTAGATCTTTCAACACTATTTTGATACTGAAACAATACAGCATGTAAGAACATTTCTAATACTTTTAAGAGAACCATCATGGAATTGCCTGCTGTCCTGAAAGCATTCATAATGGATGAAGAAATTAACAAGTACAGATGTACCTCACATGAATAGCTATGCAAAAGCCCACTTAAGATGTTAGAACTCCAGTGGGAAATCAGAAGGAAGCCTACCCATCAGTTTGTCTAGAACACAAGACCTATTTATATCCAGGAAGTCTACTCACATAGCTGACAGATCAGAGAGATCTGCGCCCACCTCCATAGATGCTGAAGGCATCTGGGTGACCAAAATGCACTTTTGTTTCAAAAAGTAACCAAGGCATCACAGGAATAGATGCTAATTGTAAAAGTGCAAATTTTCATGTAAACAGATAACTCTATATATTTGTATGTGTATGTTTTATGTATATATGAGAACACACTGATCCTAGAAGTATTTCCTTTAGAATCAGGAACCATTCAAAGAGATGACTGGTCTGCACAATTATTTAACACTGTTCCGGAAGTGCTAACATGCCTAGACAGGAAGTGAAATCAACACAGTGGAGATTGGCAGGAACAAGGAAGGGCAAGGTTGCATTATGGAGAGTTAACGTGATCATGTGCCTGGAAAACCCAGAAAGTCAAGTGAGAAACTTAAAACCGAAGCGACTCTACTAAGGTGACTGATCACAAAATGAATAAAAAGTTAAATATTTTCTTTATTCATGCGTCGTCTGACAGGGTTTTAGAATGGGAAAATGTTGTTACTTTTTTGTTGTCTTTGGATATGGATTGGAGTAGGTGTGAGAGAGCCCAGTCTTTTGCAACATGGACAGACATGCATGTTTACAACATGGACAGACATGCATGCTTACAACATGGACAGACATGCATGCTTACATGCTCAATACATGATGTGGCAGATGGGATCATTCAATGTTTTAATAAAAAATGATTTATCTTAATGTATATATATAGTTTCGCCTGTGTATATATGTGTTCCTTATAAAGATCTGGTACCTTTGGAGGCCAGAAAAAGGCGTCAGATTCCTGGTAGCTGGCATTTCAGGTAGTTGTGAGATGCCATGTGGGTGCAGGGAATTGAACCCAGTTCCTCTGCAAGAGCAGCAAGTTCCACTAACCACTGAGCCATCTCTCCAGCATCTTTGATTTCTTTTTTATACCTTTATTAAAGAATTCTGATAAGCCTGGTGCGGTGGTGTACACCTGTAATCCTAGCACTCCAAGGTCAAGGCTGGGATATCAAGAATTTTAAGGTCAGCCTGGACTACATAATAAGTTCTAATCTAACCTTGGCTACATAGTTAAACAATACTAATAGGGTAGAGAGATATCTCAGTGGGGAAGGATGCTTGCTCTGGAAGCCTTAGGCTCTAAGCTTGAATTCCCAGAACCTACTTCATTCTTTGGCAAATCCATGTACATGCAAGGGTGCGCATACCTTTGCACTAATATGCTCTCTCTCTCTTCCTCCCTCCCTCCCCCTCTCTCTCTCCCTCCTTCTCTCCCCCCTCACACACACACACATACACCACACGCCACTCAACAGCAAAATAATAAAGTCTCATAAAACCAGTGTTTACCTATGTATTAGGAATAATGAATAAACATTTCTTGAACAAAAATAATTTTACCCCGTATAGACTCTCACTGAAGGCCACTGACAATAACATCCACAGGCATCCTTTGCAGAACTCAGCCACCTACCTCTCAAAGAAAGTCCCACAGACACAAAACTTAGAAGAGAGATGGGTGTAGGCACACTTCATTCTAGGTAGGAGGCCCATTTCTGCCTTCAGGTTCTAAATGGGATCTGTGACCACCAAAGGCAGAGATGCATTTGAGGGAATTGTGGCCTCATTGCGGGGAGTTGAACAGTGGAAATCTCCCACCTCTGAAATGCATTTCTTTTTTCAAATGCACCTTTATACCACAGGTAGGAAGGTAAAATGGGGATGGAGCATGCCTCTTCATTTTGATATCCTCAGACCTGCTAATCTGCATATTTCTATCACCCAGTTGTTGTTCCTACGTGGGACGCCGAGGAGGTGGCCCACAGGCTATATCCATCGGAAAAACTGTGACAAGTTTGGCATTGTGGCTCACGAGCTGGGCCATGTGGTTGGGTTCTGGCATGAACACACTCGGCCAGACCGAGACCAGCATGTCACCATCATCAGAGAAAACATCCAGCCAGGTAAGGGATCTTGGGTGGAATCTAGAAGCTGGCAAGGTTGGACATCCACAGGCTTTGGGACACTAAGAGGAGGGCCTTCTGGAAGCCTCTCAGGCTCATGTCTAGCAGTGGAGGCAGTGACCCCACTTTGCAGACCGTTGCTATGAGGTCTGCTGCTGTCTACCTGTGGCCTTCCTGAGGATGCATCTGCTGAAGTATGTGACTTACAATAGAATAGGAGCCATAATTCTCCCGCCATGTTGAAAGAGGCAGTGAAATCCAATCCCAGTTCCTAAGTGGCAGTGTCTGGGATGATTAGCTAAAAGAGGAGCTCTGGCAGCTTTTATGAGTCACTTTTGTCATGCAATGCAGCCTTTTGATCCGTAATGTGATTAAGATACAAATGCATGCAGAAACATCTCTGCATAGAGTATTCTGCCCAAAGGCAGCAGCATGCACAGATTAAACATGTATGCATACTCTCATGTCAAATAATTTTGTATAAAAGTTTGTATTGGAGCCTGGTGTGGTAGTATTGGCTTATAAGCCACACACTAGGGAGGTTGAGGCAGGAGGATCACAAGTTGGAGGCCAGCCTCGACTGTGAGTTCAAATCTATCTCAGTCAACTAATGAGACCTGTTTCAAAACAAAGAAATACAAACAAAACTACAACCCAAAAGGCAATGTTAAACATGAAAGTAGCTAGCTAAGTTATATGACTCCCTTAAATCTGCTTTGTGTATGTATTTGTACATGTGTGTTCACATGTTTGTGGCATGTGGAGGCCAGAGAACAACCTTGGGTGTTGTTCCTCAGGGCCTTTCCATATTACTTTTTCTGAGAAAAAATTTCTCATTAACCTTGAACTTGTTAAGGCAGCTAGAATGGCTGCTAATAAGCCCTAGGGACCCACCCATCTCTGTCCCAACGGCCAGCTTTTTAACATGGGTTCTGGGAATTGAACTCAAGTCATTGCGCTTATGAGGAGAGCACACCCCAGACCAAACTCCACAGACTGCTTTAAACCTGCTTCAGAGGACAAAACATTTGGGATTTAACTTTCTGAATTATTTTCTTGTTTCTTCACATTGTAAGATCAGAATTTGGGGGAAGGTTTTTGTTTTGTTTTGTTTTACTAAATGTATTTATTTATTCACTTTACAACCCAATATCAGCTCTTCCTTTCCTCCTAGAAACCTCTCATGCAAGTCTTCCCTCATTCCACCTTCCTCTTTTCTTTTAAGAAGGGGAAGCCCCCCCTCCCATTGGGTATCAACCTCCCTCCCTTGTCCTGCACATCAAGTTACTGTGGGACTAGGCACATCCTTTCCTGCTGGCACCAGACAAGGCTGCCCATTTATGGGTTCAGCATCCTTAGGCAGGCAGGCAACAGGCTCAGGGACAGCCGCCACTCCAGTTTCTGGGGAACCTGCATGAAGATCAAGCAGCTCACCTGCTACATATGTGCAGGGGGCCTAGGTCCAGCCCGAGCTTGCTCTTTGGTTGGTGATTCAGTCTCTTGGAACTCCCAAGGGTCTAGGTTAGTTGACTCTGTTGGTCTTCCTGTGAAGTCCCTGTCTTCTTCAGG
Source organism: Mastomys natalensis (assembly GCA_021653895.1). Taxonomy (NCBI): domain Eukaryota; kingdom Metazoa; phylum Chordata; class Mammalia; order Rodentia; family Muridae; genus Mastomys; species Mastomys natalensis. The sequence goes on along the minus strand of JAJTUV010000072.1, from coordinate 1,007,062 downwards.
TCCCTCAGTCTTTCTCCCAACCCTTCCATAAAACTCCCTGAGCCTGGGTGTGAGTCTCTGTATCTCTCTGTTGGCTGCTGGATGAAGGGGGAATTTTTTTTTTAACAAAATATTTTGGATAAGCAGTTTGAGTGCTAATCTTTCTGCAAGCATAGTTGAAAGTTTCATTGGCATTTGGAGAGGGGTATTGGACTGTGGGGTAGAGAGAACATAGGGCTTGCTCTATGTTTCAATTTTCTATTCCAAACAAAACCCAGAAGGCCCACAAGTCCTGTTATCTGGCTGCTCAGGCATCAGGAGCAATAGGAAGTTACCCTGGGCCCTCCTCCCCACAGCTTCCCTTTGAGTACTGCCTTTCTTCCACAGTCCTTAACAGAGTGTTGTGTCACAGGTCAGGAGTATAATTTCTTAAAAATGGAAGCCGGCGAGGTGAGCTCTCTGGGAGAGACCTACGACTTCGACAGCATCATGCACTATGCCCGGAACACCTTCTCAAGGTCGGAACCTTTGCTGGGACATCTGTTTTATTGTACCTGCCTCAGGCTTGGGTAGGAGTCCTGAGGTCTGTGGAGAGTGAGTGGGTCTGGGCATGCTCCTACCATGGCTGACCTGTCCATCCTTGAAAGACAGTGGCCTCTGGGCTGCCGTGAAATACAATCTAATCATGTTCTTGCTAATGAGATGGAATCCTGTTGTGAAGCCGGCATTCCATCATTCCGTCATGTCACAAGGAGCAACTGGAGGAGAGAAAGTATGGAAAGGTCATCTGGGAGAATAACCTAAAGGCTTTTTTGTAGAATTCCCATTGGGAGGGGGCATCTCTGACTAATGCACATCCTAAACAAATCGGGAGATACTTGCCGTTGTCCTAGAAGAGGCTCTGTTTATTGGAATTTAGGCTGTGTCAGAGATGGAAGGACTGTAAACTACAGGTTTTCATGGACTGTAAACCACAGGTTTTCAGGGACAAAGAAAACTAGGCTCCAGCCATCTTGAGAGAGCTCAGGTACTCAGAGTGAGAACAAAGACCCAGATTCCCTGCTTTCAGGTCCCAGGGAATGAGTGCTACTCACCAGAGAAGGGCTGGACCTGCTGTTTACCTCAGGTACACTTGGGGTCTGTCGCATGTGTGGGGTTGTTCAGGGAGATGTGTTCTCCGCACTGCTCCTACTTCTAGTCCACATAAGTGTCTGTGCACAGAAGCTCATCCACACTAGTCCCGGCTGGTAATCTTCCCAGCCTTGAAAGGAAACACTTAAAAGGACACACTGCAAATATTTCCCCCTTTTAAGCCGTTAAGCATCCTCCTACAACAGTCTGTTCATTTATCTAATCCTTTCTCTAGAACGTGTTGAGGTGATTTCCAATGCACGCATGCACACACGCACGAACAAGAGTAAGGTGGGAAAACAGGCAGCCATGCTGAAGTCTGGAAGTCAATGCTCAGAATATATGTCAGCAGGATGTGGAAGCTTGTCAGAGCGAGCAGCAAGTCCTGCATGTGCTTCCTAGTAGGCAAGGCAAAAAGGAAAACGGATCATCCTGAGTCTTCATGTGTGTCAGGATTAAAGGGAGCCATTGGCTTGGCTTTGTTGGCTCTGAATAGGAAACCGATTACCGAGAGAGAGAGAGCTCTTTGGTTCTTGGGCAAGGCATCCCACCTATGAGGTTGCCAAACTGGTAAATCCCAAGCTCCTCAGGGACACTATTTCTCTAGCGCATATCTGCTCCTGTCATGACCTGCCTACTGCACCAAAGTAGGAATCCCAGCCCTCTCACCAGAGAGTGTTGCTCAAATCAGTTTCTGAGTCTCCTGGAGACAGTTGGAGCTGCTGCTCTCTGAGCCCCTTCTGGGTCCAGCCTTGTGTTCAGCAGTCTCTGAGTCTAGTATAGGAGAGTGGGTTGTGGACGGTGATTCTGCACATTGCCACACAGGAGATCTGAAGTGAAAGGGCTTCCTCTTCTGGACAGGTAAACTAGACCTCGAGGATCCATTCTGGGGTTGGGAGGTGTCTTAGTTTCCATTTTTGTTGCTGTAATAAGATACTATGACCAAAGCAACTTAGAGAAAATAATTTATTTCATCTTATACTTCCAGGTCATAGTGCATTATTGAAGAAAGTGAGGCTAGGAACTTGAAGCAGAAACCATAGAGCAGTGGATCTCAACCTTCCTAATGCTGTGATCCTTCAATACAGTTCCTCATGTTGTAGTCACCCCTAACCATAACATTATTTTGTTGCTGCTTCGTAACTGTAAATTTGCCACTGTTATGACTTGTAATGTAAATGTCTGAAATGCAGAATACCTGATAGGTGGGTTATGAACCCACAGGCTTCGAACCACTGCCATAGTGGAATATTGCTTTCTGGCTCACTCAACAGGCTCCTACTTAGTCTGTCTCTGTCTCTCTTTCCCTCTCTCTCAATTATGTACTTCTATTTCATATGTGTTTTGCCTGCATGTATCTAAGTGTCTCTCATCTGTACCTCGTGCCCTCAGAGGCAGCACATTGGATCTCCTGAAACTAGAGTTATAGACTGTTGTGAGCTGCCATGTGGGTCCTGGAAACTGAACCTGGGTCCTCTGTGAGAGCAACAAGTTCTCTTAACTACTGAGCCATATCTGTAGCTCCATAGCTAGTTTTCTTATAACAACCCAAGATCACCTTCCTAGGGAATAGTGCCGCCCACAGTGGAGTGACCTACCTACATCAATTAACGATCAGCATGGCTCCCACAGGGGGCTCATTGACCAATTTGATCTAGGCAGTTCTCTCAGATGACTCTACTCTATGTCAAGCTGATAGGTGAAGCTAACTAGAACATGGAGGGAGTCCCAGGAAGCCAGTGGAGTGGATAGGTTGAAACCTAACCAGGGATAAGAGAGGTGAGTCGGAATGTACGTGTTGAGATTGGACTGAGACTCAACTTAGAAAACATGCAAGGAATAACCTGGCACCACCTGTCAGTCAGAGGCTATGGGCTGGTATATAGAGACAATATCAATTGTCAAGGATACAATGTCACGTTGGCCCAACTGAGAAGCTTGTGCCTTGGGTCTTATTTCTGTAACTTCTGTAGTTCTTCATATCACTTTATAATTTTTGGTCGTGAGCCTACTCTTCAGTGGCTGAGCCATCTCTGTTTATCTGCAACATTCCTCTCCCCCCTGCCCCCTAGACTGAGATCTTTGGACAAAGACACTATCTCATTGTCTTTGAGTCCCTAGCATCCGGTGGTGTTCCAACTAGGTTCCTAGTAGTATTTTGTTACTTTTTAAAGTGAATGTGTAAGGTCAAAGAGGCCTAGAGAGCTGCATCGCAGAAGAATGGGTGAGGAAAGTCCAGTCGTTATTTTTTCTGAGTCTTTGCACCTCCTCATGGTGGTCGTGCCTCTCCAGGGTGGAAGCTGTAGGCCTCTGCTATGTAGAGCATGCAGGGCCATAGCAGCGAAGCTACCTTCCTCTCACTTGCTCCCTGCCATCCACTGCACTAAGTTCTGGGGCCTGAGGTCAAGCAGAGGCTCATTCTACTTTGCCTAACTTTCTTCTTCTTTTCCTAAATATCATTTCCTCTCCTGTGATCTCTAGCTCATAATCGGATCGCTTCTGCCCCTAAGGAGGAAACCTTGACAAACTCCAAAGTCAGCATGAACTAGCTTATCAGCACAGACCAGAGGAAACCCTTGGGCCAAACCCATAAAGTAATCACACCTCATCCAAAGTGCCTGGAATCCCTAGGAGGGAGATTGGCAAGAGACAGCACCAGGGTGTGATGGGCAAGGGGTGCAGGGCCATGGCCCCCAGGCAGACTTCTGCTACTGCTACATCACCCATTGCTGCATAATTCCTCACCAGACTTAGTGTCTTAAACCACAAGTTACTGCTGTTGTTTCTGATACTCTGGGTCAGCCCAGCTCTTTCTTCTTTGGTCTGGTCTTGCTCAGAGCCTGATTGGGCTGGGAGTCTAAAATGGCCATGCACACATCCAGTACTCAGTACCAGCTGGCCATAGCCCATGTCCTCCTTCCCATGACCCGTCACACTTCCGTGGATTTGGCCAGACCCTTCTCTGCTTAAGGACTCAGGGCTGTTAGAGGGCAGCCTGGGTGGGTGTGAGCCTCTCAGTGGCCAGGCTCTAGAACCTGCACACTATCACTTCTGCCACATTCTATTGGTCAGAGCAACCCAGAAGGCTAGAATCAGGGAAGAGAAGAAATACACTCTGCCTCTGAATGATAGAAATGGCAACACTCTTTCAAAGGCACATCACTATCCAGATGGTGAGGTGCGTCGTTTCAACCATCTCCCCCAGCTCTCTTATCAGCTCTTGCCCTAGAGTTTGGAATTCTTCCCTCCACAAATATGTTTTGCTGCAGGTGGATGCCTGTACTGGTATTTCTGATGGTTTTCTGTAAGAGGTTTTAGAAGGTTGTTTTGTACAACAGGCTCTTACTGGCGGGCTTTGTAGGTGTTTTGTTAGATGCCTCTCCCCTTCTAACTGCAACTCATTTCTCTGGATCGCTTCTTTCCTGGGCCTCACTGTACCTTGCCTTTTAGCTTGTGAAGGAGCAGTGGATCGCCTGCAGAGCACAGGCCTGTGGGACAAAGCCCTTCCTGCTGATGGGAAACTCAGTCTCTGAGTCTCTTTACGACCTGAACTCTCTCCTTTCACTCTCTCCCCTCTGGTTTTATTGCCCTTTTTTCCTTTCCCCCTTGGTTGGGCCCAGGCAGTGGGGAATGATGTCCTTAGAAGTTTTGCTGGGCACAGGTCCAGGAGATGAGGAGATAGTTCTCTGGTACAGGGATGTTTTGTTTGGAAAACTCAGAGCTGGCATTTTTATCCTCTAAAGCATCTGCCAAACCTTCCCTGTTTAGCCAGAAGTCAGTGCTGGGCACTATCTATCCAGAAATGGGAAAGGTGTGGTGTTGTAGAACTACATACAGGATGGCTCTGAGAGTGGGCATTCTCCAGAATCCAGCTGTCTGTCAGTAACTCAGAGAATTGCATTGATGTCCTAGCGCTGAAGACCCGAAGACCAGCCATGAGCCAATGTCCAGCCTGAGACTTTTGTCTCAAATACCCCGTCCACCCGGCACTCAGACCATCACCTATTGTGCTCAAGGAGCAAAAGACTTCCGTGCACAGTAGGCAGAAAGATAAAAATCTCTGGCAGAAGGTTCCAGGACTGTGTAGGTGCTGGGGCTGGCTCCCCATTTCTAGCTGTGTTCCCACACCAAGTCACTTGGGAGCCTAGTGACAATAGACCTGCCTCGCAGGGTCCTCTATAGAGGAAAGGACAGGAAGGCACATCGAGAGGCACTAAGAATAGTGGAGGAGGGGACATGGCCTGGACACGGCAGGCTCATTGGTGGCTTTACCAGTCACCCACTAAGTCCAGGTTACTCCTTCCACAACATGCTGATATTTGTTTGCCAAATTTCTCTTTCAAGGAAGCTGTCGTAAGATGCTGTGTCTTTTGTTAGGGCAGTAGTGTCTCTGTTGAATAGCAGGGAACTGAATTCAGAATTTTAGTTGTCTTAGGGGTCATGATTTTGGGTTTCAAACCTGGTGTCAGGATGGGAGAACGGGGTGCCACTGAAGTGTCCTGGGGACTCGGGAAAGTAAGGGCATGAGACTCAGAGAAAGTCAGGACAGAGGGTTAAATGCTGGGCAAAGGAGACCCAACTCTGCTTCTTGGACAGAAAGTATGCTGGGAGTCTGACTGAGAAAAACAAGCCTTTCACAACAAGGTGATGTAAGCAGGAAGAAACGAGATGTGTGTTATCCAGTGGGGCAGAGAATTTAAGAGAGCACAGAGCTGGAGAAAGAGAGAGACAGAGACAGAGAGAAGGACAGAGAGAGACACAGACACAAGAGAACAGAGGACACAGAGAGAACAGTTAATAACTAGACTGTGAAGCTGGGCAGTGGTGGTGCACGTCTTTAATCCCAGCACTTGGGAGGCAGAGGATTTTTGAGTTTGAGGCCAGCCTGGTCTACAGAATGAGTGCCAGGACAGCCAGGGCTACACAGAGAAACCCTGTCTCAATTAATTAATTAATTAATTAAATTAAAAGATAACTAGGCTGTGTATGTTTTAACTGATTCTGTTGCATGTAAATAACTATCTTGTGAAGTTCTTTGAAGATAGTTCCTGATTGTGGCTGCATAATTTAAAAAGTAGACAGGGTTTGTGTTCTCCCCCTTCCCCCAGTCCCTAAGGATAGAAAGGAGAAACCTAGTCTTGAGAAACTTACTTTTGACAGAGGAGAAAATATCATCACATATTTAAAAAAATAGAATGACAAAAAATTAGTCAAGAGAATACGGCAACATCAGATGGGAGAGGTAGAAAGGGTCCTACAAGGCTTTTAAGAGGGGACAGAACTATGGGGATCTAGAGAATGAATAGGAGTCTGTGGGTAGGCGAGACAAGGGGGTGGCGGTAGGGAGTGGGTGTCCTAGGGAGAGGACAGTGTATCTATGCAGGTATTTGTTTGGGCTCTAGAAGGAGATAACACGAGGTATGACTGGAGAGGAGGTCAGAAGCCATGAACCAAGGGCCCAGGCAGTCAAGTGACAGGAAGTTGAGAAGCACACACCTATTCTTGCCTGCTGAGGTGCCCATATTGCAACACTGTAGGACAGGAGCAAAAGAGGCTGAGCCCACAGAAGGGGACACAGTCAGGAAGTTTCTGGAGAAAATTCAGGAAGAGACCTAAGCATGTAACTCAGGCAGTTGTCTGGCACCCAGGAGAAGGGTATGCCGTCAAGGGATGCCTGCAAGGTACTCGGGACAGAACTTGGTCATTGATTTCCTCTCAGTAAGAAGAGAATGAGGAACAGGAAGGAATTGAGAGCACTTTCTGACTCGATCTCCAGAGACAAATGTCAGGAGACAAATCTAAGGGCAGGATGAGTTCAGTTTCTAGCCAAAGTTAGGGATGGATCTAAGTCCCTGACGTAGCTCAGGGAGGTGGTGTCAGGTTTTGGAGTCTCTAGGTGATTCTGAACAGGAAACAATTCTCTGTGGGTAGTTAAAACTCTGTGGTATACCATGGAAAGAGAGCAGAGGCAGGGGCTTCATCCAAGCAGGAAGTAGGTGTGGTTGCTCTCTATCTCTCTCCCAGTCCATGCAGCAAAGCCTGTGAACCCGAGGAGGACAGTGAGGAAAGAGAAGCTGACAGCTTCCAGAGATGTAGAGAGGCTGATGACACTAAGAAGACCACTCTGAGCACGCTGATCTGGTTAGGTCTCAATCAGAGTGAAGAGTGAGCGAAAGCTGAGCACCAAAAAGGGACAGAGACAACTCTTTTCAAAAAGTTGGTTAAGAAAGGAACAGATGAGACTTGGAAACACCTTGTAGGACAGGCCCAAATAGTCTACAGGCAGGGGGGGGGGGGGGTGTCTTGTGCTCTGCATCGAGTTGTGAGTAATCCAGGGATCAGTCAGGCATCTGGGGGTCCTCTTGTGGTTTTAGAAAACCCTTCGAATTTTAGATCTTAGTCACACAAGTGTAGAGTAAGGTGCTAGGGCTATAAGGAGCTTTATCACCAACCAGACAAACTCCTATTGGTCAGGCATAGACTGAGGCTCAGAAAGGTTCAGAGAAGAGAAGGGACTTGTCAAGTTAATCCGCATGGCAAAGGCAGGCCTGGCAGAGGCACATGCAACTTGGCATCTTTTGCTGACTCCTAGTGCTCTTGATTTAGCTCACGGTCCATCTGATCCAGCCAGCAAAAGCACTCAAAGTCTGATTGATCAGCTCATCCACTGTGCTTGTTATCTAGCTGCTGACCAGTTCTCAGGCTCCTCCTGAAGCAGCTCCAAGACCTATCTACACAAAGTGCTGCCTAGTGCACAACTCCAGGGGGCGCCACTCACACTGTGATCTCCAAATGGTGGTCTCTGGTTTGCGCAACATGACAGCCTCCGGGCAAGGGCCTGTCAAGAGCTTCATAGAAGTACTCAGTACACATAAGTGAGGCAGGCTTCCCACTACTGGACTAGGGTATATATTTCAACTTGGCAGTTACTTTCGCATTGGGAAATGAGCAGGCAGATCAGATGAGATGGAATACTGCAAGGTGTCCTGAGTGAAAGAAACCACTCAGTCATGCAGCAAGGGCAGGGGTGGCAAGCAATGGGGATAGGGATGTTGATGGGTTACCACGAAAGAAGCAAAGACTGGGAGTCTCCTCACACAGAGCTTGGCAGCCTTGACTTTTCTCCTCCCCCCACCCTCTTTTTTTTTCTTCCTGTAGAGGAGTTTTTCTTAGACACCATCCTCCCCCGTCGAGACGACAATGGCGTCAGGCCAACCATTGGCCAACGCGTGCGGCTCAGTCAGGGAGATATAGCTCAAGCCAGGAAGCTGTACAAATGCCCAGGTAACTGTGAGCCATGGGGACTCCCAGCAACTCCTAGCATCCCATGCTACACAATGCATGCTGTGTGCAAGCAACCCCATCCCCTTGCTGGGAACTGAAAGGACCACTCCTTGGCAGCTGTGGTTTCTTGTGTCTTTGTTAGGAAGTGTGCAGTGCAGTGCAGAAAGCTGAGAGAGGCGTGTAGCAGGCTCAGAGCCCATAGCCTGACTATGGGAGGCTTTTGAAGTTCTTGACAAAGCACTGAGTGAAGAGAGAAGAGAGCACGCGGAACCAGCACAGTGTGACATACTGCTCTGAGAGCCCCTCTTCTTTTTAGGGAACTGGGGATGTTAATATGGCAAAGAAAGAACCAGGAGCTTCTGGCAGGAAGACAAAGAGCAAGGGGAATGCTTTGGGGATGGTAGGGGTCCGGTTCCCTAAAGCTACAGTCAGAACAAGTCTCTGTGCTGTGTCTTGGGATTAGTTACCAGGTACATGCTATTAAAGACCAAAGAGTATGTTAGGGGTGGAGCAAAGGCTTGTTCTGAGCTAGGGCAGTGGTCCCTCAGATGGACCCTCTGTGCCTTCATCTCTGTTCTGGTTGCATTTCTCTTGTTGTGATAAAATACCCTGACAAAAAGCAGCACAGGAGACGAAGAGCTTTTTTTGACTTAGAGTTTGAAGTTACAATCTATTATGGTAGGGAAGCCAAGGCAGGAACTTAGATGCTCACAGTCAAGAGCAGAGAGAGAAGAAATGCACGGATCCTTCCTTGTTTGCTGACTCATGTACCTTTCTCCTGCATTATATAGCTTGGGACCACCTGCATAGGGAATGGTACCACCTACATTAGGCTGGGTCTTTTTCCTACATCAAATTACAACCCAAGACAACCTCCCATAGACATGCCCACACGCCAACTGATCTAGATAATTCCTCGTTAGGACTCTCTTCCCAGGGGTTCTATCTTGTATCAAGTTGACAATTAAAACTAACCTGCTTGGGTTTCTTCTTGTTCCACGTCATCTTGGGATCAATGCCCCAAGGCACTTTTAAATCCTTGCAAAGTATCAATTGTAGCAGCCAGTTTGTGCCACTGATGGGCAGAATGAACTTTAAGGGACTAGGGAAGACAGAAGGAAGTTCCATCACCAATAGCTACAGTAGCTTTTTCCATACTCTTTGGACAAAATGTATGTGGATTTGTGGCAGAATATTTGAAACTGGGGCAACTGGAGAAAATCTGGGCTGTGACATTGCCCTGCAATGCAGGACCACGGGGACTTCAAAATGCTGTGTAGGCTGCATCCTCACAAAACAAGGAAGTATGTCCAGCCATCTCTCAATCATCTGGGGGCATGCTGGGGCCGAAATGCAGGACACACATATCATATAACCCTCTAAATTCAAAGGGAAACCTTAGAGCTTTCCCTGGGAAATGCCATAGTATTTATTTAGTTACACTGTATAAGCTGCTTATTTCCCCGAAGGCTCCCAGGCAGCTGGTAAATATCTTGGAGCACACAGTAATGTATCTATTCCTGCAGAATGCTGATGACTATTCTAAAATAATTTCCATGGAACCCTCGGGGGTGTTGACTGCTGGGAGTGAGCCTCTCTGTGCCTGGCAGTTGTTCTGTAATGTGACACTGAGGCCCCGATAGCCAGGATTTCCTGAGGCAAGTGATGGGCAGTCCTCCGCATGCCTTTTCCTGTAGCCCAGAAAGCAGCAGAGAATGCTCCAAGGGGTCCCTGCAAGCTAGGGCAATGGTCAAGCAGAGATGGCATCAAGAGAGGGAAGAGATGTTTAAAGAGGCCCGTTTCCTGCACTCAGTGGGAAACCCCATGGTGGGAGTCACTCAGCAAGCCTTTAACTTTATATTTTGGGAGTGTCTGTCTCCATGATTTGGGAAATATAAGTATTTTTTGCTCCTAAGCTACAGGAATCCCCCTTCTTCAATTTCTTTTAAGGATGAACTAGAAGAAGTAATTTTTTCCCATGTAGGTTCTGTGGTTCAGACCCATTCATTACTGGGCAACCTTCAGAGACGGGAAGGGCCCGAGAGCACACTGCTAGAGACCATGCTAGTATAGCTACCTGTACTCCTTCATTTTTCTCTGCTTTCTTGTTTGTTTGGTAGCTCTCTCAGAGGTGAACAGCAAAAGGAAAAGAATTGGGAAGGAGGCAAAGTCAAGCTAAAAACATGAATGAGTTTCAAAGCACATTTTCTTTTGGCTTTCCTGGCTTATACTTCTGTGTTCTCTCTGCACTGCTTGCTGTTGTTAGCAGTCACGAAGGCTCCGGTGTGACTTGATGCATATAGCTCAGCGTTAGAGCATTTGTCTAGCATGCCCAAGGCTCTGGACTCAACCTCTCCCACAACCAATCAGCAAATCAATTCTACAATCCCTGAAACACTCTGTGGGTGCCAAATCCTGAGTGGACCCATTCAGTGTGATGCAGGTGATCTCACTGGGCCCCTGAGGTGGTTCAGCTCATGGGCTGGAGAATTGAGATCTGAACCTAGATCAAGCCACACGGAGTCCCAAGAGCCTTTGGCAGGAGCTCTGGGCGCTACGCCTTGGCACCAAGATGCTACTTTTGCTTGCCCTGGCCAGGAAAAAATGGCTCACTTCCCATCAGTCATCCACAGGGCTTTGGCTTGGGAAAGGCTTTCACTCCACAGGCCTGGGCAGGGTCACTTGGGTGGGAGCCTCATGTGTGTACCTTGTGTGCCCGAATCAGAGTTGTCATTTTGCTTGTGCAGCGTGTGGGGAGACACTACAGGACACAACAGGAAACTTTTCGGCACCTGGTTTCCCAAATGGCTACCCCTCCTATTCCCACTGCGTTTGGAGGATCTCCGTCACCCCAGGGGAAAAGGTAGGTGAGAACACTAATTCTTTTGATTATATCAGTGCATGCTGCACACACCCCTAGGTATCACACCGCACGCCATACACGTGAACTGTTAACATCACCTTTAAAAGGTAGGTTGGACCCCCATCGGGAATAGTGCGGCACCCTGAGCCGGGTAGATTAGGAGGACCCAACCCTTGTGCTGTTAATAATAGCAGCTGTTCTGAGTACCTACTATGTGCCATGTGCACACCTGCTTGCTTTGCATTCCCTGTTTTATGACTTCAAAGCCAGTCTTACCCATATAAATGCCAGCCTGGCATGTACTAAATGTCTACACAGGCTATGAATCAAGCTAACTGTCAGGTGAAGCACACTCTGTCCTGACCATTATGATACTCTAGAGGGCAAGTGTCTAGTCTAGAATGTGTGACATAGTGGAGTAGTGAGTTGGCAGGTGGCAATGTGGGCAGCCCTCCACTTCCATCTGTGTTGGTGTCCAGCCCACACCATTCACTCCAGCCTTGCAAGCAGCTGCTCCATGGCTGCCCTCTGGTAGGGTGGGCTGGTCAGTCATGTGTCTGCTGTCAGATCCAGGAAGGAAGCCATGGACTGCCTTATAACTGGACTCGGAGAATGCCTAGGTTCTGAGCCCCTGGAAGAAAATGTTAGGGACTTGGCAAGCTCTGTATCCATTGGCCTTGAAGATTCCATTGCCCTCTAGAGCTGAGCTCATGACCAGAACTTCTTCTCCTTAGTCCAAGAATGGATATGCTTTGCTCCACTACAGGGCACCTGATGTCTATTCTGTGAACAAAAAATCTGAGGGGAAATTGTCCAACCACATATAGTAAAATACAGAGTGAGTACAGGTGCCTATGGAGGCCAGAAGAGAGCTGGAGCTGATTCAGATTCCCTAAACCCAGATCCCCTGGAGCTGGAGTTACAGGCAGTTATCAGCTACCCAACATGGTGGTGGGACCTGAGCTAGAGTCCTTTGCCAGAAAAATGCACACCATTAACCTCCAAGCCATCTCTAAAGTCTTTATCTTTTCATTGGAAGAATTCAGATATTTTTTTAGCTTGTCTCAGATTAACCCTCTTTCTCAGGCTTTGGTGAGGGGATGTCCCTGTGTTCCCATACATGTCATAGCATGTCTCAGTGTCATCACTACTGTATTCTATCATTTATAGTCCTTAAGCACACTGGAGTCAGAGATCATCCACATATGTCCCAGCATCCCACATTGAATGGCCCAGCCATGGCACAATGAGCCCTTGTCCAATGGGTATGTAGAGTATTAGGATGGAGCCAAGCCTGGACAACTAGAGGTAGAGGGATGTATTAGGTATGTTCAGGTCTTCACAGCCAGCCTACAGATATCCTTACTTCATAACTTTAAGTATAATGTGAGAAGAGAGCAGTCAGTGGCCATGATCCATTTTGAAATATTTTCTACACACTGGATTCTTTCCTCAGTAAGCAGTGTAGTTCACCTAATCACATCCTTGTACCAACTCCACATGCTAGATGGTGATACCCTGTCTATCACAGAGTAGAAAATTGGACTTACTCAAGGTGACTAAATTTGATGAAGAGTTGAGACTTGAACCCACACCACTGAGGACCTGATTACCCGAATACTGGACTATCATCATGTCACAAAAGGAGACAGAGCTTACTCACACATACATTTACACACCTAGGCACTGTCACAATTAAGTATTAAGACAATGCCAGGGCTCGGAAGACTGCACAGCGGACAAGAGTGTAGTATGTGCAAGTGTGAGGATCTGAGTTCAAATCTCCAGCATTCACATGAAAAGCCAGGCGTGGCCTATGCATGCCTGCAACCCCAACATAGGGGGACAGAGACAGGCAGATTTGGAGAGCTTGTTGGCAAACCAGCACAGCCAGAATGGCAAACTTCTGGTTCAGTGAGAAACTGTGTCTCAAGAAAATCAGGGGATGGGAGACAGAGGAAGACAAATGACGTCTTTCTCTGCCTTCTGCATGTGTGTGCATTGGCATACAGAGTGTGTGCATGTACACAGACACACTTGCATACGTATGCAAGCACAGTGTGGTTGTCTTCTTGAACCTAAGATAGAGATCTTTTGTGTGGATATGGCTGTGCCTGCTAGAGATGCTAACAGGCAGAAAGAGGAGGAGGAGGAAGAGGAAGAGGAAGAGGAGGAGGGGCCTGGTAATCCCCACATTGTCGACTTGCTGCACAGCAGGCCTGTGTGATATGTTTGAACCATGTAAGCTTCACTAAGTCTCAATTATTAGTGCTCACTGGGGCACAGAGAACATACATCGCTGAAATTCCTGCAATTATTCCCATTTCTGCCTCAGCCAGCCTTCCCCAGAGCTGCTGGTAATTAGCAAACTGATTGACTCTCGGAGCACCTCTCGCTCATCACCTCTTCCCCCGATGGTCTTTATGGTTCACTAACATACTTAAAATAATCAGCCTGAATAATTATCCCTCTCAGTCAGACCATGAATGTGTTTCCAAGGAAGTTTTACTGACATTTCCTCACTGTAATCTTAAAAGAGCAGAGACTAAAGAATTCTTGTGGGCCAGCTTATAAGCATTCCTGAACCCCGCCACCTCATCACAAGCATGATGCAGAATTGAGAGAAACCCAAGGACACCCCAATTTAAGATGCCGCTCAGCTTGGGTTCTTCACTGCCTAGGCATCTGACAGACACGCCCATGCACCCACAGGCAACCCCATCTGCTGTTCCCTTGCACTCATTCTTTATTTCCTAGGAGACCACTGGGCTCTGTGGAAGCATCTCACTGGATGGGGATTTGCCCTGGGGAAGGAGTGGGCGCTCTGAGTGGTGATCTCCATAGAAAGAAAGGCCTGTAAGGGACTGCGGGGTGTCAGCTGTGATATGCTAAGGGCACACTCGGTATAGTCTAACTTTTCAAAGTATGCTTTTGGAGTCCTTCCTGCATGCTAGACACAGCCAGACATAGCACTAGCCACTCTGTATGCAGGTTCTCTCACAGACTCCTCCACGACCTGGTGGTGTGCACACTGTTTTCCAGATGAGAAAGTCAAGTACTTCTTCAAGATTCTAGAGCCAGTGAGGGGCAGCTGAGGTGTGAACCCAAACCTGTCTGATGAGACAGTCCTGAGAGGGAGAGAGAATGGAGATTCCTAAAGATCCAATATCATGTGGTTCCACCTGCACACAGACTTACTGTGGGACACTTACCTGGGCCCAGTGAGGACTTTTGTAACCTATAGAGCACTGAGAAAGAGACACAGGTTGGCCTTGGAGAGTCTAGAAAACAAGGCATGTTTGACTAATAAGATAAGGGTATAGGGATTTCTTTGGGAGTTTTCTAAGCGTGGGGTAGGGTCAGTCTGAAAAACCTGAGGTGTAAGCTGTGGAAAGCTGGGTAGTCTGAGAATCGTGCCAATGGTAGCCATTAGGGAGAGACGTTGAAGAGAAACAGCACAGTAACACACAGTAAGTGACCAACCAGGAAGAATAAGCAGATGACAGAATTGAATGTGTGGACTGACTTCAGGAAGGCTTTCAGAGATACCACTTCAGGAATGGGATGTCCTGGCTGAGGGATGCTGATCGCAGCTGTGCTCGGATGCACTTGAGCTAACCCCACACTCTCTGGAATGATTGATGATGTTACAAGATCCTTTCGTATCTCTGACCCTCACTGACCCCTTACCTCCTCCCAAATCCCTAGTCTCAACTTGCCCTTGCCTATCTTTAAATGCATCTTGCTTTCTGTAAACCACCTAGCGACTTCAAAAGCTCAAGTGACTCCCCAGACAGAACTAAAGGACCCATCTCCCTCTGTTTACTCCCCATCCCGCCTAAGGTTTATTATTTGATGTCAGGAGACTTCCTGTGTGCGTGTGTTTTGAGAAGATGCTCCTACTGCGGTCTGAGGGCTCTGTATGCTAAGGGGTAACATGAGAACGTCAGTATGTAAGACGAGCCTTTCAGAACTCTTCAGGCTTTGTTGTTCAAACCTACTTTATGGTAATTCTTTACAGATCATCCTAAATTTCACCTCCATGGATTTGTTTAAGAGCCGCCTGTGCTGGTATGATTACGTGGAAATCCGGGATGGTTACTGGAGAAAGGCCCCCCTGTTGGGTGAGTGGACATTAGCCTTCAGAGAGTGAAAGGTGGGGTGTGTTCTCTGGGAGGCTCTCCCTATCGGGAAGGTTCCCTGTGGCAGCTGGTACAGGAAGCTCTCGGGCGCTCTTGTCATTGTAAAACTCTGACCACTCCATTTGGCCACACATGTTAAAGGCTTTTAAAACTGTCAGCGCCTTATGACCCAGCAATTCCACTCCTTGGAATGTCTCCTAGGGAACTAATTAAGGAAGTGTGCAAAGCTCCAGCAACAGGGAGGTGCACTGAAGCGGGAAGAATCAAAGCAATTTAAATGTTCAGCAGCAGCAGGGCTTAGCAGAGTAAATCATGACATACCTTTGCAACTGAAAATTCCCAGCCAATAAAAATAAGGCTGGAGGGAATGTATATCGATACAGAGAGATTTTCCCAGTACTCTGTAACCTGCACACAGTATGTTACAGAGTGGATCAAATAGAATTATTTCAAACACATACATGTACATAAAGATGTGTATAATGCAGGAATTGCAGTTAGTGGCTGTCACAGGCAGAGGTGAGAGGAACAGGACCGGTTTCATAAAGTAAGGAGCACAGCTGTGCTGTCCTAAACTGTCAAAACTAAATTACTTAAACCATTGCATGAACTGAATCTAATGGTGAGGAACCATTTTATGATTTCCAATATAAATCTCAGATAAAATTAGAGATGTAAAGAACCCATAGTGGTTATTTTAGAGGATGTGTGTGTGTGTGTGTGTGTGTGTGTGTGTGTGTGTGTTTCTATTCTGTTCTTTGCTTGGTTATCTCTTCCAGAGTTTCTGATGAGCAGGGATTACTTCTGTGGAGTTGACAAAAGTACAGACTTATCCACCAAAGGCAGCTTGGACCTTTGATCGAAAGATCACAGGAAGATACTAAACAGAGAAAGGCTTCCCGTGAGAGATTTCTCTTGACGATCAGGGAAGATTAATATTGCCTAGAATCAGTGGTCTTGGGTTTTGGGAGCTGAGTCTGGGACTCACTGGTCTGAGGAGGACAGCTATAATGGAGCTGCAGAAAGAGACAGACCAACAAAGAGGCAGATGAAAGAGTTACAGTTGAGTGTGGGGTATCCTCATTGCTAGGACAGTCTGAATGACGCCCTCCTGGCCTCGGGGAAGTCCAAGCTTTTAGTGATAACTTGGTCCCCCCGTATTCCTTCATGTGAGTGGAAAAGCCACACTTGCCATGCTGCCAGTGATGAACCTGGGGAGGAGTGGTTGCCGGGAAGTTGGCTTCAGATGGTCATGAGAAAGAATGCCCTGATGTGTTAGATCCTGGAGGACCAGGATGAGACAATCGCGCCAGACAGGGTCGTCTGTGTCTACGGAATCCGTAGCCTTCTGTATGAGTACTCTGTAGCCTTCAGCTATCAATGGAGATAGCCCACAAGTGCCTGTATCTAGAAAGATGTGAGTTTAATTTCCCGAAGGTACAAACAGGTAGGAATTTGTGTCCTTAGATGCTCCAAAGTGCTAGGAGCAGCTAGGTCTGTGTGCCATTATTGGGAAAAAAATCCACCAGGTAGTTCCTAGTTCAGCTGCACAAGTATTCCTATGCATACTCCCCGGAGTGTGGGCATACGCAAGTGGTTATACTGCTCAAGACAGGGTAGAGCTGGTCTGCACTGGGTTCCGTTTCCTGCCTAAAAGGAACAGACATGGAAGTGGCAGTCAGAGATCTAGGTCACAGGCAGGTGTGCCAAAATGGCAGGGTGTGGGGCAGGGAGATGACTCAGCCAGGAAAGTACTTTTTGCACCGTATAAGGACCAATGTTTGGATCCCTAGCGCCTCCATAAAAAAAAAAAAAAAAAAAAAAACAGGCACTGTAGTGTGTCTATATTCCAGTACTATGGGGTAGTAGTGGAAATAGGTGGGTACCTGGAACCCCAAGCCAGCCACTTTAATTGAACCAATGAGGTCCCGATTCAGCAAGAGACCCTGTTCTCAAAACTAAGGTGGAGAGTCAGGAAGACACATGATGGTGATCTCTGGCCCCACATGTACCTAGACACACATCAAATTGCATCCACATCCACATACATGTGCAAGTACATCTACACACATGTATGCATCCCAGCCTCCCAATCCCTACCCAACAAAGCTGGGATCTTGGGAGCAGGGGTTTTTAAACTGGAAAATATCTCTGGGTAAGAATCCTGGAATACAACTTAGGCAGACCCCACAAAAGTGGGTCATTGAATGTTCGAGTTGGCCTCTCGTGAGTCCCGTCTTAGTACCAAACACACAGAAATGTTGCTCTTCAAAGGGATGGACTAGTCACTGCCAAGCCACGAAGCATTAGGGTGGTGGGCAGCATTGTGCGGTATCTTGTACACCTGTCTACTGTTTGGGTCCTCCACAGTACCATTTTACAAAAGCCATGTGGGAAGAGCTTCATCCGTACAAGGAATCGCAGACCCTCAACCTGACAGATACCTTCAAGTCACTGAAGCCCTCATGGCGCGGGAAAGCCAAGCTCCTCACAAGGCCTCACAGCTAGCTAGTGACTGAAGTCAAACCAGAATCCCGATGTCCTGGTGAAGGGGACAGGTGACAGCTAAATATTGACAGTCCTTCCCTCCCAGGTTGTCAGACGAAACAGTCCATGTGTTGTTTATCTGGGAGTCAAAGTTAACCAGGCTTCCTGTATTTCTGCTTGCCGAGGTTGGCAGCCCTACACCCCAGGAATGGGCTAGACTAAAGCCATGGGAGGAAGGAGCCAAAGTTTCCCAGAGAGAGCCAAGGCATGTCCCAGAGAGTGGACACGGGCTGGTTTCCAGGCGGTCCATTTGCTCGAATGGCAAGCAGGAATGTTCTCAGCAGGGATCCTGGTGTCTCTGCTATGCTCAGTACTGGAATGGAACTTGTGTGGTTTGTCAGTTTATTTGGTAATGGTGATGGCGCTGGTTGATTTTGGGAGGGGGTGGAGTTAGTAGTCATATTTTACCTGAATTATTGCTCTCTTTGTCTCTCTCTTTCTCTCTGTCTCTGTCTTTCTGTCTCTCTCTGTCTCTCTGTCTCTCTGTGTTTCTGTGTTTCTGTCTCTGTGTGTGTGTGTGTGTTTGTGTGCGCGCGTGTGCCCGTCCACGTTCTCTCTCTCTCTCTCTCTCTCTCTCTCTCTCTCTCTCCTCTCTCTCTCTCACACACACACACACACACACACACACACACACAGTGTTGCAGCCAAGGCATGGCCGGGTGCCTGGACCATCACTCTTCATTTGCAGGCACCCACCTTTGCCAACTATTTGGTCTGCTCTGATGTTTCCAAATGCAGTCGTTAGTGAATTTTTATGTTTGGAACAAGTGTATTGTGTTGGCTAAGCTGGTCCCTGGGAGGGGTCAATGCCATGAAATCTGCTGGGGGGAGGCAGGTCAAGGCCCTTTTGGCAGGAGGGAGAGCGGATTAGGGTGGATTGTAAAGTAGGCATCTTTGCTCTGAAAACCTCTGCATCACATTTTCTTTCCCAGGGCAGTGTGCGAAAATCCAGGCATAATGCGTGCATAACTTTTTATGAATGGACCCTTTATGACTCCCCGCAGAGCCCACTTGGAGTGTCCTCATCTGCATCTCCTCTTCTTGATATCCTTATTAAACGCCTCTAAACCCAGAAACCAGATTTCAGTCCAGGAACTGACACCTCTCCCTGTTTTCCGACAGCCTCCCCGGGCTCTTCCGAGGGAGGCTGTTTGTGACCCAGGTTTGCACTTACTGGGTTCAAAAGAAATTTATAGGTGAGAATATTTCACAGCTGGTTAAGGATCACAGATGGGGTTTCTGTGCCAAGGGCCACTTACCTTTAACAGGGTATGTGTCAGGGCTCGGGGGTGGTGACAGAAGAGCCAGCCAATAATCTTAAACGCTGTCTTTCCACATGGATTCCCCTCCCCTGTTGCTGTTAGAGGAAGCAGCCCCAAGCATCATACTTTTGTCTATAGAACTGCCTTGGGATTTGGTGTTTCCACAACACACACAAAAGCCCCTTATCCTGTTTCCTTGAAAGAGGAGGGGAGTTTAGAAAGGTCAGGCTGGTCCTTCGAGTCGCGTGGCCCCACTACTGCAGCTTCCTGGGCAAGGGCAATTTCCCAAATGAACAGAAGTGATAGTGTAGGCCAACAGCCAAGCCTGGCACTGGCACAAACGTGCTTAGTGATCTTTTGTGCTTGTCTTATTCTGAGCTGGAAAGGGAACATGGCACTTTCATTCCCAGGAAGCACTTTGGTATCGTATCCAAAACTGCACAATATTTAGAACTAGACCCCAGTTCCTTTTGATGGTGGTGGTGGTGATGGTGATAGTGGCCTCAAAAGTCTGGATCTCTAACTGCGAAGCTTCAAATCTTGCTTCCACATCCAACTTTGAGACAAATGCTCTCATCCTTACTTTTCTCATCTGTGAAATGGGATAATAACAGTACCCAATTCAGGGAAAAACAGTGTGTCTGTCAGATTTGTCTTGTAGTAACAAAATACCTGAGGGGAATTAACCAGAAAAAGAAAAGGTTTATTTGTGCTTATAGTTTCAGTTCATAGTCACTTGACCTGATTGCTTTCAATTTGGTGACAAGACCAGAAAAGAATGGCAGGAAAAGAATTGCTGGTGCTTCATGGTGACATGAGAGTATGAGACAAGGAGAGAATATTCTTTGAGGACAAGCTTTCATTTATCTAGTCCCCCCCATCTCTAAGTAGCCCTTAAGCTATGAGTCTATCAATTAATGGATTAATCCATTGATAAGGCCTGAGACCTCAAGATTCAGAATCCCCTCCCCCTACACTGGGACCCAGACCTTCAGCCCAGGAGCCTTCTGGGCACAATTAGGGTCCAAACTGTAACCAGTGGGGATGAAATGAGGCAGTCCGTGTGAATTGCTTCAGACACGATCTTACATAGACACAGTCAGTGACAAAGGGGGACTTTGACTATAGCTTCTATGCTGGCAAGACAAAGGCTGACATGTCAACTAAGAGTTACAGAAAGATGTATGATATTTGCCTAGGCAGAACTATACACCCATCCAGGCTGGACAGGGTTAGATCACCCTTAGGCAGGGGTGACAAACGGTTCTTCTCTTGAGTTAGGTCTATAGGTAACAGAATGTAGACCTCCCCGCTCTCATTTGGAATCAGTCCTCAGTGGCTGTGGCGGCCAGGGTTTTAAAAGGAGACGCAGACCGGAAACCTGAGGCAGGTGAAAGAGTCCTGCTTAGGGCTGCTGTGGTCTGACTGCATAATGCTCCCTCTTACTAAAATGCAGTGGTACTCACTCATGTTTAACGTGATACTCCCTCATGTTTAACGTGGTGCTCCCTCCTGCTTACCTGTTGTTTTCTAAAAACTCATCACAAGAAGCATCCATATCATAGATGCCACTCCCAAAGTGTATAGGCCTCCAGTCTGTTTTTCTTCGCGTGTGTTCGTGCATGTGCATGCCGTGTATGCATGAGTGACCATGTATACATATGTAGGTAGGACGCCCACTGGGTGTCACTCTTCAGATACCACCCACCTCTAGGCTGGCTAGCCAGTGAGACCCGCCTCTCTAATGTGAGCATTATAAGAACACACCACCATGCCCAGCTTTCTTACACCATTTCTGGGGCACAAATTTAAATTCTAATATGCTTACACAGAGCCGTTTTCCCCAGCCCTGCCAGTGTAGTTTTCCTTGCCAACATCTTGACAAAAATTTTACTTCACCGAATAGGAAGACCACCAAATCCAAATGGCTAGAGATAGTCAGAACCAGGAGGAAGCAGAGCTGACTGGCAGCCCTCATCCCTGTTTTTCCTCAAAGAATATCAACCAGAGCTGACAATCTGGAAAAGGCCATGGCTTATGCCTTTCTACTACTTTCTCAGAAGAATAAAACCATAATTGTGGTGTCTAGTGCCTCGACCAAGACTTTCCATGCACTGATGGTTAAGTGCCCACCTTTTTTTAAAACTTGGGAGCTGGTTATAGTGGCACATGTTTATAATTCCAGTACTTGAAGGCTGAGGGCAGGAGGATCCAGCAAGCTTGAGGCCAGCCTGGGCTACTTAGTGACTATAATGCCAGCCTAGGCTACATAGTGAGACCTTGGCTTAAACTGTAGCATGGTGGCTACATGAGCTCAAGGCAGCTCAGCCGACAACCCAAAGGTAACAGAGTGCCCAGGGCCCCAAAGGAAGGATGTGGTGTCTTTAGAATTGTCAGGCAAAACAAAATAAACCAACCAACCAAACAAATAACCATCATCAATAGCTCAGTATCATCTCTCTACCGCTGAGACCACCACAAGATCTGCCACAGGACCAGCGTGGCAGGGAAGGTACTTGCCCTGTCTTGTACTTTGAATGCCTGGAATCCAGACTTGTCCTTCATGGGCTTACAGATGTACCATTCTTGAGCCCATATTTGCTTCTCTGTGGACTGGAGGACCAGCTGTCATTTTGAGGGTCATTGCCTACTTCCCATCTTTCCTTCAGGTTGTGGTGAGGTGAGCCCGATGTCCACAGTGTCCTAACAGTCCTTTCTCTTTCAGGGAGGTTTTGTGGCGATAAGGTACCTGAGCCCCTTGTCTCCTCAGACAGCCGACTCTGGGTGGAATTCCGTAGCAGCAGCAGCATCCTGGGCAAGGGCTTCTTTGCTGTATATGAAGGTTTGTTCTTGATAAAGTGGTCAGGCCACTGGCAAGCATCTGTTCTAGAGCAGCCTGCTTCCTTCCCAGGTGTATGGGGCAGCTTGCTAGAGAATCAAGCTCTTATCATAGGGTCTGAGCTAAGGACTGCACACTCCCTCTGTCACACTTGGAAGGCAAAGGCCAAGTGTGCTGAGCTCTTCCACTCAACCTTCCACTGTCACAAGCCCAGTGAGCTCTCCTCCCAGTCCAGCTGGGATATGAAAGGCATCGGGGTATATTGTCCTGTAGAGATGGCAGTGGCAACTGGACACCTGAATGAGCTCAAGCAGGGGCCTGACATCTCTGGACTCTTGCTTCATAAGAGAAAAGAAACCATGGTGCTACCCAGACATCCCCTTTCACGAAAGAGAAGGGCTGTGAAGTCACCCTAGGGCAGCTTCTGTGTATCTTAATTCTCCCGTCTCAGAAAGGAATGGAACTGGAAGCATAGCAAAGCCCCACTTTGCCCTGACGCATTGAAAATTTGGACAGTCCAGATTTTCTCTGGGTAGCTACATGGCTATCCATAGTTAAAACTCAACTTTCCCAAGGCCAGTTTTGTTAAGCCCAGAGGAAAATGCTAGCTCTTGGAGCCACCTTGTGGCAATTAGTAGCTATTCACCTGTGTTTGTAAGACATAATCAAGGACCTTTTTTTTTTCTTGTGTTCTCTCTAAAGCTATGTGTGGGGGAGACATAACCAAAGATGCAGGCCAGATTCAATCTCCCAACTACCCTGACGACTACAGGCCTTCCAAGGAATGTGTGTGGAGGATCACGGTGTCGGATGGGTTTCACGTGGGGCTTACCTTCCAGTCCTTTGAGGTGAGCACTGCTAGGATGTTTTCCAGAGTGTGTACTGATATCTGCTCCATACTTTCTGCTCTATGAAGACAGGTTCTTATAGTAACCCCAGCACTCGGGAGAGCAAGGCAGGAGGAAAATGAGTGTTTAGGCCAGACTGGACCAACCAAAAAAACAAACGGAAGGGATTGGGGGTGGGGTCTGGGGAGATGACTCATCTGTGAAGTGTTTTCTTGTCTTGCTGGCACAAGGGCCTGAGTTTGGTCCCAAGTACCCATAAAGAATCTCTTGTAACCTCGATGTTGGAGGCTATCAAGGCAGACCCCTGGGGCTTGCTAGCAGCCCACCTAGACTGTCTGATGTGCTCGGGAGAAGTGAGGAAGCCTGCCTCAAAACCAAAGTAGGTGTCTTCTGAGGAACAACACCCAAGGTTTGTTTATCTCTGGCCTACACACACACACACACACACACACACACAAACACACACACACAGAGACAGAGAGAGACAAAGACACAGATACGCAGACACACACAAAGAGACACGTACACACAGACACACTATATACAAAGACATTCTTTCTCTGTGTCTCTGTCTCTGTCTCTCTCTCTCTCTCACACACACACAAACACACACATACACACACAGAGACAAGAGAGACATAGACACAGACACAGACACACACACACACACAAAGAGGCACGTACACACACAGTACACATATATACAAAGACATTCTCTGTCTCTGTCTCTGTCTCTGTTCTGTCTCTCTCTCTCTCTCTCACACACACACACACACACACACACACACACAACACATACACACCAAAAACATACACACACACAAGAGACAGCTTTCCACCTTTTGGTTTAAAACAGGAAGCTAAAAGTCCCACTTCAAGCCCATCTTCCTTGTTTCTCTTAGAGCCTCCTCAGCCTGATTCATTTGACTTTTGCATCAGAGACAGATTGGACAAGCTGAGTACGAACTCAGTCAGGTTAGATTTGAGCTGATGGTTAAGTTTTGATTCTGAGTTTAAAAACCTTGAAGCCAAAGCAGCCGGGAGCACCCACATGGCCTCTGTCTTTCTCTTTAGATCGAAAGGCATGACAGTTGTGCATATGACTATCTGGAAATTCGAGATGGTCCCACAGAGGAGAGCACCCTGATTGGCCACTTCTGTGGCTACGAGAAGCCAGAGGCCGTGAAATCCAGTGCCAACCGACTGTGGGTGAAGTTTGTGTCCGACGGCTCCATCAATAAAGCGGGCTTTGCAGCCAATTTCTTCAAGGGTATGGCTTAGCAGTCTGTTCCTGTGTTCATTCATGGGAAGAAATATTGCTTTCTCCAGTTAAAGAATTCTAAAATCTGTGTGAGACCTTAGCAGCAAGCAAAGCTCCTATAGGGCAGGGGCTGCTCATTTTGAACCCTGATAGGGCCCTCTCTGTGGGGTTTACACCTGTGGGGAACAGGCTCTAGCTGGTTTCTGCAAGGAAATTATTCTACTCTATTTGTTCCTGTGATGACCCTTTCGGTTAGGTTTGATTGACCAACACTGAGAAAGGTTGCTCACTCAGGGTCGCTCTTGGACATGAATGACAGGTTAAGGATCTAAACCCTGTCTGACTCCAGATCCCAGACCCTCGACAATCTTGCCTGACACTCCTAGGTATGAGCCAAGAAGCACCCAAGGTCTTCTACTTCAAAGGCATTGTCTCCCACCCCTCATGCTGGTGCCCAGGAGAGTGAGGCGTGAGGACAGTAAGAGAACAAATACCCCCTGATGGAACCAGACCCAGACCACAGAAGCCATACAGCATAAGGAGGGGGTTCCATGTTTCCTCTGAAAAGGCATTCAGGATCCCCCAAAGGATGCACAGCACCCCTAACAAGGACTCAGGAACATTCCCCAGGCCTGGTACACTGTGGCTGGGTCCCCAGGAACATGGCACCAGTCCTTGGTAGAGATAGAGGGTCCCTGCAGCTCCTTCTTGGTGACTTCTTCTTATGGTACCACTTGATGTCCAAGTCACCCATACCCACATCAGGGAGACTGTTTCTTCTCTTCCCTCCTCTCCCATGTCTCACATGGCTGTGAGAGACAAAAATCCCAATCATTCCCATCTTCCTTGTGCCTACTTTTTATTCTATCATTTTAGCTTTTGAGAGAAGATATCACACTGTAATCCAGACTAGCCTCTGACTCACTGGGACTCTTGGGCATTCTCATGCCTCAGCTTCTGCTCAGATTACAGATGTGACCCACTGTGCCCAGCCCTGCCTCTTCTTAAGTTCTTTTCCTAGGTTCTCCTTGAAGGGTTGACATCAGGAGAACTGACGTCCAGAAAAATTACCCCGCTAGGCAGCCTCATTTCCTTACCGAAGCCTCAGTTTCCCCTTGTAGAACAGAAGAAAGAAAATGTGTTGAGTTGTGAAGCTCCTATGAGATGATGGCTTGGAGACGCTTTGCAAGCTGTTGGGTTCCATGTGAGATTACTGTTCTTCCCTTTTGTGGCTTGCAGGTAAGAGTGAAAATCTTAACGCCCAGTTTACTCTGACCATCGAGGCCACAGTAGGATGCCCCAGAGTGCAGTATCTGGCTCGTGTGTCTTTGCCAGAAGGAGGGAACTGGAAGCAGAACCACAAAGCCTGTGGCAGAGCCAGCATGAGCCAGAGAACCTTGTGCCTTGATGCCAGTTGGCACCAGCCTTTGCCTGGGGCCCAGCTGGCCCATAACACTGGCCGAGGTGCCAGCTGGCCTCAACACTGATCTCCTAGTGCCAGATGGCAGCCCTTCTTAGAGCCAATTGGCTAGGCAGCAGGCAGAGCCTTACACTTCTGCTTATTTTAAGAGAGGATGGTGGCATTCGAGGCTTGGCTGGTCCAAGGGGTGTGACAACCATCTTGAATCCCAACACACTATCATTCCAGTGCAGAGGGACCATAGGGGATGCAGGGTGGGGAGGCTTTCTTCTAGGTATTTCTTCAAAGCCCTGGGGCGTGCTTTAATGTCCCTTAACTCTCTCTGAAGTTCTTTTAAGATCTTTTCCGGATCTCATTACTGAGCCACAGAATGGCTCTTTCTTTTCCTGTGTGCCTAGAGAATGGAAAGAAACCAGAGCTGTGGCCAGACCCAGCTAAGCTCTGGTTCCAGCTCATTTTTACCTGCATGATCCTAGATCTCCCTAGAAGATGTGCCCTGTTTGGAATGAGCATAAGCCAGTGGGCAAGTGGCACTGTGGAGGCCATGTAGCCGGCCAGACTCTGGCGAGAATGATGTCTGCTTGCCTGCCACTTACTGACAATGGCATGGTGCTGCGGACAGCAACACAGCCCACTGCCCTGAAGCTTTTCTCCAGCTCCCTGGCTAATGTATCCTTTTGTCTCTGCAGGAATGGAGTTTTCTTTGCTTTAAATCCATTCTACTAACTTCTCTCCCTCCATCAGTCAATAAGGCTAAGAAATGGTGATCCCCTCTTTCTTGCCTCTGTGCCCTGACCACAATCACCACAGCTCCAGGCATCAGGGCTTCTCCTTCCTTCCCCTTGGGTCTTTATTTATCTTTATCCTTTCTCACGGAATCCTTTCTAAGTTTCCTCTGCTCTCTGGTCCATTTCTTTGATCTGCTGGGTCCCTCCTGTCTGTCCATTCCGTCTTCACTGACCCATACTGCAGCCCCTCCCTTCACAAGCCCTTGCCCCTCTCCTTGCCTCCTGATCACTGTCATTTAGTCCAGGCTGTTTCTCCATCTAGCCTTCCCATCATCATCTTTACAATTCCTGGAGGTAAAGAAATTACACAGAGTTGTCTGAAGTGACCACCCTGCACAGACAATATACCAGTCTTTCATGGATATAATTTTCAATCACCACAAAAGCCAAGGCTGCTCTTGTCATTTTAAAAGTAGAGGAAGGCTCAGAGAATCTAAACAACTGGCATCCAAGTCATATGATTGGATCATATTGGTTGGTCCAACCTGACTCAGCTCATCTGGAACCCAGGACTCTTTCTATTGCTCCATATTATCCTATATATTTCTCTTATTCCAAAATTTCTGAAAAATATTTTAGATGCCTAAGAAAGTGCTTTGCATATTTCAACACAGTGAGTGAATAGCTTGAACAATGCTTCCTGCTACATTTACTAATGGCCACAGACAACTTCACCTCCCTGCCTACAGCATCTTTTCGCACCCAATGACCAACTCATTTCAGTCATTGTTGAGCCCAAGAACACCTGGCACTCAGAGTTCCTCTGTGTGCTCTCCACTGAGCGAAACACTGGGGTATTGACAAGCCACCTTCTCCCTGGAGAAGGGCGATCAAACTGATAAGGAATGTGTGCAGAACAGACAGGGAAGAAGGCAGAATGTGGGTTCATTTGGGTCGGAAGAGGGAAGCAGAGAGGGAAAGACAGAGAGGGCGTTGCGTTTGTGAAGGACCAATGAGCTGAAGTCTGAGGAGCCAGACAACCCAAGGAAACCTCTGAGAAACAGTAGGCCAGGATCTGAGAAACTACCCATCAAGGATGTTTTTAAAGAGGTCCTGCCCGTGGTGGTGAGGTTGGCTATCTATTGTTTCAGGCTGTTCCCAACCCTTAGCCATTCTGATTTCTTTCGTTTCCTTGTGTAATCCGTTCTTTCAAGATTTGCCCAACAGCTTCATACTTCCTCTGCCTCTCGTTCCTCGGGTGCCACAGATTGGCACTCCCCTTCCTGCCCTGCCCACTTTGCATTTTTAATGATGTTGCGTTGTCTCTTCAATAGACTCTTCTGGATGACGCAGAGCATATCCTATGTGCTATCTATCATGGACCGACATGCCACATTTTCCTGTTATCTCTGATACTTGTCGTAGAGATGGGCAGTGCTAAGGATTTTTTTCCTTACTTCAGTGGCTTGTTAGCTAACATCTCCTGAGGGATTCTCCAGTGACTCCTGTGATCCGTCCATGGTCAGAGCTCATAGTATCTGACACACTGTTGTTTCATGCCCTGAGCACACTACTAGTCACCTGCTTGTGCTGAACTCTCAGGCTACCCACGCCCCAAGCTCTCTCCCTGCCTACCCAACAATTTCTCCCAAGTACAGTAGTTAACCTGAGAGCCCAGTGTTTTCTATAACGTCTTAAGAATTTCTACTTAAAAAAATGCTGTTCTGTCAAGGATACTAGTACATCTTCGTCTAGAAATGCAGCCTTCTATTATCATCCTTTACTGAGTGCCCCTAAGAAGTTCTGTGGCACTAAAATGATGAAGCCCTTGGTGTGGAACCTGGTGAGATTTATAAAACCAGTCATGTATACTGGATGGGTACCTCGCTTAAATCTATTCTCCAGGCCTGGTCCTTTCCATTCTGGATAACTAGATGCCCCTGCTTATGTGATCAGGATCTCACCTTTGACTGTAGCTGCATATGACTGTTGAGTGTAGACAAAGGAGTTTTTAGGAGTGACCACTAGAAGTAGCTCTTGTCATAGAGGAATGTACCAAGAGTCCTAGGATATAGAAGGGAGGAAGTGGACTGTACATCTTGGTGACAATTTAGCCCTGTCACCTTCCCTCCCCACAGAGGTGGATGAGTGCTCCTGGCCAGACCATGGTGGATGTGAGCAGCGCTGTGTAAACACACTTGGCAGCTACACGTGTGCCTGTGACCCTGGCTACGAGCTGGCTGCCGACAAGAAGACATGTGAAGGTTGGTGTTGGATCTGTCAAGTTGAAATGACAGGGAATGAGAGACAAGTTTAAGAAGTGGGGACAGAGATAGGCAGGTTGTTGGTATGAAATAACAATGTGCAGAATGCCTACTTTTCAAAGGCAGAAACAACGGGGGGACAATCACAAACATAACAGGTTCCATCCACCCTTGAAACTGTGAGACAGAGGCTGCAGCTTGTCCCTGCTGTGAGTATGTAACATTCATGTGGTTGTCATGGCGAGACCACAAGGAACTATGATCACTGTGGCGTGACTCAGTTGATAGCCTTTCCCACATGGCCTGGGTTCAGCCACATGAATGCTCATACAAGCCAGGCACAGTGAGGAGCTTGACGCAGACATCTCTAACTCTCCTTTGGTCCAAGACCTGTGGAGACCCCGACTGTGCCACTGTGTGATAGGTCAAATGTGCCGCCATCACTTAAAAAGCAGTAGACATGTCCCCAACTCATTCCTCCAAAGCCTCAGTGGAAACTGTTCAACTAGATAAAAAGAATCTGAGTCAGTTCAGACTGTCTGACTTCTTCCTGATTATAAAGGACAGCAGGTCTTCCTGATGCCTGGGGGAAATTGCAGTCACCTGGAACCAAAAACAAATGCATCTAAAATGTTTCCCTCCAGCAGTGGCCTGTGGTGGATTCATTACCAAGCTAAACGGCACCATCACCAGCCCTGGATGGCCGAAGGAGTACCCCACAAACAAGAACTGTGTCTGGCAGGTGGTGGCCCCCATGCAGTACCGCATCTCCCTACAGTTTTGAAGCCTTTGAGCTGGAAGGCAATGACGTACGTCTCAGCCCCGTGACTGATGTGTCTGCCTTTGTGACTGGGTTGTGGCTCTGTTGAGAAGTGACTCAGAACTAGAACAGGCTCTCCAGGCATCAGGGTGGCTTGGGTGAAGTTGCTACCGCTGGTGGAGACCTGGAGTGCAGACTAGGCAGAACTGGAGGTTGTGGAGAAGGGGGCGTGTCCATGTGTGTGTGCCCTTTTACTGAGTCCAAGGAAGATGGGGTAAGAGTAAAGGAGCAGGAGCTGGGGATAGAGCAGTCAGGACAGATCTAAACTCCAATGGGAGGAGCTGGGAGTTGCGAGTGTCCAGCTGAGGCTCTGAGGACCAGCAGCAGACAAGAATACTAAAAACATCCTGTTCCTTTCTTTCTCTTGGAAGTGGCTATGGATAACCAAGTTAGAGGAGGGCTACATAGTAGTCCACAGCCAGAGTGGTGACAGGAACATCCCACATCTGCACCTAGGATAGTATGAGTCCATGGGACTACATGTACTTCTCCACATACCCCTGCCACACCCCAGCTGGGACTGCCACCTTAACATCAGCAGTGGCCCAGCCCTTACCCACTCCATAGTCCTTTAGGTTACCCAGAGAGATGTCCACACCAAAATCCTGAGACAGGAGGCTCAAGAGATGGCTGAACAGTTAAGAGGAAGTACTGCTCTTACAGAGGACCCAAGCTCAATTCCACGAACCTTCATTGGGCGGCTCACAACTGCATATAACTCTTCTGACCTCCATGGCCACCTGCACTCACGTGTGCAAATCCACACACACATATAATAACAAAAATAAAACACATCTTTAAACATAAAACAAACAAAGGGGGAAAACAGTGATGGAAGGCTCCTCAAGGTTAACTTCAAAGTGAGTACTGCAGAAAACAAACTAGACATTTGAAAGTAACTGAGCAGACATGCAGCGTTTAAGTCGTTTTCAAAGTAAATTCTTTCAAAGTAGGCACATGAGGTAATGTGGACTCTGTTCCAGCTCTACCACTGCTGAGCCAGGTGACTTCAGACAAAAGTCTTTTACTTTCTCACCATTAGTTTGCCTGCAGGAGGCTATGATAGACTTGGATGGTGACCGTAGTGTGAAGACATTTTCTCCCATGCTGTCCCCTCTTTTGCCACCTCCTAACAGCAGGGGCCCATTGCTGAAGCCAAGCCTTGTGGTTGCCCAAGAGATAAATGACTAGAGAAGCAGGTAGAGATCCTGCCTTATGCTGCCAGGCAGTGGGACCTCACAGAGCCTCAGCTGAAAGCCAAAGTCCCTGTCACCCTCTGGTGCTCACCGACATAGTGACAATCCAGAGGACTCAATCTCTAAGACTGATTGGGCCCATTTGCCCACAGGGAAGGGTGTAGTTTGGGGGTGAGGAGGCATATTTCACACAATTCTAAAATACAATGGGTCCTCCCTCTGATGAGGACCTATGAACATCAGCAGGAGGACTTCTGGAGGGAGGAGGGAGAGGAGAGGTTGTTCTGAGCTGTGGTAGCTGGTTTGTACTCTGGATGCCATCTTAACTGTCACCATGAAATACAAGGGTGAAGCTACAATCCAAGAGTCTGAGGACACCACAACTATGGTGTCAAGAGGGCACAGAAGGGGAGGTGATATCAGTGCTCCTGAGACACATAGATGGAGTAGCTGAGGGGCACCATACTGCCCTGGTCCCTGTTCCTTCACAGGTCTGTAAGTATGACTTCGTAGAGGTGCGCAGCGGCTTGTCCCCAGATGCCAAACTTCATGGCAAGTTCTGTGGCTCTGAGACCCCGGAGGTCATCACAGTCGCAGAGCAACAACATGCGCGTGGAGTTCAAGTCTGACAACACCGTCTCCAAGCGAGGCTTCAGGGCTCACTTCTTCTCAGGCAGGTGGGGCGGGCCTGCAGAGGCCCGTAAGGCTCCTGGACTCCGGGTTCCTGCAGCCTCCTCCCTGCCTTCTCCAGCTTCCTCTCCATCTTGTACCCCGATAGCGGCCTTTATACTGTGGCCCAGTTCATCTTCTAGGGATACCCCAACAAGTTATCATATATCAAGTGCAGCTTAAAACAAAGAACTTTTACTCTAGGATCTATGAGACAGAAATCAGAATTCAAGGACAACAAAAAGTACATAGTAGGTCCTGTTGGTCACATCCCACTGGTATATGAACTGTCCAGTGGGTGCTTTGGATCTCTGTCTTAGCGCTCAGCATTGAAGCAGGTCTATTGTTTGTTGGTTTTACAGGCACTCGGCGTTCTGTGTCTGGCGTTTGAGCCAGGCAGTCTCTCACTGAGCAAGCTCTGTTTTGTGTTATGGGCACAACACAGACCTGAGTTCAGAGGATGCCTGGATGGCACCCAACATTGCATAAGCTTCTTCCTGGTTGGGAAGGCCAGAAAGACAACATTCTACTAAGACCCAGCTTAGGTCAGGCTTGACAAGGGCTAGTATTTGGAGGAGAGGGGGCCTGAGGCAATGGGGAAAGGCTCTTTGCCGGATACATGTGGTCTGGGCCAGATCTGAAGGGCTGAGGTACAGCTAGTATGACTAGAAAGAAAGTGACCAAAGTCTGGAGAATAGGGAATGTCATAAACTTGGATTTAGGAGGTCCCCAGTGTTCTCAAAGACTGAGATAAGACCAGACTGGCAGGGACCAGCCTGTCTGGGGAGGCCACAGGTGGGCCAGGTCAGGCAGGCTTGGTCATAATGAACCATGAAGAGTGAGTGGCTGAAGCTTGAGACCCATGGAACCAGGATGGAGAGCTCTCTGTAGGTTCTGAGCAAGGAGGCCTACAAATACCATGTGGTCAAACCAGGCCAGGCAGGATGGAGCTGACAGGGTTGGAAATCTCCTCAGAGGAGAAGATGCAAGGCCCTGATGAGTGGTACAGTTCCATGCTCGCACACAGAACCTGGGGCAGAGAAGCTCTATGTGAGGGTAGTAATCCATGAATGTCAGCAAGAGGACCTAGGAAAGGAAGAGGAGGAGGAAGAGGAAGAGGAAGAAGAGGAGAAAGGGAGAAGAAGAGGAGAAAAAGGAAGAGGAATAGGAGGATGAAGAAGAGAAGGAAAAGGAGAGAGAAGGAGAAAGATGAGGAGAAGAGGAGAAAGGAGGAAGAGGAGGAGAAGGAGGAGGAAGGGCCTGTACTGGGCTGTGCAGTCAATTTGCATCTAAGAGCTCTGGATGGGGTCTTGGTTGTCCCCATGAAATACAAGGATGAAGCTACAGTATGAACAACTAGGATACCACATCTAGAGTGGCAAGAGAGTAGTGAGGGAAAGGTGACCCAATAGCCCCTGAGGCACACATAGAGTGGGATAAAAGGGGGGTGGGGGAAGGAATGGAGTGGAGACAGAACCTTATTTACTGCAGAAGGCAGGTGGCCATGGAAAAGTCCACAGAGTCAGAGCCTCGGGAATCACAGGATAAGAGCCAACACTGGAGGTCACACGTGACTGTAATGATAGCAAATGACACTTCCTGGGGGGGGGGGGCTAGACACTCTCCCGAGGGTTTCCCCATTCCCATTTGTTTCCCCTGCAGCATCCTAGGGAGGCACAACTTCAATCACTGCCCTGCCCTTCCCTCTGCACACACGGGACAGTGTGTGTCCAGACCTTTGGGTCATAGTCTGCTTCTTGCCGAATGAGTAGGCATATGAGCTGCCTTGGCCTGTTTCTTTGCATATAAGCTGGGGTGCAGCTATGCTTGTCTAAGCTCAAGTGGGAATTAACTTAGATGACTTAAATAACTTAGATAAAGAAGTGTCGGGGCCCATCCTGTGGTTACTATTCAGTATACAGTTGGGCATTTATTGCTGCTGTTGCTGTTCATGTGAGCCTGTCCTCCAGGGAGCTCCTTGGTTTGGGTGGGAAGCAAGATAAGAACATATGTTCTATACATAAAAGTGATTTAGCAGCACAGAGAAGCCCCCAAGAGACCAATGGATGCCCCAAACATCCCAAACAAAGATGTTCCTTCTGTGACCAACACCCCTTTAAGGGACTGTGATCTGGGAAGCTCCCTGGAGGAAGCTACTTTAGAGCAGGTTCTGAGCCTCAAGGGACAGCGGCAGGCTGGTGGCTCTTCTTAGGAGAGTCCATTGATCCCAGCAGACAAAGACGAGTGTGCCAAAGACAATGGCGGCTGCCAGCAGGAGTGTGTCAACACGTTTCGGGAGCTACCTGTGCAGATGCAGGAACGGGTACCGGCTGCATGAGAATGGACACGACTGTAAAGAGGGTGAGCGGGAGCTGTGGGGTGGGTACTGTCTGCGGCTGCACCCGCTTCCCCAGGTGTGTGAGTGGGTAATGGAGGCTTGGGTGGGAGTTAGCCCGGGGAGCTACCATCTGCAGAACGCCATGAGAGCTCTGTCTGAATCTTCAGTCTAGGGGCCCTCCAGCAGGATACCACTCTGGTGGCCCTCCTGAAGGACAGCTGTTCTCTTCAGGAGGCCACCATGAGTGGCTAATTAATCCAGTAGGCTTCAGAATTAGCACACATCGATCTAAATCGTGGCTTTGCCATTCCCTTGCTGTGCAACCTTCAGTTAGCTACTTAAATACTCTGAGCTTCAGTTTCCTCCTCTGTGACAGTAGGGTAAACATGCCTCTTTCCTAAGGGTTTTTATAAGGGTTAAAGCCTGCCTAGGAAGTGTCTGAGACAGGATGGTCCATACTGTGTACTCTAAGTGTCAATAAATACCAGGCCCATGTCTTTGTCATAAACATCCCGCAGTAGGACTGAGCGTGAAGTAGGGGGACTTTTGCCTGTTTCCTTCTTTAGTGTCTGCTGAGGGTCTTCCAGAGTCAGATGGCTTTGCATATGCCACCATTGTGAAGGAAGCCTGCCCTTAGCTTTTCCGTTGCCCAGTGAAGGGAGTTTGTGTATCTTTGATAAACATAGCTTCAGGCCTTGCCCTGCCCTGGGCACAGTAAGGGAGGGGGAGAATGGGGAAGATGTGAAGGCCTGTGCCTCCTTCCATTTCCTCATTTGAAGACTGGGAGATTAAGTGAGCAGGTGCATGCAAACCACTTACCACAGAGGAAGACAGTCAAAATAGTATCACCAAGCAGGCTGTGTACCACTCCCGGATAATAATGGTGACCTAGATGGAACTGATGGGGGGAAGGACATAGAGACCGCATGGGGATCTCTGTTAAAATTCACCATGGATGGTACTCTCTAGGCCTTTTACATGGGACGCTAACTCGCATGTGTGAGCCTGAACCCTTTTTACACATGAGGACATGAGAGGTCTTGATGCCATACGTTGTAGATCCAGTACTCTCACTGAACTCCATCTGACCCCAGGACACTAAGTCGGCCACATCCCCAGTGCCAACCGCCATGTAAACAGTCATAGTCCTTGAAATGTCTCTCCTCCTGTGCTGGTCAAGCAAAGTCAATGCCAGGTCACACCAGATGCAGGCTGGCTGCATTGGCTATTGACCTTGAGACCCCCTGTGATGTGCCTCCAGCTGAATGAACCCTCTGTGTGTCCCCTTGTGACCTCCAGCTGGCTGTGCATACAGGATCAGCAATGCAGAGGGGACCCTGATGAGCCCCAACTGGCCTGACAAATACCCCAGCCGGAAGGAATGTACCTGGAACATTTCATCAACCGCAGGCCACAGGGTGAAAATTGTGAGTCGCCTCATTAGTTTGTTAAGAGCACAAACTTCGGCATTAGGCAGACATGGGTTCAAGTCCCTGCTCCATGATCAGCGTGGAACATGTCCAGGTCTCAGTTTTCCTGTTGGGAAATGGGGAGATGCTGTGAATCTTGCAGTGGGTGCTCTGACAGCACTGCTCACAGCAGCGCTGTGTGAGGTGGCGGCCACCACGCAGGCCTGCAGTGCTGTGTGGGATTCAGTCGTGTCCAGAGCTGATCTCTAATAGAAATCTTACTCTTGAAGAAGAAAACAAAAACAAAAGACTTAATTTGCATAGAATGTTGAGAGGGAAGGCCATAAGTCCTCAGGTCCCCCGTTCCCACTCTAGAAATTTGTGACTCTCCTCAGAAGTTTCCCACATAAGGGAAAAACATGTACCTTTATTTTTCTTACTCAAATCACTCAATATAGAATAAATACAATTGTTCATACTTGTTTGAAATCTAGATCTTTGTCAATTAACAATAGGACCAGTGTATTAAGTCGTCCTTCAGTTAAAAAACAATTGCCTTGCAAATCATGTAAAGTCTCACTTACATACTGACGTGTGGTCTCACAGCACATGTCATTATTTATAAATAAAAAAAACCCAACAAAACAAAACACCTCACACACACACACATACACACACACACACACACACACACACAGCACATGCAGGAGCACACTCACACAGGAATACTTGCAGGCACACAGATACGCACAGGTACACTCACAGAAACATATACATACAAGCATACACAGGAACCATCACACACACACACAAATGCACAGACACACACAGAAGCACACTCACAGACATATATACACAAACATACACAGCAACACTTACAGACATACAGATACACACAGATGCACACATACCCTCATAGACAAATACACACACCACACACCTCAGACTGTTGAGATGGGCAAGATGAGCCTTATGAATGACATACTGAAAAACGCAGGGAAGAGGGAAGAGAACAGAGGAGGAAGAAAGAGTGATCTGTAGATGATAATGTCAGGGTGTTTCCTGCTGTACAAGGGTAAATGAACAGGCTCCCAAGGTATCATGGATACAGAAGGACCCCAAACCATGGGGCATGCTCCTTAGGCTCCTCCTGTACATGCCATGTGCTGCCTATGTAGAAACTACCTTCTTCTGCCCTGGGTCCCTCAGAACACTGTAGACTCTGGATGAGGGTGAGTTAGGAGTGCCTTCGAAGGACCAGCTTTGCCCTAGACTGCCATCTGCTGGAAAGATGCTCTGTTGTTCTGCAATGTCCTTTCCTGCCAGTCGTAAAGAACAGCATTCCCTGGGGGTGGGACCTCAAAACTGCAAAGTGGGAAGCCTTTATCTGAGGTGTCTGCATACAAGAATTATTTTAAAAAAAACAAAACAACAAACACTTCCTTGAAAATTGTTGGTGAGCATGTGGACAGAACTCTGTCTTTTGTTAATATAAAGTGACCTCTGCACACAACCAGCGTCCCCCTTCCCACTCTATCCCCATCCAAGCCTTCACCTAACACTCCCTGCTCACCATGACAGCACAGGCAGGCTCTCAACCAGCCAGGCATCTACCCAGCACCAACGAGCTGTATATGGCCAGAAACTGTTGAGTTCCTCAGGCCAACAACCAGGGACAGTCTCTGATGGAAGGACTGGTAAGAAAGGAGGCAGCAGAATCTGGTTGTGGTTAACAGTGTGACCTGCAGAAAGTTGGCTCTGGGTCCTGTTCAATTCTTACTCCAGCTGAACAGATTTAAGCAAGCCAACTGGCATCTTTATGACTCAGTTTCTCCTTCTGCTCACTTGGGATAATAATAGATCTTCATAACCTCATTAGAATTTAAGTGAGAAAATTTTCATCATTTATTGGAATGGAAAAAAACACCCAACAAATGTCAACCACTTTGAGGGACGATGGAAGAACAGTGTGGCCTTGCTCAAAGCCACTGTGATTTCAAGTGTATGGCAGTGGGCACAGGCTAACAGTGACAGCTCTGAAGCCACAGGTCGTGGGTTACATACATTCTCTGCCAGTGAGGATGCTGGCCATGTCATCCTAATGTCTTTTTTAGGGGTTGTACACTGAACAGGGTTGCAAGGACTGGATGAGGGGACATTGGTAAAGCCTGTAACAGAGCTGCCAGCATGGGTGAGCAGCTCAGTACTAGCTGGCTCCTAGCATTAGAGGAAGGGTGGAAGAAGAAATCTGGGCAGCTGGCTCTGGGACTGGATGTCCTATCATCACAGGCAATGGTGGGTGCCCCTAAAAGGCAGGCAGACACCTCCAGGCCCTGGGTGCCCCTCCCTTCTCAATGCCAGATCCTTGCCTCACTTTCTGCTCTCCCCTCCCCAGACATTCAGTGAGTTTGAGGTTGAACAGCATCAGGAATGTGCCTACGACCACCTGGAACTGTACGACGGGACGGACAGCTTGGCTCCCATCCTCGGCCGCTTCTGTGGCAGCAAGAAGCCGGATCCCGTGGTGGCCACAGGAAGCAGCCTGTTCCTCAGGTTTTACTCGGATGCCTCGGTGCAGAGGAAAGGCTTCCAGGCTGTGCACAGCACAGGTGCGGGGCTGATGGCTCCAGGCGAGCACCTCACAGCCTCGGGGAGGGAGGGAGTAGC
Source organism: Mastomys natalensis (assembly GCA_021653895.1). Classification (NCBI taxonomy): domain Eukaryota; kingdom Metazoa; phylum Chordata; class Mammalia; order Rodentia; family Muridae; genus Mastomys; species Mastomys natalensis. The sequence continues at coordinate 969,395 of JAJTUV010000072.1, read as the reverse complement.
GAGCTCAGTCGTCCTGGTTAAAGATGCACGGGCAGCTGCCATGGGTCCAACAGCTGCTCTCTTATGCTGTTTTACCTTACAAAACTGGATGTGGGCTACGTATGCTTGGTTGGTGCTGTGTGGTCGTCATCCCCCTCCCCCTTCCTCTTTCCCTCCTCCGTTTCTCTCTTTTCAACTGTGTCATTTTGCTGGCTTGTGAAGTGCAAAGGTCTGAAAACTGAATGGAAGCGAGCAGCCATTTTACTCTCGAGGGGCCACTTCTGGAAAAGGTTGCTTTTTCTTGTCATTTTTTTTTTTCCCTCGCACTCCAAAAGTCAGTAGCTCTGCCGGGTCCTTTGAAAGAAAATGTATGTGCTTCTGACTTGCCTATACTGTTAATATAGAGTAAGAGAGAACACTCCACTCTGCCATTTCAGCCCTAGCCCTGTGAGGAGTGTAGGCCCTTTGGTTTGTGGCAGAGCCAGAGGCTGACCAAGACCCTGCAGGCTTTTGTTTGTGGTGCTGAGCCGGAGGTCATGACCGTGGGACACTGCCCTTCTGTTTATCAGACCCCTTTCCCACCGTGACACTTTTTAGTTAGCTCCTTCCCCTCTCCTCATCCCACTCCCTTAAATCAGAGCCAGAAAACAGGGCTCAGAGCTTACAGAACGGCAGTCCCTATGTCTATGGCAGTACAGAGTTCCTGCTTAGCCAGGTACCACACACTTCATGAGATCCTCTCTAGCCTCCTAAGGATCTATGCTTCCTCCACAGGAGGTTAGGGCCACTGAGGAGGGACCTCACCTTCTTGTCCCTTCAGCCTGAAATCTGGGTGCTCTGGGTCAGAGAACTGGCTCAGTGGTTAAGAGCACTGGCTGCGCTTGCACAGGACCTGGGCTTGATTCCCAGCACCCAAGGACAGCTTACAATTGTCTGGAACTCCAGTTTCAGGGGAGCCAATACCCTCTTCTGGCCTCCACAGACACTGCAAGCACACACAGCACATGCATACGACACAGAGAACACTTACACACAGAGCAAAGTAAGATAAACATAGGTGCTCTGAGGAGTTGGGCTGTACTTGGGACATATTTGCAGAATTTAATATGGACTATTTACAGCAGGGCTTGGAGAGTGTAGGGACACTCCAGGGACAGGACAAAGTTTGAGAACCACAAGGCTACAGTCACCCCAGCCCAGAAGGCAAATGGAAGAAAGGTCTGGGAGTACTGGGTGCAAATTGCCTAACTTCCCTCTGACCTGTGTGTTGTCATGGTTGAATCCAGTTGCAAACTGGCAGTCACTGGGTGCTGGGTGGGGGTGGAGGGTTGGAGGGAACGTATGGTGGACGATACTGGGGTGGAGGGATGGAGGTGGGGGTGGGGGTGGGGGTGGAGAGGTGCTGGGGTGGAGGGTGCTGCTGGTGGTGGCACAGCAGGTAGGAAAGGAAGTATCTTGCCCTCTTGTGATTATTGTATGTCTCATGATTGAAAGTCAGGCCAGACATGAAGTAAAGACAGAAATAAGGACTCAAGTTGGATGGGGCCAGGCCCACCCTGGTAACCAACTCCAGATGGGATGTTAAGAACCAAAACTGCCCACAATCCACACCAAAAGCAGCACTGAGTTCCCCCTCCAACTCCTTCCCCTCCTACCTCACCCCATTTCCCCACCTCACCCTACTCCCAACCCCACAATGTAGTCCCTTTCTGTAGAGATGGAGGTTTCCCTGTTGCTGGGCTCAGCTGCAGTTCTGATATGCTTTATTGCCCTCTGCTGGCAGACGACACAAATTACAGTATACCCTGGCGCTAGTGTGAGCCCTTTCTGCTTCCAGTCCTCCAAGGCTTAAAGTAGTCAGATTAGTCACATGCCTGCAAACAGTCAGGCAACCCACTAGTCAGGTCCTTTTCTTGATTAGTGGGGAGAGAAGGAGTAGCTAGTCTTTCTCAGCAGCATTCTTGGGGCCAGTTTGGGTGTTCCAGGGAATCCTGCCCTGTGCCCCATTGGCCTCTGCTTGCTTCTCATACAGTTGGATAGTGAGGTTGCCTATCCCCTCCTGCAAGTCACACAATAGACTGTGGAGATGCTGGTGGGAAGCAGTGGGCTGATGTCCAGACTCTGGGTGCCAGGGGAGAGGATGAGCCTTTGTCCTCTCTCTGCTGCAGAGTGTGGGGGCAGACTGAAGGCTGAAGTGCAGACCAAAGAGCTCTATTCCCATGCCCAGTTTGGGGACAACAACTACCCGAGCCAGGCCCGCTGTGACTGGGTGATAGTGGCAGAAGACGGTTATGGTGTGGAACTGGTATTCCGGACCTTTGAAGTCGAGGAGGAAGCTGACTGTGGCTACGATTTCATGGAGGCCTACGACGGGTACGACAGCTCGGCACCCAGGCTCGGCCGCTTCTGTGGCTCAGGGGTGAGTCTGAGGGATGTCCAGGCCCCCTCCGGACACACGAAGGGCATACCTGAGCTGGAGTCCTAGTTAGTCCCCACACTGTGAGCCACGGCCAGGAGCCTGTTTGACTGGGACAGAGAGGAAAGGGGAATCCCCAGAGACCGGTCAGGAGGCAGCCAGGTGTTTTCCAGTCACACAAAGGACATTATCAGTGAAGAGGACTTTATTCTTTTGCCTTTGTCCGTGTTTTTCAAAAGAGTATTCCCCTTAATTTTTATTTGGGCTTTATGAATTCATTATATTTGCATATATTCCCTATATTCATAATTTCTTTTGTTGTTGTTCTTGTTTTTCAAGACAAGGTTTCTCTGTGTAGCCCTGGCTGTCCTGGAACTCACTCTGTAGACCAGGCTGGTCTTACACTCACAGAGATCCACCTGTCTCTGCCTCCCACGTGCTGGGATTAAAGGCGTATGCCATCACCTGGCTTATTCACAATTCTTATTCTAAGCAAAACCAATGTCTTTGAAGATTACAAATCATTTTTGGTATAAACATAATGTCAAGGTCATTACTTTCCTCTGCATTGTCCACTTCCTGGGCTCACTGTGTGCCCAGCACCTGCCTCAGGGTGGACATACAGTCTGTGCTCAGTGGGCATATAGGAACTGGTGAGATCGATGTCCTGGCTACTTTCTAGACACACCACGCTATCCACCATCTGCCCTGGGCTTCAACCATTGTCTTGCTGATCACACAGGCTTCTTTGCCATTGCCTGGGAATATGCAAATCATTCTGGAGTCACCACTGCTTCCAGTGTAAAACAGACATCCAGCCCAGTAATCATGTCTTTGAATGGTTATCCTTCTGTCTTTCTTTGTCCTCCCCAAAGAAAGAACCAAATGAGACCTCCCTTTAAAGGAGCCCCTTGGGGGTCATAATTAGTGGGAAGCCCTGTTTGGCATCCTCAGGGTCTGGCAGGCAGTGGCTGTGGCATCTGGCTCCCACCTTACAGACGACCTGGCAGAAGCCGCCTGACAAATGTAGCAGCACCACCCACTTGTTGGCCACGACAGAATGTAGACTGAACAATGGTCTTTCTCCAGGTTTCCTGGCAGACACATCACAGTGTTAAAAATCACAGAGCAGGAGATCCATGGAACAAACTTCACAGTCAGAAAGGCCCGAGTGTGGGTTCTGCTACCCTGTGTGATCTTGATACTGTGAAGTTTGCGTCGCATGAGATCTGGATGGAGTCAGCACAGTGCCTGGCCCACCTGTGCCCTGACATATGATGGATGTTGTGTGTCTAGGCTCGGCTTTGTAAAAGCAGGGCCCAGGGTGTCTTCTTTTGAGAAGGAGCCTGTTGGGATGTGCGTCAGAGCATCTGGTGACCTCATGGCAGCTATGGCCAGCCTCAGGCACCATCTCTAACTGACCTAAAATCCAGCTCTCCTTTTTCTTTTCCTCAGCCGTTAGAGGAAATCTACTCTGCAGGAGACTCACTGATGATTCGCTTCCACACAGATGACACCATCAACAAGAAAGGCTTTCACGCCCGATACACCAGCACCAAGTTCCAAGATGCCTTGCACATGAGGAAGTAGTGCTTCGGTTCTGGAAAGACAGAGAGACTAAGGATGTTTTAAACACTTGTGAATGTGCAGACCCCAGTGTACAGTGTTTTTCTCCACAACAAAAACTCAAACTACATTCTTGAAACTATATATCTGGGTGACAGTACATGCCTTTGGCCAACAGGAAGAGAAAGAGGGGCCCATTGGTTCTGTCTGTGGGTATTATCAGTCGCAGCTTCTGGAGGAGGTCAAAGTTTGAAGTTAGTGACCAAACAAGATGTGCTTCTTCACACTTGTTTCCAAGCTTTGTCCCTATGGGGCAAAAGGCTAGCCTGGGGTAAAAGGCCAGCCTGGGGCAAAAAGCTGCCTCTTTTCTCAACTCTGGACTGGCTTCCATAGGTGACATGAGCCCATGCTGGTGACTTGGCTGCCTTCTGACAATACTGGGCACCAAGGATTAAAGATTGGCAGTGGCTACGATGTTACTCACAGGTGTATCTGAATGCTTTTATGTAGCTCTCCCAGAGTCAAGCCAATCAAAAAACCTGAGACTGTGGACACAAGAGTTAAGCAGCATCCCAGGGCACAGAGAGGAGGCTCAACCTGGGAACCACATAATGGAGTTGGAAGACCTTGAGCATTTTCCTGTCACTGCTTGTCCTTCCATCCTCTGGGATGCCCCTTTCGTCAGTCCCCATTCAGAAAGGAGAACCCCACTGCCACTCCTAGCAGAACATTTGTCGGTGAGCACTCCCAGGTTGCTGAGATGACACCCAGCTTCATCCACTCGGAGGCTTAGATGTCACCTGTGCCGGGGTTCCCCACCAGCTTCCAGGAACCTCCATCTGTGAAGGCACTTGGCCTATCAAACCTCACCCCCTGGATAGCCCATTCAAACAGCATCTGTGAGACATGCCACCTCATCTCAGGACCAATTCAGGTCTCACTACGAGAAAACTAGTCATTCCAAGTTGTGTAAGAGCCATCATCTCTGGAATAAGTTGGTCTGTGGCACACATGTAACCAGACAGGTTAGAGTGCATTGGCAGCTTTGCTGGGGTTAACCAGGACCCAGCCATCCACTTGCCCTCGGAATTCTCAACACCCTGCACTTGCTCTAGGGAAGTGTTAAGGGTGCTGTTTACATAATTTTAACGCCTCAAAGTATAATTGAAATAGTGAGGTAGTTTTGAATGGCATTTCATTAAGGCATCTCTGGGCATTATGAGCTAAAAGCTGTGGTATGTTAGCTTTCTAAGAGCATTTATGTTGGAATACTTTTAAAATAATGTTTACATAACTGCAAGTCCTGTTGGGTTGGTAGCGAACACAGGGCGGCACAGGAGAGTGTTGTTGTCAGAGATGGCTAGCTCCGGAGCACCAGAATCCCTATGTGATGGACTGTCACTTTAAACAAAGCATGTGTGAAGGCTAAAGGTTCTACTTTAAAGAAAAAAAAAATCACAATATCCCAATCAGAGGATGACATCTAACTGAAATAGGTGCTGGAAGCACAAACTAGAAGGAGACGAAGAAATGAGAAAGAAATGCATCCAAGTATTATTATTATTATTATTAATTATTATATATTATGTATCTATGTATCTATGTATGTAAGGATCAGATATCAATGCCTTAACCAGGGCATCGTGACAGTGCCAACCCACTGACTGTGGCTTATCGTCAGACTCTGGTGCTGGCCCCACACTTTATGCTCTCTCCCTTCAAAACCGAGACCTCTTCTCTCTTCTCTTGGCTACTGTAAGCCTCAGCCTCCATCCTGTCCTGATTGCTGGCACACCCACCCGGGAGCTTCATATGGCAAAAGAGACAGCTTATGCCGTGGTTCTTGTCCCATCAGCCCACTGGGCTAGATTCCACTTCTCTGGTTGTGTGTGTGTGTGGCGTTGTGTGTGGTGTGTGTATGTGTGTGTGTGGTGCGTGTACATGTGCATGTGTGTATGCGTGATTAGCTTTTATTTTCTCCTCATCTTGTCTGTCAAGGGTAGAATGGAAATCAGGATGCATAAGGTATCTGTCACCCATCTCACTCCACACGGATAAAAATTCTGTAATTTTAACCTTTAGAAATGTAACTAATTGGCAAATCACATGGAAAATAGGAGCTGGGGAGAATCGGGGTTGGTTTCAGCATTTGTCACCCTGGTGACACACTGCTAATTCTTTTTAGTGTGTATGTTGTCAGAAGCGCACAGCTTTGGCAGAGGCCAGCTTACAACAATGGGGCTTTTATGAAAGCTCTTATTTAGGCCTGTGAGTGACATATTCCCAGAAGACAGGCTCTGATTCAACACAGGCTGCTTGAGACCCCCCCCCCCTGGAAGCCAGCACCCACAGGGATTTGCACATGACACAGGCCCTGCAAAGAACCACAGGCTGGTTTCCAAGAATAGTCCATCCCACAGACAGACCCAGGTGTCCTCTTTGGCTCTTCTAAGTGCTCAGTGGTCTTTCTGGAAATGTCAGATGTGGATGGGTAGAGGGGCTTGAAGATAGCCCTTCAGCTTACCATCCCCTTTATGTGGGACCAGGCCTGGCGGTGTCATGGAGCTCTAAAACCCAAGGACTATCTCTGGGACAAATAATGTAAGGAAGCATGTGGAGCTTGGGACTCCAGGCTGATCTATTCTTGTATGTTAGCAGAAACTAGAGCCTGTTCTCCAGGGTGGAAAATGTCTCTAAACAGCTGAAGTCAGGCCGTGTATTGATTCACTATTTTCTCTAAAGTATCTTTCTCAGTATTTCCCTCTACAGTCATAGTATTCATACAAGTCCCAGTCTGTTTAAATAATTGTATAAACACAGTTACCCAGCAAATCTACATAAGAACATGCTGTCCATTTGATCCCATTGCTCTTCAGGGTTCTTGGTATTGTTCATGCAGTTTGGGAAGCGATGGCCCCTTAGCATCCACAGGTGGTTTTAAAGTTTGCTTTGCAGTTTGTGATCAAAGTTTCAAATATCTAAAAATGTTCTTTTTTTAAAAAAATAGAAAAAGTTATCTATAAATATAAAGGTATTTTTTATTTTGAGTAACTTTACAGTTCATGTAAAATGCCAGTCTGGCAAGAGTATGGGGAGATGATAACCCTTGTTTAAAAATAATGGCTTCATTAAAGAATGTGGCTTTGGTGCTGTCTTCTGCGTTTGTGTTACAGTGAAAGCCTGGCCCCTGTGTGATGGTTAGGGGAGGAGTCTTTGAGAAGTGAGAGTTCCCTTTCCCCATCCACCATGAGAGAGCAAGGCAAAGACATGGCCGTCCATGAACCAGACATGGACCCTTCCCACACCAACATTGCTGGATCTTGATCTTGGACTTGACAGGTACCACAAGCATCTGTCTAAGGCACCCCGTTGTTTCTGAGATGCCCAGCATACGGAATTCTCTCAATCTAGGCAGCCACTTAGCATTTAGACAGTCATTGGTCTGACTAGGAGTCGTCTGCATTTAAATACTGGAAATGTAAATGATCGGAGAATCAGAGTTTGTGTCCCCAACCTCACTAAGGACACTCCTTCTGCTGCTTCTAAGAAGATGCTTCTCTGGCCCAATACAGAAAGCTCCAAACTTACAATGATTGGACTGAACAGGTTTTTTGGGGAAAAAAACCTTACAATGGTATAAAAATGATATCATTCAGTAGAAGCCATGCTTTCAAATGTTTAATTTCAGTTTGGACTAGGCATGCAGTATGTGGTAAGATACTCTCATGGCACCATGTGGTCACAAGTGTCAGCAAAATGGCACTATAATATTGTTATCAAGCTGTGGGGCTTGGGAGGTTGGTGTGTTCTGTGAATTTTGACTTAAGCTGTTTGTAACTTACAGTAGGGCTGTTGGGCATAACTGTCTTCTACATTATGGAGCATATGTAGATATGTCCGTCCGGAGGAGGAGAGTGTTTACCTCACACATCCCTTTCCTCGCTTAACACTTCCAAGTGCGTTCTGCAAACCCACTTCTGAGCATGCACTGGGAGACCCTGAAGCAGTCTTCCTTGGTGTGGCTCACTCCAGACCAAGCGCTTCCTCCTTCAGAACCAGAGTCTTGATCAGTTGGCAAATGGGTGAGACTATTTTGGAGTACACTTACCTAAGGACACCTCAGGAGACCGAACTGTCCAGGAATCCTTGTTGTTGAAACCTTAGGAGCAACCCACTGTCTCCCAGAGCCTGGTCCCTTGACTCTCTTTCTCTGCATGCTCCACTAATCCAGGCAATAATGCCCGATGTAAGACGACTTAAGCTGAGGTACCACTTAACTAAAGGTGCCAACCATCCTTCTGAAGAGGTGGTGTACCCATCAGAGGGAGAGTTGGGAATGGGTAAGTACATTGTGAAAAGAGCCAGGAAAGGACCTGAGTAGTCTTGTAGATCCATAGCCAGGACACAGGAAAGATGACATGGTTCTTTGCTTGGCTATAGGTAAAGTTCTTGGGTCCACCTATAATTCTGTCTTGCAAGAAAATTTAGCAGCCTGGCCTGGAACAGTTGTGTTGATTAACCATCCAATCTATAGATTAAGAGATGGAGGCTGGGTAAATGCATTCACTTCCTACAGAGGCAATTGTAACTTTTATGTTCCAGTCTCACTATGTTGACTCTGTGACTTCTAGATTCCAGTATTTTTAGTTTAGACACTCACTGTTGTTTTGGAAGCCCCCAGAGAGAGAGAGGAGCCACATAGGGCATGCTCAGTAGCGGGATCCAATGCCTTGCACACGGGACTGGTGACAACAGTGGCTGTCACTCCTGACTATTCATTAGCATCCAGGAAGTGCCCTGACCCTTTCTGGTCATTTATATCAGAGTCTCTGAAGGTAAACCTGAAGGCCTTGGCATTGGAAAATTTTCTAAGCCCCCATGGGATTGAGGTATACAGGTGGGCTGAAAAGCTCACCCAGTGAAGGCATTCCAGGTCCCACCCGTTGTAACATCAAACTGCTGTGTTCACACCAGCCTGTGATTCTGAGTGCACACCAAGCAGAAGTCAACACGCATGGCAAGTCTACAGTTCTGTGTCCCACCTCTTTACCTCTCTCTATAGTCTTCTCTTAGTTGTTTTTATGAACTGATCAGGCTATTTATTATAATTCTTTTTTTTGTTATCAATTCACTATTTCTGTGTGCTTTATACATGTGGTGTACATGCTCAGTGTGTGTGTGTGTGTGCCACATGCGCATGCGTGTGCATGAGTGTGTGTGTCTCTGTGTGTGTGCACGTGTAGAGGTCTAGAGGTCAGTCTGATGTGAAGTGGCTTCCTCTATCTCTCTGCACCTCGGGTTTTGAGAATGGAGTCTCTTAATGAGTCTGGAGCACATCAGTTCAGTTAGGTCAGCCAGTGAGTTCTAGGGATGTGGGATCTCCTGTCTCTGCTTCCTATCTCCCTTCAGTGCTAGGCAGACACACTACTGACTGAAGTGTCTCTCTACCCCTACAACTCACTATTTTAAGAGGCAAACTCATGACAGAAATCATGAAGAAGCCTCAACTCTAAGGAAACTTGCACTCAAGCAAGGCATGAGAGCTGGAAGTCAAACCTGTCACTAGGCTGGTCATGGACTGCTGTGTGTGCTGTTCATTGTCATAGCCACATCTTGCCTCATGCAAGAGCGCCTCAGTACCTCTCAGGTAGCCATTTCTTGTGCTAATACGGATGTCATGTTGCCCACATCATGGTTAGAGATGTATTTAGTGTGACACCTGACTGCTGGAGGACGGAGCAGTTCACCTCAGTCTTCTTGTTCTACACCCCCCCACACACCCACACACACTGTATAGTGTGACTGTGTCCACAGAGGTCAGAAGAAGTGTAGGGTCCCTTGGGACTGTAGTTACAGGCTGTTGTGAGTTGTCCAAAGGGAATTGTTGGAACACTACTCTGCAAGACCTGTCACCCACTGCTTCTAATGAGTGCAGCTGCCAGAGCTCCAAGCTCTCAGGCCAGCTTGTGGCATCTTTGCTGTAAAGTAAAAAGGACAGAAAATAAAGGCAAAGAGAAGGAAGACTGGTGCGACATGCAGTGTGCAGGGGAAGCTCGCCAGCTGAGGGCTCGGCTACTCCCCTGACCATACATGGTGTGCAAGGGCTTTCCTGGGAGTACCTCTAGCCCTGCCTCCCGTCGTTCCCAGCTGGTATCCTACAAATGGGAGACACGGACGCCAGTGCCAGTGAGAGAGAAGCTTGCCAAGGGAGCCTGTCAGAAATGGTAAGTAAGAATTAGCATCTTTTCTCAGTCTGACCTTTCTCTCACTGTGAACCAATTCCAAGACTTTAAGGTTCAAGTCTCCCAGGTCAATACATATAACTTATTATATGTTACACATATACATATATAACTTATTATATTATTACAACAAAGTCTTGGAGCTTGGTTTTTCATTATTTTTCTAGGTGAGAAATATTAATTAAAAAAAAATCTCATCCAATATGTGCTGACTTCACCTTTTACTTGATGCAAAGCTTTCCTTCCGACCACGGGGATACAGGAGAGACGGTTCAGCTCTCTTCATTTCCTGGAGGAAGGAAGCCTTGGGTGCAGATCCACGATCTCATCTGTGCTCCTTCAGTCTTCTGCTGGCTGCTTTCTCGGCAGTGTGGGCTCCACCTTCTTACTGACGTGTGATGCGTGTCTGGTTGTGACTTGGCCAGGAAGTTTGTTAAATCAGGAGGGAAAATCAGGGGGCTTTTTCGTGTGTTTGAGTTCTAGACTTTATAGATACATAAAATCATCCTCTCTCTCTCTCTCTCTCTCTCTCTCTCTCTCTCTCTCTCTCTCTCTCCATATGTGTGTGTTATGTGTGTGTGTGTGTGTGTGTGTGTAAGCTTAAAAGTAGACATGGAACTGCTTGGAAGTGGGGAAAGGGGAGGAGCGTAGGGCCGCAGGGCATGCTTAAAGTACCTTATATACTTAAATGAAAATGTCCTTGTGTATAATATATAGCATAAAAGAATGTAATAGTATGTAACAATAAATATAATATACTATGTACAATTTAAAAATTAGGATGGCTGTTGGTTATAAACATTAGTTTATAAGCCCTAATTATTTTTCTACCTATTCTAGGAGAAATAACAAAAAGTTATATATACATACATATATATGTATATATACATACACACACACACACACACACACACACCACACACACACACAAATATATATATATTATATATATATATATATATTATACACACATATATATCAAACTCTTTTCCAAATTATGCTTATTTAGTGTCCCATTACTAAAAGTTAGATTTGTTTTAGCAGAGTGTCCCAGATGGGTTGAGATAAGGAATCGACTCTCTCATTAATATAATAATATCAGAGTCAGTCTGATCCAAGTTCAAGTTGTTAAAGGGTACACTGTGGTAGTTTATGTACGAGAGCATTTCTGGTTCAATGCCACTAAAATCTGTGAACTTCCCTGAAAATAACACAGGTGACTGACAGTGGATGAGCAACTGAAGTACTTATATTAAATATATTCAATACATGTGTGTGTATAAATATGGAGTGCTTATATTAAATATATTCTATATATGTGTATGTATAAATGTAGAGTATTTATATTGAATATATTCAATATATATGTGTGTGCATAAATATGTGTGCATATAATATTCCTGACTGAATATTATCCAGCCTTTGCTGAGGAGATTCTGAGGAGGTTGCCACAGCCCTGGGTGGCTTGAGGACATTATACTGAAGGGCATTGGCATAAGCAACTACTACAGACCTCACATGGGATGTAAAGAGAAGAGATGAGGAGTCACAGGACTTAGGAAGGCCTGAAACCTAACCCAGTATTTACCACTGACCTCTGGAAGGAAACTCACCTTGGGCTAGGTTTCCTCACCGGGCTTCGGGGATAATAGCGCTGCCCTCATGGGAAGTCTCAGAACAGTGTCTATGGTGGTCACTGTCTGCTGCCTCTTTCCCTTCATAAGTAGTAAACTCATGAGGGATACTCAGCCACAGAAGAGACCAAGGGTGTTGTAGTAAAAATTTAATCTCAAATCAGGGTTTCTACTTTACCTTTGATTATTCAGTTCCCAGGTAAAAGACAGTCAACTTTTATATTTATAATAAGCAGCATCAGAGCTGGCAGAGATCTACTACCCTCTATGCTATAATGTCTGCTTCCCTGCCAATAACCCCAGGATATGACTTGCCATGTTCTGTCTGTGCCGTTCCTGACTCCAACTGGCCAGCCCTCATGGCCATGTTTCCATGACTCACTTACCCCATGGCATCTTCTCTTCTCTCCATCTTCTCTCCCTTTCTCTTCATCCTCCTCTGACACTCCCTCCAACCCCTCCCTGACCCGCTGGGAATTGAAACCTCATCTCCCTCTATTCTGTCCATCTATAGGCTGTCGACATCTTTCTTCAACCAATAGTTTTAAATTAAGAAGAAAGGTCACATAGCATTACTTTGTCTATGTGTAGATTCTCTCATTCTCTGGGGACAACCAGGCCTTGGGGAGCAATAGTTAGCATTACAATACATAGCAAAAGACCAAACCTCAACACAAGGGCCCTTAGAAACAATCTATAGCCATGACACTGATAGACAATTTGTTTTCTTTACTATGGGTGCTTGATGCTAGCAATCCCACCTGACAAGCACCTGCTGAGTGGCTGCCCTATGCCAGCTGTGTGCTAGACAGACCTTAAAGAACATGACGTCATGTGAGCTCTATCAGTCCAGAATGTTTGCAGGCTGGGAGGAGCTGCCACAGACAGTGTGTCCTTTGGGCTTTTCCTGGGAAGTGAGCAGGGTGAACAGTACCCATTTCCAGAGTGGGAAAACTGAGCCTAGGCAGGACAGAGGGGGCTGCGGGGATATGGAGACCCAAAAGTTTGTCTTCTCCAAGACCACACAACTTCAAAGTGTCAGAGGCTGCATCCACACCCAGATCAGGTGGCTCAGAGCCCAGGGTTGCCTCAGTACCACCCGCTCCTGCCAGCTGCATCTCTAGAGGGCTCTGTGCCATCTTTTCCTCACCATGACAGCATGACACTGTTTCTACAAAATATGAAAGTCTTTCTGAAATTGGCCAAAACCTTCGTCACCCGAATGTCAAAAAACAACGCATGCAAAGTCCCGCTTGTTGTTTGCAGCCTTTCTCCTCCATCTCCTCCAAAGGAAGCTTTGTCTGTGGCCTCCTGACATCACTACGAATGAGATAAGTCTGGACAGCTGCATAACCCTGGTGGTCAGCAAGTGTCCTTGGGCACCTGTAGGCTCGGGTAGCATCAGCATGAAGGGCAGCAAGGAGTCCTGGCCTGAGGGTCTCAGGTGCCACCCTGGCTCTAGCAGTCCAGAAGAAGTTTGTTGATTCACCTGCAGAAACTGAGGTGTTGCAGGGAACCCCTGTGGGTTGTTAGGGAAGTGTCATCAGGGAACTCTGGTACTGGTGACAGCTGACTTAGCTGTGTGTGGACTCATTGCCATGCTTGGGCCTTGGGAGCTTCCCCTGTAAAGGGAAAATGCACTGTTACCAAGTGGCGGAGCAGTGGGCAAAGTCAGCATTGTGATGTATGACTAGATGGGGCTGTTTTAATAAAGGATCCAATCTTTAGGGTGGGTCGGAGTTCCCATTCCTTAGCCCATGTGATTTCCAGCCCACAAGCCAGTTGATTTTCTTGGTTTTGCACTTGTGGCGTTCTGTGATCGGAACCTGGCCTCAAGCTCTCTGATCTGGCTCAGGACCAGAACAAGATGCCTGTAACTGTTCTCACTTGTTCATGCCATGACTTCTCGTGAGTCCCTGGCCACCTCTCTCTCCTGTGCGTGAGCTCTTTCGCACTTGACACACTTCAGGCTCCTGTGTTATTTGGGATGCTTTAATCTTTTCCATTATTTCTCCACCCACATGGGGAGCTGTTAGCTGCTGCCAAACTGCTTCTCAGGCCACCAGCCCCGCTGGCTCAAATCCTCTAACCCTATAAAATGGAAACTCCAGAAGCTTGTAATTTATCAGCCAGATTTATAACAGTAAATCCTCAACCCCCAAAATGCCCACACAAAGAATTCAAAACTCAATGATATAGATGTAAGCTGCACACCTAGATTGGACAGATGTGTCTTATGTTACACAATAATCTATCTGTGAAATCCCCAGGTACTTATGGATCCTAAGATCATTGATTCTGGTTCATCATCCTCTCCCTCAGGTTCCATCTTCGTAGTCTCTCTCACTCCCTCTGTCCCTGTCTCTCTGTCTCTCTCGTCCTCTGTCCTCTTCCTGTCTCTTCTCTGTCTCTCTCTCCTCTTCTCTCTCTCCCCCTCTCCTCTTCCCCCACCTCTTCTCCCCCTTAAAATTTTCAGCTCCACCCCCTCCTTCCACTGCCCAATCACAGGTTCTAGTCTTATCTGGCTAATTAAGATTTCACCTGACCTCACCTGGTACAGTGCCCCTTTTGAGGGGCCAGAATTGGAAAACATTTAATATGAAAACTTAGTGAATGTTTGCTGATTGAGTAACACATCCAGTCTTGAGGTTCTGCAGGAGTGATCAAGAGCCAGGAGGCAGAAGGAGTGATGGGACTAGAGAAGGCCTCGGCCAGGAACCAGGAATGCGGACGAATGAAAGTCCAGAAGATAGAACGAAGAAACAGGGTCAGGGAAAGCCACTGGCTAAGTCATGGCAGGGTCCACCCGTGCTCCCAGCAGCAGGGAAGGGACTTGATACTGTTAGAAAAATGTGTGTCAATCAGTCCAAACTGGAATGGTGGGGAGGGATAGGGGGAGCAGAAAGGAGCTGCTGGAGACCTTGGCAGGGTCTGATCCTAAGAAGAGGCATTTGTGAGGAATTTGGTATGCTGAGGGATGAGGTGGAAGGTTTGTATATTGATCATGCACAATTGGGAAGGGTAAGCAGGTGCAGAAAGGATCCCAGAGAGAGATGGGTTAAGTTCAACTCTGCTACCCTGACTGGTTCAGCTCAAACTTGGCAATGCCCCCCACCTCCCAGCATCATCTCTCTGGTTAACTCTCGGTAAGGTGATTAATAGTCAGGGCTTAAACCATTCCACTTGGGGCAGCTGATCTGCTCTACACTGAAAACAGAACTAAGTACTTCTAAATTCTCACAATTCTCCCCCTGAAAGGCATTCTGGAAAAGTCAATGTCCAGTGCCTTGGTGAACTCCTCAGTCTATTCCGGGCTGGGGAGCTGGAGAGGGAGAAGAAAAGACTCACTACTGGGGACAGCTCTCACCACCCCAGCTCCTGGGGTGACTGTTCTGAAACTGGGAGCTGAGAGGCTCTGATGGAGTCCAGCTCTAGGGTTCAGTACATCTTTCCCCCCGGGTTGCTATGGCTTGGAGGTAGAGGTTCTGGAGTTCTAACCATTCCTGGGTGTTTTAATGTTCTTTTTCTCTCTTGCAGAGTTTTTCACTGAACTTTACACTGCCATCAATACAGTAAGTAGACTAGTTAGAGCCCTGTCTCCAGGCTAGTCAGTGAAGATCAAAGGACTTACAGTCTCCCATGTGCACTGAATAGAAAGTGTCGTCTGTATTGAGAATTTTGCTTTAATTTAAATTATTCCCTCCCTCTCTAGTGTGTGTGTGTGTGTGTGTGTGTGTTGTGTGTGTGTATGATGAATGTACATGTGCCATGATATGTGTGTACGGAAGTCAAGACAACTTACTGGAGTGAGTCAGTTTCTCTTTCCACCCTGTGTGTTTTTAAACAAGAAGAAGAAGAAGAAGAGAGAAGGAAGAAGAAGAGAGAAGGAGAAGAAGAAGAAGAAGAAGAAAGAAAGAAAGAAAGAAGAGAAGAGAAGAAGAAAGAAGAGAAGAAAAGAAGTAGTAAAATGTACATTTTGAAAAAGAAAATCAAATCCCTAAATTTCCATCAACAGAAAACACTGGGACAGGCAACAACCCCTGCTGTCGACTTTATATATGCAGCAGCGCCCCCTGCTGTCTGACTTTACAGGACTCAGAATTGTTCTTCCTTCTGCGTGCTCTTACCCTACGCTGGTTTTGTACCTTAAATATTTTCCAGCAGTGTTTATAACCACAACAGAGGATGGTCACACCTTAGTCTTCCAGAGGTTTGTTTATATAATGAGCTCCAGATGGGAATAACTATGTGATGGACATCATTATAGGCGAGACTTGTTTGCAGTTTCTTTTTTTGAGACGGGTTCCTGGTGTAGATCTGATTGGCCCTGAGCCTTCAGTGCTCCTAGTGCAAGGATAACAGGCATGTGCCACCATATCTGGCTGCATCTGTATTTGAGATTAGTTCCTTAGTGTGGAGTGTGGGAAGGGAGTGATTGGGCTAATCAAGAATGAGCATTTTCAGTGGGTAAAGCTATTGCCAAGTCTGTGACGCCTTACACAAGACACTTCACTTCACTGTGCCTTGCTCTTCTCATCTGTAAAATGGAGGCCATGTTGGTCCTGCTTGGCTCAGTATTGTGAACTGTGTGTCAGTCAATATGGGAGAAGGGCTTGGGCAACCTAGCACACAGTGGATGCTCCACAAACATTACACGTGCAACTAACAGGTGCTCATGGGAGCAGAAATCCCATCAGGAGAAACAGGATGTAAACAGGAAGGTAGCCATGCTGCCTAGGAGAGATGGAAGCCTCACCCCAAGCTCTCCTCCTCTACCTGCAGGATCTAGAGAAGCTTCTCACCTGCCCTTGGGCTCCTCTATGTTCTAGGTGTTAACTCCTTTAAAATTATTTATTTAGAGCCAGGTGGTGGTGGTACACACCTTTAATCCCAGTACTCGGAGGACAGAGGTAGGTGGATCTCTGCAAATTCAAGGCCAGCTTGGTCTACAAAGTGAGTCCAGGACAGCCAGGCTCTATTACACTGAGAAATCCTGCCTTGAAAAAATATATCATTTATTTAGAAACTGGATCTTATCTGTAGCCCAGGATAGTCTTGAACTCAAGGTCTACCTTCCAAGTGCTGAAATTAAAGGTGTGTACCCCACTATGCCTGAGACATTCTTATTTTTTGCCCTAACAAGCCCAAGTAAATATCTGTACTTGGAAGACAGAATGCCTTACCTGAAATAATGGTAATTTCTCCCCAACATCCTCAGAAAGACATACTTTATACCAGGACACTGCAGGATCCCAGTGATATGAGAGTATGTGGGGTTGTGTTTTTTGTGAAAATAGTCATGTCGTGAACAACAGACAACACTGCCACCATCCGTGAGGGGACAGTCAGGCCTGTTCTGGAATTCAAATGCTCAAGTTCAGGTTAGATTTATCCCCAGCCATTGTGGTCATCAAGGTCACTGAGAGGATTAAATAAAAATAGACCCTACTAGTACTGTGAATGCTTTAAAGGGATGACATAAGGTCATGATTGTGGTGCTCATGTGATCCCTAAAATCCCCAGAGGTGGCTATTACTGTCCCTCTTTTATTTAATTTTCTTTTTCCATTTTCATGTCTGTATGTGTGGTATGCATTAATGTGTATGCATGCTTCGTATGTACATGGGCATGTGTGTGTTTGTGTGTATGTGTGTGTGTGTACATGCACATGTGTGTACATGTGGAGGCTCATGGTTGATATTAGGAGTCATCCTCCATGACTCTTTAGCCTTATTCATTGATACAAGGTCTCTCAATCAAACCCAGAGCTTGCTGATATGGATATGGCTAGTCTCGCTATTCAGCATACTCTAGGGATCCCTTCTCTGCTGTCTGAACCTGAAATTATGGAAGGTCATGACTTCCACCAGACATTTACATGCGTTCTAGGGATCTGAACTCTGGTCCTAAAGCTTAGTCACTGAACTATCCCCTTAGCCACTGCTTACCCTGTTTTAGCTGGTGAAGTGAGGTGAGACTCTGCAATTTCTGTGCAGTGGAAGAAACCTCTCACTGTAGGCAGAGTAAGCCTCCAACCCGCGATCATTATATCCCTGTTTATTGTAATAGGAATACCATGTACTATGGGCCAGTGCCCTACCACTGAGGTCCCAGGACAGGGGGCTCCATGTAACAGGGTACACAGTTGCTTATGTAATGCTTTGTTCCCAGAGATGCACTTGAACTACCTCAGACAGGAGCGACAGGTAGCACCTCTCCTTCCTCAAGTTGAGATGCCAACCAGAATGATGTAAAAGACTGTTTAGTGTGGGTACAACCCAGGCCCATGGATGATCTGCAGATGCCACTTGCTCTACTGGGTATTTGGAAGCAGACATGACTTCCTTAGAACTTCCTTATGAAGTACAGTGTTTATATTTTCTCCTAGTGGGGACAAGCGGGCTGAAGTGTGCTGGCCCAGCATGAAGGCCAGAGACAGGAGATGTAGAATGTATTACAGTGATTCACCAAGTAGATAGTAGCGATGTTACTTGACTTTTGGAATTCATTTTTCCTTGCAGCCTAATTTCACTCTGATTCTTACTTGGGAAGCAGCTGCACAAGGCTCTGTTTGCAGTTGCTGCTGTTAATCGGTTAGAGGAAAGGTGTTCTTCAGGAATTTGACTTCGTGTTTGACGGGATGCTTTGCATGATGTGTACTCAACAAATTTTGTTTTCTTATAAAGCATATTCTCCTTTCACACAGACTTCCTCTCCAGTTGCCACGAGTGCCAAAGCCACAGTAAGTGTCCACTCCCATGACCAAGCCTTGGTTCTGTCGTCTACAGCATGAGAGGACAGTGCTCTCCCTATCTCTTGCATTCATTGTGAGGATTAAAGTTTGACGTGTGAGGTATCCTCAAGTCCAGGACTAGACTCAATAATTATTCCCATGACTACCCCTGCCCCAAAACAACAGAAAGACTGAAACCACAGGCCCTGGGGCTGGAGAGACTTCTCAGCAGTAAAGAACACTTACCTAAGACCCCTGTTCAGTTCCCAGCATCCACATGGTAACTCCCAACTGCCTGTTACCTAGTTCTTGAGGGTCTTGTGCTCTCCTCTGACTTCCGAAGGCTCCTGCATACATAAGGTGCACATACATACACATTAAATAAAAAAGTAAATAAAATGCAAGCAAGCAAACAAACACCATACAGGCAAATTCACAGATCATGGAGAAAAGCAGCCAGGGATAGAAGAGTCCATACCTATGTTTGCATCCGTATGTTGGAAACCAGACAAGGCACATCTACAGTGACAGACTTCAGGATGGTGGTCACCTGTAGGAGGTGGAGAGAATTCTAGGTCTTGATCTGAGCATCAGTTTTTTTTTTTGTTTTTTTGTTTTTTTTAACTGCAAAATAAAAGTATTTTATTATTTTTTAAATTAATTTTAAGAAACTGCTTTCAGAGAAATACAACAATTCATCTTTTGTGTGGTTGCTGTGAATTTTGATCTTTATTACAGGCTCTGCATTGCTGAGCCATTACATATAGCATTCTATGAGTGATCAAATACTAAAGAAAATATACTCTGGAAGCATTCCCTAGGAGGATATAGTATTCACTTCATGACATCTGCTGGCTCTCAACTGTTTCTTTTTTTTTTTTTTTACTTATACAAGAATTCTATAGAGCCTTCAAACAAGCAATACTTTTTGAGTTATGTTTAAAAAAATTCAGAACCACAATAAGCTCCTTCACAAAGCAAATAATATTGAAATAGTGAAATCAAGTGTAAACCCAACAAAAATATATGTTATAGTCCAGTATCCCTCATGAATATACATACAAAAATTCTCAATGAAGTAGTTGCAAACTGAATACTAGAGATATAAAAAAATAATATTCCATGAATAACTGAACAACTGTTTTTTTTTAGAAGACCATACTCCATATACAGGCTGCATGTTTTGGGATAGCCCCCACTCCAGATGTTTGAGACCTACATGAAAACCAAGCTGCACATTTACAACATATGTGCAGGGAGGCCTAGGTCCAGCCCATGGAGGTAGATCTCTGTAGACTAGGTATGCTCCACGGTTGGTGATTCAGTCTCTGAGAGCTCCAAGGGTTCAGGCTCGTTTACTCTGTTGATCTTCCTGTGCAGTTCCTATCTCCTTAGGGCCCACAATCCTTCCACCTATTCTTCTTTAAGAGTCCTCAAGCTCCATCCACTGTTTGGCTCTGGATGTCTGTATCTGTCTGAGTCAGCTGCTGGTTAGAGCCTCTCAGAGGACAGCTTGCCCCTGTCTGTTCTCAGGCTGGAGGTTTAGATCCTGGGAGCTCTGGTTGAATCTTTTGATACTCGTTCTAAAAAGGACAAAAGCACCCTCACTTTGGTCTTCCTCCTTCTTCTTGAGTTTCATGAGGTTTATGCGTTGCATCTTAGGTATTGTGTGTTTTGGGGCTAATATCCACTTATCAGTGAGTGCATACCATGTGTGTTCTTTTGTGATTGGGTCATCTCACTCAGGATGATATTTTCTAGCTCCATCCATTTGTCTAAGAATTTCATGAGCTCATTATTTTTAATGGCTGAGTAGTACTCCATTGTGTAAATGTACCACATTTTCTGTATCCATTCTTCTGTTGAAGGACATCTGGGTTCTTTCCAGCTTCTGGCTATTATAAATAAGGCCGCTATAAACATAGTGGAGCATGTGGCCCTGTTGCATGTTGAAATATCTTCTGGGTATATACCCAGGAGGGGTATAGCTGGGTCCTCAGGTAACACCATGTTCAATTTTCTGAGGCTGAGCATCAGTTTTATATGTGAAATGACATTCTGCAAACAGTCCTCATTCCGTATATCTGTGACACATGTTTTTACACCTTCATAAAATCACACCCTGCTGGCATTATACTTGTTGCATAGTTATAAGAATTTGCATACCATCTTTAGTATTTCCAGGAAAATCTGCAACCCTAAAACCTTGTGGTGCTACCAGCATATCTGTTACCATTCAGATCAAGGTGGACGATTGAAAGCTGGATCATGCACCCAATATAAATGTTTTCAAAATAATAACAGATAGATGGCATGGGATGTATGAGCAGCACTGACTTTTTGTTTCTCTATCTAGGTTATTCTTCTTAATATAATATTTTACTTGTTCTTTTAGAATGTTGAGAGTGCACACAATATATTTCAATAAATCCATCCCCCACTCTCAACTCTAGCTCCCCTTAAATTCTCTTCCATCCCCCTTGAAACCTCATGTCCTTTTAATTTTTTTAATAACAGCTAAATCCAATTCATTGCCAACCTTATATACATAGTTCTGGAGCCAACCACTGGAGTATAGCCAACATACCAGGGACCAAACCTCCAGAGAAAACTGGCTCTCCCTCTGCTGAAAGCCATTAACAGTCAGCATCTCCTCAGCCAGCTGTGGAAGCTCGTGTGGACCACCCCGAGCTCTGCTAGACCCTTAACTAGCTTGATCTTGTGCAGACAACACAGTTGCTGTGAGCTCATTTGTGGGATGCTCCTGTCTTGAGCATAAGATACTGATTCTCCCTAGTGTCTTTTGACTTCTGTCTGTTCTACCTTTTCTCCTCACTCTTCTGAAACATTCCTTGAGCCTCAGGGAGGAGATAAAATATAGAAATCCCAGTTACAACCAAGCACTCCACAGACACACATTCTCTGCACTTTGGCTAGTTGCAAACCTTTACATTAACCACTCTCCAAAAAAAAGTGTTGACTTTTTCAGACTGAAGGCAAGTATGGCATTCAACTGTGACTCTGAACTATACTTTGGCTTTTCTTTCTCTGAAGGGTAGTTTGTGCTTCTGTTCTATGAGGCCCCTATTAAAATCAGTTGTCCATTTTTCTAGCACATGATCACCATGTCAAATGGACTTAAACTATATAAATTAGATCCCTTAGATCCTAGGAAAGCAAGTCATCAGTCATATGTGGTACAAATATCTTTTGAAATATTTCATTTCTCCGATGCAGCCGAGGCCCATGCACCTTTTTTGTTTATTTTAATCATTGAGTGTATTCTCTATTTTGTTTTATTTGTTGAGACAGGGTTCCTCAGTAAAACCAGTCCTGGCTGTCCTGGACTTGCTTTGTAAACCAGGCCAGACCCAAACTCACAGAGATTTGCCTGCTTCTGCCTACTGAATGCTGGGATTAAAGGCATGTGCTGCAATGCCTGCTGTATCCTCTATTCTTGAAGAATCTGGGCCTTTCTGACTCCATTTTATTTCTCTGTGACAGGACTGTGGTCCCTCTATTGGACTAGCAGCCGGAATTCCATCCTGCTGGCCACAGCCCTGCTGGTGGCTTTGCTGTTTACCTTGATCCAGCGAAGAAGAACCATCGATGAGCCCATCGAGGTGAGATGAGCCGTCAAGGTGATGGCTGCTTCTTGGCATGTGAATGTGTAGCTTGAATCGGTACCACAGTGCACTGGCCTCTGTCTGGCACAAGCATGTCAGAACTCAGGACCTGTGCTGTTTCTGAGGACAAGCAGTAAATTTTCTGCTCGTGATGTCCTTTGTCAGTAGACTCAGGCAGAGCTGATTTGCACATAACTCCCTGGTTGCTTGAGCAAACTCTGGCAATAAGATGACATTCGGGTAGCAAAAAATAGGATGGAGGAGATAACTGGTGCCATACGACATATGTCTGTGCAGTGGGGTGTTTGTCTACACCGAGGGAGGAAAGGTACAAGTCCCATCATTTGATGGTAAGAACATGAGAGAAGACAAGAGACAAAGAGGGATGAAGTATCTATGGGAGAAGTATGATAAACCATAGCTTGCCCACTCCTGTGTCTAAGCGGGCTTGACTACAAGAGGCTGTACCCCTAACATTCTGTCCACCAAGGCTTCACAGTATGATATACCTGTGTTGAATGGCTCTGGGTTCCAATTTCACTCTCTACTTATGAACAATCATGGCTGATTTTATACCGGTAGATATTAACATAGGGAGATAGAAAGCCTGGCTTCCAAACCAGGCTCTAAATTCTATGATTTATGTGAACCTGGACAGGTGACTCAACATCTGCTGTGCCTTGGTTAGTTCAGCGCTATAAAAAGTGTCATGAAACTTCCCTCTCAGGTTGGGGATATTACTCTCCATACAGTGCTTGTCTAAAATAAGTAAGGGTATGGAATTCAAACCCAGCACCACAAACAATAGTGAAACCGGCATACACTCCCTATTGTAAGAGGTAGGAACACTATAAGGATGGCTGGAGACAATGGGCAATGACTATCATTATAGTATGGGTACTGACAAGCTGTAGACCGGAGACACATTAAGAAGTATTGTGGGCAATGGTGACATTATTTATTCAGGAAGCAGGTGCTCTTTAAATCAGGAGTTTCTGGTGATGGAGAGATGGCTCAGTGGTTAAGAACACTAGTCGATCTTCAGGGAACTGGGGTTCTGTTCCCAGCACCTACATGGTAGCTCACAACTACCTGTAACTTCAGTCACAAGTGATCCAACACCTTTTGGCCTCCATATGTATGTGTCATACAGATATACATGTAAGCAGACACTCAAACACATAAAAACAAAAATGAATGAATGTCTGGTAACAGAATGTGTCATTGTTCCAAAAACATTTTTTTGGGGGGGGAGGCTTGGTTTGATTGTTTGTGGTAGTGGAGATCAAGTCCAGACGTCCCATGTATTTCCATGTACTCTACCACTGTGCTGCACTCCCAACCCAACACATACTTTTATCATATATATATATATATTGATATATATTATCATTTCATACACACACACACAGTTTCCTGCATATCATTCACAAAGGGTCATCTAGTAGTCAAGGCCATCTACTGGTCACTCGACACTGTGACCCTTACTAAACCCTATATGTACTACACACACCAAACTATGATAGCAATGCATTAGCCACTCTGATAGATTAATGTCCTTAATTAATAGTAAAAGGGAATGACTTAAAATAGGACAATAAACGTGAAGGAAGTCTCTTGACCTCTCTGTCGACTCTCACAGGCGGGAAGCATATGTAGCATGGAGACACCGAGCAAGGGGGTGGGATGAGGTAGGATGGCTCAGGACTTTGTCACTCTGTTCAAGATGGCATTTAAAACTTTTGACTTCTAGAAGCTTCACTAACATCTTAGTATCCCCATTGGCAACTGGTACCTGAAACTGTTGCAAGTGCACAGGGGGATTGCTGTAACTACACATACGTTGCTGTGGAAGTCGAGCACAGAGGACCCAGTTGTCAATTCATGGCCAGTCTGGTTTCATGTCTGGTCCTGTTCACTTCTTTCTGATGCCAGTCCCAGACTGATGCTTCTTGAGTCTCTCTGTTCATTTTGCTTGAGGTAGGCTCTTATACGTGTGCTTGCTTTGTTTTAAAGGCTTCTGGCAATTCTGATGTGCACGTGACTTAAAACACAAGGATGTGAATGATTACAGCTGTGGCCCTTCACATACATACATACATTTATTTATTATTTATTTATGTATTTATTTTTAACCATTTTAGGAAACTGAGATACCATGTGAAATTTCAGAACTCTATGATAATCCCAAAATATCCGAGGTAAGCGTTTTTCGATTATAATTCCTGCGAGTGATTCAAAGTGTAGCAATGTAAGGGGTTTTAAGTGTGCACTGGTATAAAGGTGAGACCCTGTGGCAGGAAGGGCAACCCAATGTGTGAAAGCACAAAGGAGGTGTTTGGTGTGTCTACTGACCAGAGAGGAATTCAAAGCTGATTTAACATTAGAAAATCAGAGGCTGGGTTGTAGCTTAGTGCTAAAGTGCTGACCTAGCATGCAGAAGTGAGCAGGATCTGTGCCCAGCACTGAAAATTAATATAGCAAAGCAGAGATGGAAATCAACTTAATATAATTTATTTAATGGACAAAAGAAACAGATATGTGGCTATCTTAATAGGAAAAATGGGGTTTTGCTAAAATTTGTGATAAAGCTGTTATTTATTTTTATTTATTTATTTATTATATTTATTGTATGTACAATGTATGCGAGTGCACATGGGTGTGTTTGGGTATTTATACTATGGAATGTGAGAGGAAGTCAGAGGATAATTTCAGGTGTCAGTCCTTCCCACCCACCTTGTTTAAAAAGAATCTCTTTGTTGTTTTTTCCTCTGTTGCTGCTGGCCCACAAGCTTCCGGGGATTCTCCTGACTCTGCCTCCCAATTCCCTGAAAGAGTGCTGGGATTGCAGGTGCTTGTACTTTATCTGGTTTTTATGTGGACACTGGGGATTCAAACTCAGATCCTTACACTTGCTAGCAAGCACCATTTCTCTCTAGTCCTTGACATGAACTTTCAAAGCTAAGCTAGAACAGGAACTTAACTTGAAAAGTTACACCCAAGGGAATATGTCTTTAAAATCAGAAGTGAATCATGAATGTCCATCTCTTGCATTCAGCATTGGACTTTAGGTCCTAACCTACACAATGGGATAGGAAAATGTAACATTGAAAGGAAATACAAACATATATAACATATATACATATATGTGTATGTGTGTGTGTGTGTATATATATAGCAAATACAACATTGAAAAGGAAGAAGTAAAATTATAATATGTAGGTGATATGTGGCTGTCAACATAGAAAAACTTAATAATCTAGAGATAAATTATTGGACTTAGAAAAATAGTCAAATATGTTTATTGTATATAAAAACAATACATAGGATTTTTAACTTTGAGGTAAAGTACCCACTTTGTATGAGCAAAGGCCTAGGTTTGATTTCCAGCACTGAAAATAAATCAAAAGCAATATGTATTTCTTAATATTAATAGCTACCAGTTAGAAACAGGAATTTTATAAAATCCTGTTTTACAGTGGTAAAAAATACATGGAATGCTAAAGAATAAATCTGATCAAATGTCTAGTCCTATCATGGAAATAATGAAACTTAGTAGAAGACATTCAACAATAGCTAAGTTATGATGGTTATATACTGTGGTCCTGGATACAAAGACTCAGCAGCATAAAGCTGTCAACCACCACAAATTCCTGTTACTGTTAGTATCTCTACAATCAGTGTGATTGTGGAGCTAGAGAGAAGGCTGGGCCATCAAAAGCACTTCCTGCTATTTTAGAAGACCTGGATTTAGTTCCCAGCACCCTCATAACAGCTCACAATGGCCTAGTATTCTAATTCTAGGATAGCTGCAGTCTTCTGATCTCCTTGGATACCAGGCATGTACATTTAGGCAAAACATTCATACACATAGAGAATTTTAAATTAAAATAAATATATTTGTGATACAAATCTCAACACATTTTCAATAAACGTAGTAAGGTCCTAAAGTTTATAGAGAGCAAAGCATGAGAACAATAAGAGGCGAGCACGAAGGACAAGTACAAAAGAGAAGCAAGAGAGTTGGCTTGAATCCACCCAGATCAATGATCATATTGGATATAAATAGCCTAAGTAGCTCCACTTACAAGGCAGAGAGAGTCTGGTTGGCTATAAAGCAATACTCAACTTTATAAAAACCCATGGAACAACACTTTCTGAATATAAAGACTCAAATAGATTAAAAGTTGATAGAGACAGTCTGCCAATAATAATTAGCCAGAGAGGGTTGTAAGGCCTGAAAACCCCTTCAAGACAACAAGCTCAGGCAACTGTCAACGTCACTCATTTCCTGCCCCTCAAGGTTCAGTGTCTTTCCTCTCCTGATTCCCACTGTCTTGCCAACCATTGTTTCAAATGTTTGGTCTGAATTTTGCTGTTTCCATTCAAAGATCAATATGGCTGTTTGGCTTCATCTTAGCCAGAAGCTGGAGTCTCTGCTATATCATTTTTAAAATCTGTTTGTGTTCTCAAGAATCCTAGGCGGTCACCCACACATGAAATGAACCCACGAGGCACCCAAGAAGGTCACATATATGTGAAGACTGTCTCAGGAATCGAGGAGCCCCTCCCGGACACCTACCGTCCTCCTGAAGAAATAGAGAGAAGAAGAGGACTTTGGTGGCTCATACCCAGATTGAGCCTAGAATGATGTCACTGTATAAGGGAGCAGACCCAGAGCTGGAACAGGGCTGAAAACCTGGGAATCTATGCTTGGAGAGGTGAGGAGCCAGCTGCCTCTCATTCCACATCAATTTCATTAATAGATGCAGGACACATCTGGTTGCCTTGCCTCTTTAGGGGATGGCTGCAGTCAGGTTCATCCAATCTCAGACCTTGCAGTGTAATCAGCAATGCAACCTGGGTGAGTTACTTGTGAATCCGGATGAGCCCTGTATTTCCTGTTTCTGAATCTAGAGAAGTCTGCCTTTGGGAATTGGCTTGGCTCCTGAGTGTCCTGACTTCTCCTCTACCTGCTCCAACTGTTATCATTAAAAAAATAATAATAAAGATTTGGGAGTTGGCTTTTTTGGGTGCATTGACCAAGGCCAGCTTGGTACAAGTTAGGACATGTGTTAAACTTAACAGAAGACATGTGAATGAAGCCATTTGAATATCTCAGGATAAAGCTCACATGGAACCATCCATTCCCCGACACAAGGAAGCTTATGGCTGAGTCCTGTCATACAGCTGAGAACAGGATATGCACTCCCTAGTCAGACACGCCGCCGAGCACTTCTGAGAATTCTCATGAACTCACCTACCCTCCCCAAGCCTGTTTGGGGTTTTATAAAAGACATAAGAATATTCTGTGTTTCATTTAGCCATTGAAAAAATTACAAAAGGAATAAAGGAAGCGATTTCCACTTAGTAGACACTAGAGATATCCATCCCCCTCCTTACCGAGTTCTTCCCCCTTCTTCCCATCCCACTCGTCCAATCAGGCAGCTGCTCTGTGGTACTTGTTATCTATAGTCACAAAGTAGACAAAGAAATCTAAACCTTCTCCTTGGCCTGCAATCCAAATTATTGACATTTAAAAATAACTCTAGAGGTCACTCGCAGTCTCTTCACTTCAACTCTGGACACTATTTGTCCTTGGGCGTCAACCAAGTTCCAAATCACAAGTAGAAATTAATCTTTAGGATGCTCAAGTACTGGATGGTTAATCTTCATGGTCAGCTTGATGGGATTTAGAATTACCAAGGAGACACACCTCCAGAAAGATTTAACTGAGCAAGATCTATCTGAATGTGGCCAGCATCATTCCACAGCCTGGGGTTCTGGACTGAATAAAAGGGAATTTAAGTTGAGCACAAAGAATTCATCACTACCTGCTTCCTGACTACAGATAAAGTGTATGGCCAGCTGCTTCTCACTCCTGCCCCCATGCTTTTCTTGGACTGAACCCTCAAACTGTGAGCCAAAATAAACCACTCCACCTCTGAGTTCATTTTATCATAACATTGAGAGAAGTAACTAATATAAAATTGATATTTCATGTTTTAATGACTTTTCTTTGCAATGAGGCATTTGCTTCAAAGTACCATGAAGAAAGATGTTTGTGAGGGAGAGACAGCAAGAGGATCAAAAATGAACACAGGACCAAAGGGTGGGTTAGTATATCCACAGCTGCCATCCAAGGAACATCTAGGAACAACTTAACCAGTTCAGGCCTGATCTTTGCCTTCACTTCTGCAGACAGTGTCCTTGTAACCTTTCAGTGCAAGGCACTTCCTTGAAACAGGCCATGCTTCACAGTGGGAGAGCTGAGGCCTCAGGGCATCTCTGGAAACATCCACAATCTCCTTGAGCCACCTTGATATCCCAGAGAACCATCTTTCCTTGCATGGGGACTCTGGTTGTTCAGAAAGAGTCCAATTTCTTGAGCAATCTAGGGAATGGTTCTATAAACCCAATGACCATCACATGTTAACAGCTGCCTTTCAAAGCCCCTCTGAAATCAGTTTTCTCTTGTTTCATGGGCCCAGGTCTTAGATAAGCACATTTGAACATCTTCAATCAGCTATGCCCAGGGATGTTAAAGGTTCATTTCTCTTACATGGTGGGGAATGACCTTGGACTCCCTGAGAACTTGAGGAGACTGTGGCTTTGACATATATGGGTTTCAGCTCCAGCCTAGAATGTTGGCCTCAATTTTATGCTTATAAAACTGACTCCCGAGGGCAGCTGAGAGGCCTGTTTGAAGTACTCAGATCAGTAAACCTTGTAACATATAAAATACAGTATGACTGGTTTTTTTTGGATTCTTCATTTTAATTCTACTTAGAATCAATTGCTTGGAATCTTCATTTCAAATTGTTTTCACTAAACTTGCAAGGTTCAGGATTTCTCTTGGTATGAAGACTTATTTTGTAATAAGGTGAAAATAAATGGCCATTGTATGAACCTACAGAGTATCTGTGGCTCATCTTTCCCTAGGCTACGGGGGCAACTTTTCACTTCTCTCTGCCTCTTTTCCTCCGATGCCGGCCAGAACCCGTGTGCTTTCTCTAGCACTTTGGGCTTCCCTACTTTGGCTAAAGCCCCTTCCCTGCCTTGTAGTGGACTCCACTAACAGGCAGTAGGGAAACTCCATGCTGAAAACCCAAACAGCCTTGTGGCCACCTTTCCTTCTTCCTTCCATTCTCTTTCTCTTGACAACTGACATATTGAAAAGATCAGGATTTACAGCTTTAGTCAGGCTCTGCTCTGACTCACCAGCTGGCCTTGTTCACTCCTCAGTGGGCTATGAGGAAGTGGTTTCTCTGATCATGAGGGGTTCATGAGATCCCGTGGTAGACTGGCATCACTAATTCCAATTAGACTGGGTAGGGAAGAGGGCTGGGAGCCTCTGATTCCTGGGATCAGACTCCTTGAATTTAGTTTGCATTATCCTTAAGGGACCCCATGTTAATTCCCACCCTGACCACAGCAGACTTTCCTGGAAGGACTGTGTGGCCACAGTCATACAAAGAGGATCACTCAGTACCTCTCCATGCAGGTATGTGCCCCAGTCATGGGATATTGCATCAAAGGTTCACACATGACCACAGCAGCCTGTCTATTGGCTTAATGGCAATCAACTCCATGGTGTAGGTTAAACCAGTGCTTCCAGATTCTCTCTCATCTCCAGACATGAGCATGGGAAGCTCAAGGAGTGATAGATAGAGCTAAAGAGGCTGGAGAGGCATCTGTCAGTCATCAGCAGTGGGAAGGCCTGTCTCCTCAAGGGTTTGCAGCATGTCCTGTTACCCTGCTAGACAACCCCTGGGTTCCCTGAGGTTCCTAGACCCCTAAAGGATTGGGAGGAGCTTAGATGCAAGCAGCCCTACGCACATGTTCACCTCAGGGTCCCATGTGTTTCTGGGTGTTGAGCTTGTGGCCAGGATGCCCGTGAGACCTGGACTCTGGCAGAACTGATGTTATCAATCTCACTTCTCAAGGGCGTGGGCTACTTTTGTGTGCTACAGATTAGAGTCTCATCTCCCCCAGTACTACCTGAGCCCAGCCTTGGGGTGTTCTGCTGCAATGCAGATGTCACCAGGGAATTTGGGGTCATCATCTTCCTATTCTTTTTTTTTTTAATTATTTCATTGCTAATTTATTTATTTATTGGTATTTATTTATTTTATATATTTGAGCACACTGTAGCTGTCTCAGACACACCAGAAGAGGGCATCAGATCCCATTACAGATGGTTGTGAGCCACCATGTGGTTGCTGGGAATTGAACTCAGGACCTCTGGAAGATCAGTCAGCGCTCTTAACTGCTGAGCCATTTCTCCAGCCCCCTCTTCATTTTCTTGGCCCTAATAATAAAATAATTTTTTAAAAAAATTAGCTCAGATAGCAGCTTGGGGATAGTTTTAATAGCATTTAAGTAAAGAAAATAAGGAAAGGAAGAAAGAAAGGTTTTAAATCTTGCCAGATACATGGACGAGAGGAAGGAAGAGGAAGTATAGGAAAAGAGAAGAACAGGCCTATTTGGTTAGGCATGGAGGCTGCAGTCAGGTGGCAGACACGCAGTCACATGGTAAGTGGAGGGATATGGCTTCAAAGAAAAAGCAAGAAAGCTCAGAGCACCAGAGACGGCAGGCCCAGGCTCTGGGCTAGATCCAAAAATAAGAAAAAGAGATTTAAAAAAAAAAAAAAGGAAAAGTTAAGCTTATCTGAATAATTTCACAAAGCAGGCAGGCTTGGTAAAGCTTTGCAATAACAACTCTATAAGCAGTCTCACAGAAGGGGTTTCTGGGAGGGAAAAGTACAGTGTCTTCTTAAAGGGACAGTTAGTTATTCCTCCCAAATCCTTAGCACAGTTTTAGGTGAAACAGCCTTACAGAGGAGTGGTCTCTTGGCCAAGTGACTGACATGTCCAGATGGGTTGTCTCTTCTGAGTATGAAATAGTCTAATCTTTTGGGGCAGACCAGATTGTCCTGTTGCCAACTCAAGGCCTGAGGTATTCTGGTCTTTTGACCAGGCCTTAAGAAAGCGTTTCTTGGAGAAGAGGCATCTAGGTCAGGCTGATTAACCCTTAATGAGGAAAAGCACAGTAACTGGTGAGGCAAGATTCCTCCCATTCTCTTAGGAGAATCCTACGAGGGTGCCTGTGGTGCCTGTGGTGAGGGACGCTTCTCACGGGGCACCACTTTCCTTTCTCAGCAGGACTCCCTTCCAGCCCTCCTCTCCTGGGAACAGGCCGATACTTATCAGTTTGCCTCCAGCTCTACAGCAGGCTGAGGACAGTGATGTCACTATAATAGGTGGCCTCTAGATCCCTTCAGGACATAGGATCTGTCCTGTGCCCTCCTGGAGAAAACAGGAAGTAAGAGCAGATCTGGTGAGGGGTGTTCCAGAGGCTGCCTCCCTCCCATGAGTTCCCTGAGAAGAAGAAACCCATGCTCTCTTTCAGAGCTCTGGGTGGAAAAGGAAGTCTTTCCTGTGTGGTTTAGGAAACTGCTTTTGCATCCAAGAGAGAGCAATGAGAATGTTTCCCCAATAGAGGCCAGGGCTGGACAAGAAAGGAACCTGCTCAGAGCAGAGTGGAGACAGCTAGGAGTCAGCACCCTGCCTCCCAGCACTTCTGAGAGGACCCAGGGTCCTCTTGGGAACCTCTGATGTAGTAATTATACCCATGTGTCCCTTCAAGATCAACTCCAAGCTCTAACTCTTCCATGTTTCCATTTGTGTCTAGAAATAAAATAACTGAACAAAGCAAAGAAAACTTCATGCTTCTGTTTCCTATTTTTATTGGCGATGTACAGAGATTCAGACACACAAGAGTTAGGTGGGCTTTGATACACTTCTCTGGATGATGCTCCAACGACAAGACCATTTTTATTAAAACAAAATAGACAAAAGAACAGACTATGAATTCTATGCAGCAGTAGGACAGATGGCCTGAGAATGTGAACCGTGACTGCATCCTGGTTTATCAAGGCTTCAAAGTTGCTTTAGAATATTCTCTCTGCGTAGTATACTTAGGAACCACTTGCTGGCATCATCCTCTGAGTTCAAAGAATCCCAGACTTTCCCAAGCTCTCTTTTTACTAACACAGAGCACAGTTTGTCTAACCTGAAAAGAACAATGTCAACAACTCCTTCTTAGGCATTTCTTTCCCATGGCTCAATGTAGTCCAATCCCAGATGGGCAAAGATCTCTTCTTCACTTTCTGCTTCAAGAAACACTCGCTGGAAGCACAAGAAGAAACACACACTCTCAGGCATTTTCCTTTGGCACCTCAGTGCAGACTTATTGAACTGTCTTGTTAGAATGAGTGTGGCTGAAGTATCTCACCCTACTTTGGTCAGAGGAAGCCAAGGTGTGGTGACTCATACCTGGAATCCCAGCACTTGGGATGCAGAGGCAGGAGTTTGGGCTGTAGAGTGAGCCTTTAACTTAAACCACCCAACCAACCACCTAACCAACCAACCAGCCAATTAACCACCAACCAACCAACCAACCAACCAACCAACCAAAATTTGACACTTTCCCATTCAAAAATGAAAATGTGTCAGTCTTTCCCTGTTAGCAAATGACACATGGGTATTTTTCTGGAGTTCCTAATTATTATTTGTGTGTGTGGGTGAGTGCCTGTTTATGTATGCGTACATGTGTATAGGGTACATGTACATTAGTGTGTTACATATGGAGGGTAGAAGTCAACACTGGATTTCTTCCTCTAACATTTTTCCCTCCCCGCTATTGTTGAGACAGGGTTTCTCACTGAGACACTTACAATTTCCTGGGCTCTCTGTAGCTAGCTCTTTCTGGTCTTGTCTTGTCTGACTAGCTGCTTGTCCTGGCCTTGCCAATTGCTAGAGTTACAGATGTGTCCACCGCTCCTGACTTTTACATGGTGCTAAGGATCCAATCTGAGGTCCTCAGGCTTGCATGGCAGATATTTTACCAACTGAACCATCTCCCCAGCCCTATTGGTCTCTTCTATCACACACACACACACACAAACATATATATATCTTCTGTGCAGAAGAACAAACTGCTGGTAATGGCAGCCTACTGCTTGTTCTGCATTCTCTACAGCCACCCACATCTGCTCATGGGCCCCACTCTCCAGTTTCCATCCCATGAGCTCTTTAAGACTAGGCACATCTTCTCTTGACTCTCCTCTAATACATAGCACAGCTCTGGGCCCAGAGATGACACTTGTTGGGTTATTTATTGCCTATTCTCTTGCAAGCCTTCTTGAATTGAACTCTTTGAAGTTGCTTCCCCTTACACGCTCAGCATCTGAGGCTATTCTGCCAGCACCCCCTGCCTCCTCCTCTGTGAGAAGTACCCTGAATTTCTATGAGGATTATCCTGCCCCTCCATCCATGAAGTTGTGGGACTGCTCCCATCTTTAGGGAAAAGCACACAACCCATGCCTGGCCAATCAGAAGTATGACAATGGATTAATAGATGAGCACATGCCCAAGTCCGGTCAAGGAGCAGTTAGAATTCAGGCAAAACTATTATAGAAGATAGATTCCCTGTTAGAATAACTAGAAGAATGGGATTCGTGGGAAATCCTTGTCTAACAATCAAAACCGTTTGTTGGAAAACCTGACTGAGATCCTGGATATAGCTATACCTGAAGCCAGTTTTGGCCCTAAAGACAGCACTATTTACCCAAGCTCCTTTTCATTATAACACACACACACACACACACACACACACACACACACACACCTCTTTTAAATTATAACAAATCATCTAGGGGGGAGGGCTCTAACTTGGTGCCCTTGACCACTGTAAGAACACTAGACCTTTTTGTTCATGGATTTAATGATAGAGTTGTTAATTCTTCATCATCCACACGGTAACTTGTCACTTTTCTGAGTCATGAGCTGAACGAGGTGCCGCTGTCACTCAAATCCCCCATGGTTAGTGACTGAGGCTTGATGTCTTCCTATCCCTCTCTAGGCACTTGTACTGTTCTACTGCAGGAGACTCCCATTGATGACCCACTCAGAAGGTGACTGTCTCTGCATTGATGGTTATTCCTGTGACATTTATGATTTACAGGGGTCCCTGATTTTCTTTGGAGTAAAAGACTGTAAACATCAGGAACCCAGCCAACTCAACTCTGTTCACCTATGTGCTGGTTCTAGAGCCCCATTAGCTTACTCTCTGAGCCAGAAGCCCTGGAGCTGCACCCTGGGTCCAGTAGGGATTGAGGCAATGTTTTCAGCTCCTTTCAACTGTGATCTACAGAGAACAGAACATTTGCAGCAAAAAGAAGCAAACCTATGCACTAAGATCATTTTGTGTTGGGGGGTAGGGATGGGGTAAGAGGGCTCAGCAAGCGAAGTAATTTTCTCCTACATCTGAGGCCCTTAGTCCCATCCCTAGAACCTACATGGTAGGATAGAACTGGTTCCTCTGACCTCCACATGCAACCATGCTGTGTGTGTATCCATTTCCCCCATTATAAAACAAAACAAAAAAACGCAATAAAAATTGTTTAAAAAAATCTGTTGAGGGGAAGGGATTGTAGGTAAGGGTCAGTAACCCATCTCAGGAAGGAAACACTACCTTGGTCTTGTCATACAGGGCGTGGTTGTCCAGCATCATCTTCCGCTCGTGTGTGGCGTAGCGCCGCAAGTCTCTCTCAAACTGCTACAAAGAGAATTAAAACAAATTACTGTCCAGTCCAGATTCTTTCTGGTACATGGTGTTCAGAGCTATCCAAGGCCCTTGGGTGCTTGAAACTGCAGTCTCTAGCATATATTCTTGGAGTGACTTTCTTCCCCAGGGCAAAGCTCCTGGGTGGCTCAGCTCTGGGGTCCCTGTACTAGAACAGAAACTCGGTGTGAACAGGAAGCTGATTGGCTTGGTCCCTTGTCAATCACTGTCCAGAAGGAAGCAGGTGATGTGTGAATATCTGTTGAGTGGATAAATGGACTGTGTGAGCACTGTTTCTAGAGTAATACCTGGTCTAGAGAAAATGCTGCCTAGACCATTTCAAATAAAATAAAACGAAATGTTTCACATCCTCTACCAGCAAGAATTCATTTCCTCTTTGCTGGAAAGTTTCTGGGGCTGGGTGAGACATTGCCTCCCAGAAGCCCTTTATAGCAGCAGCTGTGACTGGAACCAGCTTTGTTGACTATTTGCCTGGGAGCAGATTCGCTAGCACTGGTCTGGGAAGTTGTGGGTCCTGCTTAGCTCACCCCAGCTCTTGACTGGGCAGTGTCTACCCACAGCTCACACTTGTTCCCAGACACTGGAGAGATTGAAGATGTAATGGAGGTTGGCTAAATGAAGTCAATGATGGACTACTCCCAGTTCCTTGCCCTGTGTGGTTTGGGTATGAGAAATGTATTCTTGGCCAAGGCCAAGAGTGTTTCTGTGCATGTAAAGAGAAATTCAGTTCACCTGACAAATACCTGCAGAGCGCCAGTTCCTCAGGGAGCTGAGAGTCTAGGTGGGGACACAGATGGCTTATAATACCAGAAGAAATAAGAAAACTATGGGCTAATAGGAAGCCAGTGGTGTGGCCATACTGAGCAGGGCTGCCATGGTGAGCATCACTGAACGAGGGCTTGAAGGAGGAGGTGATTAAAAGCCAAAATGGCTACAGAATGGTCAAGAGAGTTGTGCTGGATAGTTTTGTGTCAACTTGACACATGCTAGAGTTATCTGGAAGGAGAAAACCTTTCATGGTGTTTTGTCACAGTAATCATAACCCTAACTAAGTAATCCAGTCATTTCCTGAGCCCCAGGGGTTTGCTGGAGGCGGGGAGGAGGTGTTAGGCTGCCACATGGGCATCATGCTAGGAATTGAATCTACCAGGGAAGCATTTGGTTTATTTGTTTATTTTTTTAGATGTTGTGGCCTCAAACAACATGTGGCCACTCTGATCCATATCAGCTGTCACCCACAGCCATGCCCACTCCTGCTTCTGTCTCTTGGGCTGGGGGGAGCCAGGCTGCAGACACTCCCTCTTCCTTCATAGAAAAGCCCCAGAGTGCTTCCCCTCAGTAGGAACAGTGGGTTGGCCAGAGCCTGAGGCTGCACGCGCGCGCGCGCGCGCGCGCGCGCGCTGTGTGTGTGTGTGTGTGTGTGTGTGTGTGTGTGTGTGTGTGTAAGGCAGCAGTAGACAGTAAGGAAGAGCAGAAATGGCAGAGCCTGGTCCACCAGTGATCTTGGATGCTGCCCTGAGTTACAGGGGGCAAGGCGTGTCAGATGTCCTCACAGGACCCCATGGCTTCAGGCTAGGAACAAACAAGACCCTTAGAAGGCAATGCCATGGTGCAGGTAGTGACACCCTCTGCTTTATTCTGTGAATTCTTTGCTGTGCAGCATGATTGCAGATGCTTAACAAGAGCCTGCCATGACATCTAAAAGAGGAGCGAATGAATTGCTGTCTCAGAGAGTCCTCCACAGAGCCCTGTGAGGTTAGCGCCACTGTTAAGAGAGAAGGCTGAGAGAGTGTTATTTACCTGAAAGCTGCACAGCTAGGGACAGAGCAGCTTCAGCCTCTTGATTCCCGAAGTTTCTTTTGAAAAGCCTCACTAGTTTCTTAGAAGCATTGGAGATTGGGGCCAAGTACTTGCTCCAATGCTTCAAAGGAATGTAAACAGCAGGTGGAAGCCACAGTACCACAGTGCAGCTGCGGACTGCTGCCCCTAGAGGGCGCCATTCATGCCATTCACTAAGGTCTTACAGGCCTTAGGAAACTTGTCCAAGACCACTGGAAGAGGCAGGGTTGGGCCATTCAGCAGGTCTAGGACCTGAATCCTTCTGAGTTACTCACCACCCTGCCACTTTCTGGGTTTCAGTGGCTCTCACCTAAGATACCTCTCAGTTACCTAGGGGTTTTACAAACATACATGTCTGGGCTTAGCTGCTGAGAGCTTCTGATGTAGTGGTATACAGCAGAGAATTTATAAATTTAACCTGTTCCCCCAGGTAAGACCACTGCTGCTGGCTTGGTGAACCATACATTAGGAATCTGAATGAATCTAACTCGTGTGACCATGTGTCCATATCATACCCCAGTTTAGAAGCTTGGGGGCATGGTCCCTTCATTCTCTCAGCCTTCTGCCCTGCAGTCGTCAACTCTCCCCTGAACCAGGAAAGCTAATAGTAGACAGCACTTACCCTAGAGCCGGTCCATCCCAGCAGGGCAAAGGCCCGGCGCTCGTAGGGGCACATGACCAGATCTACACGGATGGCCTTCCAGCCCTTCCCTTCCTGCTGGCCGCTCTTCTCGGTGTGCACTCTCTCATGGTGTAACTTCAGAATCAGGAAGCATTTCTGGAAGTGATCGAGAGCGTCCACCTTCCTGCTAGGTAGCTTGAACTTTTCAAAGGTTGACTCTATGATGTCGCAGTACAAAATCAATCCCTAAAAAGCAATGGGAGGGTTTAGAAAGGGTCCTAGGGAGCTGGGGGCGGGGCACCCCTGTGATATTACAGTGCTCTTAAGAAAGCCTCTTCAGAGCTGAACAGACATGGATGCACGTTTGTTCTTTCTCACCCAGCATCTGGGAGAGAAGGTAGTAAATGATTCTCTCTACAGAAAAGAAATTTCTGCACAAGAAAGACTGAGTCCAACCCCTCAATAGCAAAACTTCAGAGCCTCCATCTCTCCCTGTTTGCTTCTGAGGAACAACTTTGCTCCTTTAAAAGCAAAGCCACCGTGAACAGAAAGCCACACTCTTCCCTGCACGGCTATCACCTGGACTGGGGCAAAGGGTTGTGTCTGGAAGCCCAGGCCCAGTGTGGGGCATGGTGACCTGCTACATCTGTTGTTATGTTGTTTTTGCAATGCTGGGAGTTGAACCTGGGGACTTGCACTTGCTAGCTATGCACTCTAACCTGCCACTGAATACACTCCAGCCCCGGAAATGTTTCTTCTCCTGAAAGAACCCTTTCTCCATCTTGGAGGCAGTGGGAAAGGCCCACGAAGCCTGCTTTATCTCAAGCTTCTGTCCAGAAAATTATTAAGTAATTCAAAGGAATGCCAGGCAAGCACCCGCCCCTAGGAGTTCCTGTGCCACATGCAGGGGTGGCACTCGACTGGTAACAGATGGGGCACTTTGGGTGAATCAATCCTGAACTTGGCGAGGTTTTGACTGGGGTGTCCATCTGATTCTGGGTGCTGTCTGCAGTGGAGCCTGATACCACCTTAGATGTGGCCCTAGCTTTCCAGGTCAGCTTTCTGTTGGCTGTCCCCATTGTTTGCAGTTCCCCTTCCTGTCCCCACTTCTCTCAGTGTGATTTCTCTCCTTTGGAACTGCTCTGAGGGATGAGCTCAGGCTTGGCCATCAGTGCCCACAGTTGTCTTCCTATTATAGAAGAAACTCAGTGGCTAAGCTAGGAAGTAGCTTTCCCTGCCATTCCTTCTCTCTGTTCCCAGGGTATGGGGGTTGGAGGAGTCGGTAGGGTTAGGGTAGTTCAGCTTTGCTTCATACAAGGGGGAGGCTCCACTTCTCCAACTTAGTGGACCAATTAAGCATAAGCTACCCCAAGCAATGGTGTAAGAGCAGAAAGGATTGTTAGGGGGCTGGATGAGGAGTCCTCCAGTCAGGATTCTTGACCTTTGTTTTCAGTTCCTTTTCATCTTCTCCTCAGAGGAGCCAATCTGGTATCCAAGTTCAAGTCAGTTTTCCAAAGTCGGGGTAGTCATCCTTCAGTTATCCTACAGTCATCCCTCTGTCATCCCTCAGTCATCCTTCAATCTTCCTTTGGTCATCACCCAGTGATCCCCTAATCATCCCTCAGTCATCCCTCAGTCATTTCACAGTCATCCCTCAGTAATTCCACAGTCATCCCTCAGTCATTCCACAGTCATCCCACAGTCATCCCTCAGTCATTCCACAGTCATCCCACAGTCATTCCACAGTCATCCCTCAATTATCCCTCAGTTGTTCTTCAATCATTCCTCAGTCATTCTACAGTCATTTCAGTCATTCCATAGTCATCCCTCAGTCATTTCACAGTCATCCCTCAGTCATTCCACAGTCATCCCTCAGTCATTCTACAGTCATCCCACAGTCATCCCTCAGTCATTTCACAGTCATCCCTCAGTCATTTCACAGTCATCCCTCAATTATCCCTCAGTCATTCCACAGTCATCCCTCAGTCATTCCACAGTCATCCCTCAGTCATTCCACAGTCATCCCTCAGTCATTCCACAGTCATCACTCAGTCATTCCACAGTCATCCCTCAGTCATTCCACAGTCATCCCTCAGTCATTCCACAGTCATCACTCAGTCATTCCACAGTGGCATGAGCCACCATGGTTAGTTCTGATTTAGAGTCTTATTCTGTAGACTCAACTTTTGAATCTCCCAGTAGTTTCATGAACTCCAGGGGTGACCACATGAAGCACTTAGGGTCTCTGTACCAGGGTCCCACTCACCAGGCCTGCCCCAAGCCTGAGTCATGAAGTCTTCTTTTGAGGTGAACTATCAGCAGCCTGATTGGAATTCAGGCAAAACAGATGTCTGGGGAATTATAACCTCCCTAGAGATCGGATTCCTAAGCCCTTCACATCCCTTTCTCCTACCTCTGACCAAGGGGTTTTCTCCAAAGGACACCGTTTAGATAGGAGAATGCACTGAAGGCTGTTCAACCTACTTCTCCAACATTTAAGCATCTTTTGGGTGTGTTGTGTGTGTCCTGTGAGTACACACGTGTGCACTGTCTGAGCTGTGCTCACAGCCATCTGTAAAGTGGAGCTCAGGGTAAGACTGGCAGGGAAGGGAGTGAAGAGAAGGTGGAAGTCAGATGGGAAGAACTCTGCTGATTTCACAGTTGAGATATTGGGGCTGGGGCTGGCACTTCAGGGGGTGGGTCCAGCGCCTTAGGGAGTGGGTCCAGAGCTTCAGGGGGTGGGTCCAGAGCTTCAGGGGGTGGGTCCAGCACTTAATGGGGTGTGGAGGTTTTCAACACTTCAGGGATGGGTCCAGGGCAGGGACACTAAACCACCTGGCACCTTGTACATGAGGATGGGGGAGGAGCTGGCCTGCTGTCTCCTCAGTCCCCTACAGCTCAGTGCCTGGCTCTCAGACTGAGTTCAATAAGCAATCCTGCTGCTGCTGATCATAGCCGCCATTTGTCAGACACTCTGGAACTTTCTGTTGAATCCCCTGTTAGCACAGACAGGAAATGGGCCATGAACTGTGAGGAACCATCCCAGGTTGTACCACCACTTCTAAAGTCTCAGATTAGACCTGTTTTACTATCAGCCCCCACTGCAGGGCCTGGGCTTATAGTGACTATCTTTGCCCAGAGTCTACAGGAAAACTACCTTGAAACTAGCGATGCAAAGAGGACTCCCATGCCATCTCTCCACTCCAGCAGACAGTCTTAGCATGGGACAATGGCACAAAAACAAACATCAATGAGTTTCCAGCCTTGGCAACAGGCCTGGGTGGAGATGTATTCTTTGGTCTTTCAGTGAGTTTTTACTCTTCCCCTGCCCTCCCCACCCACCCGGAGCAGAGGATCTGGTCAGTATCCTGACTCATCTTTGATGTGTCTTCTCCTGGCTGAGCTTATCTTGCCTTCTCTGAGGGGGTTCTGGTTATTCTGTGCACCCTCTCCTGAAAGGACAGGGGGGTGTGGAATGGTCTCACAGATGGATTTGGATCTGAATTTGAAATCTAGTTTTCATTTATAGAGCTCATGGATCCGGGGCTGGTTATTTCTAGTTTTCACCTTATCTAGTCTCTCTCCTGCACATCAGTGAGCTTGGCCCATGGCCAGCAGATACTGTCTACCCAGGAAGGGAGAAGCTGTCCTAGGAAAACTCTAGTCCAGCCTCCTCTACTCAGTCAGATCAGCAGGTTTTCAGGAAAGAGCCCTTGGTCTCTCTAGGAAATGGTGCTTGACTAGAGAGCCAGAAGTCTTTGGCTGTGGGGTTAGCTTAACTCAGCTTTGACCACTAACAATGGTCAACCCGTGGCAGGTTTGACTTCATCCGGTGGGAGCCATTGGCTATGACCTCTGCAGGGCCCAGCTTGCCCTCATCGTCTTCCTTCTTCAAACAAGATGCATACCTGTAAAGTGTTGCCTATGACCCAAAGCTAGTCAGTCTCATGGCAGCCACATGGTGCTGTGAGGAGGTGTTACAAACAAGAATAGTAGTCACTGTACACTGATCATATAACACATGAAATTAACAATGCTTGGGGCTGGGGAGATGGCTCAGTGGTTAAAGCAGCTGCTTTGCAAGCACAGGAACCTGAGTTTCAGATTCCCAGAACCCATATAAATGCTTGGTGAATGTAGCAGGATACTTATTCTGCTACATTGTATTCACAGTGGAGCTCAGTGATTAGGCAGTAGAAGAGGAGGTGGGCCTGGGAGAAGAAGAGAGGAAGGGGAGGGGAGAAATAGAGGAAGGGGAGGAGAAAAAGGAGACTATCAGCAATGGAGAACCATGGATGGGTTGAAAGCTGTCTTGGGTAGCAATTTCTATCAAAAGTATAGATATTGTGTAACAACTCTAATTGTGTGGGCATCTTGTTGATTGAGCATTTCTAAATATATAAATCCTTTAGATAATCATTAAGCTTTAAGAGTCTCATTTCTACCAGGTACTGCGAGGATGGCAGATATTGTCTGGGGTTCAGCTGAGCTTTGTGGATGCAGCGTGGGGGCTGGCATCTCGTGGGTGCCAGGGCCTGCATATCTAGCTAGCCAGAGCCCCAGTCAGAGCCGAGGAGCAGCGGGAACATGATGGCTGCCTGGGAGGAAACTGGACCAGGCACCATTTTCTAAATATCTCCCCTACAGGTAGACATGACAGCCTGACTTCAATTCCAACCCAGAAGGTGGAGACAAGGGATCCCCAGAGCAAGCTGGCTAGTAGGACTAGCCATATTGATGAGCTCTGGGTTTGATTGCAAGAGCCTGCCTCAGTGAATAAGGTGGAGAAGTAGCTGAAGATGATTTTGAACATGCACCCGCACATGTGTGCCTATACACATACAAGAACATGTACACACATGCACATCACATACATACACACACACACACACACACACACACACACACACGAAGAGAAAACAAGCAGAAATGGCAGGTGTCGTCTGGCCTCCTTACCTGCTGCCTCCAAAAGTCCGTCACTTTATGCAAGAGCTGCTGCTCTTCCTCCTCTGTGGCTTCTGGGCTGGTAATTAGAAAGTCTACATCATGTCCAGTCATCTTACCCCTAATTTGAAGAAAAAAAAGCACAAAAAAATCAGTTTGACTTTAGCCCTTCATTTAAAAACAAAACAACAAAACAAATCTCTTTGTTACTCTGTCCCAAGTGTGAGGTTTATGGTTCGAAATGCTCACAACATTTTATAACTATTCCTGGTTGTACAACTCTACTTCTTGTCACAAATTTGTGACAGAAAAAAACTTTATCCAGAATATATGTTGTTATATATGGATGGAAAGAAAGTAACAAATATTACATCTACATGCATCACACACATAGAGAAACCTGTATGACAATAGGTGACCAACAAAGAGTTTTGGTAATACCATACAAGTTAGCCTTCTTAGAATTATGGTATGGCTTAAGAGATTTTCCTTTGTCAATTTTTTTAAAGACAGGGTCTTATGTGGTCCAGACTGGCTTTGAGCACAGTACGAAGCTGAGGTGGCCCTGGACTCCTTATCTTGCTGTCTGTACTTCCAAGTGCTGGGATTATGGGTATATGTCACCATACCTGGTTATTGGATACTGGGAATGAAAGCCAGGTTTCCTTCATGCTAAGTAGCCACTCTGCTGAGTGATGGACCCAACCCAGAAAATTGTCTTAGGTTTAGTCCTTTTTGATGCAAGTGAGTAGGTAAGGTCTCAGAAGGAGAGGTGGGAGGGACCAGTCCCTTTCTGAAATGGAGGCATTTGTATCCAACTGAAGAAATTCATGTCTGAAGACTTGTTCATTTAGTTATTCTTTGACTCAACCAGTTTCTTGAGCATCTACTTAGTGATCAGGCTCACACCCTGGTGTCAGTAGGAACTAAGTTCCACAGGGAAAGCACACATGGTGTAGTAGGCATCTGGGAAGCACAGAAGAAAGTACCTAATACTGAATAGAGTAAGAAGGAGTCAAGGAGAGCTTTCTGGAGGTGGCAGCATCTAAACTGAGTCTTAGGAGATTGAGAAGTCAAACAAGTGCCAAATTCACAAAACTGTAGAGAATGTTTCACCTGAGCAAAGTCACAGAGGCAAGAAACAGCTCTGTGAGGCGGGTGTCAAGCTATTTGAGGCTCTGACACAAAACACAGGAGGCAGGAGCCAAAGCTGCAGAGTGACGTTGGCACCAGGTCAGAGCAGGCCTTTTGCACCATCTTAGAGGCAGGTAGGACAGGGGTTCTAAAACAGCTACATCACTTACCTGCGAAACCCCCCAGTCATGGTGACCAAGGCATCTGGAAGAAACGCCACCACAGCCTCCTTAACTAACACGCTGACAGCCTCTGCTTCTGCCCTGTTCACACGACTAATGAGGTCTTCATAGTAGAGGAATCCTGAGAGGCCATTTGACAGGCCAGTGGAGAAAAAGGCACAGTAAGAGGACCAGCCGTCGATGGGAGAGGATGCGGTCTCATACAGTGCTCTTAGGCTTGAGCAGAGTCTGTACAGAGCGCAGTGATCTATGGCACTACCTTGTCCATTTGCTTGTGGGTTTTTCATGGTTGCAAAGGAGCTTTGATTTCTCATGGGGACATCTACAATAAATATTCTTATCAAGGGGAAATTATTTAGATCCTCTGGAGTCTAAACTGTTTTTAAGAGATGTTATAATAGAGATTCAGCACTTCCTTGTCCTCTCCCTCCTCCTCCTCTTCCTCCTCCTCCTCCTCTTCCTCTTGCTGCTGTTGTTGCTCCTGTTTTGAGGAAAGGCCCAGATGTCTCGTCTCTGAACTCCTAGTTCCTCTGCCTCCCAAGTGCTGAGATCCCATGTGTGCAGCACTGTGTCCAGCCTTCTTGACCAACAAGCTATGCCCTACTCTTTAAAGGGGGGATAGGAAAATTCAGGACTTGGAAGTGAAGGCTTCATTAGAAAAGGGAAAGACATGGGAGGAAGAGGGTGGGTCTGTGTCCAAAACAACATGCAAAGTGCCCGGAAGGGCTGGCATGCTACTTCCTGGCCTGAGGACTCTGAACCAATGACTGTTCAGAAGCAGTGTCACGAGGGAGAGCAGAGCATTTGACTGTGACCACAGAGCAGTCCGAGGGAGGCAGAGAGGGAAGGAGGCTTATCTCTAAGGATTGGGGTAAAGTGCTGGTGGGAAGCTGGCCGTGTTTGGGAGACTCAGAGTCTGACGACAGTCATGCTTCCATACCAGATGCTGAACTTTCATTTAAGGGATCCAAATGCCACTCAACAAACTGGAGATGTACTTCTCTAGGGGCTGCTGATTGGCTCTTGTTTCTCACCCCAAAATGAGACATAACCAGGAAGTCATTTGGCTTGAGCACACTGTAAACAAAGTTACCAAATTCAAAGTCATCTGTAATCTCTAAATGGGACAGTTGCAGAAGTGTGTTGACAGGATCAGGAAAAGATGTTGATGCTAAACCATCTCTCACTTGTACTACCAAGTCAGTTGCTTGAAGATCTACCATCTTCATATCAATGACTGATATGATATAAACTTTTCTTGCTCTGTTGTCAACAGTTGCCTTTTT
This sequence comes from Mastomys natalensis, assembly GCA_021653895.1. NCBI lineage: Eukaryota > Metazoa > Chordata > Mammalia > Rodentia > Muridae > Mastomys > Mastomys natalensis. The sequence goes on along the minus strand of JAJTUV010000072.1, from coordinate 924,543 downwards.
ATTGGGACATGGCTGCTGTGTGTGTGTGTGTGTGTGTGTGTGTGAGAGAGAGAGAGAGAGAGAGAGAGAGAGAGAGAGAGAGAGATTGATCTAAGAAGCAATATTCTATTAGGCTCTAATAAATACAGAAACTGCCATCATCAGTGGCACTCAAGTACAACTCAGTTGGTGCCAGGAAATCCCTATGCTTACTCACACGATGAGGTTATGACTTTTAAAATAAAAATAAATAAAACTGTTTTAAAAAAAGAAATTAACAGGCTTATAAGATTAATAGGGATTTTCTATAGTGCCACTGGTGGGACACCCCCCCCCCCAAATATGATTCACATCATCTACCATTTCTTGTGATATCATTTTTGGTCTGTCTGTCTGTTATTATCACTTAAACAGAAGATAGGTGTTGACTAATACACATCCTCTGGTAGCAGACTCTATCGCTTCCATCTTAAAAACTTGATAACTTTATGATTTTCCATAACCCCAGAAGCTAGGGAACTGTAGCAATGGCTCCCTCTTGAAGGACAATTTTACTCTATTTTTATGTACGTTAAAAGGAACCATGTCAAAAAACCACACACATTTAGAAAGGGCTATAAATTGCATCTCCTTGTTTCTGGAAAAGGTATCAGCACCATCCATGGAAAGCAGTGAGTGACCTGGCCACCTTGGTGGCCGTGGGGCTTGACAGACTTTCAGATGATACTGAGAGCTCTTCTGTCTCTGGACTCTTGTCTCTTCCTAGGCTATAAGGCTCTGGTCAGATAGATCAAGCCTGTAGCTAGATTTCCACCTCTTTCTCTTGCATTTTCCAGTCCCTAGCACACATTCTCGGTGTGAACAACCCATTGAGAATGTCTTTTGTTCAGTGTTTCTTTCTCTCCTTCTTCTATGTTAGCTTACCCTTCTGTCCTCAACTCTTCATGCATGGTTCTTACACAGGGAGACAGCCAGACCCAAGTGTCTAGATGAGTCTGTAGGAATCAGGACAGAGCCCACTCTGTCTTAACGTCTGGATAAAGGGAATCACAGCAGCCCAGAAAGAGGCCTTGTTCTCACGTTCTCCGGGCTTTGTGTTCGCTGATGCAGTCCCCGGTTAGCTCAGGTTCATCAGTGAGGCAATGAAGGCACAAGGTTTTAACTAGCTTACTCAAGATCACTCAGTGACAAGTGCTGGAGCCAAGATTTACCTGAGTCCCAAGTCTGGAACAAGTAAAAGTGACTTCCATGTCACCTGACCCTGACAAGCCCAGGGTGACCAGTGACTTCCCCGAGACCGTTACCTGCTTTCTGCATTTGTGTAAACCTTAGGCTTGTGTCTGACTTTATTTCGCCGAGAGTTTTGAAACCCATCCTGAACCATTTCTCAGCTGTCTTCAGTCCCACACCAAACACAGACGTAAAGAGCTGAAATGGAGGGAAAGGCAGGCTGTTACTCCCCCAACTCATTGCTAGGACAACAGAGTGACACTTTCTAAAGTCTCAGGCCAAGAACAAGAAATATAAGCAAACCTTTGGCCCAGTTTCTCTTGAAAACATCAAGTGAGTGGTATGTGTGTGTGTGTGTGTGTGTATAACTGTGTATTTGGAGACTAGAAGTCAACCTCAGGCTGAGATGGTTGGCCAGTGAGCCTCAGGGAGCTGCTTGCCTCTACCTCCTTGGTGCTTGGATTTAAAAGGCATGCGACCACACCCAGCTTTTTATGTTGGTTCTGGGGTTCTTAACTCAGATTCTCTGCACTTTAGTGAGTTCTCTCTTGAGCCTGGGGATGGTAACTTTCAGAGGCTTTTTGTTTCTGGAGGATCCTTTCATAACCAAAGTGTCACTAAATGAGACAGAGGTGAGAGACAGACGGACATCTGTGGAAGGAGACAGACTGCCTGTTATGTGACTATATGAGAAGCTGTCTCTCTGGCTATCTTCAGGTTGCTCAGTCTTTCACACAAAGTCCTGAACCACACCTTCGGTGGAAGGAGGCTCACAGAGACTCAGCAAATTCACCCATCTACAAGTGGGTAATGGGAAACACAAACTTCACCCTGGTCTGTCTGTACTCTGAGCCTGGCTCCTGTTCTGGCCATATGTTAGGCCTTGTATCACTTATGAACTGAAGGAACTGGCCAGAGTACCATAAACTCTAAGGTAAAAAAAAATTTGAAGTTGGTTAACTTTAAGTCCCAGAAGCAAAGGTTCAACGAGGGCTTTTCAGATATGAGTTTGTGCTTCAGGACCCTGTTTGCTCTGTTTGAATCCTTGTGTCCCTTTGACATTTGTAACCATGACAGGTTCTTGGTAGGTAATCTCAGTGTGATAGGTAAGTCTTTGAACATGGAGTCTTTTGGGGTGTGCTGGTTAGTTTTAACTGTCAACTTAACACAATTAAGACTCCGTAAAGGAGTCTTAATGAGGAATTCTCTATATTATCTTGACCTGTGGGCATGTCTGTGGTAGATGGCTTGACTGTTAATTGATGAAGGAAGCCCACTGTGGAAGGTGTCATTCCCTAAGCAAGGAATCATGCTTCATACACTAATGTAAGAATAAAGAAAGCTAACTAAGACCAAGCATTTATCCATCTCTATCTCTGCCATCCCAGGGCAACAGCGAGAGGGTGGCTGGCCACTGTAAACAACAGAGAGTTCTCCACTCAATCTTTACCCAGAAACTTGATCTAAACATTCTGCTTCCAGAAATTGCAGACAATAAATTTCTATGTCTAAGCAGTTCAGCGTATGACATTTTGGTACAGCAGCCTGTGTTATGTAACTAACCACAGCAAACAACAGGATAAATAAACAAGCCATTCCCCGGTACACAAATGTACAATCGCTTACTTTGAAGGATTTATATCGATCATCATTTAACACAGCTTTAACTTCAGAACTTTCTCCATCTTCAATAATTCCCTGCAAGGAAGGTTGAAGACAAGATTTTGAGTTATGTCCTTGCATAATTGAAGTGCCAGTCTCAAACCTACAGCCCCAACTGCTGGTTTCTCATGAAACTTGAAGATTTTCCCTGGCTGATGTGGAGAAAGCAAGAATTTCCCTGTAATCTTGAAAAAAAATCTTAGTTTACCATAGATCCAAGACCTTTACAATCTCGGACAAGGATACAGAAGGATAAAGAGCTGAATCTACAGACTCTGGGACAAAATACTCACTGACAAGCATTGTCCAAATAGTCCTGATAATTTTCTTTTCAGTTGATTCAAGTTGTGGAAATAAGAGGGCTTTTCAAACCACCACGTTAACTGTTGGCTCACTGAAAGGCCAGTCATTATCAAGCCCTTATGAGGTCTAGTCTCTGTTGTCTTGAGCTGGAAGATTTTTCTAGAATAATGTACCTTGCATTTGATAAGAATTGAAACTTGCTACTAGATGACAACTGTGCCTTGTTGGGAAATTCTTAATGTTGCTAGACATTTAACTACTGCCCAGTCTCTTTCCAGAACACATAGATGCAGAATCGGCCCATTGAACATCACCCTGTGCTGGACAGGAAGAGCTGACAGAGGCTGAGACTCCCACCCAGCCTGGGGTGGAAAGCAGAATGCTTTGCTGCTCTGAGATCTAAGGCTTGAGTCCTTCACCGCCAGTAAAAATCACTATCTGAGAAAGTCATTCTACTGGAATCATGTTGGGATTATGGGTTTTATATGTCTACACCCATATATCTCTTTCTGTGCTATATTGATCCATCTATAGATAAATAAGAGGAGAGGGCCATACCCATGTGAACTGTTCTGTCTCTCCTTCATCTCTTTGGAGGTGTAGCAGATTCCACCTCTCCCTTACCTCTATGACACACTTCGCCTTGTCCCCTAGGAAAGGAATTCCCTCTGTGTCTTTCACGCTGATGATGGGGAACTGCAGAGATTTCAGTACAGAGGCTGCTCGCATGAACGCCAGACAAGAACCTTCGTTCTCTCTAAACTCATCATTTTCAGCCAGAATATCAAAGGCATCCTAAAAAATAATAATAATAATAAAACCAGGTCAGCAGGTCTGCTCATGAGAGTCACTCGCAAGTCCCTCCTGTCCTCTTTACTAACAGAGTACCTTTGGAGTCCAGATCTAGCTCCTGTACCTTTGCATTCTCCCCTGTGGGACACTGTCACTGAACTGAAAAGAGATGTGTCTAATGAATTATGAGTTCAGTATTGTTAGACATTTAGAAACAATTTAATCAAGTAGTGACCTGATGCCCATGGTGTCCCAGCAGTCATGACTGGGTTGGGTATAACCCTTTCCTGCCTTCTGGACTAGTTCTGTCTAGCCAGGACTAGCTAGGACTAGCCAGGGTTCTGTCACAATCTCTAGACATTCAGGTCTCTTAGCGTGGACAGGAAACACAGCTGGTGCTTGTGGAATGAAGGCTGTGTTCATCACTCAGACCCAGAGCTGGGGTTATTTAAGGTGACACATGCTGCCTTACTAGCAGAGAATGTAGCTGTGGCTCAGTGGGCCAAGTGGCTGCCATCTGTTTCCGGCTCTTCCTCACAGATGCAGCTTGAAGGTTAGAGATGAGAAGCCCAGTGCTTGATACTCTACTGAATGTGTTACTCAGGTGAACCCTGACCCTTGAGTAACTGGGAGCATATGAAAGAGGAGGCCCACTTGACAAAGAACCAGAGGTCAGGTAAGGCAGGTAAACATAGAGAAGCATTCTCAGATTTCCAGAAAAATCATAATTTAACTTGTAGACTCAGGGAAAGAAGCCTCAAGCCCCGCTTTGCCCTGGATTTCGAGAAAACCTCTTTACCGTGAATACTTGGTTGCAATTGTTTAACGTGGTTCTTCGCTGACAAGCATACTGGGAGATCTTTTGCACAGCAGGTGCTGGAATGTTCTGGGAGCCTGGGACAGGACTCAGGGAAGAGTTTCTTCTCACCTACACAAAGGCATAGGCATCCATTTTGAATGGCAGTTAATTAGCCAATAGCAAGCGTACATATAACTATAAATATTTACTCAAATACAAAGAAAATGTTTACTTTAAGACAATTCATGATGATTGCCTCTGGAAGAGGGCAAAAATCACAGAGGACTCAAAATGTGTCACATACCTGTCTAGTGTATAGACACAGACATGTACAATTGTTCTTCTTATTACTACATATTAACTACACCAGATAATGAATTTCATTGTGACTTCTTAAGTATGTACAGGGTATGTAGTTTTGAAATCACAAAAATGAAAAAGAACCAGCAATTAAATTTTATTTCCTTTGTTTCCTTTATTTATTACAGATGATCCAAACCCCTTTCCCAGAGACTCTAGCATTATTGGTAAAGGATTTGGATTTAAGAAGTCATATTCTTTAGTTTGTTTTTTTTTCATGAATTATCAGAATGAGAAAAAAAGAAACTCTTTATTTTTCTGAATTTCAAGGCTGATATTCTGAAATATCCGTGTGTGAATGTGTTCATAAAAATAATTCTAGTTATGGGATCAGTGGTGAAGAGTGAGTGCTACTCTTGCCAAAGACCTGAGTGGCTCACAACCTGCTCCAGGAGATCTGTTGTCCTCTTCTGGCCTCTGTGGACATCTGCACACATGTGTGCACACACATATATACAGACATAGACACACAGATACACACACACACAAAACTAAAAGTAATAGTTCTGTTTTTAAAGAAAATAGTTCCCATCTATTACCATGTCAGCACTGTGCACGATTTATGTGTGTTACTTCAATTTCCACATCATCTCAGGAGGTGGGCGTTATTGTTATAGAATAGAGGATCAAATAGAGGCCCACCAGAGTGTAGAGGACCCCATGAGAAAAGACTAATCAACCCAAGTCTGTGGATTCTGACGTCCATCCCAGTGGTCATCCAGCAAAGGAGACACTTACAACAAGCTGGTGTCTCCCCGTCATCTCCACTGGCTTCCCCGCTCCCATGCATTCAACCAGCCAGGAGATGTCCAAGAGTTCGAGCTCAGAGCTGGCTTTGATGTTCTGCAGCTGGAGCCACTCCAGGACGTCTGATCCAGAGTTGTTCTCTGCCACAATGTGGGTGACAGAATCACTAGAAATGGGAAGCAAAGGTATCAGTAAAAGGAGCTTCCAAAATGAGACCAGCTCTTCCCCCTCCTAAAGGTTTCTGAGAGTCCCGGCTGATTAAAGACAAGGCACACACTGGGCCTGACAGTGGATCGTCACACAAGGAAATCATCTCTGTTCTAATTGGAGAAGTAGCAGTGGACCACATCCTGGGTTGGATGGGAAAAAACTGATATTAGTATGATTCATGTAAAATAGAAGTGTAAGGAAGATGGAAGAGGAAGCTGTCCTTAAGGCTATGTCTGGCATGGCGATGGCAGTTTTGGTGTACTGCTTCAGTTTTGCTCATGGAAGACTTGAACCCAGGAGTTTTCGGATTTGTCTGATGAAACCTGAGTTTTCAATGTGATGTGAGAACTCAAAGTGCAAAGAGAAATAGGTGTGAATGTGCACACGCCTGTCTGTCTGCATCAGCTGGACATGCTGGAGCAAAATGTCTTAGATGAGGCTCTGGGGGCCAAGTAGTTCAAAGTCAAGGAGCGCTTGGTCCTCACAAATGGCACAGAAGGAAGGGGGCATTTCTGCACCTTAGCCTATGGAGACATTCTGAAGGCAAGAGGCCAGGGTGAGATCTGAATGGGGTCTAGAGAAAGAACAGCGCTTGGATGAGCTGAGAAGCCAATGGCAGTTGTCTTGAAAGAAAGGATTCAGCAGTTAGGACAGGAGAGGATTGTAGGGATGGACTGTGAAGGGTGTGTTAGTTCTAGGAATGGCTGAGCCATCAGTGGCAGGGATCTTAAATGCCTTGTTCAAGAGCTGGGCTAAGACTTTTGTAAGCAAAACACTAGTAGTATTAGTGTGCCATTTTTAAAAAGCCAACCTTTGAAGGGAGAAGTGTTGGAAAGAGAATATGTGGGAGAAAACTGACTGAATGTTGGCAACTTGAAGAGAACGCAAAGAAGAAGCAGATGGGCACCTCACAAGAGCACCCTGGAAAAGGTGAAGAGGGAAGTCACACCTTGCACATTGTGCAGTGAAGTGGTGGCCCTGAAGGCTAAGACTTAAGTTCAATCTCTTTAGCAGAGAGGTGGAGACATGGAACTGAGACTGTTCCTGGGTGCTGTGTTTCTGGAGAAAGATCAAACTGAAAATATCTGATTGACAGGTGAGACTTCAGGGTGCTACCACAAGACAGGCTCGAGGTTGGAACTGAGAGCATTCGGATAACAGAATTAAGTTGAGATCAGACAGCATTTTGTAAGGGGCCAAGAAAAAACAGGTAACTGTATCCCTCGCTTAGGTCATGGAATTCCAAAACTTATTTGTAATAGATTCTTTGAAAGGACTTAACACCAAAACTTTAAGACACCAACAAAAGGACTAGTTGGTTCATCGAGGAAGCTTTAGTCTATCCAAACCTCTACCCTCCTATCAGTGTGAGTGTGTGTGGGAATGTTGTGTGTGTGTGTGTGTGTGTGTGTGTGTGTGTGTGTAGCGATATATCACAATTTGTTGTAATATCATTGAATAAACACTAATACATCTTATAGTAATGGAGTTTTGTGTGAAAGACATGCTGACAGGGTCCTGGTGTTCAACCTCCAAGTCTCCTTCTCAATCGCCCTTCCTACCACCCCCCACCTGTACCCCATATTTTTCCTGGGACTTCCTGACACATCATAGGCAGGCCCCAGCTCACACTGTGCATGGAAGCCACACACCCTTAGATCTCTAAACAGCTTTGTGGGTAATGACTCGTATCGTGTGAAGGAAGACTGGGGTTGAAGCTTCAATTCCTGTTCATACAACTAGCAAAACAAAATCAGCACAAGGACCTCCCCCCAACTATGGATAGATTCATTATGCCATATATTTCCAAAGGGTGCCTTCCATCCAAGGGGGACACATGCAAGAGCATGAAGCCAAATGGTGACAACCTGGAAGCAAGACGAACAGGAAGTGGAACCCAGCCGCAGTCAGTCAGTCAATCAATCCCACACAAAGACTTGAGAATAAGAGAAGGAAAGACTCCTTGACAAAAGAAGGGTCTCACTAAGATAGGGAGAGAGCAGAAGTGGGGTGGGGAGTGAAAACAACCAAAATGTATTATATACATAAAAACTGTCAAAAGGTTCCTCAGGGCCCACCCCAAGTGACCCACTTCCACCAGGAAGTTCATGCCTCTTAAAGGTTCCACAACATTTGCAAACAGTGGCACCAGCTGGGAGCAAGTAATTCAGACATATGAGCTTATCGGGGGACATTTCACATTGAAACAGTAACTGCAACATGAGAAACGTATTTACTCTTTCTAGTTACAGTTGAGTCATGGGATACATTCTTGATGGGCAACTCAAGCTAGAAGAATATTGGTAGAATTCAAGCCTCATGCATTTTTCAACGAAGAATCAAGATTAAGTATTAAATTGAGGGGCTGGAGGGATGGCTGAAAGGTTAAAAGCACTGGCTGCTCTTCCTAAAGGTCCTGAGTTCAATTCCCAGCAACCATATGGTGGCTCACAACCATCTGTAATGGGATCTGATGTCCTTTTCTGGTGTGCATGAAGACAGCATACCCATCTACAGAAAATAAAAAAAATTAAAAGTATTAAAATGAGGTGTTCTAAAGGAAGGGCTGCATCAAACAGCTAGTAGTAAGTCTTCCACAAACGAAGCAAGAGAAACGAGAAAAATCATAGTCACAATCATGTTTAAGATGTCTTAATATCATGCAGAGTTCAATTCTGAGCCATTGGATGTCAGTCAGGTAAGAAGCAGTTTTAAGTCACTATTTAGAATCTGGTTGAAACTTGACACTGCCAAACCAGCTTTATTATTTATGTTTAGGATAAAGCATTGATAAATATGATTTTATTTTTGTTAAACTGGTCCTTAGCCACAAATAATTTAAGAAACGAGAATTTAGCGGCTACATCCACCCTGGTCTCTGTTCTCATCTCTCATGTTGAATCCACTCAATCCTGTCTCCCTGGTGTCTAATCAGAGCTGGCTTGTTTCTTTGGGTTGGTGGCTGTCACTGGTCTCCTGCAGATGATTCTCTCTGACTAAACACTTCTGCATGTTCAATCCTGAGCCTCACCAGACAGTATCACAGGGTGACTTGCTCCCTCCAGTGTGGTCCGCTGACAATTCCTTATTGATGCACAGTGACAATTATCTGTCTCTTTGGGAAAATGTGTATTTATCTCTGCTCCAAGTGCTTCTTCAATATTGAAAATATCAAGAGTATGGAAGCACTGACATTTAGCAGGTACTAGTATTAAATATTAAATACACTAAATGTACATGTTACAATTTAATTATTAATAATGCTGAGAGGCAAGTATTATCAGACCCACATAGCAATGAGGAGAGAGCCCTGGGAGACATTAAAACCCTTCCCTGCTAATAACTGCAGGGTGGAAATTTGATCACAGATCTGTTTTAACCTGAAGCCCATGAACTTGAGTAGCCATGAGTTTAGCATCTGTGACTTGGTGCTTGTTCCAGAGCAGAGGAGTTCCCTGCTCAGTTCTCTCCAATCCTCCCCACAGAAGGGTTATCTGAACGGACGTCATGCCAACAAGAAAGAGAAGGAATATCTGAACGGGTGCCGTACTAAAAGGCAAATAGTTCCTCCAAGGGGCAGAGATATGAATGAAGAAACTCTCTGTAAGGTATCTGCCCAGGAATCCCACTTGGGTATGATTTTTGTCTTCCTATTTTATGTTGAATGTCTGGACTACAAGACTGCAGGAGGTTAGAGCTATCCCAAATCTAAAAATAGCTGCTGTAGCTGCACACAAGGCAGAAGGGAAGCCACCAACAGCTCTGGGCTCTCTGGGCTTTGCCCCCCAGGGTCAGTGCAGAAGACCTGAGGTCCATCTTGCAAGCCATGCTGCCTCCACCAAACCTTCTCACTACCTGGCTCTGCCCTGTATCTAGTCTGCCTCTAGGTAAAGCCCTGCCTCTGACATGGGCTTTGGGAATGCCCAGGGGTAGAGGAGCTCCTGGGACACAACAAACAATGACAAAAAAAATAGGTGCATGAAAAGCATGCTGTAAAGTCTCTACACCATTTGCAAATATGACACATTACTGTGTGGGAGGTGTGTGGGGGGATGTGGATAAAACTTAGTCTTCACATCAGCCATATGAGGTGAGCAACCAAAGTACATTTAAAAGAAATAAGTAGTAATGTTCACCCTCCTGAAACCACACACACACACACCACACACACACACACACACACACACACACAGAGTTCACAATAGCCCTTTGTTTCTATCGTGGGGACTTAGGAAGGAGGTATGTGGTGGCTCCAGACACACAGAAATGATAGAGCTATAAAGAGACAGAAACAATTTGATCCTTACATGCTGCATATGCATATTCAGTTATTGTTCTGTACCTCTTAGATATATGAAGTTATTATATGTTAACTAGAATATATATGACAAGTATAATTTTATGCAGAAGTTCAAAATATTGCTAAGATTATCAGGTGGGGCACGGGTGTTCCAAAACCATGTATTATGGAAACAACTCACAAATCTTAGCTCTGAGTATTTTTCTCATATACCACTCTGCCTGTTCTCACCTTCTCTTCTGGCTGGCAGTGCCTCATTCCATGTAATTAAAGAAGCCTCATATGAATAAGAGAGGTAGCCACTGTTACCCACCACTCTTTCCAGTGTGAGTTTTATCTTCACGGATGGTCTTGTGGCCTGGGACAGGTTATGTTGGATATTTTGTAAACAATGACATTAGCCATGTTTACAGTTAAACTAAGCTGCTTAAAGAAGCTGGCTTAACCCACCCCAATTCCAGCTCTGCCAGTTCTGTGAGCAACCACTGTGTGTTAGAACCCCTGAAAGCAAGGCAGCTGAGGTTGGTTTTCATGTACACACAGTAGCATCAATAGAGAAAGCTTCCTACTCCAGCCCTGGCCAGGATCTCACCGGATTCTTTAACTACCTTTAACAGTGTTATAAAAACTTCTCATTAACTTGAAGCTCATAATTTTTGAAATAGAAAATGTGGGGTTTTATTACCATGAGATCCCCATGGGCTTTGAAGGCAAATGCTCTAGATAACGAGTCACCTTACAAAGGTGAAACAGTGAACAGATAGGAGCAGAGGCAGCCAGGCTAGATAATACACACCCGTTACAAGGAATGAGTTGTTGAGGAGGCTAAAGATAGTTTTTGGTCACATTCTGTCTGCAGTCACATGACAACACGTAAGGCATTTACTGCTCTCTGTACCTGGTCAGGTGTGAGGTAACCAGCTCTCTCAAGCTTCTGCTGGTATGACTTCCTCGATATGATGGTCTGTAAACTGTGAGCTCTAATCCCTTTCTTCCTTAAGTTGTTCTGTCAGCATACTTTATCGGAACAAGAAAAGAAACCAAGGAGCTGAAGAGTTGGCTCCGTGGTTAAGAGCATTTGCTGCCCTTGCAGAGGATCCAGGTTCGATCCCCAGAGCTGACATGTGACATGACTCACAACCACCTGCAAACCCAGTTCCAGAGCATCTAGCACCCTCTTCTGGTATCTAAAGCATTGCACCCATGTGGCATATATACATAAATACTTACATATGGGCAAATCATTAATTGATACACAAAGATAAAAGTAAATGCTTTTTAGAAAAGAAATTAAGATAAAAGACATAATTCCTGATTCCCTTATCTTGTTGTAAACTCTTTGCTTACAAGACTCACGTCTTCTTCTATTTTTTTTTTCCAGAGCTCCACATACACTGTGCAGAGCAGGCATTCAGAGGCTTTTGTGATGGTTTCAGCAAAGGCAGCATCTTCCATTGCATGCAAGCTGTGATGGACTTGGCAGGACGATGCTGTCCTCTGGTGCATTTGCAACAACTTGAGCAATGTCAGCAAGTATGAAGCTCCTGGATGGAACGCCATCCTTCTAAGCTACATACTCTTCTGCCTTGACTACAATGATTTGTTTCAAGACACAGGGGAAGTTAACAAAGGTATTTATCGAGAAGGGTAGATAACAGATGAAAGCTTTCAAGTATCTCACTCTATGTGAACTCAGGATGCAATCAGGGAGTGGAAAACAGGAGATTTTGGTTCCTATATTGAGCCTGTATTAGGTGAGCTGAAGTTAGCCACGTGCTCTAAAGTCTAGGAGGCTGGTGACAGAATAAATTCAATATTCTGTTCTTCGATGTTCAAAACTACCCAAGGAACTTAGCATCTCTTCTCTTTCATGTTTTAAAAACCAGCTTCCTATGGGACATAGATTCACTGGGCATTTCACTCAAAAATGATGCCTTCATGTTGGAGAGAACAGAATCAATCCAGAGAGTTCAGTACATTGAGGATCTCAGGTAAGGTAGAAACCTAGACTGGTCCTCTTGGCAGCCAAAAGTACACAGGAGCTGTGGACGTTAGCCTGTTCCAGAGCATAGCATACTCTTTGCCTTAGGCTTTGAATTTTACAAGCTAAGAAAGACATGTGGCCATTACTGTTAATCAATACCCTTGACACTTTTCCTTTTAATTATCGTCATTAATAGTAATTGAGATCATTGGGAATGTGCATGCACATTAGCATATGACATGGTGCACATGTGGGGGTCAGCAATCACCTCTGTGGAGTTGGTTTCTTTCCTCCTTGACTGAGGTTCCAAGGGTTGAATCTAGGGTGTCAGGCTTGTACAGCAAGTGACTTCGCCTGCTCAGTCATTTTAATGGGTATAAGTGTTTTGCCTGGATGTAAGTCTGTGTACCTCTTGGAAGCCTGCTGCACACAGAAGCATCAGCTCTCCTGGAACTCGAGTTGCAGATGGTTGAGAGCTGCACTGTGGATGCTGGTAATTAAACCTGGGTCCTCTAGAAGAGCAATCAGTGTTCTTAACCATTGAGTCATCTCTTCAGCCCTAAACTAAAACATTTATTTCTGGTGTATGTGGAGAAGTCAGAGGATGACTCGTGGGAACCGCTTCTTTCCTTCCATCATGTGGTTCCCAGGGCTTGAAGTCAGGTTGTCAGGCTGGGCAGCAGACACACTTACCCACTGAGTCATGTCGTAGGTTTGATTACCAGCACCCAAAGGGCAGCTCTCAACCATCTGCAGATGCCTCCATGTGCGGCAGGCCTCCAAGTGGTACTCAGATTTAAATCCATGTCAAAGACCAGGTATGGAGGCACTAGGGAGACAGGCAGGAGGAACTATGTGAGTTCGAGGTCAGCCTGGTCTACATTGTGAGTTCAGGACAGCCAGGATATCTAGAGAGACTCTGTCCCAACAAACAAACAAACAAACCTATGTCTCTTGTAAAAAAAAAAAAAAAAGGAAGACACAGAAAATATGAGCATACACCTTTCCACAACCGATAACTGCTTATAGCCTTTTCTGGGCTGCCTTCCTGTCTTTGTTCTGCTTGTTTCTGTAGTCTGACCTAGTTTATACGGTGAAGCAAAAACCCTTCTTTTGGGTTGGCTGTACAGGCCAATGGATCTAACTAGTTAACCAGCCTCACACTTGTACTATGGTGAAGTTTATCAAAGGATTCTGACATCCTTCCTCTCACCTCAGCATCATGTCAGACAGAATATTGATCTGAATGGCACGGTTAGGGAGAAAAGGGGGTTGTATAGAACTGGAAAGGCCAGAGCCAGGAGGTGAAGTCTAAAGGTTCTCCCTACAGTAATTAATGACTCTCTATCTGGTCACAGAAATTCTGTTAGCACCGGGGCTTCTGCTTCCTGTGGTTCATCTTCCTCTACAGCACACACGTGTGTTGAATGTGTCCGTGCTCTCAGCCTGAGAACTTTGCTCCATCATGGGCACGGCGGTGGCTTGCTTACCCATTTCCTCTGCCTCCCGAGCAGCTGCCATGGTGCTGGCAGCTGGCATCTGGGGCACCGAGTTGCTTCACCTCACCAACAAAGTCCCTCGCTTCCTGATCATTACCCTCAGACACTTGCCTCAGCCAGTTTGCTCCACTGGTGACTCAGTCCGTGGGTCTCCACCAGAAGCTTGGACCTTTTACCAGAGAGCTTTCTGAGTAAGTGGTATCCCGCCTGACGGCTCTCGCTTCCCTGCTGGTCCCTGTTCAGTTCCTTTACCATGAAAAGCAGCTTTGTAGCAGCTAATACTTTTGATTTCTGTCTTTAAATTTCTCTTTGAACATTTTTTTCTGTTTTATCCCCCACTCCTTTACCTATCTAATCTCTTTCTCTTTTAAAGCTAACACTGTATGTAAATCTCACAGATTAGTTACGCTCAAAAATGAGTTAAAATATTGGATTGTGTGAAAAGAACATTAGGGAACGAAGTTGAGGGTGTCTATAATTTGACTTTAAAACAAAAAATAGGAGACCACGTGACAAAGACTCAGAAAAAAAGAGAAGCCCAGAACCTTAGGAGTTTTTGATTGGGGACATTTTAGCAAAAGATCAAACACCCCCTCAGCTGGGCATGTGGCATGTGACATTCCTGAGTACTGACCTTGGAAATGTATCTCCACAATACTTCAAAGCCAGTATTTCATCAGCAAGAAATGTTTGACAACTTTCTTTTAAAGTCCAAGACTTAAAACCCCAAATCCAAAGTGTAAAAGTCGTATCCTCTCTGACACAGTGTTCAGAGCCCCTTCCAGCTTGCACAGTTGCAGGCAGTGAACTGGGTGGACCCCCCCCCCATATCCTACGGTAACCCCAACACTTCTGTTGGCAGCCATCATGTACATCAGGGCCTTTACTGGGACTTTCTAAATTGCTTTGATTCTCTTCATTGATTCAAGGTAGTGAATGTATAGAATAGTCAGAAAAACCAGTGATAACTGGTTCTTACTGTCTAGTCCAAATGGTAGCTTTAATCACCACCCTGCCTAGACCCTGATCATATCACACTGCAGTGCCATCTGTCACCCCTACACAAACATCTTTAACCAGTATGTCTTCCTGAAGCCCACTTAGACCACTCTTTGGAAAACCATCACCAAGGCCACTAAGGTACCCGTGGCAAGCCATCTCAGCCTAGCCCACCATAGACCCTTAGCACAGCAGGTGTGTGTAAGTCAGAGGCAGACAATCAGGCCCCTGCTTCAAAGTAGCAGTGTAAAAGATTGATCCCAATGGTGTTGATTCAGTTTGGTCCAGAATGGAGTCGAGTGGTTTCAATGTAAAGTTTTCTGACTCGGTTTCTGGTTATCATCCCTGATACTTCATCTCAGAGTCAGTCATAGGAAGCCATATTTTTTTAAAAATATTATCTCTTGGTACCAATCAGTTCTATATAACCTCATTTACCCTCCACTCATCTTGTCTCCCTTAGCCAGCTGGTCCCTTGGGTCCCCTGGGGATGTCCTCGGGGCTCCTGCATGCTTGCAAAGTGGCCAGGGCTATCCTACCTGAGTTCATTTTCCACCCGGAACCCTTTCCTCCGGGCCAGTTCCATGAGGAAGGCTCTTCGAGTTGTTCCCATCTTCTTCTCCAAAATGAAGAGGACCAAGTCTCGGAATCGGACGTCGTGAGGTGTGGAGGCCCCCGAGGCGCCCATCTGCCTAGGTCTCTTCTTCCGAGGACTCAGGTGGACTGCTTGTCGTGGATCCATGGAAGCTGACTGTCTGGCCCCGTCTATGCCATCAGGTAGTGTCTCCTGAATAAGGGCTTTGATGTCATCTCACCAGCAGACTCTGAAGCCTGCTTCGTAGCTGCCACCCTGGTGACAACTTCCTGCTGAAGGAATGTCTCACTCTGACCAGGCCCTTTCTCCAAGATGGAGCTCTTGACAGAAAGAATAGTGAACTTCGGTTTTCATACACTTAATCTCTGCAGTACCTAAGAATATACTTGTGAAGAAATTGGGAACCCATCGTTGGTTGAATACTATCACTTATCTCTAAATGTGTTCAAAGCCCTTTAGGTTGCATTTTAAAAGCCATTTTAAAAAAAATTTATTATATTTGCTTACTGAGCAAGGGGGTATGTGTGTGCATGCCATGACATCAGTGTGGAAGTCAGAGGCATTTCCCCAGGAATCAAACTTGGGTCATCAGTCATTGTAGCAAGCTTCTATCCCCACTGAGTCATCTAGCTGGTCCCTGCTGGTTTTAATGATTGATTCCTGCTTTACTCTAGCTCGCTTCTATTCTTTCTCTTGGACCCAAGTCACAGTATGCCAGATGTCTGGACTTAGCATGGGTGTGTTACATATGTGATTTCACATGAATGGCATTGCATGGGTGTGCTACATATGTGATGGATGGCGTCTGAATTTCTCACTCTGCTCCTCACTGTTTTTTTTTTTTAAATAATTTATTTATTTTTATTTTATGTGCATTGGTGTCATTCAGATTCCCTGGAACTGGAATTGTAGACAGTTGTAAGCTGCCACATGGTTGCTGGGACTTGAACTCTGGTCTGCTGGAGGAGCAGTCAGTGCTCTTAACCGCTAAGCCATCTCTCCAGCCCCCATGGACGTATTTTTTCCCAACAAGCCATAACCATGGTTTTCAGAGCTCTGTTCTGCTCTGCTGTGTTAATTAATATCGCTTTGTGATGGGCTCAGGACCCCAGGTTCCACTGTGTGAGCCCATTTTATGGATGAGGAAAGCTGAGACTCGGCCACTGCAGATCACAGAGTAAGGGGCAAAGGAGATCATGAGTGCAATTCTTCTGATTTTAACTGTGATGCATCTTAGTTTGCTGTTGTTTGGTTTTGATTTTTCAGTGCACGGAGTTTCCAGAGAGTAGCTGCTCCATAACTAACATGAGTCTCTGAGATGAGATGAGCTTTGGAGAAAAGTCACTGCCATGAAGTTAGGGACATTTTCATAACTCTCTGTGCAAAATGAAATTTTCATCTTTAGTTCACATTACTTCATAGGTCTCGCTTCTGGAACATCTACCACAGGACCTAGGCAAGACCTAAAGTCCTTTGCTGACTGAATTCTTATAAGACCATACTGTCAGCTAGATACCCACAGAATATGGAGGGGTTGTCAGTGCCCACAAAGTTCCATATGGGCAGCGAGAAGCAGAAGAGAAGAGCCTCAGCCCTGTAAGCAACTTACTCAAAGCCCCAGAACCAATAAGTAGCCACAACTAAGAAATGGCTGAGTCAGGACTCAGAGTCAGGTTTGTCGACTTCAAAATGCATGTACTCTT
Source organism: Mastomys natalensis (assembly GCA_021653895.1). NCBI lineage: Eukaryota > Metazoa > Chordata > Mammalia > Rodentia > Muridae > Mastomys > Mastomys natalensis. The sequence goes on along the minus strand of JAJTUV010000072.1, from coordinate 907,381 downwards.
GGGGCCAGTGAGAAGGCTCAGTGAGTAAAGGAGCTTCGCTCCCCGGCCGCAAGACTTGAGTTTCATCGCAGTAGCTAGCTATAGTGGAACATGAAACTGATTCTCACAAGTTGTCATTTGATTTCCACAGAAGCACCAGGATACACATGTACATGTACACACACACACACACACACACACACACACACACACTAAAATATAAGAAAAATTTCAAAATTAAAAATGTGTGCTCTTAGCCAGGTGGTGGTGGTGCGATTCCTACTGGAGTCAAGGGATCGATCAGCCTGGTGTCTAGAGTCAATTCCAAGGCAGCTAAGTTAACACCAAAAAAAAACCTGTCTCAAAAGACACCAAATATACATGTGTATGCACAACACACACATCACACACACACACAGCACACCACACACACACACACAGAGAGAGAGAGAGAGAGAGAGAGAGAGAGAGAGAGAGAGAGAGAGAGAGACCAAGCAGCGTCCTTCTGTCCTGCCTTTCCTTCTCATGATTCCCCACAGCATTTGGGACCTTTACTGCCTGCAAGAGCGTATGAATACATGAGCACCTCAGCCCCACCAAAGGAAGGAGCTATGATGACAAGACTGTCTCGTGCAAGAATGACAGCTGTAGTGAACAGACTTCAGCTCTCTACAGTACGAGCTTTTGAGTATTTACACCTGTCAAAAGTACAGAGCGGCTCCTTGTGTGGTAGAGACCTTGACGGTGTTCACTGAAATGTAGCAAAAGAGACTTAATCATCTGGAGGGGCCTTCTGTCCCAGTCTCTCTAAGACTGGGGTGACAATGTTTGCTTGATAGAGATCAACAAGTGGAGACAAGCCCCCTTTGCCCTCTGTTAGATGCTTGGTTTCAGACAGCTACACGATGCAATTAGTCTGAGCCTCCCAGTGATCTGACAGCATGAACAAGGCAGTACTCCAGCCACTGCCCAGGGTCGTATCATCCTCATAGTAATGTAAGACCACAGAAGCAGCAACGGGGACAGACAATAGCACAAGGATGCAGCCAGGGATGTGTAAGTTTGCCATCTGCACAGCTGGGAGGCTGTGAGCTTGCACAGTTGCATCACTTCCTTAAGCCTGTTTTCCCCACATCTAAAGCAAGAACTGAGATAGCCCATTCCACCTCTGTACAGAAGGCTTGACACAGGGGAAAACCTTAAATAGGAGCCAATAGTAACTTCTATTTTGCTCAGAGGGTCATCTTAGCTCAATCAGATCTATACTTTATAAAATCATTCAATTATCCAAGTATCACATTGACCAGTGTTAACTGCTGTGTTTCCTACAGTCACTCGGAGCTGTATCAGAGTCCTTTTCTGATTCCTAACCTCCAAGATTTCCACTGCCCATTAAAGAAGTCTTCTATGGTAAATCCTCTCTTCTGACATGCCTACTGTATGGAACACCCAACTGAATCTTTAACACAGTGTACAATGAGAGCAGAGGTGCAGACAGGGTATTGGCCACACCGCTGGAGGCATACTCTATCTGAAAGAGGACTCATGAAGATGTACGTACCAGGCAGCTCATCATGGCCTGATCTGTATGTAGGGTTTAGAAGCAACACGAGTTGTTTACTAGCCAGCTGTTGGATAAAGGGTGACAGGACACTTGTAGCCACCTTAAGTCATGCCATGTGCTAGTAAATGGGTAAATGTCCGGGATCTAATAATTACAAAACCAGCTCACAATACACGGCGACCAGTTCTAATAGAGAGGAGCAAGGAAGCAGGCCTATGGCAAGCCCTGCATCGGAACAGTGAATCCCACTGCTTATGGGGGTTAGGCATTTTTAGCTTTGTCTTTGTGCATTTTTCTTTTTTACAGATTTATTTTGTCCCTTCCTCTCCTTTCCATTCTTTTAAATATTTATTTATTTTTCTTTGAGATAGAGTCTAACATGCTTCCCAGGCTTGTCTAACTCAGAAGCTTACAGAGCCCTTCCCAACTCCACCTCTTGGAGCAACTGGTACTTCACACCATGCTTGGCTATTGTTTAACAGATTCCTACAATAGACAGGAATTGTATTTTAGCTCCAACAATAAATTACTTTTAAATTGTTCTCTTGTGTTTACACTTTGGTGACTCAAGGGTGGTGAGATTATTTTAAGTGAGCCGGACAGAGGGTGAACTTATCTCTGCTTCATCCTGTGTGAAGTCCTGCCTGACTGTCAGGCAATACTCCACTGTTCCATGGCTCTGATGTTGAGGAAAATAGGGGTTAGAGTTAGAACTGTTTAGGAATGTCACCCTAATCAACTCTGGAGATGACGTATGGGGCTCCTAATTCCATTTTTCTGACTCAAGGGGTCCTTCACAATAACATCACGCAGTCTGAAGCCTTCCTACTGTGATTTGAAAACAGTTCTTACCCTCCAAACCTATATGGGAACTTTATTGCTGTTAGAGCATTGTTGGGAGGTGAAGCCTGGATGGGCAACTACACATCAGAAAGAATTAGTGCCTGTGTCACAGGTTGGATGCAGCTAGTTATTGTGATGGTTGGCTGTTGAAAAGTAAAGCCACCCTTCACAATTCATCCCTGCCACACACACACACACACACACACACACACACACACACACACACACCCACTTGCCTTTCTGTTCCCACCATGGGAAGAAGAATGCAGCCTTGTCTATGTTCAGTGACTTCCCGGCCTCCCTCCAGAACTGTTAGCCAAAATAAGTCTTATAAATTACTCAGTTTCAGATGGTTTGCTATAACAGCTGAAAATGAACTACCCAGCCACAGCTAATGGAGGGAGGTGGAAAACTGCTCAGAATCATCCTAAAATGGGTCTGGGGGCATGGAAGCATGGTGGTCAGTTTTGGAATTAATTAAACTCTGCTTATGAAGTACCTTGAAAATTATGAAACATGGGTCTGGGGAGATATCTCAGTGGGTCAAGTGTTAGCCACCCAAGCATGAAGATATGAGTTTGGTCCATGGTGTTTGTATTAAAAGCTGGTTGTGATGATAAGCGCTTATAATCCAGTGCTAAGGAGGCAGAGACAGGCAGATGGCTAGGGCTTGCTGGCCAGCCTGCCTCATCTAATGAGAGAGGTCACAGTGAGAGACATAGCCTCAAAAACAAGGTGGATGGCATCCTAGGTTTTCTTCTAACCTCTACACACACACACACACATACATACACACATACACACACAAGCACGCATAAACAAATCATGAAACACTTTACAAAAGTCCAGTTGTTTTGTTATTCCCATTGGCATTCCTGATAATGGCAGGAGTTAATTTCGTCCTTCTATATCATAATTTTCTGATGCTAATTGCATCAGGTGTTAAGTGGCTCCTTGGTCCAGTCAACGGGCAATAACTCCCAAATCTTTTGTGTCGGCTAAACAAATCAAAGTCTATTTTTTTTTTCCTTCATGCTACTTGGTGGAGGGTTCTGCTCTACCCTAGATTTGGGCCAAATGGAACTTGATGTGTTTGTACCTGCAACATCTGGACTATCTCAGCACTGCTGCAGCTGGACAGAGATCACAGCAGGATTGTCTCTTACCCACACACAAACATCACGTAATACACATTGCTGCTGTTCATCACCCACTGGTCAGAGTAGTCTCCAGAGTCCACCTCTCTGTGGAAGGGCCAGAAAATGCAGGAGAACGTGTGGGATGTGGGAGAACACATGTTCCTGACAGGTCAGGATCATACACTGGCTGATGTCGAGGTGACAGCGAATGTGTACAAAGCCAGAGAAGGGAATAGGGAGGCCCCAGGACCACCCTCTCCCCACCTCAGTGGAAGGACCCACTGTGTGCTCAGGCCACTGTTCGGGCTAGAGTTCTGAGTTGCTGATGTGGACACACAAGGAGGCCTTGTCTTCCTGAACCCACTAACCCATACTTCCAAACCTGATCTGGAGGGAGCCTTCTGGACAAAGTGATGGAGGGGTTTCTTGGGCTTTTCTGGGGGCCCTTCCTGCTCCTACCACAACAACCTAGCATTATGAGCTACAGACATACCCACAGCTGTGATTGCCAGACTTTTCTGTGCCTCAATTCCTTATGTGCTCAGTGAGGTTCTAGTGGTTTCTGTCTTGTGAGTGTTGATGAAGACTAAATAAATACAAGAATATTAGCATAGCATGCTTGCTCAAGACAATGCTGTTAACTAAAAGGCCATGACTTCTCTTTGTCGCTCTTCACATCCCTGTATCTCTACACAGTTCACCAGTATTTCTGACAGTGCCACTCAAGGTAGACTCTGCATCTTAGGGAGGGTGACGAGATCTGCAAGGATCCCAGGGTTTCAGAGAGATGTTCCAAGCCAAACAAAACAGTCTTCAGTGCTGGGTATGGTGGAGCACACTTGTGATCCCAGAAACTGGGAGATTGAGGCAGCAGGGTCATGAGTTTGAGGCCAGCATGGATTATACAGTGAGACTCTGTTGATGACTGATGATAAAGTTGATGCTGCGGTTGATTCTGTAGTGAGTTAAGTCAGACAAACTCTATGCAATGAATATTAAAACGTCTAACACCCCAGGAGCCCTGCAGTAAAGAATCCTGCTTGGGTTGTTGAGTCTGGAGCCCAGCTTGGCCCTGTTCTTTTGCTGTTTTGCACAGTACTTAGACAATCTATTGCCTCAATAAGGAGTATCAGTGACCCTGGACTAGACAAGCCTGAGCCACTCATCACTTGTTGAGTGTGTCTGCCTGGGACAATTTTTGTCATCAGTGGGCTCCTCCGCTTCCAACTTGTAGAACAACAATCAAAGTACTGACCTTCACAGCCTCATAAGACAAAACTTCCTCTGCCTGCCTGACCCTGTGAGCACCACTCACCGTTCTTGCTGCATTCCCTACCCTGACACTCCAAGGTGCTAGCTGGCATGACTGAGCTCCAGCCTGGATATGGTGTAACAGGGATGAGGAAACAAAGGGCACATCTGGCCACTGGCCACCATTCTGCCATTCCTGTGCAGTTGCTTCTCCTCTGGGTTTAGTATTGATCCCAATCTATATCTCCAGCCTGTTCTCTCCATGGTCACTCATCTGATGTCCTTAGAGCCCTCGGCTGTGCAGAAAAGAGCCTGGCAGGCTGCAATCTTTCCCTGAATGGACAAATGCATCTCTCCTCATCCACAAACACTATTTTTACCCTGAGCCCGGTTGTTCTTTGCACACACGGAGGGAGTCGGTTTAGGAGAGGAGACGTCTGTTTCCTGTGGTTTTATTTTCTTTTATATCAAACACCTCACAGCTCTTCTTTATGTCAAGCTGCCCATCTGGGAACTTTGCCATCCAACTGCAGGCAAGGTCTTGTTTTGGTTTTTTTTTTTTTTTTTTTTTTTTTTTTTCACTGAGCGAGTGCCAGCTTCCTCTGTTGATTGCACAGCTGTTCTTGGCTCTTTACAGCAGGTGTCTTCTGGAGCATAGAACTGCCCCACTGGGAAAAACTGTAGAGTTTCTCAAAGGGCAAAAAAGTTTCAGGAAGTATGCTTCTTGTCATTGAGAAGCCATCCACAGTAATATTTATCCTCTGAGTGCCACACACAAGAACGTTCTGTATTTCTTTTTCTTTTTCTTTTTTTTTTAGATTTTATTATTTATTTCATGTATGTGGGTATACTGTCCCTGTCTTCAGACACACCAGAAGAGGGCATCAGATCTCATTACAGATGGTTGTGAGCCACCATGTGGTTGCTGGGAATTGAACTCGGGATCTCTGGAAGAACAATCAGTGCCCTCAACCGCTGAACCATCTTACCAGCCCCCGAACATTCTGTATTTCAAGTCTTTATTTTGTTATCCACTGAGACATGACAGGACAAGGGAATCAATGGCCACATGGCGGTACTGGTGGCATCTAGTTTTCATCCAACCACATATATTGAACTCCAGAGGAACACAAAATGAGCAGACTACAACTTCAGCATCTCTCATCCCCCATGGATGTGAGGAGGGACAGGCAGTTGCCCACGGGAAAGGTCTAAATAGGAGAGTTGGGGTTTTGTTTTCAGAACGTGGAACTGTTGAAATGAGTTTGAACAGAGGCCCACTGAGCAATATGGCACCTCATGAAGAGGAACTAGACAAGGATGAATCGGAGAAGAGAGAAGGGAAGCAATTAAGAGATGATAGTCCTGAGATGTGAACTACAACCAGACAAGGAGTGGGAACAGTCTCAAGTGGAATGACAGCCCCAGACCACAGGCTGAGGGGCTTGTTGGTCACTGGCTGGGAGGAGGGCTTCTCAGCCAAGGCCCTGGAGCCTGCAGAGCCCTCCAGCCCTGCCATTCCTGGCTTCTTTTTGCCTTTGTATCTCTAGCCCACTCCCCTTCTTGCTCTTTGTTTTTCTTCTTGAAGTGGGGTCTCCTGTAGCCAGGCTGCACTGCCTTGAACTCAGTCTGTGGCCAGGGATGACTTTGAACTCTCCACTCTTTCTGCCTCTCTCTTGACTGTGGAAGTGACAAGCACGAGCCCGGATGCCTGGCTTGCGTCTCTGTCTTGACTTCCGACTATTTAATTCCACTTACCTTACAAACATTTCCAAAATCCTAAGACACTTCTTCATCACTACTACTCCATGCTCTGTCTTAAATCTTTTCTAGCCTGTCTTTTGCTCAGTAAATTCTTGAGGCAACCAGCTAAATATCTCTCCTCTGGACTGCTGATAGGACGTGAGTACGCGATCAGAGAGCAGTACATACAGCAGGTGAACATTACAAGCTCTTGAACTGTCCACTGCAAATACACAAACCGTAGGAATGGGGATTCGAGGACAAACTTGCTGGGCTAAGGAATCAAGTCAGAAAGAAGCAATTTCACAAGCGACTTCTGGGGTCTTTAGACAATAAATTGAAAGACAAAAAAGAACTGTTAACGAAAACAGTAAAAACTGTGTAGCATTAAACTGAACGTGGTGTGCCTCTGACCTTCGCGGCTTGAAGAGATTTGTTAAATTGTTTCTGTTGTTCTTTCCTGAGTTTTATGGTGGTGGTGGGGGGGACCCAAAGCTGTGGGAATAACGGTAGCTCTAGTAGTTTGAGCTGTCTTAAGTGGGGAGATGTAATGGCTAGTTAACATAAACTGAAAACACTACAGATCCCTGATCATGCCCAGCCTCTTAGCCATGGACCTTCTCTCCAATGTAGACAGCGATCACCAAGTCACTGACCCTCTGCAGAGGATGCTGACAAAGACTCCCCAGCCTCAGGCAGGAGGCTGATGGCTCAGAGAGAATGCCTCAACATCTTAGATCAGGACTTTCCTTTGGGGAAACCTACACCAATTACCAGTCAATGGTCGGGAGAGTGTTGCCATGGGTGATAGAACAGCTGGTTGTGTTGTGACTCTATTGCAATTCCTCCTGACCAGATTTCTCCTACTGTCCCAGAGATGTTGACCCACACACACATCCCTCATCTCAACTCCTGCAGACTTCCTCAAAAACACACTGTTAATATACATTTGAACTGTCTTCTGCCCCTACCTACCACTCTATAAACAGGCAAGTGTAGCTTATCTCTCCACTTGGAGTATAGCCTTCACTGGCCTGGAGGGCCGAGCATCCTACACATGAACTCCTGATTACACACCTAAAGGTACCATTTCTATTTCTATCCAGAGAGACTGATAGCAACTGTGTCCGCTCCTGACACAGGTGCAGGAAGGCGGAGGGCTCAGGCCCACAAGCAGTGGTGCCAAACCATTTCTCTAAGGCTGTTTTTTTCTGGTGATGCAGCCAACCGCTCCCCTCATTCCTAGCCAGGAAACACAAGTCTTTTATCAACACCTGGGAGGAAAAGGGGGTTCAACCGCCCTGCAGACACAATCCGTGCATGTGATGCCAAGCTCGGTCCTTAACTCAGCAACATTGAGACTTTATTTTAAATGTTTAAGTGTTTCTCAAAAAGAGAAATTCTGTGCTCTACCAAACAATCTAAGATCAGGCTGGTACAGCTAATGAAGACCCCCCCCCTTTTTTTGCATTGCCTTTGTTTTCAATGTGTGCCCCTGTGCTGTGTGTGTGTGACTTGATGTGTGTCCATGTGTACCGTGTGTATGTGTGAGAAATAATTTTCAGGTCATTTTCAAAATACAAACCAATGAGTAAGCCTTTCCTTTTTAAAATTTGAGTAAAAGTTAGATTCGATTTAGAAGGTTGTAGAGACACTAGCTCAGCTTGCATCATGTGCCAAATATCCTCTGTGTGTGTGTGTGTCTGTGTGTGTGTGTGTGTGTGTGTGTGTGTGTGTGTAAACTACATGTTTCCGTGGTGCACAGGAGGTCGGCTCCTTTCAAACATACTCTCTGGGGCAACAGTTTGCTTCACAGCAGAAGTGACCTTTCACACTGCTGGTAAGCTGAGGCTCTGATGGAAAAGGTAGAGAAGGAACTGGGCAGATGGATTAATGGGTAAAAGCACTGGCCATGTAAACCTGGAGACCTGAGTTCGGATCCCCAGCACCCTTGTAAGAAGCCAGGCGTGGCTACTCACACCTGTAACCCCAGCACAGTGAGGGGTACAGTCAGCCAAGCTGCTGCAGCCTACTGGCCAGCTAGTCTAGCAAAAAACAAAAACAAAAACAAAAAAAACCAGTGAGGTCCAGGACACTAGAGACTCTCTTCCTGCCTCCATATTTGCACACATGGGCACATGGACTCATACATACACCATGAACACACAAATAATGATAGCAGTTTTTATGAGTATAATCATCTTTTTGTTTTGTTTCATTTTTCTTTAAAGTTTATTCAATACAACATAATCTCCAACTTCACTGAGGTGGCTGACCACATCCAAGACCAAAGCGCCTCTAAACTGAAATTTGTTTGCTGAGCCAGCCCCAGCCTCAGCTTTCCTGTCAGCTCCAGGGGGTCAGCACTCCTTCTGTAAGTGTCTGCCTTCCCTCTTGTGAATCTTGCAGGTGGCTCACCCACTGGACTTTTGGGCCAAGGCCTGCCAGTCTCAGGACAGCCTCGGCGTAGGGTGGAGGGCAAGATCTCCGGAGGTAGGTGCAGATAATCTCAGAGATATTGGATACCCTCATTTGTAACCTACCAATAGAAATATCTCCAAGCAAACTGCTCCTTCACGTAGCCTCGAGACTTGAGAGACTGCGTGGCCTTCATTACATGAAGGTGGGCACATTCTTGTCTGCCAGCTTGGGGTATTTGGGCATGTGGACATCTTTTTTGGCAACTATCACGCCTTCCTTAAAAAGGAGTTCATAGATGGAAATCCGATTCTTTTTAGGCATCAACATCGTGGTGGCTGCGAATATAATCATCTTAACGACAGAAGACCCAGAACAATTTCTTCTGAGGAAGAGACCACAGCTCTGATTGGATAACTAGGTGAATTTCATCTGCTGTGTCTCCAGGGTCTTCATTCCATCTCCTAAATTCAGGCGACTCTAACAAAAACATTTCAAACCGAATGGCACAAGCAGCAGTTTATCTCATGAGTTTGGAGGCTGGGAAGTCCAGGTGCATGGTGCTAGGAGATTATCCCTGGTGAGGGGTCAGCTCTTTGTTTCCAGATGGCCCTCTTCCCACTAGATCAGCGGTTCTCAACCTGTGGGTTGTGACCCCTTTGGGAATAGAATGACCTTTCACAGGGGTCTCCTAAGACCATCGGGAAACACAGATATTTACATTATGATTCTGAACAGTAGCAAAATTACAGTCATGAAGCAGCAACAAAAGCATTGTTATGGTCTCTACAACATGAGGGACTGTGTTAAAGGTCTCAGCATTAGGAAGGTTGAGAACCACTGAGCTAGAGTCTCCCTCAAGATCCCTCATGATGGAGATATTACTTCTTTCTCTAGTGTGTGTGTGTGTGCACACACACACGCACGTGTATGTATGTGTGTCCCCATGAGTGTGAGAGTGACAGCCTATATGAAGACATAGAATACCTTAGTTAAGTCTGTTCTCTCGTTCCCCTTTCCATGGGTTCCAGGGATTGAATGCAGGTCTCCTGGCTTGATCCATTTCAGCCAGTCCCACTCTGTCTCTTAGAAAAGGGCCCTAGTCTCATTCCTAAGGGCCCCACTCTTATGAACTGTCTAACTCTTGAAGTCCTCACTGCTGTGTTTTATGAAACACAAAGTAATGCAGGAGGAAGGAAGCATCTCAGTGGGCCCTGTCAAGGTGTCTCCCTCAACAATCAAGCCATGTAACAGGCCTACTACAAGAAGAAGTTTAGTGGGGGAAGGGAGCCAGGGAGGGGAGCAGGGACCCAGAAAGGGCAGAGAAAGGGAAACAGAGAAGGACAGAAAAAGAGAGGAGAGGAGGCTGCCTGTCTGAGTCAAATGAGGGAGTGAGTGAGGAAGAGGGTGAGGGGAGGGAAGAAGAGGGAGGAACAGAGGGAGGGAGAGAAGGAGGGAAAACAGTGCTGTAGAATGTTTGTGGAGCACAGCTGAGATGGAAATCTGCTTTGAGCTCCGTAATAGAAGTCTAATATGATGGAGACCCAGAAGGAAATTCTCTTAACTGCTGGGTCTTTAAATCTGCACCACCAAGATCTCACCAGATGGCAGGTGACAGGACATCAGAAGAAGGCTTCAGCTGGCCTGTATGATATAGTGTCACAAGGACAGATAGCTCCTGTCTCTCAGATCCAGGATCCACACTGGGGTAGAAATCTGAAGAATGTCACATCTCCTGGAGCCACCCAAGCAGAAAAGGGAAGTCACTGAATGGATTGGTTGTCATCATGATGCTGGGCTCAAACAACGAAGGAGGGGGTGGGGAGAGGTGAGTTTTAGCCATTCCACAGGAAAAAAGAAAAGCAGTGCCCTCTATAGGTAAAAGAAGGAAGCTCATATTTTCTCTCTTCAGCTAAGGTTAATGATTTTGCTCTCTCTGATACATGAGCTTGTGAGTACTCAGGTGTATCCATTCCCATGACTCTATGTACTCAAATACACAGACAAACACACAACATGGACACACACACAGGCACACATAGGGGCATGCACACAAATGCACACACATGCACACATGTGCACATACACGTGGGCACATGGGCACAGCACACACGGGCACACATACATACACACAAACACACAGGCACACATGGACACATAGGGGTGTGCACACACATGGGCACACACTGAAGACAAAGGCAATGCAGAAAAGATCTTCATTAGCTGCACCAGCCTGGTCTTAGATTGTTGGGTAGAGCGCAGATGCCAGATCCCTGGCAGCAAATTCAGTTTTATACCCAGGAGAAATGCAGCAAATAAATCCATCAGTGGTGCCAACAGCTTGCTTTTACTTGCAAAGTAGCATAGTGGCTTCCTGAATTGGCCAGACTTGAAGTTCTCTTTGTCACCACTTGGGGTCAGCATTTCTACCTTAAAAGGCTTCCAGTTGTGAGCCAAGTCCCTGAAGGAAAAGAATCTGGTGAATTATATAGTAATGAAATAACTTTAGGAGGTTCCAGCATCCCCCTTTTTGTTTTTATGTTCCCTGCTTCACGTTCTGTTTGTGTTTTCCTGTGTGCAAGAATCATCCATTTTACTTGCAAAGGCTGACACCAGGCTCGAACCATTCATTCAGTTTAGAAAAAATAAATTGAAGTTTTCATAAATGTGTATAATGAATTTTAGTTGTTTTCACTTGCCATCCATTTGGCAAACATGTTTAGTGTGTGCGTGTGTGTGTGTGTGTGCCTGTGTGTGTGTGTGCCTGTATGTGTGTGTGTGCCTGTGTGTGTGCCTGTGTGTGTGTGTGTGCCTGTGTGTGTGTGCCTGTGTGTGTGTGTGTGCCTGTGTGTGTGCCTGTGTGTGTGTGTGCCTGTGTGTGTGTGTGTGTGTGTGTGTGCCTGTGTGTTGCACTTTTGTGTAGAAGCCATAGGACAAGCTTCAGATCTCATCACTCTTGTGCACGGACTTTGCCAAGCAGAGCAGGCTGGCCTGCCAGTGAGCCACAGGAACCTGCCTGAGTCCAAGTCCGTATCATCTGGAATTAGAAGCACATTTTATGTGGGTTGCGGGACTCTAACTCAGGTCTCCCTGCTTGCAAGACCATCCACGGAGCTGTCTCCTGAGTCCTTAATGTACACACAGTATATCCTTTAACTCAGATGTCAGGTGCTATAGAGCGTTGGCGGTTCCAGATGCCACATAAGGCTTGGGAGTGGCCACTGAAGTTTGTCCTAGTGTTCCGCCTGGCTTTGGCAGCTGGGCAAGCATGAGTAAGGCCTTTTAACTCCCTTATATACAACTCCTCGTACATACAACACGCACGGCAAATACTCCCCTTTACTTGACTTAGAATATTAAAGGTATTGTGCTATGGGATAGGCAGAATGGTCATTAAACATTTGTTCAAATCTGTGGAACGACACGTGTGAAACACAAGTGGACCCTAGTGTGAACAGTGGGCTTTGATATGTCTCTGCAGGTTCACCTACTCAGCAAACCAATGCTTTGATGGGGACTTTGGTAATGTGTCTATGTGTCTTGGTATATGGATGGTATCTCCTTACCCCCCTTGGGCTATAAACCATGAAACTGCTCTTTAAATCATTTCATTTAAAATGTTAATGATGTTACTTGTACTCATTGTTGTTTTATAAAGAAGAAAAAGAAGCCAGAGATGTGTTTGGTGAAGGCATGGCATGGTGTGGGGGAGGGGGTGCCTCTGCCAGGCCATGTGGAGGTGTCCCTTCCCCCTGAGGGACCAAGACGGTATGGTATAGAATAGAGTTTATTTAGGGCATGGGGAGAAAGTTGAGGGGTAAAAGAGACAGAAAAAGACAGAGAGAGAAAGAGAAAAGAGAGAGAGAGAGAGAGAGAGAGAGAGAGAGAGAGAGAGAGAGAGGAGGAAGAGGAGAAGGAAGAGGAGGAAGAGGAAGAAGAGGAGGAGGAGGAGGAGGAGGAGGAGGAGGAGGAGGAGGAGGAGGAGGAGGAGGAGAGATGCTAGCCATGAGCACATGAAGGAGGGTGATGGGGAGAGAAGGGACAGAGAGGGAAGAGTGGAAGGGTGCGAGAGAAGAGAGAAGGAAGGGGCAAGCAGCCCCTTTTATAGTGAGTCAGGCACTGTGTTGCCAGGTAACTATGGGGTGGAGCCTAGAAGAAATGCCAACTCAATGAACACTAATGGAAGGCTTGTCTGTGTAGGTAGATGCCCTTCTTGCTCCCTGATCGTCCATCTCTGGATCGCTCAAATAGCTGGAGGTTCAGGTCCAGGCTCCATCGTTTTCCTGACATCCTTGATGACAGGAAATTTCCTTAAATCTTCTCCAGGCGCCCATTTATTTATTTGTTTTTCTTTTCATTTTGTTTTCCAAGGCAGGGTTTCTTTGTATAGCCTGACTGTCCTGGGGTTCATTTAATTTTTATAGACATTGCCAACCTGCTCATTGCTCTTTGAGAAAATATCAGTTGTAGTTAAACACCGGACAGGTGATGGGTTCGTTCCCTTCCACAGTTAGCAGATGCTGGGATTTCTGCATAATGTTAACACGTAGAAAAATGACTCTGTGGTGGAGTTTTTTGCTTGCTTTCCCTGGGTGTGTGGGTATCACTTCTTGTGTTTGTTAAGACCATTTTTTGTTGGATATTTTGTGGGGTTTTGTGTCTTATAAGACTTATTTAGGGAAGGTTTTTATTGTAGATATGAGAGAGAGAACCGCTGGAAACATCTGGAAGAGTCCAGCGAGTAGAGAGAGAAAGAAGTAGACTGAACATTGGCAGCAGATGGAGGACATGGCTGGGGCTATCTGCAATAGAGGGAGAGCAGCAGGGCATGGAGAATAGAGAAAACCCAGAGGAGAACGGGAGTCCAGCACAGAGAGCTTATGGAGAGTGGCAGAGTTTATAGGGAGGGTGAGTAGTTGAGGGGAGGGAAGCCCAGGAACTGGGGCGGGGGGAGAAGGACTAGGATGCTAGGGTGGACTCTGAAATGTGTACCAGTGCCTGCTATACTGCGGGAGCCTGGAGGCCAGTATGGGCTTTGTTACATTAATAGGCACCACTAGTAGTCAGGTGTCCCCCCTCACCTCCCACCCCTTCTGCTAGAGGTAAGGGAAACACCTGCTTTTGGTGGAGGGGAACAAATCTCAAAGGCTCCTGAGGATGCTGGCTTTTGTCAGGAATCCTCCTATAGCACAGGTCAGGCTCATTTGTGGGTCGCTGGACTGCTTTTTCAAGTTTGGGGAACTAGAGTTTCCTTTGGACCCGACAATAACAAATGAGCTTTCCTCCCTGTGTTTTGGTTACTAACATTTGCTCCAAAGTAACATCTGCCTCAAAAATAAATAAATAAACAAACAATAAAAGTTTGTGTGGTCTATGTATGTCTGTGGTATGAGTGTTAGCATTCTTTCTAGGCTCTGCCCCACAGTTACCTGGCAACAGCCAGGTATGCCTGACTCACTATAAAAGGGGTTGTTTGCCCCCTCCTCACTCTCCAGCTCTCTTACTCTCCTACCCTCTTACCCTCTCTGTCCCTTCTCTTCCCATTCCCCTCCCCCCTCTCTCTCTTCACGTGTTCCTGGCTGGCCTCTTCTTTCTCTCAATCTCTCTCTCTCTCTCTCTCTCCTCTCCTCCCTCTCTCTCTCTCTCTCTCTCTCTTTCTCTGCTTTCTCTGCCTCTACTCTCTCAACTCCCCTCCCCATCCCCTATTTCATACTATATTCATCTTCTGGTTGGTCCCTCAGGGTGAAGGGATGCTTCAGCATGGGCCAGCAGAGGCACCCCCTTCCACTTCACCATACTGTGCCTCTACCAAACATATCCTGGCTCTTTCTGTCTTTTTTATAAAACACAACAATGTTTGCATGCAGGTACACACACACACAGGTGCATGCACACACAGGTACACACACAGGTGTACACACACACACAATTTATTTCTTTTAAATGTATTTTGGTTTTCTACCTCGTATGGCTGATGTGAAAACTGTTTTATACACACACACACACACACACACACACAGCAGAAGTAAACATCAGATGACTTCCTCTATCACCTTCTACTGTATTTTTTGAGATGGGTCTCTCGTTGAGCCTGGAGACTATTTCAGCTAGACTGTTCGCTAGCAAGCCTCTGACATCTTCCTGTCTTTGCCTCCCCTCCCCAACCAGTGCTGGAGTTACAGGTGCACACATCCCCACACCTGGCTTCTTTGTGGATTCTGGGATCTGAACTCAGGTCTTCCTTCTTCCACAGTAAGCACTTTAACCCTTGCACCATCTTCCCAGCCCTTCTTTGGTTAGCAGTGGCACTTTATGGCCATTTTATGGTGTCTATACTTCCATCACAGGCAGCTCTTTCCCATTCAGAGATATAACAAGAGCAGGAATCTTACATTCACTTCTTGGGCTATTTTTTAAGGTTTTATTTTCATATTTAAATCGTCAACCCCCTGAAATCTATTTTTATGGATGAAATATGATATTGGACCTAAGTTTCTCTTCTTCTCCATAGCTTCTTAGTTGTCCTAGAGTCTTTTATTAAATAATCTGTATTTTTCTCCCCTGACCTGAAACCTCCTTAGCTTTGGAAAGAATCAGCATAGAACTTCTAAATTTGGCAGCAGAAAACTCTGTGGGCTCAGAACTTCAGCTGAGGCTTATAGCCCCGTTTGTGCCTCTGTCGTTTGGAAAAAGAAGAAATAAATGTGCATTGAACCGAAGCTACATTTCAATAAATAGCTGCGTGGGAGAGTGGAAAGAACACGCCCCCAAATCAGAAAGCCCCTCCCCCCCACCCGGTCTCCTGTTCAGTAATTGTGAGCAAGACACACAAACTGCTCTGAGCCTTGGTTTTCTTTTGTGCGAAGAAATCTTAGCCACTGTTGTGTTTTATAAAAAGATAAGGAGAGAAGGAATATGTTTGGTGGATATGTAGGATGTGTGGGGAAGGGTGCCTCTGCAGGCCCATGCTGAGGTATCCCTTCCCCCTGAGGGATCAGCCACAAGACAGTATAGTATAGAATAGATTTTATTCGGGGCATAGGGAGGGGAGTTGAGGGAGGAGAGAGGGGGGAAGGGAGGGAGGGAGGGAGGGAGGAAGAGAGAGAGACAGAGAATGAGAGAGAGAGAGAGAGAGAGAGAGAGAGAGAGAGAGAGGAGAGAGAGAGAGAGAGAGAGGAGTAGAGGCCGGCCATTAGCATGTGAAGAGAGATGGGGAGGGAATGGGGAGCAGGAGCAAGAGGACAGAGCAAGAGGAGAGAGAGAGAGAGGGAGAAGGGGCCAAGCAGCCCCCTTTTATAGTAAGTCAGGCACACCTGGCTGTTGCTAGGTAACTGTGGGGCGGAGCCTAGACAAAATGCCAACAACTATGCCATAATGTGGTTTGTCGCTCACTGTATTAGTGGCTGTGAAGAGCTTTATAAACTGTGGGAACTCACTCTGTAGACCAGGCTGACCTTGAACTCACAGGGATCTGTCTAACTCTGCCTCCCAAGTGCTAGGATTAAAGGTGTGCGCCACCACCACCCAGCTTCTATGATTTTTTTTTTATGTCCTGTTCTATGATTCATAGCAGTTTGCCGGCAGTACAGAGCGGTGGCAAGAACCAGGCAGTGGGGTGGTCAGAGCACCATCCCTCCTGTCAGAACTCACTCAACCTCACTTCACTCTAGAAATTGTGAAGATAACATTCCTTGTGTGCACGCAAGTCTTCTGGGGAGGGGGGGGCGGTTTCCTAACAGCTCATACTTGCCCCAGGGAACACAGTGTACTGTGCCTGTAGTCCATCCTGTAGGGGACACATAGTCAAATGGGATATCACTCTTCCCTACCCCATCGACCAACAGGAAAATGCTAAGATCTTGTCGACTTAGGCAGAGAAGACATGGGACAGTCACTCTATTATCCCAAGGGGAAGGTACTGTGTCCAGAAAAACATAATGCGGAAAGCACACTTGGATACAATGTGAGCACACTGGATACAATGTGAGCACACTGGATACAACGTGAGCACACTAGACAATGGCTTAAGCAGAAGGTCCTTAGGACCAGGATAAAGAGAAGCTACAGGGCAGCTGATAAAGAACAGTGCCACAGTGATTTAATTTGTTGGAACCTGAGAAACCAGTTCTTCAGAGTTCCTGAGCTGTGAGCCTGGCTCTCCCACTGTTTACATCAATGCGGTCACCAATTAAGTTACTTGGTGGTGAATGTCGCTCAGGTTCCCAAAGCACAGAGCTCCTCCACATTCTTTATTGAAAACCCTGGAGCCCCAGGAGAAATAGAAGCCAGCATTCTTCTGTGGTTAGCACATTTTAGTCTATTTTATTAAGTTCTAAAACTTTGAAAACTGGTCACCCAAAACACCCCAGCAGTTGGTCCAGGTGCTGTGACAAACGACATTTTCTCTGGGACAGCTGTCAACAATAAGTGAACCCTTGGGGAGAGAATTAAAAACCACCACTACAGGGGTGTTTGCACTTTCTTTTTGTTTGTTTGTTTTGGAGAGGGTTCACATTATTTTATTTGCAATGCAAATTTTCATTGACTCCACTCCAGCCTGAGCTGGAGAAATGCCCATGTGCATGTTCTTGTTAGTGTTTTACCCCTGGTTGGGATGGGGAGGTAATCTGCACAGTCACCCAGCGCCCCACACTCAGGAGGCTCACATTGGATCCATGTTCTCATGAACAAGGGGCCGTAAGTGCTTATTTAGCACTGAGCTCTAGATAACAGACAATGCTCGGAAGCACAGACAAGGCAGGCATGGTGGGGCGTACTGTTATTCCCAGCTTTCAGCAAAGAAAGGCAGATCTCTGTAAATTCAAAGAAAGCCTGGTCTACTTAGAATTTTAGGTCACGGCTATATGATGAAAGACCTTCTCACAAAATAAGACAAAACAAAAGAAAGGGAAAAAAAAAGAAAGAAAGGAAGGAAGGGGAATGGAGTGGAGGAGATTATGCTATAATCACCGTGCTCAAGAGATTGGGGCCAGAAGATCACAAGTTCTAGGCCAGCTAAGGCTCCATAGCAAAACTGTGTCTCAACAAGTAAAATAATATATGGTTTAAAAAGAAAACAAGAAAAAGGGTCTGGAAGGATGCTCAGTGGTTAGCAGTGTATACTGTTGTTGCCATATTTCCTACATGCACATAAGGTGGCTCCGAACCACCTTAACTCCAGTTCCAGGGAATCTGGTAGCCCTCTTCTGGCTTCCCCAGGTACCTGCACTCATATGCACATACAACAAATACACACACACACATAACTAAAACAATAAAATAAATACAAAAGTAAAAAAATCAAAAAAATAAAAAGGGAAATATAAATCAATATTTACAGGGAAAATTGCTGTATCATGATAATAATGTACACACGCAGATATATAAATCTCAAATAAACATCAGAGAATAGGTAGTTTTGAAAGAAAAAAAAAATCCTAAAGTGAAGTTGGTTTGGGGACATTCTCACCATGTTACACTGCCTAGTTAGAGGAAGTGAAAGAGAGAAGAGAGAGAGAGAGAGAGAGAGAGAGAGAGAGAGAGAGAGAGAGAGAGAGAGAAATTGAAGAGAGAAGATTGGTCAAGAGCATAGGAGAGAAACAAAGAGTAATCAGGAGGTGGGTGGTTAAGCTAAAATTAGCACCAAGCCCAAATGTCTTCTTTTAATGAAAAAAAAAAATTAGGTAGTTTCTATGCATGCATGGATTTATTGGCAGGATACATTATGTACTTTCTTCATTGTATGGCTTTTATTTATTTTTTCTATTTTTTGCATTTATTCAGCATGTGTATGCATGTGTGCTTGTATGTGTGTTCACATGTATGTGGGTATGCATGTCACACACTTATAGAGGTCAGAGGACAATTTGCTGAAGTCAGTTCTCTTCTACTGCATGGGTTCTAGGGACTGAACTCAGGTCGTCAGACTCAGCAGCAAGTAACTTTAACACTGAGGCCACATTATCTGGGTCTCCCTGTTTTCTGCTCTGGCCTTGTTTTGCACCAAACCAAAAACCTCATCATAGCTCTCCTTTGGGAGGTTGGACTCCAGGTAAAAATCCATGGCAATTGCCTCGCATCTCGATTTCTAATGATAATATAAAAAAAAAAAAAAAAAAAACCAACAACCAAACAAACAAACAAAAAAAAAACTCCTTTTCCATACTGTGTTAATAGGAATACATTCTTTTACATTTCCAGTGTTGCTACTTAGTTAATTAACTTTTCCTATTCCAATAATTTCTTCCACTAAGTAGTCTTTGGATTATATGTATGATTCTGTTATTTTAATAGAAGTATATAGTCTCAATCAGTCACTCTGAAAACACAGCACCCAGAGTCCATATTTAGAAATTTTAACACACACACACACACACAACACACACAACACACCACACACTTCTGTAGCCCAGGAGTGTGTAAAACATTACAGGAAGTTTGCTGCAATTGAGTTCAATCATTTACTTGTACGTTGGTTGTTAAGCACTTGAAAGTACTTTGTTCCCGGGGAATCGAAGCTATAAATGGGGTGCTTTGCTCCCCTAGCTCAAAGGACTGCTGCAGAAAACTTTGCCTTTTCCATGAAAATAGAAAACAAAACAACTGGTAACACAGTAACTGAGGAGAAGAGGAGAGAGCTAGCAATGCAACCTGTTGGCTTTGAACATGAATTCCAGAACAGCAGTATGAAGACATCCAACGGCCCAGGTCCTTTGTAGGCTGAGTTGAAAGCCTGTGTGTTCTTCAAGGGCACCAAGTTGAGCCTTTGTGATGCTATGGTCCTGTTTCATCCTTCCAGCTGAGCACAGAAAAGGAGGCAAGAGGTAGGAAGGCCTTCCCTGAGATGCCCATAGAGCTCAGAAAGAAGGGGCAGGGGGAGAAACACCGTGTAGCCTTCAGTGCTGTCACTCGGTCCTGCCCTGGGAACACCAACCCCCATGTTCACACAGCATCCTCTCTGGGGAGCTGTCCCATTTTCCCTGGCTTCGCCACTGGCTCATGGGGCAGTTTCTAGCTAGCTCTGGAAAAGCATGCATCACATCATTTCATAATTGTTTGCTTAAATATGTTCCCTTCCCTTTCCTGGAAACTTCTCAGAGGAAGAAATAATTTAAATTCATTTTATAAAGGGTTTCAGGGACCTACCTGACACAAGATGTAGATTTCATTTCTCAAAGTTGGCACCAAGCTGTGATAAAAGCCAGGAGTGAAGGAGAAAGGGAGTGAAAGAAGGACACTGCTCTCCAAAGAGAAGGCTCAAGGCTGGGAAGGAGTCCTAAACTGCTGCTTTACAAGTGATGGTGGCTACACTGTGAGGTGTCCCCTACCCGCACCCCCATTCCACCCCCATCGCCTTGACTTTCTATCAACAATTCTTGATGTTCAGATGGGAATAACTTTGCAGATGGGATGGGCCTCTGACCTGGCTCCACAGTGGAGGGCAGCGGTTTCCCCAGCCTTCATGTTTAGTTCAGATATTTACAGATGGAAATGTGACCTAGGTATGTGTCAGGTTCAGAGGAAACTCCATTTCCCCAAAGTCTGGTGGTTAGACAAAAATCAGTTGTCTTCTACCAAAGGAGCCATTTTCCTTACCTCTGGCAGAAGGGAAGAATGGCTACCTGTGGTGCCTATTAACATACCAACATGATGCTGGCCTCCAGCTCCTCCAGTACCACCCAGCACCCAGCTCTTCTCAACTCCTCCACCATAAACTTCTCCAGTTTCCCACCCCCAGCCTCTCACTCCCTTTATAATCTGGCTGTTTTAACTATGTTCTCTCTTGACCCACTTTTGCCTTCTGTGGTCCTTTCTTTGTCTTCTTCTCTGTCCTGCCCCCATCCTGCTTGTCTCCTGGCCAGGTCTAGTTCACTGGCCATACTCAGTGTACTTCTTTCTCTTAACCATACCGTGGAGTGGTCCTGCCACCAGTTTACACAGTGTGTGATCAAGCTGAATCTTCTTACATCTGAAGATGTTATCTCCATCTGTTGAATTGAACCTGAGGAGATGGAAGCCCCCAGACAGCCAAAGTGATGGTGTGGTGGTTAATATCCAGCCATCGCTTCTTGAGTTGGGGGGCAGAAGGGGGTACGGGGGAGTTGTTGGTTTATAATCTTATTCTCTTCCTGGAATGAAAATCCTTCTACCAGGGTGGATTAGAAGCTCCACCATAATGTCCATCACACAGGGGTAAATATAGCCTCCAAAGCATCCGTAATAGAAATTTAACCCGGAAGAGATGAGGTAAGTGGATTTGTTACATTTCCTTTTCAACAGATTTAATTTTAATCTCATATATAATGTTTTTCAAGCATTGTTAAATACAGATTCACAAATTCTCTAAAAATTGACAATTGTCTCTGATAATTGGTATGAACTAGATCCATCCAGCCACTTAATGAACAAGAACCATCTGGTCACGTGGAAGAAGGAACTAAGCAAGCAGCCCCAAATGAGGGAGGCAGAGTCCTAAGTGTTAGCATTAATGAGGGAGCAGAGTCCTAAGTGTTAGCATTAAGTGAGGGAGACAGAGTCCTAAGAGTTAGCATTAGTGAGGGAGACAGAGTCCTAAGTGTTAGCATTAGTGAGGGAGACAGAGTCCTAAGTGTTAGCATTAGTGAGGGAGACAGAGTCCTAAGTGTGATGCTTGGGCCCTGAACTCTGTAGTCTGCTCAGCACAGGATTACTGGGTCACTCATGGGGTGTCTGTTATTTGTCCTTGAAAATTTCTAAGCAAAATAGAGATTTTACATATTTGCCTTTTAAACACTAAGTAACTTGTCTTCTCAAGATATACTCTAGTTCTGTACTTTTAATAAGTAACCCTAAATTTAGAGATAATTTTTGAATTTTTCATTTTCCTTTAGGTACACAGCTACTTTAAAAATCCTGAAACATGTTATTAAATACACTTTTAAAAGTGTCTATCAATTGCCAGTCCTTAACCAACAAGATAAAAGCTGAGTAGGATCACTTAATTAAAATTATTCTAAAAACTTGAATTGGATCTCATGTTTGCTTTAATTTGGTTTTCTTTTGATTTAATTTAATTTGAATTTCTTTGGTTTGGTAAGATTGTGTTATATAAACAAGTACTATTTGCTCACTTTTCTGTGGGGTCTAGCCATTTACTTCCTGATTTGGAAAATCTCTTTACACATTTTGTTACAGGGCATCGATGAAGGTCTATCTCTATGAACTGACCTGTTTCTGGGTATCATTGAAGGTCTATTTCTGTGACTTGCTACTTCTTAGACATAAGGTCCTTTTGTTTATAAAGGATCAAAATGGGGAAGTCTGAGAATTATAATGGTCCATCTGATTTTCCCATTCTAACTTCAAGCCTGTCAAAGTTCTAGTCTGTCAACCTCCACTTGGTTATTGCAAGACAGGGTTTGAATTCTTGTCCTTGGACACTTTGAGGCTGAAATAGAATAGCTTTCATAAGCCAACTCACCCTACGGGCCTACATTACATTGTTAGTTAAGTAACATTATGCCACATGAGAAATTCTTTTCATAAACAATCATCTTCCTTGTTCTGACCAGGGACACTGTCATCTTTGTGAAAGAAACACCCTGTCTAGGTTGGGAGTGAGTTGGTCTTAGTCCTTTCTTCCCTTGTTCTAGTTTGAAGTATTTATCTAATTTTAGACTTTTTAGGGTCTGGGGGAGTGGATCAGCTGTTAAGAGTACTTACTGCTCTTCCAGAGGACCTAAGTTCAGTTCCCAGCACCCACATGGCAACTTACAACCCTCTGTAACTTCAGTTCCAGGCGATCCAACAGCCTCTCTGGCATTCAAGGGCACCAGGAATGCATGTGGTGCACATACATGCATATAAGCATGCATAAATATTCATAAAACATACATAAAAATATAAACAAACACACAATAAAAAATAAATGTTTGCAAGTCAGTTCATTCTCTGGGCCTTGGTTTCTTGATCTCAGATTTGTAAATTAAAATATACAATATTATACAATATTTGGGGCATGCATTTACTAAAATGTATCCATTTTGCCTGTCTAAAATTGAACCGAGCATCCTTTATGTTATCTGCTAAATCTGATTGAATACGAAAAAATTGGGTCACTCTAAAGAGTGCATAGTTGGGGTCCCAAGAGTGGGGAGTCCACCAGAGAAGAACATTCTGGAATTGTGGTGAAGGAAATGCTGGTGAGGTCAGCATTGATCTATTGGGCCTCCTCGGGGTCTAGAGATACAGTTAGGAGGTAAACAAGACACACTAGTAGAATCAAAGACCTCATGCAAACCACAGCATTGGAGTTAATGACAGGGTGAGTCACTGGAGAGACAAAGCTTGAATTCCCAGTCTGTTCCTTGTGTGGAGACAGCCAACGGCTTTCCCATGGAGTGTCTGCTTTGGTTGCTAGTGTTACTGGACTTAGGATCATAGCCTGTGTCCCAGTGAGCCATCTTTGGCAACCTATCCTGGATAAACTAGTTAAAGTAGCCAAACTAACAGTGAAAGCAAGAAAAGATGTGTTCAATGTGGCCACATCGGGAAGAGGGACGAAGAGGTCAGGTGACCCACTCAACTCCATTGTAAGTGTCCTGATGTCAGGTTAGAGCTTAAGCAGAGGACCAGAGGTATGTGCAGCTCAGAAGTCCTCGCTCAAGGTGCTCACATTGACCTTCCTGGAAGGTACGATGACTAGTTGTAAACCTCTTTCCTGTTCCAGGTTTAGGTCTTTTCCTCTCTTGGCACAAGATTCTCGGGGGAATTCCAGCTTCTTAGGGTTCATTGTTTCAACAGTCTGATAGTCAGATGGGAGATAAAAGTGTCTTCATCTCTGCCGGGCCAGCTAGACTAACAGTGACCTCTTGGACTCTTTTTGAGAAGAGACAGATTACCCTATGTGGTGACTCAGTTCAGGGACCAGTTTTCCTGGCCACACAGTTCCCCTTGTTGTAAACTATTAGGATTTCAAGCTAGGTAGTGCTGGCACAGGATTTTAATCCCAGCAGTCAGGAGCCAGAGGCAGGTGGATCTTTGTGAGTTTGAGGTAACCTGTCTACAGATCAAACATGGACTAGGAAGAATCTTCTCTACCACCATGCAAATTATACCTAAGCAACGAACAATTCCTAAATTGCTAAGATCACCTAAATTGTTAATACCACTTAATATCCAGATCACGATAAAAGCTCTGCAGTTCTCCCAAGTGCTCCCTGTAGCTGATTTCCCCAAGTCAACACCCAGATTAGTTCATGCATTGATTGTACTTGATCGTCATGGCTCTTGAGTCTGGTTTAATTTTGAACATTTTCTCTTAATTTTTGTTTCCCCTCATCCTTCCCTCCTTTCTTTTCTTTCTTTTTTCTTTTTTTTTTGGTTTTCGAGACAGGGTTTCTCTGTGTAGCCAGGCTGTCCTGGAACTCACTCTGTAGACCACCTGTAGGCCTCGAACTCAGAAATCCGCCTGCCTCTTCCTCCCAAGTGCTGGGATTAAAGGCATGTGCCACCACTGCCCGGCCCTCCTTTCTTTCTTTTAAGACCAAGTGGTTGCCTTTTAGAATTTCTACATCTGAATTAAAAACAAAAACAAAAAAAAAAAACAACCCTTGCCTCCATTATTATTTTCTTTTAGTGCTACAAGTTTTTCTTTCTTTATTTCATAAGGATCTTATTTCCTGGTTTCTAGTATTTTGCTTATACACTGCGGTCTTAGCGAACTGGTTAATTGCAACCCTTGCACTCTCCAGATGCCCTCATTTGGATTATTAACTATTATTTCCACTCCATGGAAACTGGAAGTTAGATCTGAACGTTAACTAGTCTGAGAGTGAGTCCTCCACTCAGATTAGTTACCTATCAGGATGCTTAGTGCTGGTCTTGGTTATATGATTTAAGGTACTGGTCATAAGATCTCAGCTCTGTAAACCTCGGCTGTAAAACCGGCCAGAAGCCTCTGGGGTTAGACTCTGATATGTTGTGCAGTCGTTGGGATATGGTGCCCTCCCAAATATTTCCCATCCTGGCTTTGGCATTAATTGATGGTCTTTAGCTTAATCTGTTTTTCATTTGAGGTTGTGCAAGGTGGCTTTACTGAAAATCGAGTTCAAGGGCTTTGTGCATGCTAGGCACATGCATGCTACTGAGTCATATCCTGAACCCCCTTTTCTCTCTCTCCCCCTCTATTTTTTTTTTTTTTCTCCTTTTTAAATTCTTTTAAAGATTTATTTATTTTGTTTTTATCTATATGTGTGTTTTGTTTGTGTGTAAGTGTGTACACACGTGTATATGTTGTTCTCAGAGGCCAAAAGAAAACATCACATCCTTTGGAACTGTGAGCTTCTGTGTGGGAACCCAACCTGGGTCCTCTGCCAGAGCAACAAGTGCTCTCAACCACGGAGCCTTCTCTCCACCCCTCTCTTTCTTTTCTTTTCTTTTCTTTCTTTTCTTTCTTTTTTCCTTTTTTCTTTTTTTCTTTTTCTTTTTTTTTTTTTTTTGAGATACATTCTTACAATATAGCCCAAGCTTGTCTAGAAGTTTCTCTGTAGAACAGACTGGTCTTAAACTCAGAGAGCTCCACCTGCCTCGGCATCTTGAGTGCTTTGATTAAAGGTGTGTGCCACCATGCTTTTCCTTTTCCATTGCAGTACATCTCATTGACTTGCCCAGGCTGGCTCAGAAGTCTGTAGCCCAGTTATGTCTTAAACTTATTGTCTTGCCACAGCCTCCAAGTGTGTAAGATTACAGGCCTGCACCGTCAAGCTTCTCTGTAATTTTCTTATTCTCTCGCTCATTCTATATTGATTAATTAGCTTTCTTTTTCTGTAAAAATTGGGGAGGATTTTAAGGTACTTTTTAAAATGCTAGAACAAAAGCTTTATTCTTTTCAAAATTCCAAATAATCTAACTTTATAAATTTCTAGGTATTGGAGTAAATGAAGTAATTATCTCTAATATTAGCATTCTTAAACTTTACTATTCTGGGCTAGTGGATTATTTTATTGATTGATTGTCTAAAATAAAGTAGTCATTTATTCCTTTTGACATTCAAATTGTCCACACGGTATCTATGGAAACCTTCTTCAGCGTGTCCTCACTGGGCAACTCTGTGAGGAAGAAGACAATACAAGATGGCTGAGCTTACCTTCCTTCTTCCCTGCCCTAGTCTGAAGCCAGTCTTTGCTTCAGCAGGAGCCCCTGCCTCTCATTAACTGGGAGTCTGCCTTCTTTTTAGTGTGATTGTAATTGAGAATTTTTTTGTGTCTGACATTTGGAATAATCTTGCCTCTAAAGCCACTTAATGCTTTGTGCAGGCTGATCATTTTTTTTTATTAAATTATAATTCTTAAGACTTACGTTCTTTAGAGATTTTCTATCATAAATATTAATTTCTACCAGTTTCACTTCAAAAGTCACAACATGGACCAGTATACACACACACACACACACACACACACACACACACACACACACACATGTCCAGCTTATTTGAAGGCCGTTTGAATCCAGGCAGATGGCTTGGGTAAGAAGGTCAGGGAACTAGTCAAGTGCCATCAGATAAAGGTAACAGAACGCTAATCCAAGCTGTAGCATCTGCTGCTGATGCCCTCTCCTGGCAGACAGAGCCTCAGTCCTTAGAAGCCCCTACCTTATCTCAGCTTCCCACATCTTTCATGTGCCCATCCCATGGCCAGAGTACTCTGCCTCTCCATCTTTGCCTGCTAGCTAACTCTGGGAACCAACTTGCTTGCTTGGGACTCCAAAGTATCTGTACCTCACTTTTTCTAGTTTGCTAGTTTACGGTAGTGGCTGGACCACATGATGGTGAAAGTCATTGGGTGTGGTATTTGATCAAAGAGACTGTCACTTGCTGACCAGTAGTGAGGCATAAGTGGGTCATCAAGAAGAGCATCATGGAGGGCTAGGAAAGACCTGTGTCCTAAAGAAGGGCCTGCTGATGGAGGCCAGAATGTGAGGGTGAAGCTAGCTACAGGAAGTAGTAAGGAGTTGGTCTATAACCCAGTGAATGCTCATGCTGGAGGGAAAGCAGACCAAGGCAGAACTATGTCACCAGAGACTCTTGACAAAGTGTCTGAGTGCTGAAGGCAAGAGTCTAAAACATTCTCCAGAACAATGTCAGGCTACTACAATGCTCTTTCCAACGTGATCTTGGACTGATGCAATGAATAGAATCTAGGTCTTTGTCTTAATTAATTGGATGCCACACTCTAGGTCAGTCAGAAAGACAATGTTGAGCTTTCTGAGCAGATAAAATAGAGGACCCATTTGTCTACAGAAAGTGAAGGTTGAGCTTCAAGGAGCCTCAGTCTTCTGCTCGAGCCACACACATCGTGCCCTTCTTCCTTCGTTCTTCTCCCACAACAGAAGTGAACAGGCCACCAGCTGTCAGCAGCTGCCCCTCTTCCTTTTCTGTCTTTGCCCTTCCTGTCCTTTTCCAATATTTACTTCCAGCTGTCTCACCCAGGTTGCTTAGCTGCCTCTGTTAGCTTCCTCAGCTATTATACCCTTGGCTGGATCTAGCTGAGAAGGCCAGGCATGGCCGACCAGTGGCAAGTTCCTGCCACAGGAACCTCTGTAGTCAGAATGCAGCCAGTGCTGCAGGGTGACTAATGGTCTTCAGGAGTAATTCTCCCCTTCCTGAAGAGCAGTCATCGTATCACAATAGAGGAAGGGCAATGACCTTAATGAGGTTGTTGTGAAGCCCAATGACCAGACTCCACAGTGCCAACGGCACAATATTGCCTGCTGTTGGTCTGTTTGGCTAAACTGGCTCCAGCAAGGAAGTTCAGTCAGAGGGCATGCACCAGAGCAGATAACGAGAGCTCCCATGCCAGGCCCTCTGAGGACTTGGGCTCCCTCTGAAGTTCCCACCCAGCCGCTCTTTAAGATGTCTGAGAAAAGAGAACCAGGAACCTCGCTCCTGGAAACTACACTGGTGTCCCACGGGTGCTAAGTAGTTTTTAGATGCCTTGCCAATGTTCAGATGTCTAGGCTCTCCTTGAATCCCTGTCCTCTAGAAGACAGTAGATGAAGTCAGTGACAGTAAGTGAGGCTCTCAAATCTGTGGTTAAGTTAATGCTAGGACAATACCTTCTATCTGCATCACAGATGACCTTGTAATGGGAAAAGCCTTTTTGATGGGTAGTTTAGACTGTACACAAGCTTGGATGGAGTCCCAGCTCCTCTATGGACAAAGGATAGCACTTTCAATCTGTTATTTACCCTAAGAATCGACTCTTCATATTAAAAACAAATGTGACTGTAGTACAGGAAACACAGAAGGTGTTGAATAGACATGCTGCTGTAGTTGTTACCACAGAGGCAAGACAAATCACCCAGGACTGATCAGAGCTGTCTGAGTCTCACCCTTGAGCTCCCATACAGCCTGTCTTCTTGTTCTCAAGCTTCATTCTCTCATGGAGCTGCTTTGAGTTTAGCATGCTGTCTTGTCTTTCTTCAATAATTCCAAGTCTATATTATTTCTGTTAAATATTTAACCCCCATGAGTGAGATGTAAATAATGACAGTAAAACAGATACTAATGTCCAACACTTGACTTAAGAAATAGTATGTGAGGACTGGGAGGATAGCTCAGTTGGCAAGATGCTTGCTGGGGAGGGAGGCATGAGGGCCCAAATATGGCTTCCCAGAACCTAGATAAAAAATTCAGATCTGGTGGCATACTTGCTATCCTGGCTATGGGGAAATAAGCAGGCAGAAGGAATTCTGGGGCTCTATCACCAACCACACTAGCCTAATTGCTGACTTTCATGTCTTGATGAGGGATCTTGTTTAAGAAGCAAGGTGGACAGTGCCTGAGGAACAATGCCTAATGTCCTTGGTCTCCACAGACACACTCTCCCACCAACCCCAAACACACACAAAACCAAACAAGATGCTCCCATTGCCTGGCAGCCCTGTGGGCCCCTTCACCCCAAACCCATTCCCTGAAGCCGTTCACCTGAATTGTCTTTATTCCCTTCAATAATTTTATCATTTATGTATATATTTTCAATAAAATTTGTTAAATGTCTGACCTTAATATAAATAGAGCCATGTGACATTAGCCTCTTTTATTTTTATTTAATATATTTTTAATTAAAAAATATATAATTGCATCATTTCTTCCTTCCCTTCCTCCCTCTAACCCTTCCCATTTCCCTCCAGTCTTCCTCTTAAATCTATAGCCTCTTTTTCTTTGATTATGCTGATATATATATATATGTATATCTATATATATGCAATTATATAAATGCAACTTGCTGAGTCTGTGTTCCTTGTGTAAATGATTTGAGCACTGACTACTCTGAATTGGACACCCAACTGAGTGACTTATCCCTAAGAGTGGCTAATTCTCTCTCACTCCAAAGCCATTAGTCACCTATGGAACTTCGTGAGCTTGTCCCTCTTCTGCATTTAGAATGTTTACTGATATTTCCATTGCATGGTCTTGTTTAGACAGTCATTTCTAGGAGGCATTAACTTCTTTTGAAAAGTTCTGCTTAAATACTACTTACGTGTGTGCTCATAAGATGTAAATAACTCACTGCCTACGCCTGGAGGTCAGAGGCGACTCCTAGGAGTTCTTTCCATCATGTGGGACCTGGATAAATTCAGGAGTCAGTCTTGTGGCAAGTGCCCTTACCCACTGAGCTGTCTTGCAGGCTTGTACATTCGCTTCTTCAGTTTGTCTTTATTGTGTACATTATTTTTTAAAAACTGGGGCTGGAGAGATGGATCAGTGGTTAGGAGCACTGGTGTTCTTCCAGAGGACCTGGGTTTGATTCCCAGCAACCACATGGAGGCTCACAACTATCAGTTACAGTACCTGAAGTTCCAGGAAATCTAATTCTTTCTTGTCCAGACTCCCCACCCCACAGAAGTAACCAAGTAGGTGTGTAGATAGCCATACATGATGCAGGCAAAGCACTAATACACATATAGTAATAAAATACTTTTAAAGAGAAAATTATTATTTTTGCTATTTATTCATAGTGATACAACTGGAGTTCACTGGTTTTCACTATTAAGTAGTATTAATTTATGTGAATATGGCACCAATTATTCACTGTTGTCCTGTTGATGGACAGACAACTAACTGGATCAATTCCGATTGGATTTTTGTTTTTCCTGTTAGAAACAGGAAAGCAAGCTGGCGTTCAGTGACACAGCACTTGCACGGCCTGTGCCAGGCCCTGAAGGAGGGAGCAGTAGCAACTTCACTGAACATTCTTGCTTGTGACCTTGGTTTGCCAGCTTAGGAATGTCTCACAGACCCTATGACCTACCCTCACAAATATGTGCACCATTTAACACTAAACTCTTTCCAAAATGATTGTGCTTTATGGCTCTCTCTGGTGTATATGAATCACAGTTGTTAAAAGGCTGTGACTGGGCAATTTGGTGATTCAGTCATCTCTGTACCTGCTGTGGTAGACTGGACCTGGCTGCTCCTCAAGGCTTAGGCTGTGGAGCTGTGTGGTCTCACTCCATTAACAAGTCAGCAGCTGAGATTTGGTAACATCAGTTCCCATTCATGCTCAACCCTTCTTGGCAAGCCATGGCAGCAGCGAAGCCACTGGGCCAGGCTTGGATCCTTGGGCTGTAGCACTCCACACTCAACACACCACACGGGGTAGAACTACACACACCGGCCTGAAAAGCAGTTTCTCGTTTTCATCTTGTCAGACTGAATACAGTAAAAAGAAGAAAGACAAGTAGCTGTAAAAAGAAAAAGCAGAAGTGTAACCCTCGCCCCTCTCTCTTTCTCTGGGGAAATAAGAAGTTGCCAGACCAGGTGCTAACAGAGTTGGTGGACAGGAAAGTCAGCAGGTCAGTTGGGAGCATTTTACCATAATTCAGAAGGAACAAAAGCTATTATCACCGCCCTGGCCAGACGCTCCTGACCCTTGATGACATTATACACCTTTTTGCTTGTGTTCCTTTCCGCTGAGAGCTGTGGGCAGGGTGGGGCAGGGGACTAGATCTCCTTCAGGATATATTGCAAGAAAACTGAGCAGCCTGATTAGGAAAAACCAACAGTTACAGGAAGCAAGCGTTTGCATTTTTCTCATGATGACCTACTCTCCTGCAGAAGCACCCCACCCTTCAATTGCTCTGAAGCATCAGCTCTAGGACATCCGGAAGAATGGGAAATCTGATATGGCGCATAAACGTGAACAGTCACGGAACCGGGAGGACAGAGGACTTCTGTTTGAACAAAGAACCTGGGGGTTAGGGGGAGGAATCCATTTTTGCTCTCCATCTCTTGTCCTCTCTTCTCTGTCTGGTCCTCCTTCCCCTCTTCAGCCAGGCCTAGGAGCTATAACAGGAGAGATAACTGAAATCTCTCCACTTTGTCCCCTCAACCCCCATGCATTCTCTAGACCCAGGTCGATATTCCTTTGATAATGTTCGGAACAAAATCTCCTTTCACAAAGGTGACCATGACATGCCAGGTGACAGGAGAGGAAGTGGGGGTGGCGGTATTCAGTACAAGAGGAAGAAAGAATACCCTCTCTCATATATATATATATATTATATATATTTATATATTATATAATTTTTTTTTTTTTTTTTTTTTTTTTTCTTAACCTAGACTGCCCTCTGTCTTTAACTCACAGATAAATCAGAAGCTTGCAGAGTAGGCAGAGGAATTGTAGGGGTCTCGGGAGGGTAGCAGAGCCATCTGGATGGGATCAGTGGCAGGTGTGGGATTCCCCTGTGCTTGGGATAACCCAACACCTGTCTGAGGAGAGGCCAAAGACACGAGTTAGGAGGCATCTGCCTGATGTCATGTGTTGGGAAATCACTGGGCTCGTTCTCAGCCGACTTTTGAGTGTTTCCTGCCTTTATTTGAAAATGTCAAGCTTTCAGCAAAGCAGCTCCTGAGTCCGCACAGCTACGATGGAGTCACCTTTCTCTACTCCTAAGTGACCTTGACCTTGCACAAAGAATTACCCATCACATTCTAAAAGGCAAGAACTGTCCACTTCTTGTCTTAGTTCTCTGAGAAGAAAAGGCTAATCCATGGCCTTATGCAAATGAGCAGAAAGCCCCCGAGAGTCAGCCAGATATAATTGATTATTCAGCTTTTCCTTGTACCTGAGAAGTGGCAGGGCAACTCTGGCCATCTGCTGAAAACAGGGACTACCTAAGGTTTGGGACAAACAGGAAGTAGCGCTCAGCCAGAAGCTTATTCCAACCTGGCAACAGACCTGATCGTAAAAGAGAGCTGCTGGAGAGGTATTTGCATGCCCAATAAGGTTTCACTACCGAAGTTTACACAACGCACAGTAATCAGCCAGGCTGGCTGACTCCCTGGATCACATGACCTCGTAGAAACAAGAAACTTGGCGATGCGCTCCAGCAAGTTTTACTTCCCCTGTGCAGGGGTGTTTGCCAGCAGCCTGTGGTTGCTCTCAGAAGTCAGATCCAGTGGCTTGAGCTCTTGAGGCCAGAGCCTTACCATGCTGCTCCCCAGGAAGTTCAGGAGCTGCTGACACCCCTGGACAGCGACTCACATCCCCTCTCAAGAAAAATGGACAAACTGAATAAGATAACTGTCCCTGCCAGCCAGAAGCTGAGGTAAGATTTTCCCTTCAGATCCTTATTCCTCTTCTTTCCCCTCTAGGGCTCCTCCAGTCCTCAGAGGCACCATAACCATGGAATACTTGACCAGTTTCAATTGGTTAGCAACAACTATAAGGAAGTAGAAATGTGTAGGAAGAGTAAGGGGCCTGCTTTGGCTTGTTTTTGCCAGGGATAGGACAAAGAGTGAAGCTCTGGAAGGCAAGAAGATAGAAAATTTGATGGCCCACATACTACCAACAGCCAACTTTCTGAGTCTCAGTAAGACGCTGCTGAGGAAGAGCTTGTGACTGCGTGAAGAGTGTGTGTGGTCACTGTGGGTCACTGTCTCATTTGTTTTGTGGGTGTTCATCCTAAGTTTATTGGGGGAAATACATGTCTTTCTGGTACCCTCATGATTAGCTATTTTAAAACGTGCTTAAGGGCCAGTCAGATGGCTCATGGGATAGAGTGCTGACTGTGCAGGCCCGATGACCCAAGCCCCATGCCTGCAACCCAATAAAAATGAAAAGAGAGAAGCAACTCCACAGAGCTGTCCTTTGACTCCATACTACACTGCCTGGCATACGCATGCCTTGACACATCTGGTCACACACATTTCACACATGCGCATGTACACACACACACACACAGTAACAACAACAACTATTTTAAAAACAGCTTTGGCAATTTAAATATATATATATATATATATTTATTACTAAGAAAGAATCAGCCAGCGGTGGTCTATGGCATAGGTCAGGAGATCATGCAGAGATGTCCTTCCCAATTTTTGAGTGTGAAGAGCTTTGTCTTTTTGTAGTGGTACGATGACTTTCAGAGGCTGGAACTTTCAAATGTTTAAGGGTGTGTTATATTCCATGTGCATATGGAACTTTGGACTTTCATGAGGTCATACTTAGAAGTTGGAGAACTGGAGATTCTGAGACAAATGACGAGAAAAGAACATGGAGTTGGTAGAAGGAGAGGCTTTCATAGTGGCACATGGGTCTTCTCACTCTGAGGGATTTGGTAAGAGGCAGACAGATGTACTAAGGGGTCCAGACCAGTGGGCAGCATCATCTGGTCAGCCATTTTTATAGAGCATGCCCAGGTGAGCCACAGAGCCCTTAACATGGAAGCCAGAAGGTCCCACAGGCACTCACGTCTTTTGCTGTGCATCTCATGGAAGGGAGAGGTGGAGCGGAAACAGGAAATAATGAGAGGACTGGAGTAGCAGAGACATCTTCATGAAGGTGATGCTTCAAGTTAAGCTTTTGAGAGGCAGCTGAGATAGAGGGATGGAAAACTGGGGAATGTTACATGTGGAGGAGGCTGTGACTTCACATGTATAGGCTGGTGTGAGCCCAGTCTCAAATGTGGGCTAGTGAGGAAAGTTCTGTCTAGGCAGAGGCCATGGAGTGGAACGTATGGGGTGAGAGGGCCCTGGGAAATTGGTCCTGTCTGTGTGGGGCCAGCTGGAAAAGAGCGTATGTGGGGGTCTAACCATACAGAGTTGGGCTTCTGAGGGTGCTGGGAACGTAAAGATCCCAAGTATCTAGAGTTACAGGCACAGCAGTGAGAAGGGACAAGCAGGGAAAAGTCAGAAGACCTGGCAGAGCACTGACAAGGCCTCGTGTTGGAGGCTGCTCTGAGCAGAGGTCCCAACGGTCCCTAACCTTAAAGCCACCCAAAGGCTCAGAACGTGCTCCAGGGAACCTAGATGAGAATCAAAGGAAAGAGAGCAATAGAATTTTAATCACTTTATGGCCCCTCCCCCTGGGGCAAGTCCAGTCTAATCATGGAGTGGGCGTTGGGCATTATGTAATTATATTATAGGCTAGAAGGTCAAAATTAGATTGCAGATAATCACATGCTATGCCCATCTGCTGAGAGCAAAGCAACATTTTTCTGCACTTGGTTACTAAGTTGTCTGCACAGACTCAGCCCTCTTTTATGAAACGTGCAGTCAGCGTGGAACCTTTGCAAAGAAATGCGACTCCATCACCTAAAATATTTTCTGTAAATATGTGACGCGGTGAGAAGTTGGCAGGTGGGAGTTGGGCAGTGGTCAGCTGTTAGAGAGGGAACAGGATGGATCGCATAAGGGAGGCTGAAGGCACAGATTCTGGGGGTGCTGGGACTTAAGGATCCCAAGGATCTAGAGTTATAGGCACCACAGTGCAAAGGGAGATTGTATGTCCTCTCCTGACTGGTCAATAGCAATTTAGAAGGTTGCCCAGAGAGTTACTTGGCTCCAGATTGCAATGTAAATGCAGAATAATGTTTGGATTCTTTCAAACTCATCAAATCTTATAGAGGCATGTGATCAAGCAAACAGCAGTGATACAACAAAACCATACAGTGCGTATTCTACTCACGAAAGGTGTTCAATGGGATGACTGGGATCCAGCCTGAAGGCCCAGATCTGGAGAGAGACTGAAAGCAGAAGGGAGAAGTAGGAAGAGAAGCAGAGTGAACCAAGGAAAAAGACAGGCAGGATTGGGGGGTCTAGGGATCCTTAGAGTGAAGGATGGAAGTCTCCCAAGGCACCCCAGAAGGTGCTCACTGACAGATCGTCCATGTACCAGAACTGAGACAGTAGAAGTGACCAAGAGTGTACGGGGCGCATGTCTTTGTTAACATACATTCCCGGACTTTCATTCCTTTGTACTTGGGTCTTAGCCATGATTTCCCTTTGAGTTTTAGAAGGTAGTGACATCATCACAAACTTGTCCAAGATGTAGGTTCTCAATTCTTCAACATCAAACATCCCGAGGAGCACATAAGTCACGTTACTGCATGAGCATTTGGGAATCTACAGTCCTGAAGAGCTCTGGCAGTCGTTCTCTTCTGGTTACTGTTATTAACTTGAAAATGAAATTTTGCATTTTAAACAGCTTCCCCACTGTCATTTGTGCTAGTGCATTTCCCGCTGTAGCACACGTGAACACAGACCCATTTGTTTGTATCCGTGGCGAATGTCTGATGTAAGGCTGGTCATGCAACGCTTCATCGATCTGTCTTATTGGTTAGAGGATATAGTATTGTTTTCGGTGGGACAAATCAAGGATTTTTTATGACATTAGGCAAGTTTACTCAATTTCCTTAGCCCCAGTTTCTTCACCTGTAAGACAACAAATGTTATAATAATAGCATCAATGCCATAGAGCTATTGTGGCAATTAAGTCAATTGTCCCATGAAGCAACTGACATCATGACCCTGGCACCATAATTACTGGGTATTAAAAAATAATAGTTATTAATGTAGCCATCATGATCATTCTTATTAATTTTGTAACTTGCAATTGACTTTCTGGACATAAACAGAAGGCTTTATGCTGGCCCCTGGCACATCTCCTGTTAGTTTCATTTCTTCTTTCTATTTAGGACATTTTTGCTACTGAGTCTGGCATCTGCAACTTTTAGCTTTGCATGGATTGTAGACACGACACACACGTCTCTCAGGCCTTGTCTAAGTGGCCAGTGAAACTGCTCAGGACAGAAGGCTCTGTCACAGGTGTCCAGGCCTTGCTGGCTGGAGTCTTACCTTGGGATTTTCTCTGACAGTGCTCTCTTTTCATGTCCTGAAATTTTCCATTAGGGTTTTCAGTTCCTTGACTTTCCACATTAAGTTCTTTAGAAAGCAATTCAGCTTTCTTTCATGCTTCCGCCTCTACCTCCCTCCTCTTGGGCCCTCCCTGTTTTGACAATGGTTTTGTGAGCGGCCCTAATTCTGACTCATCCTCCCTGCACTGCACTCATGCCTACTCACCTGCCACACCCTGCGGTCTTCCCTTATTTCACTTCTATCTGTGTGCTCCTCTTCCACACCATCCAAGGAAGGTCCTCAGCATCCCATGGTTCCCATGGTGTCTGCTCTACGCCCCTCCTCAAAGCAGGTGATTTGAGCTAAACAACTCCCAAAGCCCTGAGCTCTGTGACCCCGACACACACCTTACATTTTTTCTCTAAGCTACTGTGTCCTCCCTTGAGCCTTGAGAAATACTTCTGATGTATTCAGAAGAAGGATGGGGCTGACTCCAAAAGTCTGGTTTCAATTGCCAGTTACCAGCCTCGGGTCCCAGAGAAGTGAGTCTCCTCTTGGGGATGGAAAGAACAGACTAAGGAGATGCGGGGCTGGTCTCACACACTCCATCCTTTGACGCCCTCTTAGTCACATATGCAAGTCCACAGCAGTGTTTTTGAGACACAGATTTGCAGGATCCTCCTCCTCAGTCAGTGTGGCACCCCAAGGCCATCTTCCTCATGAGACCCATCAGGCAATATGAGTAGATTTTGAGAGTCAATTTTTTTTCTGTTAAGAGTTTTACCTGGCACTATTATAAATCAATTCCATATCTTCCCCCCCCCCCATAAAATGACTCTTTGTCTTTGATCTTATCACGGTCTCTGGAAATGGTTTATCTGATTTTATGTGAACGATCCAGGCCTACCTTGCATTAAGTGGGGTGTTCAAGGCTGGTGACTGATCCTAGATCCTGCCTCTGAACTCAGGGAGCTTCAAGGCTCCTGTCCTCTGTAAACTGTCTCAGCCTGCTCCCTGGAATGTCACAGGTGCCTCTTTCAGACACCTGTGACCCTGGGCTTATGATTATACCTGAGTGGCTCCTCGTTATTTTTCTGTATTTCCCCCTTTTCATTCTGACAAGATGCATGCAACATAAAAGTCACCATCTGAACCCTTCTTAAGTGTACAGTTAGTAGCACTGAGAGCAACCGCCATCACCATCGTTCCCAGGACTCTTTGGTTTGCAAAACTGGAACTCTGTACTCACTAAGCAGTAGGCTCCCACTGCCTCCCACTTGGAAACCACAGCTATGTCTCCTCTGGGAACCTCAGATACCTGGAATATGCCCTGTTGTCTTTCTGTGCTCAACTTACTTTGCTTAGTTTAAGCTCAAGGTTCATATATGCTGCACCATCGGGCCATCATGTCTTACCCTTGTTTGTGGCAAGTGGCACTTGGTTCCTTCAGGGACAGCCTTGCGTCTCTCTGTTTGCCATGTTGGAGGATGATGCTTAAAGACTCAGGGATGGAATTACTTTTCTCATCTACAACCTTTCTGGATTTCCTAGGTCCCCAGGGAATCAGGATCCTAGGGACCAATACACATTTGGTGTGGGAGGTTGGAGGGAGGTGGGTAAGAGAATGATATCTATCACTCCAGAACTGTAGCCTGAGGGTGTGTGTGTGAAATTCCATCTCTCCTCTCAAGGGTCCCTCCAAGAGAGTGGGAATATGTAGTAGGTGACACTGGGGCTGTCTTCTAGGTCACATGCCCTCTAAGCTCCCTAACTCCATGTGAAGGCAGCAGCCTCTGTGCTAGCTGATGCGGGTCTCAGGAATGTCCAGCTACTAAGAAACCTTCTTTTGGGGAATGCTGTCTCTTGATAGTGTATCAAGCCTTTTTATTATTGGCACATTTTCTGTCCCTGGGTCTCTGTCCACCAGTGTATTAGCCACTTCTCTCATCATTGTGACAAAAATACCTGACAGAACAAAGTGAGATCAAGTTAGTTTTGTTCACAACCCAATCATGGTGGGGAGGGTATGGCTTGGTTAACAACATTGGGAACCTGCAGCATGGCTTGATTGCATCTTGGGAGATCAGGGAGCAATGAGTTTGGGATAGAACCCAAAATAGATATTACCTTCAAGGTCTGCCCCTAGATACACACGTTTACTGGCTAGGCCATGGTCCCGAAAGTTCCACAGCCTGCCAAGACATCATCAAACACATGAGTCTATGGGGACCTTTGATGTGTAAACCATAACTGGAATATGTTTGTCTTTCTTCTTTTCCAAGTTTTTTCCACAGCTGAGAGGTGTTTGCTTCCTGAAGGTGTTCTCCTCTAGGCCCCTGTCTTGTTCACCTGACCAACCCTGATCTATCTGGCTTGTCTTTACCTCCTCTCTGAAATAGTACACTGGTAGCTATGCTGCGGCCTTAATTTTTATTCTGGTATTCTCACAACTCTCCTATGACAATGGAGTAGGCTTTAAAATCCCTCAGACCAGAATGTGCTCACCAATGCCCATTTCAAAAGCAAAGAAGCCAGGGTAGGAACACTGGTGTACCCCTTGTTGGGCTACACTTCTCTGTTGACCACTTGCCTGATGAAGGGACCTCAGTAACCCAGGAGCATCTGTGCCTCCAGGAAACTTATCTGGGGTCCCCAGACCTTCTTCAGATTTCTCTCCCTCACACAAAGCAGACAAGATACATGCAGCCAGGCTACTGATCTTCCTTGGGTGCGTGGCCCCACACAAGGAAAGACCCACATGCAGTTTAACATTCTGTTCCCACAGGCTTTAGTAACTTCAATGAGAGGTCTTGTCATTTAACACTGGACCCTGGAAATACACAGCCAATGCTGGTCAAAGTGTGTATGTTGTAGCATGCCTGCTTGCCTATGTAAAGATTCGGTGTTTACAAGGAAGCATTGAAGCCCACCTTTCTAGGACATGAGAGGCATCTCTCAAGCCCCTCGAGTAGGAGAGCTGAGACCAGAAAGACAAGGTCATGCAATTCACATGCAAGTTAGTGCCATCAAACCCACCCCTAACACTTACACCTCCACACTGCCTTTGATGAAGAAGGAAAGCAGGCTACCTATTATCTTTTCTCTCCTTCCCTCTCCCTGAGCGATGTGCTAGCCAACAGAACATTCTAGCTTAGTCAGTGTTCTATACATACCCTAGACAACTGTTTTAAGAAGCTAAAAAGTATGGGCTGGACAGTCAGCTTAGTGGTTAAGAGCTCTTGTGGTTATGAAGGACTGGGGTTTGTTTCCTAGCACCCACCTGGAGGTTTACCATCTCAGGCATAAGGCACACATGTAGTACATAGACATACAGATGTACATGCAGGCAAAACACTCACACACATAAAACAATAAAAAATAAAAATAAATTAAAAGGAGCCAGCTTACTTGTCAGAAACCTCCAGGGAGCTAGACTTGGGTGTAGTTACAGTTATCACAAATTGTCAAGCCTAAACTTGAATTCCACTGACTCAGGTTGAGTGGTATCACACAGCGATGTTTTACAGTGACTGAGCCTGCAGTGGTTCCCACTGTCTGTGGGTAAGTTATAATTACAAAGAGCATAGCTGGCCTTACCTGCAGGCCAGGCAGGCATCACCAGTGCAATATAATTTAGGAGGCGCCCTGGGAAAGTGTCTTTGCTATGATGGAAAGAGAGTTCACGTTGGTTGGAATCAGGCAGACCCAGGTCTGGCTGCCTGCTCTGCACTAATTAGCTCACCGTCTTTGGAAAGGGCACTACATCCATTTAACCTTGTCTCATTTGTCTGGAAAGTAGAAGCAATACTATGTACTAATAATACACAGGTATAACAGGGGCACTGTAACAGTGAATAAAAAAACAATTGTGGGAATATCCTCTTCCCTGAAATAAACAGTGACCTCAACATCCCTGATGCACCAAATTATGTCTTTAGAGCTGTCCACAGTATTTTGAGTCTCTGCTTCAGAGTCACATCACTAAGTATAGTAGTTATGGATCCTCGATGTTCTGACACCAGCACTAGCCAGGAGCCATTGCTCTGACAGCTAGCTTGGACCCAGAAGCAGATGCTATGCCCCTGCCTCAGGCACAGAGATTATTTAGTCAACAAGGATTATGAGTTGAATGAACAGAACACTGTCATTGATAAGGAGGTCAGAGGTGAAGACATACCCAAGGGAACAGAGTTCCCAGGTAGGAGGCTATGCCAATGGGCGTTAGGACAGAAGTTGATGGATCTAAGCTTAGACATGGAATGAATGTTTTCCTATGTCCCCACACATACTTTAAGCCAGTGGTTCTCAACCTGTGGGTTGTGACCCCTTTGGGGGTTGAATGATCCTTTCACAGGGGTTGCCTAGATCATTGGAAACATGGATATTTACATTATGAATTATGGCAGTAGCAAAATTACAGTTATGAAGTAGCAACAAAAATAATGTTATGGTTGGTGATCACCACAACATAGAAACAGCATTAAAGGGTTGTAGCATTAGAAAGATGGAGAACCACTGCTTTAAACTATTTGAGAGGTGTAATCTTCTGTACTCAAAAGGCCAAGGCAGAAGAGTCACAGGAACAAGGCCAACCTGGGCAACTTAGAAAGACTCTGTTCAAAATAAGAAGTAAAAGAAGGAACTGGGGCTATAGATTAGTGATAGAATACTTACCTAGCATGAATGACCTTTGACCCTTGACCCTTGACCCAATCTCCGCTACTGAAAACAACAATGAAAACAAAGCCTATACTTGGTTCAGGTATAAAAACATGTAGCAAGAGGAGTAAGGTTTATTTTTAAGTACAAAAATTTGCACATAAGTATATACATATATACAGACACACACACACACACACACACACACACAAACCAGAGACAAGAAATAATTTTTTATGTGTATGTGATAGAGTCAAACACATACAGGAGAATGTGCTTTCTTTTTTAAATTATTACTTTGTGTATGTGTTTTGCCTCTATGTATGTCTGTGTATCATTTGCATGCCTAGTGCCCAAGGAAGCACAGGACATCAGATCCAATGGACCTGGAACTACAGATTGTTATGAGCATCCATGCGGGTACTGGAATTGAACCTGGGTCCTGTAGAAGAGTAGCCAGTGCTCTTAACCTTGCTGTCATCTCTCGACTCCCAATAAATATATTTTCAAAGAAAAAATGGAAAGCCAAACATGACGATACACACCTATAATGCCAACTCGAGACAGGGCAAGGCAATGAGGCAGTCAGAGAGTTCAAGGTCCCTACATAGTCAATTCCAGGCTGGGTTTTATGAGGTCTTGTCTCAACAAAGCTAAACAAAACAACCAAAATACAGAAAAGAAAATGGAAAGTAGAATGCTAACTTCTTAGAAAGCTAAATTCTACATGCATGTGATTTGTAAAGGTTTTAGTTTGAGCATGTATTAATTGTATTAAGTAATGGGAAGACTTCTGGCTCTAGAGCATATCCATATTCAAGGATCTCACAGTTGCCATGCCAACCACAGATGGCTGGGCCTATATACCTACTGCTATATTTTATGATAAATGTCATTTCTTAAATGATAATAGAACTGCTGTGGGTGAGCTCTGTGGGAGAGCCTTGCCTAGAAAGTGCTAGGCCCTGCATTCGATCCTCCATCACACAATCACACACAGTCTCATACAATCACGCACACATACACACACACACACACACACACACACATAGCTAAAACAAAAGCTATTCATTTAATATCTCAAAAGTAAATTGAAGAAAATAATATGCTTTAAAACTGTTATGGACTGCTCTGTGCATCTGGATGGTGGCAATGGTTGTAGGACCATGTGAGTTTACTATACTTTTCCATATACATGGTGAAATCTGCATTGTGTGTGTTTTCCTACCATCAAAAACTTGTTTGGGCCAGAGAGACAGCTCAGTGAGTAAATGAACTTGCCAAGCCGAGGTCCCTGGACCACACGGTAGAAGGAAAGAACTGATTCCCAAAGTTGTACTCTAATCTCCATAGGGCATAGGGCACCATAGAACATGTGAACATTAGTGTGTGTGCACATAGATAGATAGATAGATAGATAGATAGATAGATAGATAGATAGATTTTTAAAAATTGATAATACAGTCTATTTAAGGGGTCATGGTCAAAGTTTTCTTTGACCAATTAGATATTACTTCATTTTCTTTAAATGTGTTCTTTTGTTTTGTGTTGTGTGTGTCACATGTGTGTGTGTGACTTTATTTAAGTGTATATAACTGAATGTGTGTCTGCACATGTGTACACATGTGTTTGGAGGCCAGAGACCCAAAGCCACGGAGACCAATGTTTCATTTCTTCCTCAATTGCTCTCTCTTTTTTTTTTTTGTGAGTCTGGTTTCTCACTAAAGCTGATACTCAAAGACTGAACTAGACTGGCTGGCTAGTAAGCTCTGGGGTCATCCTGTCTCTGCTGCTGTGGGGCTGGGGTTACAGGCACACCCTCTGTGCCTCTAGGAGGTCACACTCAGGTCCTCTTGCTTGTGTAGTGATAACTACGGAGGAAGCCTTCTCCACAACCCTAAAGGTATTTGTGATGGACATTTCTTTAGGCTTTTAAAGAATTTCTGTTCAACTTCCTACTGCCCCCAAACACACAAGATGTTCCCCAGTGTCTCTCTTTTTAAGTAAAGGCCCAGAAAGTCAGGCAGTGGTGGAGCACACCTTTAATCCCAGCACTTGGGAGGCAGAGGCAGATGGATTTCTGAGTTCAAGGCCAGCCTGGTCTACAGAGTGAGTTCCTGGACAGCCAGGGCTACACAGAGAAACCCATGTCTTGAAAAACAAGACAAAACAAAACAAACAAACAAAAAGTAAAGGCTCAGAAAGAAAAGAAAAGAGACTGGGGTCAAATGTTTTCAGGACATAGGAAATGTAGTCTTCAAGATTGCTCTTTACCCTAAACAATGTTTTGAGGTTTAGCTGCAGTGATGAATGCCTCATGAGGCAGGTGGCAATACTGTACAATACCATGTGGTCAGGCAAGATTCTTTTTCTCCACTTGAGTCAATTAAATTCTGTTTATGTTAGCATTCATTAACCATACATATGAGTTTTGTTATGAGATTTACACACACACAAACACACACACTGCATTTTGATAAGTTAACTTAAATATTTTTGCCAACATATAATAACTATATAAAATGATAGGATTCATTCTGAGGTGTTCACACATGTATTAATGTCCTTTGATCATAGGAGGAGTGAATTGAATGAATACCACCCCTCTGTTACCCATTAAGTTAGCTTTAAAAAAGACACACTAAAATTCTTTAAGCACATTCATTTCCTAGAAAAATATTTCCAGAATATTCTAGGAGCAGGTTTGAATGACTTCTTGGCTACCTGCTTTTACAAAAAAAATAATTTCTAGCTGCTTTGGTTTAGAAACTCTGTTTTTGTTGTTTTCTCTCTCTCTCTCTCTCTCTCTCTCTCTCTCTCTCTCTCTCTCTTCTTGTGTGTGTGTGTGTGTGTTGTTGTTGTTGTTGTTGTTGTTTTTTGTGGTAACGAAGAGGCTGGGCATCCTAAGCTTCATTAGACAGAACCTGGCAGAGACAGTGAGAACACGAGAATGAATTAACAGCATGGCTCACTCAAGTGTCTCCCTCTCTGTGGGCACAGAAGCCTCCTGTAATTGTTTGGGTTTATAACTTGCTTTTTTCACAGCCTCATGGAGAGTCTTTACTCCCTTCCATGAAGCAGGGGTGGTAAAAGCCCAGAAAACAGAAAAAGCTGGAGCCCTGAAGGTACCAAGGGCTTCTAGCCACTGAAATCAGGAAGAGGAAGAACCATGGCGATTTTTGTGGTCGCCACATATCAAGTGGCAAATCTTCCAAGAACATGTTGAAGACAGGATAGCACGGGTTTTTGGTCAGTTCATCTGCCTCAATGAGGGGAGTCCCCAGCCAATCTGCCCCTGACAGGGTAAATAGGATCAGGACTTTGAATAAGAAGACACTTGATATTGGTAGATTCCTTCCTGTTCCTGATTGTACCAAGTGCAGTCCGATTTCTGTCTGTTTATAACCTGGCTCAGCAGTGCAGACACGCCAGCCACCAGCAACAAATAGTTGTAGATGTCCGTGGGAATACAGAGACAGGGAAAGATGCTGGAAACATTTGTGATCTACTTCCCATGGTTAGTGGCTGTTAGCTGTGAGGTATGGTGTCAGGCAGACAGGGGCTTTATGCTCCAAACTCCTAGGGGTCTTTCTGCCTAGGCCATGGAATAATGGAGCTCCTTCAGCTTCTCTGCTCAATCGCTACAAACATGTCCCAGTCCTGGGAGTCCCACAGTATCCCCTTCTACCCTCACACACTACCCTCTCTCCTTGCCTCCCACTGCCATCTGCCTCTTCCTCTTTTCATTCTGCCCCTCCCTAAAAGCTGAGATGCACTAAAAACTCACGCTCTGCTCCAGCAAAATGTTTGACCTTGGAGGCCAATAACAGGGCAGGAGTGGGACA
The DNA here is from genome assembly GCA_021653895.1 of Mastomys natalensis. Taxonomy (NCBI): domain Eukaryota; kingdom Metazoa; phylum Chordata; class Mammalia; order Rodentia; family Muridae; genus Mastomys; species Mastomys natalensis. Next base: position 862,819 of record JAJTUV010000072.1, on the reverse strand, counting down.
CATGCGTCCCCAGTATAACTGCTGGGCAGGTAGGGGACTGTGTGCCATCCTCAAAGATAGAATGGAGGCTGGCCATAGAGGCTCATGATGAAGCTAGTCGCCTCCCCAGAAAAGGGCCTAAGTTGAAATAAGTAAATCAGTGTGCCATCTGGAGTGGCACAGGTTATGCACTTTGAGGTCACAGTTCAGTTTGTATATCACCTCTTGCTAGCAATAGGACTACATGAATCCTTCAGCTTCTCCGACTACATGTTCTCATCTCTATAAATGGAGATCCCATAGCAGTATGAATATGCTTTACCCTACTGTAGATGTAAAACATGGTTAAGAATGTACTTGTCACGATAGAAAACGGGATAGAAACAGGAGCTACACCAGGAAGTTTATGACACATGCAATACCTGGTGCATGGAACATAACAAATGCCAAGAGTTACTTCTGTTCTGGTTCCTTCTCCAAGGCTCTGGACTGGCCTGAGGGTGGGTCAGTCTGTCAGCCCTATCTGTACTTCAGTCAGAGTTCTGAGTCGTGGCCCAGGATGGAGGAGGTGCCTCATTCCATACAACAGCATACATCCCAGTGGAAGACTGAGCCAGGTGGGAAAGAGTAGGAGAGTGTTTGCACAAAAGAAACAAAGCAATTTTCTAGTAAGTAACCCTGGGACAGTCACCAAATCTCCCTAGAACTTAATTCTCTCCCTTGGAGCAAGAGGAGACTGACCCAGAACATGGCAAGGTCTCTGCCACTTCTAAATTTCTATAACTTCATAGACCAAATAAGGAGCCTGGATTTCAAAGCTAGACAGTCTGGAATAGCACCGTGCTTCTTCTAGAGCTCAGTATTTGCATCAATAAGATGGAATGGGAACCCTAGGAGGCCTACTATGGCTACCCTTCCATGGAAGGAACCACCAGAATGTCTCAGTAATCACACCACATTGTTCAGAAGGAAGCAACTGTGGGTACTGAGTTCACAAACCTAAATATAACACCATTGATGCCACAGGAAGGTCAAGCTGGAGGAGGTGGGCATGGGGAAGTTGAGGCCAGAATCTGGAGGAAGGAGGCTAGACATCAAGGGGAGAAGAAGAAGCAGCCCGTTGGGGAATGTCTGTGGCATGCAAATAACAGTCTGTTTTCAGAGCCAGTGATGTCTCGTTTAAGTCAGAAGTTATCCGAGAGAAAAATGTGTAGGACTCAGAATCCTTGGCTTTTCTCTGTGTCTCTGCTCTGAGTTTTCAGAGGCCAGAGGATTTGGGCAAGCCATGAAATGGGGAAGGACTCCTGTCCTGCATCGCAGAAGGCAGGATTTGTGTTCAGTTTAATTCTGGATTACAACCTTGGCTGGCTCCTTGAATTGTGGAATAAATAAGACAAACAAACAACAACAACAAAAATCATGACACTAAACTTAAAGGAGTAGTCTGGAAAAAGAAGTTAATCAAGGTAAATAATATTTTGAGTAAAATTAAAAAAAAAAACTACAAAAAATCATTAAGAACTAATAAATATTGAAAATTGAAATGTGAGGCCAGGGAGATGACTCACCAGTTAAAGCATCTGTCAGATCCCAGAGCCCATGAGAATACCCAGTGGGCATGGTGGCCCAACTGTACTCCCAGCCTCAGACGGCAGTAGCAGAGGGTCTTCGAGCACGCTAGTTAGCAAGAGCGCCATATTGATGAGTTCTGGCTTTGAGGTACCCTCCTCAGTGAATAAGGTGGAAGAGAGATAGAGGATGAGTCCTTGCACATGCACCAAGAATCTTGTGCACGACACCAAGACACATGTGCACAAGAATCACACACAGAGAAAAAGAAATTTTAAATAAAGGCAGGGCGGTGCTCTTGTTAGTATTTCTGCCTCAGACTCCAACACGGCATACTGGGCAAAAAAACCTTTAACACCAAAGATGATTCTCTCCTCTCCCTCCCTCCTCCTCCCTCCCTCCCTCCCTCCCTCCCTCCCTCCCTCCCTCCCTCCCTCCCTCCTCCCTCCCTCCCTCCCTCTCTCTCTCTCTCCCTTCCCCTCCCGCAGAGAACTAAAACCCGTGGCCTTGTGTTTCACGTGCTTTACCGCTGAGCAAATTGTCAGCCTGAATTCCCAGGAGGAAACCTCACATCCTCCTTGTGTTTTCAGTATGTTCTTGGTGCAGGTTCAGCAGAGAGATGTCCGATTGGCCACCAGTGTCCCCTGCACACAACGTCCCCGTCTCTCCCCCAGACCCCCTTAATCATAACACCCCAGGAACGGTCCCAGAGCACTTCCGGCTGCCTGGGACTCATCTCATGAACCTGTAGGAAGGTTTCGGCACCTGCCTCCTTCCGGTTAGCCTCACTTTTGACTGCCTCCATTTCCGGTTAGCCTCTTTTTTGACTACATCCATCTTGCAGCTTCTCCTTGCTGCTCTGAGTTTCCCAACAGACTCCAAAGGTCCCAAATGATCCTACCTCTGAGCCTTTTCACTTCCTGTTCCTCTGAGTGTCTGGAATTTCTGTCATATGACTGGTGACAAAACACCAGCAAGATCAGAGAGAACTCAGAAGCTTCAAGCCTGACAATCCAAGGTCAGCAGATTACAAGATCCATTTTTTTCCTTTTCTATGGCTTCCTGGATTTTTTTTCTAAATTAAGTATGTATTACAATTTAATTAAAAACTAAAATGTGGGCTGGGCATATAGCACACGCCTAGTATATGTGAGGCCCCCACACTGAAAATAAAAGTCACATCTAAAAAAGAATTGGGAGTAAAAATTATTAAACCATGGAAACACTCAAAAGGGATTGGAGATGCTGTCTCAAAACAAAAGCCAGCAAAATGGCTGAGCAGGTAAATTTGCTTCTTACCAAACCTGGTTCCTGGGATTTACATGGTGGAAAGAGAGAACCAATACACCAAAAATCCAATAGACCTAGAAATGTTCATTAAAACACTTTTATTTAAAATGTAAGTTTAAGCCAGGTTATAGTGGTGCATACCTTCAACCTCAGCACTTGGAAGCCAGAGGCAGGTGAATCTCTTCGAGTTAGAGATCAGCAGTTTTAAACATACATTTGTAGTAAAGAGTAGTAAAGAGGCTGGATATTTTCTTTATACACATGTACAGAGACAGAAAGACAGAGATAGAGACAGAGAGGATCACAGAGAAAATATTACACCAAATTAATCTTAGAACAAGTAGCTAGAGACACCAGGGCCCCCACTTGTATCAGCACAGAGGTCCTAAGTGTGCCTGAGATGCCGGGATTCTACAGAGATCAGAGTGAGCTCCAGTAACAGTGTCAAGCTAGGTTCAGTGGACACCAGGGAGCAACTGTGGGCTCATGAGGAAGGGAATAGCCAGGCAAAGTTTGAGATTTAGAAACGGGGACTTTGAAGGCCCTTGAAGCAGAGTGCAGGGCCCTGAGGCCTAGCACAGCATTTCCTATGTAGGAGGGGTGCTTAGGCCCAGATCGGCTCAGGTGGCAGGGCAAACCTTACAGCTCCTGAAGCGTGAAATCCAAGAACTGGAGCTGGGGCTGAGATGGATGAAAGGAAATGAATATATCTGCTCTTAGCAGGATTTGCTCTCCTTTGAGACTCTTAATCCGAAGACCAGAACACAAGGGGATTTTCTCTGATCTGGTTGCTTTGCATTCAGTCTTCTCTGGGAAGAGAGAAGTGGAGCAAATACCAGCATGCCCTGTCCCCTCTCCACGGTCCAGTAAGTGCAAAGTGAGCTGATACTTCACACACACACACACACACACACACACACACACGCACATACACACACACACACCATGCCTTTGATAGGCTTTAAAAATATGCTTGTAGCAGATGCTGCTGGTTTTTTTTTTTTTTAATCCTCTTCTATATTTAATAGAAAGATAATGGAGCCTGAATCTTGTAAAATGTGAGCTTTTCTGGACTCCTGTTTGGTGACTGGCTACACCTCCGTGCAAATGCTTTCCCCAGAGCCCCTCACCTTGGTGTCCCACAAACTATCCTTCCAGAATTTGTTCCACCCTCAAATGCCTGGGATGTTCTGGTGGTCCATTGGTTCTGTATAGTCCTCTCCAGTGTGCTTTCTCAGACCAGATCCCCAGAGTGGGAGTGGGCGTGCACAAAGCTCTCCTACCCTGATAATGCTGACTGAGGTACTCAGCTTCAGCGACACACAGGAAACATTTGAGGGTCAATGACTCTGGGTTCAGTGGTCTGGAGTGAGGCCCAGGTATCAGGATGATTACAAACTCTGTGTGACTCCACTCTCAAGCTTAATTAAAGCCCCTTCTTTAACTTAGCCTAGATTCCATGGAGAAGCTATAATGAGATCAGTTGCCCACGTACTCACTGAGGAAGACAAGAGGATGTGTGATGTCAGTATGCTTTGTGGCTTGTGGAGTTGACATTGCTGCTCTGATACCCAGCACTGCTTGCTGAGCTTAGGTAAAGGAAGACTGCAGGCCACCAGCAGCCAGAGCTCTCCCCTCCTCCTCTTCTCTCATGTTTAAGATGGACAGGGGTGGTGTGCTGTTGACTAAAACAGAAGGCTGGACACTTTCTGTTTCCTGGGCAATGAAGTATCGCCTCACTCCCATTAGAATGGCCACTAACAAATTGCCAATAACCAGCTTTGGCATCCATGGGGTGGTAGAACCGCAGCAGGCAGATGAGGGTCAGTGCTTAGAGCCACTGACAGGGGGTGGTCCAGATAATGACGGGACCTGCTGCCTATAGCAACCAGTGATTAGAGAAATTACTCAGCAGACTTTTCTCTGAGGGAAGAAAGCTTAATTTACTGGCTGGCACTCCCTGTAGCCAGTGAGAAACTTTGAACTCTTAACTCCTTAGGGCCAGAAAGAAAGAAAAGGAAAGAGAGAAAATACATGCATATGTATGTGAGTGTGTGTATACATATATACACATATATATACATATATATGCACACATTGAGTAAATGAAACAAAAGGCATATCTAATAAACTCATATATACAAATATACACATACATGCATGCATATATATAGACAGACAAGCACATATACATTCTTACATAGAATGGATAGAGCAAGCAGGCTCCAAGCATTCTCTCTCTCACATGCACATGAACACATACACACAATTGGTAAATGGAACAAACTCCAACACAAACCCAGACAGACTTTACATATATACATATATATATAACAGACATACATATATATTTGTTGGATGGAACAATGTTTCAACAACTTTATTCTTTCTCCTATAGCTTATATATCCCAGCAAAGTCTTTCAAGCAGTATAAAATTACAATATTCTAGTTTTCTTATAGTGAATGACTAAGACAAAACAGTTTGCTCCCCAATACCTTTACAAGAAATAATATTACGTAGTACAGGTAAAGAAAACAAATGATTCCCAAGAACCCATGTACATTCGTAACTAAGCAACTTGTTATAGATTAACAATGTGAGCAAGTAAGGGAGTTTCTCAGCCAGTTTCTCTTACTGGCAGGCAGCAACTTGTGGTTACAAAGAGAGGATTAATTATTTTATTATCTATCCTTAAAAGTAATCTTAAAAGAATCACAAATCTAAACTTTTACATACAAATCAGTCATATCTACTTTAAATCCTCAGAATGCTATCTACTCATCAACAATCCTTAATAAACCATATCAGGAAGATGAGGGCAAAATGGGTGTAAGAAGTCAATCATCACCATTCCAGCCTCAGTGAGAATCACTCAGCCAGTGCTGCCATTGTTCTTGTTCCCTGACCATAAAAGGTCTCAAGCTTAACTATTAAAAGTGTGTCTTTCTTTTATGAACTTCAAATTGTTCCCTAAGATTTTCAACATCAGAGCAAATAGCAAAAACATCTTAACCTAGCTTGACTAACAGTTTTATTTTTCCAGATATTTTATAACAGTGGCTAGAAGTCTACACCTCTAAGTTCTTTCCTAGGGTGGTAAATGAGTCATTAGTCTGCTTCAGCAGCAAATGCCTGAAAGAGATCAAGCCCTATGTTGTGAGTGTCAGAGATACTGTCCAGTGAAGGGCTGGAAGCCCCTCAGAGTTTTCATACAATTGTTAGATTAAGAGGATGTGAGGGCAGGAAGCAGAGCAGAACTGCATAACAAGCATGAAGTCCTCAGGACATGTGGTCCTCAGGGTCATGCCTCAGAAGAGGTGATCCCATCACGGCTATGCTGACCAGTGGGCTGAATCCCATGAGTTCCACAGCCATCGGTCATTCCTCCTGCATGGCCCTCGCCATCAAATGAAATAGGATTACAAGGGTGTGGAGTAAAGGGAACACAGTAGGGTGGGAATAGACTTTGGTAGTTAGCATTGTGGAAAGCAGTATGGAAATTCCCTCCAAAGTTAGAGAAATCAAACTGCTATATGATCCAGTAATCCCACTGCTTGACATGCTGAAGGAAATGAAGTCATTTGTCCAAGAAACAGATGGTTTCCCATGCTTACTGCAGTACTATCTATAGGAGCAAAGAAATAGCAGCCTGAGTGCCTACAACCAATGAGCAGAAAATAAAATTGGATAATAAAAGTTATAGAATATTATTCAGTCATTAAAAACATAATGGGGGTGGGTAAGGAAGTGGAGAAAAGGGGACGGGAAAGGTTGATCAATAATTAATAAAATTACAGAGATTGTTTTCTCTTTTCTTATTGAAAATAGATTTTGTCCATACAATATATTCTGATTATGGTCTCTCTCCCACACTCCCACTAGATCCTCCCCACCCACCCAAAATCCACACCCTTTCTCTCTGTGTCACTGTAAGGAAGATCTAAAGTCATCTTAAAAAAGAAAGAAAGAAAATAAATAAAATAAAAGCCAGAATAGGAAGGGGGAAAAAAGAAAAAGAATATAAAACATACATAGATAGACACACACATTTGCACACACAGAAATCCCATAAAACACAAAATCAGAAACCATAACATATAAGCAAAAGACCTATAAGGTGCAGAAGTGCCCAAACAAAGCATTATGAGACAAAAACCTTCCAAAATATCATTGAGTTCGTTTTGTGTTGGCCAGCTACTGTCAGGCATGAGGTCAGCCCTTAAGTGTGGATAATCAGTTTGATAGTACAAATAAGTTCCCATATTCTAGGGAAAGGGAAATTTTGTTTCTACCATAGTGAAATGATAACTGTTTAAGGAGATCTGTGACATTTGGCCTAATGTGAGCCCTATACAATGTATGCATGTATTGAAATGTTACATGGATTCCATAAATACATTCAACCTTTATGTGTCAGTTGAAATAAAAATACATTATATTTATTTTTAATTGACTCAAATTTTGAACATATTTTTGGGGTACCATCAGTATACACATGTATATTAAGTAGAAAATGCAAGGTCAAGAATGGCCTCAATTGTATAAATTAGATGCTTCTCTATGCATTATCCTTGGAAGCTTGTTCAAAGGAATGTTACTAGTGAAGACTGGAATTAAGACAAGCATTTTCACTATTGTTTCCATAGTAACCTTCCATGGAATCATTACACAGTGACCCTTCTCCACAATGTCAGGCGCACATTTGGAATCAGGACATAAACTTTTGAATTGGCTTTTCTTTTTTACTTGGCATATATTTTAATATAAAGTAGTCATAGGTCACACTCCATCATGAAGTCAGGACAGGAACTCAAGGTCATGGAGGCGTGCTACGCACTGGCTTGCTCCTCATGGCGAGCTTAGCCTGCTTTCTTATAGCAGTCAGGATCACCTGCCACGTGAGCTGGGCTCTCCCACATCAATCAAGAAAACACCCCCAGGCTTGCCCAATGTGGTAGGGACATTTTCTCAGCTGAGGTTCCCTCTTCCCAGATGACTCTATGTTGTTTCATGAAGCACGTTAGGCAAGTGTTCTACTACTGAGTTACATTCACAGAACTGTCTATCCAGTGATGGGATGGAACCAGCAAGTGCCTTACTACCAAACAGCATCTCCGCTTCTGCCATTTAAATTTTTTTTTTTTTTTTGTTTTTCGAGACAGGGTTTCCGTGTAGCCGGCTGTCCTGGAACTCACTCTGTAGACCAGGCGGCTGAACTCAGAAATCCGCCTGCCTTGCCTCCAGTCTGGTTTAAAGCGTGCGCACCACGCCGCGGCTTCTGCCATTTAAATTACGTCCCAGTGCCATTATCCCTTGGCAATTTCTAGAATACCATTACAAATGACAAAGTTGTAGTGAGAATTTTGGTTTCTTAAACACCCCAGTTATGTTATTTGAACATGGTTTTATTTTACTCCCGGGTGTGAGATAAAGGGGCTGCTGCAGATTATCTACAGCAGCTGACTATTTGCCTCGTGTGTGCTCTGGCAGGGGTGTGATTGTGCCGGCTGCAGATAGTTTGATTCTGAGGACTCTGGAGAGGGTATAAATGCCAGAGTCCAGAGAGGGACAGGGAGGTGTTCTGGAGGAGGAGGAGGAGAAGGAAGAGGAAGAGGAGAAGGAAGAAGAGGAGGAGGAGGAAAAGGAAAGAGAGGAGGAGAGGATGAAGAGAAGAAAGGGAGGAGAGGAAGAAGAGGGAAGAAGAGGAAGAGGAGGAAGGGGAGAAGGAAGAGGAGGAAGGAGGGAAGAAGGAAGAAAGAAGGAAGAAAGGGAAGGAGAAAGAAGAGAAGAAAGAAGGAAGAAAGCTGCTGCTTCCCCTCTGCGCTCCTGGTTGGTCGTGTTGTGGTTCATGAGTGATCAGAAGCAAAGAGCAAAGTGACAAAAAGAAGTTAGAGATGTCCTGACTGTGAAGATTGGACTTCCCCCCGACACCAAAACCCAAGTCTCTAGTCAGCAGGAAGCAGTTTAAAGACACTTACACCCTCTTCCCCCTCTAACCTTCTTTCTGTCCTACCTAGTGTTGGGGGAGAGGGTTAGAAAAGAGGAAGAGATAAAAGAAACTAAATAAAATAGGTTTAAAATATGCCAACAGTAGTTTGTGATCCACATAGGACCAGTGCCTTTTATTGATGAAGGTAAAAATTGAATTACAAAAATTAGCCTAGATATTAATATTTTTATGCTTGTGATTTTTTTTTTACAGACAGCTTCAAAAGATGGTCCATGATATTAAGAACAATGAAGGTGGAATAATGGACAAGATAAAAAAGTAAGTTAATCACTATTATTTCTATGCAGTAAGTCAGTCGGTGCTGAGTGGAGAGCAAAGCTCTGTCAGCAAGTGAAGACCATGATGCCTCTCCCCTTCTTACTAGGGGCAGGAAGCCATGATGGTTAGGTCTCCATCTGGAAAAACATTAGTGAGTGAAGTGGAACTCAGGGATCTACCATTCCCCATCTCCTGAGGAGCTATGCTGGGTCCACTCAGGGCACCTAGCAGGAAAACCACTTGGAAGGCTGCTGAGCTGAGGCCCCCGTGTAAAACTGGAGAGGCCAGTAAGAACACAGGTAACTCAGCCTGGCTTCTTTTGTTCAGCTTTCTAGGCGCTGCTGAGGCAAGCGTGCCTTGCTTTTTGGTGATGCCATCATATCACTGGTCACAGTTTAGTTTATGCTTTGTTAATTGTTGCCTTAAAATCACGTTTCATCAAGCTCTTGAAGAAGCAAAGCCACAATCCTGGGTTTTCATGTGCACCAAAAATCCCTTAATTTAAAACACAACACACACACACACACACACACACACACACACACACACGCATGCATGAGAACACCCACCACAGAAATTGTATATAAATCTTGCATTCACTATTCACTGCCTCCTGGGTGAGTCCAAGATGAAAGTGTTTGATATCACACTCTGCCTAGTGTTGGATATTTAAATTCGCCTTTTTATTAATGTAATACAAATTCACCATGAAAACAATTCACCGCATTTGAAATGTATTGGGACTGCTCAGTTTCTCATAGCCCCTCTCTGAGCCCCTCCTCCCAAACAGGCGTCATCCAATGCGCTATCCCAGTGACTCATGAACACTTACCTGTCTCACTTAGGCAGCTATGCATATGCCAACACTGTGCGTGCGTACACACAGGCATTTCCATCTCAAGCAGCGCCGTGTTGCATATACGATTCTCCTAGCGTGGTGTTGGTGTTACCTGGACCTCTTTCTTAGTATGAGAAGATAAACTGTATTTTTCTCTAAGTGCTGCCTAGTAGTCTACTATAACTGCGTTATGATTAAATAAACCAACTATAGATCAGTGGGTGTGTTAAAGGGGAGAGCATGAGTTTGAAAGAATAACGTCTCTGGAGTGATAATTTCCTATCAACCAAAATTCCCTAGTCATCCCTTTCCATTTAGTTGTCAAAGATAAAACTCCAGTGAGGGTCTTCTTAGACTCCAAGTGCTCCATTAATCTAAACTCCTGAAATGAAATGTCTAAGTGGACATTAAAGTCTTATCACTATTGCCAAATTCTCCCCTACCCCCATTCTATGCCAACAGCAGCATAGCTCACTTCTCTCCGTGTCTGTAGAACAGTTATTCATTCTCTTTGATTGTTTTTAGAACCTAGCATGTACAGGAGCTCAGCATACATGGGGATTGGAAGGCAGAGGCTGTGGTCCTCTGTGAGGGGACGGGGTCATCTCGTAAAGGAGGACAGGCTCTGTCCAGGGGCTGGCAGACCTGTGAGGTCATTTCTGTTTATCCTTTCCACTATGGAATCTCATTCCCCATGCTAGCCACCGTCAGACTCACTAGCAATTGTGGGTTGCCCAGCTGCCAGCTTTGCAACTCCGACGTTCTCAGTGATGTGGGGTTTCTCTCTCGTGTTCTGTCATATGACAGAAGCCATGGGCAGCCAATGATCCTGACAGTCTCTATTTCAAACATTTTGCCTGCTGTCTCCAGAGCACATGTGTGTGTGTGTGTTGCATGCAAACATGCACACATGCACACATGCACATAGAAGCAAGTCCCTGGAATTTGGGTATCCTCCTCTATTGCTCTCCAGTTTACTACCTTGAGACAGGGCATGCTACTGAACTGGAAACTCACTGTTTCTGTTAGGCTGGCTGGCCAGAGAGCTCTCAGATGTGCCTATCTCTGTTAGCAAATTCTGTGGTTACAGAGATGCACAGCCATGCCTGGCTTCTTATGTGGTAAGAGACATGAATTCATATTGTCATACTCGCAGGTCAAATGTTCTTATCCTGACTCCCCAGACTCTTCCTAGCCTCTAGAGTGCTTGTCTTGTCAAGCCACATTTCTGATGGTGGGAAATCTGGCTACCATGACCATTACCATGGAAGTCAAGGACTCCTTACCTTAAAGGAACTACAGTTGGGCTCCCTTGTGACACCGGACAACATTCTCCCTTGAGAAGAGGAAGCACGGTTGAGCACGCTCTTTCCTCTGTCACAAAGACTGAGATACGAAGTGTTAGGTTTAGTGTATAGGTGCCAACTATTCACTAATTTCAAAATACACCTTTTATTCCTGTCTTGTGATCTGCGCCATTCTCTCTCTCTCTCTCTCTCTCTCTCTCTCTCTTCTCTTTCTCTCTGTCTTCTCTTCTCTGTGGTATGTTGCCTATACATGTTAGTATGGATGTGTGCACATATGCATGTAGGTGCATGTTCATGTGTGTACATGTGCATGTATGTGTCTGTGTGTGTATGTGTGTGCATGTATGGAAGGTAGAATCCCGTGTTCCTCTCCCACTCTCCACCTTAGTTTTCTTAGACAGGGTCTTCACTGAACTGCACCTCACCAATTCAACTAGACTGGCTGGCCAGCAAACTCCCTGAATCCTCCCCTGTCCAGCCACCAGCACTGGATTTTAGGCAGGCATACCACGCCCATATTTTATGTGTGTGATGCTGGGCATGCAAACACAGTTCTCACACTTGTGCAGCATGTGATTACTGACGCTCTCTCCATTCTTTAGTTTGTCTCTCATTCCCAGATGAGTTGAGCTGTTAAAACAGTCTCCTCCTGACTTGAGGATGGAAGTGGATAGTAGCTGGCTTGAGAGTTTTGAAATTTTGCTGTTTCTGGACACACACCTCCTTTTGTTCCTGTTTCTCTTCCCTTTGATTCCTTTGATAATCTCTTTGCAGACTTCATCACAGTTTATTCCAATGAGAGTTGTTAGCTTGTGATGCGAGTGGGAGCAAAAATAGATACGAAACCTGTGGTGAGCAAGGGAGGACTCCCAGACAAAACCAAATACTGTTATTTTTACAATCTGCAATTTGGGTTTGTAAGGAATTTTGTGTATTTCTAAAATACACAATTTTTTTTAAAAAAATGAAATAAATAGATACATAAGTATTGCCATATATACTGCTTCTATAAAAGGAAATAATATTTTAGTAATTAAAGGCTACTGGATATAAGTTTTATATGTGTGTGCTTTAAATTCCATTAAGGAAATTATTTTTAAGTAACAAGTAATTATTATTAATTGGTAATTTACTATAAACCTTCCATCTTGAGATGATACTTGCCTATTTGTCGTGGGTTTTGTTTTGTTTTACTCTAATGCTGGGACTAGAACCCAGAGCCTTACACATGCTAGGCAAGTGCTCTACCGCTAGGCCCCACTTGTCATGTTTTGAAATGGCAAAAATGATTTTTGTTCAACCTATGAGCGAAATACTTTTTATTGATGATTTTTTTCCCTTTTAAAAAAAGTATTTGTGACCTATTGAAACACTGTTCATCTTCTTTTATTTTCTTCTCAGCCAATGAGAACTGGTCTTCCTTGAGTCACTGAATGCAGTGTTAACTAGTCTTTGGGCCTCATAGAACCCTTCCATGTCTCAGCCTGACTTGGGCCAAGTCATGAACTCCCTGTGCACTATGGAGAATCCTGGCCTCATTAGATTACAATACACTAAACTCAGTGCAATGGATGCATAAGATGTATGTTCTAGTAGTTATGTGTCTCTTCTCTCTATGTTGGCTTGTGCTCTGAGCCTTGACAACAGTTGTCCTGCCTACTGACCCTTGTTCTACTGGTTCTCATCCACAGACTAAAAGTCAAAGGACCTCCAAGTGTTCCTCGAAGGGACTACGCATTAGGTAAGAATATTTCTAAAATATATTAGCTTGTTTTTGTCTAGTATTCATATGTATTTCTTGGGGAAGGAAATATTCTGTACTCATTTGAAAGGAAAGGATGCTCAGCCTGATTTTAAGAATAACTATATCAATGGGGCCTTTAACTACAATGCAAATAAACACCCGTTCATCCACTCAAAATTCACCTACCATCTACCACCCATCCATTCATCTCTCCATTCACCTATTCACTCATCTACCCACCTACCCATCTATCCATCCATCCATCCATCCATCCATCCATCCATCCATCCACCTACCATCCATCCACTCACCTACCCATCCATCCATCCACCTACCCAACCATCTAACCACTTACCCATCTATCCATTCACCTACTCATTTGTCTATCCATACATCCATGTGTCTATGCAGCTATTTATTGAACACATCCCATGTGCCAGGCATGTGTAAGATATTAAGTAGGAGCCATACCTTCAAGTGACTTAAGTTTCCCCTGCCACAGAATTGATAGCCCTAAATGGAAGACAGATGATGTTAGAAATATCTACAATTTCATGTAGTGTGGAAAGTGCAGTCCTGTGCAGTACATGGCAGTGGGGACTAATCTATCCTGCACAAAAAGCTATTTAAGGAGTCAGGTGGCTCAATCAGTAAAGAGCTTGATATGCAAGCATGAAGACTCAAATTTGACCCCCAGAAACCACAAAAAAGCTGGGCATGGTGGCATTTACATGTAGTCCCAGTACTGGGGATGTGGAGATAGTACCTAGGGCTTGCTGGGTAACCATTCCCAGTGAGAGACCCTGTCAAAAGCAGCAGAGGGATTCTGAGGAATGGTGCTCAAGGCTGACCTCTGAACACCTCCTACACCTGCAATCTGTAGCTCCGTTTCCACCGGAATCAACTTTGGCTGTAAAATGTCTAATCTTGAAATTAGTAGATTTGTAGCAATGGTGATCAAATCGACATCTTCATCTAGAATAAACAGAAGCATACACTGTCAAGCATTTAGCAAGTTTATACAGATAGCCATGGGATTCTTGTGGAGGATGAAGCTAGAAATGGGGGGTTTTTGTCCAGGAATTCAAAAATCTACTTAATCCATAAGTCAAGGAAACCTGTTTCCCAACCATGCTAACTGAGAACAAACCATTCTTCTGTCCAAAGATAGGAAAAGGAAACAACTCTGACCTTTATAGTGTCAAACAGAAATGACAGGGAATCATGGGATGATGGATTCTTGTGTGTAAGAGGTGATTCAGGCCAACTCTAGTCTGAACTTATTCCTACCTCCACTATCGATATCCTCACAAACAAGGTCATCTCCCATGATGGTTTCCAGAGCTTACTTGATCCCCGAGAAATGGGCAGCCTTTACTGGATGTAGGTGTTGTTCCTCTCCAATGTCTCCTAATGGCATCCCTGTACAAGCTCTGAGGAGAGTAACAGAGCTAGTCTGTGTAGTGTCAAAGCAAACAATTCAGAAGTGATGTCACTTGAACAGTTTACTCTGTAGAATAAATATTTTCAGGTGCTGCAGTATTGACCTACTCAACAAATATATCACAAGTTTGTTTTGGGTGGCATGGGTAAAGTACTTGCTATACAAGTATGAGGATCTGAGTTTGGATACCCAGAAACCACAGAAGACTAATATTGCAGCAGACTATAACCCCAGCACTCAGAGGACAGGATGGGAGCAGAGACAGAATTCCCAGAAGTTCCTGGGCTAACTAGCTCAACACACACACACACACACACACACACACACACACACACACACACACACACACATTTTAAAAATAAGTAATTTCTCAAGCATCATGACTGCTATGGAAAACAGGAAGAAAATGGCAGTGTGCAGTGGCAAAGAATCAGATGGGACAGTCTCTCTGAAGAGGTGACATCTAATTCAAGTGCTAGGGGACAAATTGCAAGCATATCTATCCCTTATAGAAGAACCAGCAGCATTACAGATGCCAGATTCAAATTCTGGACCTGAGTCAGTCCTCAGAGGCTCAACCAGCTAAAGCGGGGATGTCTCTCATCACGGTTGCTTGGTTATTCTTTCCCCATGGATTTCTTCTCTGTTTTCTTCCTTGGTGAATGACAGGAAACATCTGCCATTCTTTCATCTTTTTGCCTAAACCACATGCCATGGGGCTCTTTGTCAAGTCTTACTGTTCCTCATCCTTTGCAGAAAGGGCAAGCCTTCATCTGAATCCCGCTGATTCCACCTTCAATTATCTTTCCTCTCTGTTGTCATGGCTATAGGTCAACCCTCACCATTTCTTGTTTGTCATTGGTCAGAGCTTCTAAGTGGCTCTCAATGTCTGATTCCGTTCTTAGTTCTTATCCTCCATCAGAGAATTGAGCCATAATACAATTCTCTTCATCTTGGTGCCACTGAACTCTTTATGGCTCACCAGAGTGCAGTCACAGGTCACAGGCTAGTGACAAGGTCCTCTCATTTCTAGCCACTAACGGCTATGGAACTGTAGACATCACTCCAGTTCATCCTTGTCATTTGGGGAATGGAGATCTACTGGATTTGGGTCCTGATGCTACAGCGAGCCTCTCTGACATTGGTTTTAGGATTGTGTGTTTTCCCATCTGCAGACACTAAAAAGTATTCTCTTTGACCTCAACCACCTGAGCCTTTCCTGAAATGTTCCATTTAGTCTTTTCTTATATAGTACTGGGGCTCAAAGCCAGGACCTCATATGTGCTAGGCAAGTGCTTTACATCTGGGCTACAGACCCAACCCTTCCACATAGCCTTGATATCAATATATCTGGGCCTCTTGGAACACAGGAATATGGCTTGCTCCACAGTCTGATCCCTAGTTTGGTGGCAGCAGTCAGCTAGGAGCTTGTTAGCCATATATAGCCTCCACCCTGTACCCAACTACTGAGTCAGAACTAGCAAGAACTCCCACATATCAAAGTGAAACAACCCTGCTTTAAGCCAATCTGTCCAAGTTCCCAATCTTTCAAACCAGTCCCTCATTTGCCAACAGAGCCTGCTCCCACTCTTTGCTTTCCCCCTTAATCCTTGGAAACTATCCTTTTGGCAAAACCAACATCACCACTTGCAGTTGTGTCCCTCCTCCTTGTCCCGCCCTCCCTCACACCCAGATGTCCATGACCCAGGGGCATTTTCAGATGTTGCCTCTATGTTTTGGGGGGTTCCCATTCAACTGCAAATTGGGCTCAGAAATCAGCCCCAAAGCTTCTCAATCCAGGGAGTCTCCAGGGACTTTAAAAGAAAGTTACATAAAGAGACAGGCAGGCAGGCAGGCAGGCCCATAAGCCAAATCCAAAAACTCTCCAAGTTGCTTTTGGTTATTGTATGTAAGGAGACACAGTAAAGAAACTGCCAACTTGACTGCTCCTGGGTATGATTAGGGGAAGGGTTTTATTGTGCATAAGAGAAAGAAAATATACAAGGGCATCTGAAAGAGTCAAGGGGAGCAGACTGCACATGGCCTGGGCTATCTGCAAGAGAAGGGGGAAGAGCTGGAGAAGAGAGAATAATGCACAGAGGGGCAGGGGGAGGGGCAGGGAGAGACTAGTATACAGAGGGAGGGGCAGGGAGAGAATATTGCACAGGTGGGGGGTAGGAAGAGAATAGTACATGAGGGGTTATGGAGAGAATAGTGCAGACGGGAGGTTAGGAAGAGAATAGTGCACAGGGTGGGGGGGGGTAGGGAGAGAATAGTGCACAAGTGGGAGTAGGGAAAGAATAGTGCAGAGGGGTGGGAGGTGACGAGGGCCAGGACAGGGGCTGAACTATATAACAAGTACTTGTGAACAGGGACTGTGACAGTCTGGGGGTCAGCCTGGGCCTGCAGCCACAGGTCAGTGGAGATTCATTGCTCACTCCCTGAGGTAAGGAGAAAATCACTGCTTTGGGCAAATAGGAACCAGTTTTACAAGTTTCTGAGAATTCCTAGCTCTTATCTAACCCCCTAGAGTCCAATTTGAGCTGGGCCTAGACTCAATTTGGGACTGAGTCAGGGGGCCTACCCTTTGGGAGGGGAATGGGGTACCTTTTGGGCCTGACAGTTATGGAGTTTATCAAAGCAAAAAAATTGGACAAGTATAATATTCCGGAAATGTCCTTTGACAAAGGCAGGCCTAGGTAAAGGGCTCCACTGTTCTGTTCCTGCGGGACTTATCTTTTGTGCTTTAGGTTAAGCTTTCTGAGAAAGAAATGAAAAAAATGCATGCTGATATGGCTGTAATTATTGTTCAAGGCCACAGAAAAGCAGCCAACTTGGTGCCTGTGTGCAGCCAGCTCAGGGGTCTATGGATAGACAGTACCTGTGTCTGTGGGTCAGCCAGAGCTGGCCCGCTGGATTCATGCTTTTTGCTCTGTGTCCCTCTCCTGTTACAGACAGCCCTGCAGATGAAGAGGAACAGTGGTCAGATGACTTTGTGAGTATTTGCTCCTGGGAGCAGGAGGGTGCCAGCCTCTCGGGAGACCTCTTAAATGGCTTTTTTTTTTCCTGAACCACAGCTGATGGCTAGCTGAGCAACACAGGGAGTGGGGTGGGTCTCAGAAGGACTGAAAAGCCTCCTCTAGGTAGGTGGCAGTGACCTCCCTGACAGCTGACTCGACCCAGTGCTCACCACAAGCCAGACTGAATGCTTTTATATGTAACCTTTATTCTACCACAGCCCTGGGAGGTAGGTATTCTAACCCCATTCTCTGAGCTCACAGACTCACAAAACCAGAAGTAACCCATGCATTTAAATAGTTTGTACTGATAGGCATACTTCTGACCTAAGCTGCCCTCTACTCTCTTACCCCCTGACACCAGACAGGAGACCTGCCAAAACAAAGAGTTAATGGCAGAGCTGTTACACACATATAATCTCAGCCTTGGGAGGCTGAAGCAGGAAGGGAGTTTAAGACCAGTCTGGGTTACTTGGGGAGTTTGAGGCCAGACTACTAAGCAAGCAAAACCCTGTTTTTAAATGGAGTTTGGGCTGGAGAGATGGCTCAGTGATTAAGAGCACTGACAGCTCTTCCAGAGGTACTGAGTTCAATTTCCAGCAACCACAGGTGGCTCACAACCATCTATAATGGGATCCGATGCCCTCTTCTGGTGTGTCTGAAGACAGCTACAATGTACTCACATAAACAAAATAAATAATAAATAATAAATAAATAAATAAATAAATAAATAAATAAATGAATAAATAAATGGAGTTAATGATAGGTACAGGTGCTCCTAGAGCAAGAAAGGGACATTTCATTAACTTGCAGTTCCCAAACTCAAACCTGGACCTCAGAACTAGGCTGTCAGCTACCAAGGTGCCTGCTATGACCAAAAGAACATCAGCTATGCCTCCTAGGTCACAGAGTGACAAGTAAAAAGAGACCTAGCCATAGTGACACTGGCAGGTGATACATCAGAATAAATTGTCACCCTTCTCTAAATGGCCCTGTAGTTTGCAGGAGCCCTGGAGCCCCACCTGTTGGGAGCTGAGTCTTGCTGCGACCATGCATCTAAAGTTTTCTTCAACGTACTTGTGTCCATCCACAATGTACATTCCACAATGTAGCCATGCTTTGATCTGAGTTTCAGATCTGTGAGGGACCCTACACACACCCCACCCCCACCTCATGTATAAGGAGGCAGAGGTCATGAGGACAGAACTGACATTTCCACTGTCCCTCACGGGGATGACGGACGACTCAGTATGAAGACTTTCAGGCCCGCGTCTAGAATCGAATCTGTGTTCACCACCTGGAGTGGATGTGGTCTTTAAGACAGCAGTTCCTCCTTCTTCAACCGCAGAAAAAGAAAAGAAAAATAAGGGGAAGGGTGATCTCATTGCGGGTCACTCGGGCATGAAGTTCCTCCTAGAACCCAGTGTAGCAGAAACCAGAGTGTCTCGGTTGCGCCCCCTGCTGGCTTCAGCGCAAGATCACATCTGCTGCAGGGAGGGAGAACACAGCTTGCTGGCTGAATTAAGAATATGAAAGAGGGTGAGAATAGGTATATGGGAAGGTTTGGAGGAAGAAAGGGGAGGGGGAAATGGTGTAATTATATTATAATCTCAAGAAATAAAAGAAGTAATCTTTACAGAGAAGGCATAGATCGAGGAATACAAAGTAAAAATTAACGTGGAGAGTTAGGGACTGACCTACCCTAAAGTTAAACAGCCAAGATTAACAAGGATTGGTTAAATTCCCCAAGCTGTAATTTTTACTTTGGTGGGTCTCCACTGTAGATAGTATGAAACACAGGTTTGTTCCTAAAGCCTTTAGGCCAGACAGAGGAGCCCCATTATAACATCAATGGAAAGGAGACAAGTGTTTGTCTGTCTCTGCTCTGGGAAGTCCTGTGTGATTATGGCAGGAGCTGTGTGGAGCAGGCAGATACGAAGTCTCCATCAGCCTCCGCTTCCTGTCCTCTGCCACAGGAACCACTCCTGCCTTCTAAGGTGGGGTCTGTTCATTAGATGGCACCTGCTTACATTTGCAGGACAGTGACTATGAAAATCCAGATGAACATTCGGACTCTGAGATGTACGTGATGCCCGCAGAGGAGACGGGTGACGATTCCTATGAACCGCCTCCCGCTGAGCAGCAGACACGGGTGGTCCATCCAGCCCTGCCCTTCACGAGGGGCGAGTATGTAGGTGAGGCCACTGTGGACGCGGGGACCGCAGGATGGGGAGATGGGCAAACATAGCTGCTGCCTGAGGGTTCCTTGGCTGTCTCCACTCTCACCTCAGATCAGCAGTACAAGAGCCGGCAGGTGGGGGGTGGGGGGTGTGGTGCAAATGGTGTGTATGGCTTTGTCATTTTATGGGGCGCGTTTTCCCCAGGTTGGGAGCATCAGCAGATTCTCTGAACTGATAAAGATGTGTACCCTAAGGATTGCTTTCCCCCACCCTCGCCCTCATAGCCCCAGAAGAAGTCAACCCAGGCACTAGTCCTGTTTCTCTTGTGAACTCCTTCATCCAAGGCTCTGGAACTTCTGAGAAGCCCACCCAGAATAACGGTGCCCTACAAGGACCTGAGTGTCCTTGAAAGTTCCCTTTGTTCTGGTTCAGACAGCTTTGCACACAGGCCGTCTAGACTGTGGATGTCCACTAGGGGGCGGGAGGGCCAGTGAGCCCTGGGCCTGGAATCAACCTCTTAGGTCAATTGACACTGCACAATCTGACTTTGAGGCGTGCCTCTGGTGGTCCAACAAGAAATCTGGCATGATAGCACAGGTCTGTACTCCTTGCTGGTGGGTGGGGATAAGGCAACTTAACAAGACCACACCTCAAAATAAAAAGTTAAAACACAAAACATAAAAAAAAACAAACAAAACCCAGGCTGGGAGTGTAGCTCAGTGGTAGAGTTCTTAGCTAACTTGCATGAGATGTCAGGAGGAACAGTAAAATCATTTCTGTTCTTGTCATAGGAAGGGACTAGGAGGTTCCCTGAAGGCAGGATGTCGAGTGTGTTCATAACCAGGGCAGTGCTTGCCTGTGTGCAGCAAGATCATCCTCACGGTTGTCAGCAGCGTCTCCACAGGGTACCGTTGATACTGGTTCTGTGTTCCACAGTTAGTCTGTTGGACCCTTACTCTGGCCAGAACCATGCTCAGCCCTGAGCATTTATCATTGAGCAAGGCAACATACTCCTGCTATGTTCTATATAGTCCAGAGCAGTGCTTTATAGCCACGCCTCTTATCCCTGTCAGTCTTGTGGAACAGGGATGCATCTTCACTGTATAGGGCAGGAAGAGACTTCAGGCAGGGAGCTAACTGTGCCAAGGTTATATAGGCGTGGAACTTGAGTGTGAGCTAGACCTCTCAGCATCCATACCAGCCTGCCTTAAGCCCCGCCTCATGCACTCCCCCACTGGATGTGGTAAATGACTTTGTTCACTCATTGCAATGATCCCAAGAGGGAAGAGGCTCTATAAGGTGCACACTGCAAACCAGAACCATAATTCATTTTTTTTCAAAGCCTGCCTTCCGTGTTTTGCGACTTCTCATAGGTTTAAGCATTGCGTCGAAAATTCTATATAAACACCAAGAGCTGCAAACAAATAAAACTGGCAAAGTAGATGCCCTAGTATGTGAGCACAGTAAATATGACATTGGCCACATACCTCAGGCAAAGAAGAAATAAGAACAGGAGGAAGCACCAGAAAAGCATAGTGTCAGAGTATGACAGGCAAGGTAGCGTCACAGGAGGAAGCAGGACAGCCAGCACGCTTGGATGGGGAATGCCAGGGCATCCGTATGTTAAGAACTTCTGAAAACTCGTCAATCTAATCAGAATTCAACCCACAGCATCGCTGGGCAAGCTGGGTATCTGAAGCCCTCACAGAGCATGATGGGATCGGATCCATTTATTAGGCAGCCATGCTGGCACCAGCTTGTGTCACTGCAGTTTTCTTATTCCTACAATTAACTCCAACGGTGGATAGTTTGATCTACTTTAATATAAGGAAAGGAATGCCAGAGAAACTGTAACTGATGCAAACAGGTGCAGTTAGTCATACTAGAGCAGAAGGAACCTAGATCCATCTACCTTCGGAGTCTGGGCTCTTTCTCAGATTCCTGCTGAAAAGGATAGTCCTGGATGAAGCAGGTTTGCCTGGTTTCTCCAGGAGTTGGTATATTCTGGAGAACTTAAAAACCCATCAGAGCAGACTGTATCCAGAAGTCCAGGGTAGGACCACTTTTAAAGCCCCCAGATGTCTCCAATGTGTAAATACAGCTGAGAACCAGACTCCTCTCTTCAGTGTGCTGCTCCTGCCCAGGATACTTAGCAGAGTGTTGGGCTTCAGCTCTCCCAACCCTGTGGGCTCTTATCATCCCCCCTCCAATGTGGTCTTGAGGACCTTCTGCTGGTTAGCACATGGTAAATAGACAGTTGACAGTTGATGCTTTCTGTCTACCTGTTGACTTGGCTCCTTTAAGAGCCACACTGATTCTCTGTGGTTAGATAGAAGTCTTTGGCTGTATCTTTTTTAGATCCCTGTGATATCCACACAATGAATGACCCAGAGCCTCTTTTGTGTTATCTTATGTTTGTTCAAGATAATCGATCCAGCCAGCGGCACTCTCCGCCCTTCAGCAAGACGCTTCCCAGTAAGCCACCTGGCCTTCAGCGAAAGCCAGGCTGGCCTCCACTCTGCCAGCCCCCACCTCTCTACAGAAGCCTCAAATCCCCCCAAGCCTAAGACCTCCTTGAGGATGAGGTAAAGTAAGCCTAGGGGGAGAGCTGGAGACACTTGAGGAAGTAGGTCTGGAGTGACCTTCCTTCCTTTAAGCCCTGCTGGTCTCCTGTCCTCCAAGTCCGTCAAGGTGACACGGACAGGAACTTGCTTTCACTGAAAATGGCACATGGGACCCATTTTTATCATCTAGGTTTTCCACAGAAATGTGTATGTTCCGGACCTGAGCCTCTCCTGTCATCCCCACAATGCCTCTTAACAACCCTCACTGCTTTTCTTCCCCTCCTGCACCCAGCCCCTGGGAATCCGGAAACCCACCTCATCACACTCCCTCTGTCAGTGACTGCCCTTAGGAGTCTTATTCCACTTGGGATTGTCACTTCTTGAAAGTAACCCAATCGAGTCCCCAGACTGTGTGACAATGGCTGCCCCAACCTAGGAGTCTTGGCTGTCATGGCATTTGTGTTTTAAAGACACTCATGGCCATTAAGATGGTCTTACCGGAGGGTACTGAAGACAGCTCTAAGCTATCACCAGGCATTCTTAGAGAGGCTACTCCAAGAAATCACTTCTTTTGGGATGTCTGCAGGTGCTAGAACCAGTTGTGACATGACCTTCATTTGTGTCTTTATATAATGTCCAGTAAGGTTACAGAAAAGAGGACATTTTAAAGCACAGGAGAGACAAAGTCTAGGTCTAATTCTTTCTGATCCTGTCAGCTCTGTGATTTTAGGCAAGCTGATCATTCTCTCTGAGTTCCTTCTTCTTCCTTCCTTCCTTCCTTCCTTCCTTCCTTCCTTCTTTCTTCCTTCCTTCCTTCCTCTCTTTCTTCCTTCTTTTCTTCTTTTCTTTCTTTTTTCTTTCTTTCTTTCTTTCTTTTTTTCTTTTTCTTTCTTTCTTTCTCTTTCTTATTTTCTTCCTTCTTTCTTTTTTCTTACTATTTTCATATTTGATAGATAGATATAATTCTTACACACACACACACACACACACACACACACACACACACACACACTGGGTTTCTATCATATTCTAGACTTTTTACAAGGTCAGTTTTCTAGTTTCTCCTGAACACTGAAGGTGGCAGTGGTCCACGCTGACTCGGAGCTGCTGAGCCTCATGGTAGCTCGTCTCAGTTGTGAGTGAATCCTTTCCTCATTTACCGTGGGCTCACTGTTCCCACAGCATATGCACACATCCTCATCCTGAAAGGTTCCTCACTTCTATCACGGCTACACACTTCTGTGCCTGGGTCCTGCTCTGGGGGATAGTGAAAATCGGATGGCCCAGACTTGGGGGAGGAGTGGTTTCTCAATCCTCAGTCTGTCAGCCAGAGAGGTGACTTAAAAAGACAGTCCTGTCTCTTTAAGGCAGGCATGAGGGAGGGGGACACAAGACCAGGACAATAGTATAGAAGAGAGAAAGGGCTCCGTAAGTCACAGAATCTCCAGTTCTGTGATTAGCTGGGAGGGAGCTCAGTGAGGCAGGCTCAGACCATCCTGCAGAGATGGCTGAGAAAGCCTGCACCAGTGGGAAAGAAGTGGAGAGGAGGCTGTATTCTGGAAGGAGCAGATGGGAACGTTAACAAAAGGTTACAGGTTGGGCGTGGTGGAGCACACCTTTAATTCTAGCACTAGTGAAGCAGAGGCAGGCAGATTTCTATGAGTTTGAGATCAGCCTGGTCTACAAAAGCAAGGTCCAGGACAGCCTGGGCTACACAGAGAAACCCTGTCTTAAAACAAAACAGAACAAAAACAAACAAACGAAAAAAGAGTTACAAGGAAAACAAACAAACTGGCTGATAGTTTAGTTGGTAAAGTATTTGCCTTGCAAGAAGGAAAACCAGAGTTTCATTTCCCACAGAACAACATAAAAAGGCACCGGTGGTGATCTTATCTGTAATCCCAACAGTGATGGAGACAGGTTAGGGAATGAGTCCCAAGCTAATGAAAGGCCCTGTCTTAAACAAACAAACAAACAAACAAACAAAATCACAGCCAATCATAAACAAACAATGTCTCAAATAAATAAATAATCAAATAAACATAGCCCATAAAGAAAATGGCACCTAAACAATGGCCCAGAGGTTCTTCTACATGTCTGTGCACACATCTTCCTTACCTGCACACACAGAGGACAAAGGTCGTGGCTTGGTTGGTAGAGTATTTTTCTAGCCTATACAAAGTACTGGATTCCATTACCAGCACCACATAAATTAGGAGTGGTGGCAGAGACTGGTAATTCCAGCCCTCAGGAAGTTCAGGGTTTGTGGTCATCCTTTCCTACAGAGTAAGTTCAAGGCCAGGAGAGGCTACACGGTACCTGTCTCAGGAGAGAAAGAGAATCTGCAAAAAGGAAAGAGAAAAGAAAAGGCAAAACCAGCACACACACACACACACACAACTTCTTTATCTTTTTCAAGTACTTAGAACCTCGTGTATCTCCAACAGTTTATTTATTATTTATTTTGTTTGTTGTTTGAAGTGGTTGCAATGGCTATTAATGACACCAAAACAAAAACATCGAAGAAAAAGATACCAAATTAGACTTAAATTTTAGATCTTTGTACCTGAAGTGGTGAATTAAAAAAAGCATGAGCAAGGCCAATCATTACACATGCCTGTATTCCCAACACTGAGAGGATGTCAGCTCAGTGCTGCGTATGCCACATAATGAGACTCAAAATTGGAGGAAAAAAAATGCAAGTCATAGATCTCATATAGGGCTTAAAATCTAAGACATTTAAGGAACTAATATGCTATAACAATAAAAGGCAAACAACCCAATTAAAAGTGGGAAAGGTATTAGTAAGCACCTGAAGGGATGCTTGGGAAGCATTAACTATCAAAGAAAGATGGATCCAAACTACAAGACACACCTAACATCATATTAGGTGTTTTAGAAGCCTAGAGATCAAATTATCAAGCATTGGCTGAATACTAACACAGTGGTCTGAATGAAAATAGCCCCATGGTCTCAGGCATTTGAACACTTGGTCCGGCTGGTGGCACTATTTGAGAAGGCTTAGGAGGTGTGGCCTTGCTGAAGAAGTGTGGCTTTTGGGTTTTTATTAATCTCACCCCACATCTATTTAAGGCTCTGTTTCATGCTTGTGATTAACTATGTGAACTCTCAGCTTCCTGCTCCCACCTCTTCTGTTTGCGATTGTGCCCATCCCCAGCCCCCTGCACACTGTCATGTACACTTATCCCTCTAGAGCACTGGGGCCACATAATCCTCTTTCTATAACTCGCATCTGCTCCTGATGTTTCATCACAGAAAATACAACTGATATTATCCATTTTTCTTAAGGGACATCAGCAGCCACGAACTTAACATTCATGAAACAGAGTCTGGCAGACCAGCCCCTATAGATACAATGGATAATTAAATACCAAAAGGCACCTCACTCTAAGCAATTTTATAGTGTGTGAATTATAGCCCATTAAAGCTTTTATAGACACAAAACTCTTTCTCCCACAATTAACTATGAATTAACATTCTTTCCACTTCTGTATTTCTTTTAGGCTGATTACGTGGTCCCTGTGGAGGATAACGATGAAAACTATATCCATCCCAGAGAAAGCAGCCACTGCCTGCTGAGAAAGGTAAGCATTTGGAGTTTGGAGTGCTTGAAAACTTCCAGCAGTTAGGTGACACCAGATTGCTCAGCAAGTAAGCATTGGGGGTTCAGACTGGACAAGTCCCCTTCCTCTGTAGCCACGCCCCCTTTGGTTAGGGGAGCATTTGCTTCAGAGGTTTTCCCCTCCTTCCATGTTCACAAGTTTATTCCCAGGTTATAAAAGCACTGGGCTATCATCTTCAGCTGCCTTCACTTAGAATGGTTCTCAATAGCTAACTCTCACGGGCTGCCAGCCACAGGCTTGACTTATAAACAGTGCACAGCTAGCAAATCTGTGAAGGGATGATGAAACAAGAGCTCATGGGCCCTGCATCTTGGTTTGTTAGTTCCACTGGTGTCTCAGGCCTATAGAACACTTGGTTTGTAAATCCTGCTGGAGATAAGAAATGCTGTACAAACACCTTGTCTCAGATCAGACATGAAAGGAGCACCCTCCAGAAATAGTGACTTTGGAAAATATAGTCCCAGGCAGGTGATGCCTCTTCAGGTGAGGCTTCTATCTAATAAATTGGACCAGAGAGAACTGGTCTCACCTCTCCTGGTTTTTATAGCAATTCTCTGCTATAATCTCAAGCATGAGCCATGGTTTGAAGACCAAGCCACCCAGTGAACAAAGCAACACCTACACATCCCTTCTCTTTTCTCCTTAAACAACCTCAAAATCCAAGGGAAGGAGCGTGATCAATTTGGCATCACCATGTTTAGGTTTAATATACTTTTCACTAAAATGAAACAAAGTGAAACTTTGTCTCTCAAGTCTCCAGAAGCTGATATTCTGACCCAGTATGTGTTTTAACAGATTATCTTTATTTCATTTCTTTAATCACTAATAAATACACCTATCCCAGAGCTTCCCTGAGAAGATTTCTTTGCATGGCTCATGGGATTAATGAGGATCATAGAATCTTTGCAGATTCTCTGGTTTGACTGATCATGTTTCTATCTACAATGACTATTCCTCAATGGAACCTGTCTGCAATCACTCTGCATGTGTATATTTGTGTTTCAGCTCCCATGGTGAATAGATCAACTAAGCCAAATAGCTCCTCGAAGCACGTGTTGCCTTCAGGGACTGTCGCAGGTAAGTAGATGTGTGTTTTTGAATCTGTTCCAAAAGATATGTACAACTGAGATCATACATGAGCAATCACCTATATCTCCAAGTTTCCTAAGGACAGGGAACAAAGTCTTAGTCTTATCCATCCCACAGGCTTCCTGGAAGTGGCCTGCCCTCTACTCACTAGCTTGCAAAATCATCTCCCTAAGCATAATGGACAAAAATATCCCATATGGTGCCAAGTATCTCTGAGTTGGATTCAACTTCTAGCTGGGTGAGAACCATCAGTTTAAACAAACTAGACATATTAGTTTATAGAGACTTGTCTCCTTGTGAGAGTAAAATCTCTAGATGGTATTCGGCTTTTGTATGGAGAAGATACATGGAATCTATATTTCTGAGCTTTCTCTAAGTTGGTATTTCTCTAAGTTGGTTAGCATTTAACATTGGAGTACCTCGGTAGGCCAATCCTGGCCAAGGTATGCTGCAAAGATCCTACAAAAGATTTATTGGCAGTGTGTGTGTGTGTGTGTGTGTGTGTGTGTGTGTATGTGTGTTGGGGGGCACAAAAGAACATTTTAAAGCAGAAATATGAAAGAGATAGAGACAAAGAAACAGAGAATGAGAGACATACAGAGACTAGAGACAGAGGAGGCTGTGATAAGGGGTGGCTTTTAAAGGGTTGGTGACTAGTGGTGATATAGATGCTGGCAGTGTCTGAGGGCAGGCAGGGGAGGACCTGATTTCTAACAGGTATCATTTAAAATTGTGTTCTTCAAAAAAATAAAATAAACCCTTGCCAGGTGGTGATTGAGCATACCTTTAATCCCAGCACTCAGGAGGAAGAGACATCTCTGTGAGTTTGAGGCCAGCCTGATCTACAGAGTGAGTTCTAGAACAGCCAGGGCTACACAGAGAAACCCTGTCTGGGAAAAACAACCAACCAACCAACCTAACTAACTAACTAACTAACTGAATAGATAGATAGACGATAGACAGACAGATCCTTGAAATTTACAAATCTCCCAAAATGTGAAAATTGAACCTCACACTAATGCAGCCAAAAGTGTTGCAGAATTGCTGGTGGAATCTTTTGTGTGCATGCTTCAGAATACAGGATGCTATATACTTTAACAACAACAACAACACACGACTCCAAGAATGCTTGCAAAGAGCTGGGAGCTCTGGAGGTTAAAATGCTGACACTGAGGAGAGGGGGGACAAGACAGATGTTGAACGTGAAGCTGAAGTAGAGTGATGTGCAACAACACACACACACACACACACACACACACACACACGAAAGAAGGACACACATGGGACAGGACACACACGGAAGCAGGACGCACATGGGACAGGACATACACGGGACAAGACACACATGGAAGCATGACACACACAGAAGCAGGATGCACACAGGACAGGACACACTGAAGCCCTGAAAATGAATTCCTAGCTGAGAAAAGTAATAGCAGTCGACACCCCAACCTGCACCTTTAAAAAAAACACCTTTATGTTTCTTGTCAGGACAGATAGAGACTGAAGCGGTTTTTGGTTTGATTGTTTTGTTCTGTTTTTGTTTTGTTTTCCCTTCTATGTTTATGTTTTTGATACACTATCCACCACACTTCTCCCTTAGAGCGTCCCAACCAAGAGCTGCACTCTTTCAGAAAGGAGCTGGGTGCCAGGTACACCACTGCCAGGGCTCTGCTGATGTGCTCCTTTGGTCTGGCTGCACTCTGGGAGAACAGAGAACCTAGATGGTGAATAGAGGAGTCTGTCTCCATTCTCCCACACAGAAGCATCCTCCTTCTTCTCTAGAAGAAAGGCAAGGGTGACCTGCAAGCAAGCCCCTGAAAACAATCAGAGTCTTGGCTGAAGAGAGAAGTGCCTGCGTGGGTTCATAGCTCAGGTGGCCCTGCCACTCGCCCTCTCTGAGTCTCCATCTGTCCCACCTGGTGTTAGGGAGTACAGATGATGTGTTTGCAATCCCTAGCACTCTGCCTGCACCCAGAGACCCTGGAGTATTCATCACAAGACACTAGTAATAATCCTGTTTACTAGTCCTTTATGAGTTATAATTTGAATATATTACAAATCTCATCCATCTCAGTATGAAGTCGATGACTTTTATGAACAATGATGTTGCTAGTAACACATTATGTAACCGTTGCCACAGCTCGCTTTAGAACATTTCCATGCCCACCCAGCCCCAGGATCCCTTATGTCCACTTGTATATAGTCAGTGCTAGTTCCACGCCTGTCTCCAGGCAACCATGTGTCTGTATCTGTTGCTGGAAACCTGCTCTTGCTGACATTTCCTACAGACAGGATCACTCACTATGTAGCCCTGCACATCTGGCTTCTGAACATCTGGCCCTTTCTCCTCATTATCAAGTCTTTAACCATCAGATATTTTTGTTCCTTTTCTTGGACTATTGATTCTGGCTGTGTCCGACTGATTTTTTAAAATGTGAGATATTATCCTGTTGTCTGACCATAAAAAATGAATTTGATAAGATGATTTTCCCCATTTCAAGGGCACCTGAGACAATGTTTGTTAAGAAGTCACTCCAGACAGTTTGGTGACAGAGAAGTAACTAGAATGCTGTCTTCTTAATGCAAGACCATGATTTTTGTTTTGTTTTGTTTGTTTTGTTTTGTGTATTTGTCAGGGAACAGGGCATGATTCATGTCACGGTACACACGTAGAGGTCAGGGGACGACTTTGTAAAGTCGGTTCTCTCCTTTCACCAAGGGGGTTCTGGGGATTGAATTTAGGTCCTCAGGATTGGCTACAAGCACTTTTATCTGTTGAGCTACCTCACTGGCCCAAGAGGTGGAACCAGCACCAGCACCGTGCTCTGATACCTCAGAGCAGAGCTGGAAGGTCCTCTTTCTGTCTGCTGACTAAAAGCTGTTTATGGAGAGGAAAGAAAAAGGAAGCTATTGGCAGGTAGTTGAGGACATGGAGGAGAGGACAGCTCAGTAAAATAAAAAAAACCAGGCAGTGGGTCTAACAAAAGCTGGGGTGGGGTGGGGTCTGACTTAGATCTTTTACCTGCTTCCTGGGTTTTCAGACATGGCTGCCTCCTGTTGTCTTCCTTCTGAATATGTGTGGCTAGCCTTTTGCAGCGTCAACCTTAATGTTCAGAATTACTCAGCAGTTAGCAATTGCAGAGTGACTCACAGCACCAGTGTTGGATGGCACTTCATGTGACATGTACAGCTTACTGTATGTGAAGGGACACAGTAAAAAAAAAAAAAAAAAAAAAAAAACTGCTGACATAACTGCTCCATTATTAGGGAAAGGCTTTTACTGTAAGGGAGAGAAAATATCCAGAGGCATCTGGAAGATGGCCAGGACTAGGAAAGCAGGGAGAGGCAGGAAAGAGTGGGGAGAGTAATAGAACATATGGCATGCATGCATGTGCGCATGTGCACGCACACACACACACATATATACACCCACATGCACGCACACACATATGCATGCACACATACACACACATATACATCCCCACTCCCTACATACACATACCCCCCACCCACATACACCCCCACACACATACATACAAACACATATACATACACACACACATACACACATATACATCCCCACTCCCACATACACATACCCCCACACATATTACACACACATATACATACATACATGCACACACACACACACACACACACACTACACAGTGGGGTGAACAAATCAAGTGGATTATAAGGAGGATGAGTAGCCAGGGTGAGAGGTGGGGGAGGGAAGCCCTGGATGCCAATGTGGACTTTGACATGTGTAACAGGTACTTCTGATACTGAGGGAGCCTGGAGGCCAGCATGGGCGTTGTTGGTATGCTAATAACTACCTTAGGTGTATGTCAGTGGAGAGCCAAGGGAAATAACTCCAGCAGGTAGGGAGGTAGTGGGGACCACTTCTCACATTCCTGAGGAATGACGGCTGTTATCTAACTGCCTGGAATCCTTCCGCTGTCCAGCCTGAGCTCATTTGTAGATATATGGACAGTCTGAAACCTAACACTGAGAAACGTGGTTTTCTTTCTTACATGTTTCCTAAAATTTCATATAAGTCAGGTAAGCCATAAGTAGAAACAATCCTGGAGAAGGCACAGCTCCATAGCGTGCTGGTGATGACCCAGAGCCATCGGGACCACCCAGTCTGGTAATTAGTGATATTAGCACTCAATTCAGCAAGTACTGTGTGAAGAAAAAGAGTAGATTGTCTCTGTACAGAAGGTGAGAGAATAACCCTGTGGCCAACTTTCAATACTTTCTAAGGCCTTTTGTCTTCAGAGTGAGAAGCATGAGGACAGTTTGTCTCTCCTTCCAGGTACCTTCCATGGAGCCTGTGAGTGCCTCCCAGGGCTTAGCGCAAGACCAGGTCCTCAATAGTTTTGGTAACTCATTTCTGTGTTTCCGGGAAAACTACAACACTAGAGAGGGCAGCAGATCTGACCCAAGCTTACAGAATATCTCCTGCATGTCCATTAGGAACAGGGACCTCTCTATATTTCTTAGTGAGATATTTATTCAGGGCTGGAGATGGCTCAGTGAGCATGTCACTTACTGATCAAGCAGGATCTTGGATCTGAGTTTGGAACCTCCAAGCATGCATATAAGAAGTCAGGTGCGAGCATGCGTAGAACTGTAATTCCAGCACTGTGAGGAATAGAGACATGAGAGTCACTGGGACCTGATGGCTGCCGCCTAACCTCCAGTTTAATGAAAACCCTATCTAAAAGAGATAAGGCAGAATAATGGAGCAGGACGTGTGACATCCTCCTCTGTTTTCTACACACACACATGCACAAGCACATACACGCTTATCCACCACACAAATGCTTATTCAGTTCAGTTTGCTTCAATAAAAAGTCTCATTATGAACTTCCTGCTTACTGAGTAGTGTCCAAGAAGCCACCCATGTAGGGAATCTATCATC
The DNA here is from genome assembly GCA_021653895.1 of Mastomys natalensis. NCBI lineage: Eukaryota > Metazoa > Chordata > Mammalia > Rodentia > Muridae > Mastomys > Mastomys natalensis. The sequence goes on along the minus strand of JAJTUV010000072.1, from coordinate 830,954 downwards.
TCTTACGGCCTCCTTAATCTGGCTTTATTTTCAGGCAGGAAGATAGGGAGAGTGTAGATACAAGGTCAAGGGTCCCTAATACGACTTTAGAAGATTGGATGTGGGGAATGGCCTTGAACTTGCCCACACTTGGCTATGTGTGAGTAGACATTTTCTGATGTTCACGAGGAGCAGACATTATGCTGAAGTATCGTATGCATGGAGGGGCATGCGCCAGAAGTGGGTGGAGCCAATATATCTCTAGACACCATTTGCTGAGCAGACCTGTGCATTGTACCCCAGTGCAAGTGGGAGTTCCGGGCTGCTCCCTCTGCAAGGGACTTTCGTGTGTTTTCACTGGGCTCCCATAACTGGGGTTCCTGAACTTGCCCATGAGTCTAATGAGAAGATCTTCTTGAAGTATGAGAATGGCATTCTGACCTACAGCTATACCAGAGTTTATATGTTAGATTGTTTTCTTTGTGTGTGTGTGTGTGCTTGCATGTTTGCATGCGTATAGGCACAGATATATGGGTGCATCCACATGTAGAGATTGATGTTGAGAATCATCCTTTATTACTCTTCATTTCACTGGTGTTTCACACTTAGAGTTCATCCAACTAATAGCAGTTAGTCTTGCTGAGTTTCCTATCTCTCTACCTTCTAAGACTGGCATTACAAGGAAGCTGTCACACCCTCCTGGCATTTACATGGGTTCTAGGGATCTGAACTCTGGTCTTCACACCTGTGTGGCAAGCACTTCAACCACTGAACTATCCCCGGCCCCTGTATTGGCATTTCAAAATTTTCATCACCTGTGCCCATTGGTTTGCACCTCAGCTTCAGTGTCACTAGACATGTACACTTCAGTAAAAGTAACATAAAACACATGTGTCTCCAAAAGGTTAGCCTCACTAATACAACCGTCCCTGAGGTGGACACAGTGACTGATTCTTGTCTGTGCTATGCAGGTCGAAACAGTGGGGTCTGGGACTCCAAGTCATCTTTGCCTGCCGCACCATCTCCACTGCCACGGGCTGGGTGAGTACTGTTCAGGATAGTGGTTCTATGAGATCTGGGTGTTTGGGGATGTGATAGGTGGGGAGCTGCTGCCCTGGAACTCCTGTTAATTCTTCATTCCCATGACAGCCTTCATGTTGGAGTAGCCACTAAAATTGGAAATGAGGAGGAAACTCTTGCTTCCATAGAGTCATATTTAGCTACCTTCTGAGTTCATTGGCTCACTGTTATCTGCAAGGCACCCCAATTTTCAGCACCTGATAGCTCTGAGACCTCCAGACAGGTTCCACCCTTACTTTCTGCTCCCTGCTTTTATTTGCAGGTAGTGAATGGCCTATAAGCATGGACTGGGCCTCAGAAATGCATTAGGGTGCTCATACATCTGACATGCACTGGGTGCTCATACATCTGACATGCACTAGGGTGCTCATACATCTGACATGCACTTAGGGATGCTCATAATTGAACATGCACTAGGTGCATCATACATCTACATGCACTAGGGTGCTCATACATCTGACATGCATTAGGGTGCTCATACATCTGACATGCACTAGGGTGCTCATACATCTGACATGCATTATGCGAGTAGTTGCCATAATGCATGGGTCGAATAATGCATAGGGTGCTCATACTCTGACATGCACTAGGTGTATACATCTGACTGCTTAGGATCTCATACATCTGACTGCACAGGTGCATACATTGAATGCATGGGTATACATCTGAACATGCATTAGGGTGCTCATACATTGACATGCACTAGGGTGCTCATACATCTGCATGCATAGGGTCTCATACATCTGACATGCTTAGGTGTTTTGTGGATATAGCTTATGAGATATAATGTGGCTTGGAACTGCTGGCAGTATTATGACATGTTAAGTGACCCATATAGTGACTTTATTGCTATGATAGACTCTATGGCTAAAAAAAAAAAAAAAAAATACTTAATTTGGGCTTAGTTTCAGATGGCTAGAGGTTATATATTTGAATGCTTAGGGAGTGGCACTATTTGAAAGAATTAGGAGGTGTGGTCTTGTTGGAGGAAGTGTATCACTGAGGGTGGGCTTTGAGGTCTCAAAAGTCCACACCAGGCCCAGAATCTGTCTGTCTGTCTGTCTGTCTGTCTCTGTCTCTGTCTCTGTCTCTGTCTGTCTCCATCTCTGTCTCTCTTTGTCTCTGTCGCTCTCTGTCCTCTGTCTTTTCTTCTCTGTCTCTGTTGTCTTTCTCTGTCTCTTTCTCTCTGTCTCTCTGTCTCTCTCTGTCTCTTTCTGACTCTCTGTCTCTATTTCTCTCTGTCTCTCTGTTCTCTCTCTGCTTATGGGATCAGAGTGTAGCTCTCAGCTACTTCTCCAGCACCTCCCTGCACACCGCCATCTCCCTCCATGATGAAAATGGACTGAACCTCTGAACCTGTAAGCAAGGCTCCAATGAAATGTTTTCTTTTATAAGAATTGCCTTGGTCTGGTGTCTCTTCACAGCAATAGATCACTGACTAAGACAATGAACGCTTCTCCATCTGTTGGGAAGATCAGCACAATTAAATCCTCCATCCGTCCCTATCTGTCTTTCAAGAGCTGTCTTGCTAGCCACTGTTTTCACTTCTATGGTTTAAGTCTAAGAAGATGGTAGTTCTATTTCATCTTTCTTGTGTTTTAACAAGGCTAATCTTTTATTCCCCAGGAAGAAATCAGCTACACCACTTAAGACTGTAAGTTGATTCTGCACTTGAAAGTCTTTCACATTTCCTGCAATCTCTATTGATATCCACTTACTTAAGGTCGTCAATGCATCCAATTGTGCTTAACATAGCAGGCTTAGCAACTGAAGCTGCTACCTAGACAACCCAGAGGAACTTATAATGTTAGAGTAGATGGGAAGGTACTACTTCCTATGAGCTGATCTCTGCTGTATTCTGTTGGCTTCCCTAAATGTGACATTGGATAATAGAAAACCTACAGGCATCCATGCCTACATCATTGCAGAAGGCCTCTGTCCACTCCCCGTCCTGTTGATCCCAGAGCAACTGGCAGACTACTGTGTATCAGATAAATAGCTACAAACTAAACTTGGCTTATGGTCAGAACAGGTGACCCTGGGCCAGCACATGATGCAAGGCAGCCCAGCTGGACCTGAGCTTACTCTAGAGCCTGACAGTGGCCATCATTTTGGATACACAGAAGGTGGGACCAGAAGACCAAACCCAGCTGCCAGACCCCACTGCACAAGCACTATTGGCTAGAAGACTGTTGAAGGGTCACAGTGTCCATCAATACTGTTGATAGGTTAGTGATGTCCCCACAAGGAAATGGACTGCTCCTCCCATAAGACAAACTCATCCAGTTTCCAGTGAGTGAAAAGGTTGGGCCGGAAACTGCCTTAGCTTCTTTGTCATGATTCAGAATAGCTGCAGCCAATCTCTGAGCAGCATAGTTAATAGTGCTCTGATCTCTATCTCCATCTTCTGATTTGCTGACTTGCCTCTTTTTTTTCCCTTAACATAGACTCCCGTTCCCCCGCTACCGAATGCATCAAATGTTTGTGAAGGTAAATGTATTTATTCTGAAGGTTAAGGATGTACTTGAAAAATAATTTTTCAGTTCGTAATATGCATGTAAGCTCTTCATTCTGAATGTCTTTCATTATCTATGAGCCAATTGTTAATATAAAGCCAACTCTTCTAAGTGATGGGCCTTTTGCATGTGGTAGAGAGCAGCAATATTAGCTTAGGAGTGTGACCTTAGCAGGCATGGGCCATGGAGGAAGCTTCAGCCTGCTGCCCCTTGCCTATTGCTGATGGCCACAGCCGGCTAGGAAGCCATATGGTGGTACCATGTCTCAGAGCGAACAGCTCAGACAAGGTGATGCCTTTTTTAAAAAGGTTTATTTAAAGTTCTGTTGCTAAGTGTTCAAAGTTCAAATGCCCCTTGTGTCTGTACATCTTTCAATGCCTCTCTGCTTTCACTTTCACTGGAACCAAAGTGGGGGGAGGAAGACATGCTTTTTAATGACCCCATTTAAAAAAATTTGTATTCGAAAAGCATGAATAGGGACTGGGAAGAGAAAGTAAGATTCACTCATGATGTCGACACTTAGAACATAGAAGAATTGAAGTCTTGCACCCACCTAATGCCTCACATGAGGACACATTGTGCAAAATCACAGTGCCTGTCCTTTCCCTCGTCCTAAGTCAGTGTTTGCACAGAGCATGCTTGTGTCCCTGCTCATGGGACATTGGCTTTTGTTTGTTTCTGAGCACACACTGCAACTCTCATCTCTGCTTTTACTGCACTAATAGAGCCCCACCCCCCATTTTATTTTCCTTTTCTTTCCTTTCCCCAGGCTGTTTCTGTCCCCACCTCCTCCTCTGCTGTCCTGTGGCTCTCTGCCTCCTCTTTGAAGTTTTTCTTCCCATGCATACCTTGCGTGACTTTCCAGTCTCTTCAGCCTGATAAGCAGGAGCAGAGCAGAGTCTAGTGACCTGGGGCCTCTGTGCAAACTTTAAGGCTCCAGGAGTCTCCAAAACCAAGTTTGGTTGGAAGCCCTTATCAGAGGCTTCCCGAGAGTTTAACATGCAGCTTTCTTCAGACTCATTCCCAGAGCCTAGGCAGGTGTCATCTAAACCCAAAGGGAGGTGAGCAGCCTCCTCTGTCCTGGGGAGGAGACCTCAGGACTGTGAGAAGGAAAGACGGACAAGGAAATTAGCGACTAGACACCATGCAGGGCTTTACTGGGTGGGTGGAGGGCATTATTCTATAAGAATCAATGCCTATGACTTGCTCACAAGCTGGAGTGCAGGTTGAAGTTTCCTTTTCCAGCTAGCATTTGGACATTGCTGGGGTGGCCAGTGAGTAGTCAGTTAAAAGAATCTGAGATGACCGACAGACTGACAGACACATGACTGAGGGCACGGCTTGGCAGAAAGTCAGGAATCTAGAGAAACAATCCACTTGAGTTCTTGTATTCGGGTGGGTGCAGGAAAGAAACTGCTGATGGGACTAACCCATGAGGTAGTTAATGTTTTTATTGGAGATATGAGAGACAACAGACAGAGGCATCTGGAAATGTCTAGAGCAGAGAGAGAAAGGCTGAGCATGGCCAGGGCTAGGGAAGCAGGAGAGAACAGTGGAGATAGTGAGATAGCAAGAGGTAGAGAATGGAGCATAGCTAGAGAGAGAAGAGAGGCAAACAGTGAGAATGGCCAGCGTTCGAGAAGGATGGGTAGCTGGGATGGGGAGGGCGCTGACTGGAGGGAAGGAGAGAAGGCCTAGGATACCAGCATGGAGTTTGAAACCTGTAGCAGGTACTTGGGATACTGAGGGAACCCAGAGGTTGGCATGGACTTGATAGGTTGATAGGCACCACAGGTAGCCATATGATTCCTTTTGGCAGATAGGAAGCATCTTGCAAGTCCCTGAGGAATGCTGGTTTTGTCTAATCACCAGAATCCTGTTCTCCAGCTTGCACTCATTTCTGGATGTCTGGACAGTCTGAGAGACCTAACACGCTCTGGAAACAAAATTACTGTAATGATGGGGACTGTCACAGCTCAACCAACATGGAGGAGGGTTTACAAGATGGCGAGGCCCTGGCTAACAGTATAGAAACGATATAGGGTGGTCAGAGCTTAAGGCTGCTGGGACCCAAAGTGGTTCCATTGTACTCCTTTGAGAATTTCTATGCTTTAAAGAAATGAGCATGAAATGAACATGGCAGTTCAAAGGACCTGGCCACATGCTTGAAACACCTTTAGAGTCACGGCCGTCTGAATGGGGTGCACTTGGGCTTTGAGTTGCTGAGTTCTCACTGTTTCTCTTCCTTGAAGTTCCTGTAACTGTTTGCCTTTCTCATGCCTCACTAGTAAAGTTTCCTATGGACTTCAACAGTCATTCCCCACCCCCTAACCCCCGAGATAGGGCCTCTCTATGTAGCCCTGGCTGTCCTGGAACTCACTCTGTAGATCCAGGCTAGCCTTGACCTCAGAAATCCACCCGACTCTGCCTCCCAAGTTGCTGAGATTAAAGACATGGGCTACCACCACCTGGCTTCAACAGACATTTCTTAAGCTCTCTGTATTTGTACCTATTTTCTACCCTCCCTCAAGAACACGCTGAGATCCGAGTGATATTCACATTTGAGGGTGACCTAGATTTAGATTCAGTTAATTTTTCAAAAGGAGGAGATCATTCATAAATCCTAAGATTTTACTCTCATTAACAATAAGTTACTTATACCACATCTCATGACTAATGAAGACACAGGAAGGTATGGTAACACCTGAAGGAAGTCTGCAGAGAAAGCAGAGGAGTTACACAGAGGCTGTGGAACCTGCTCATCTACTGGCGCCTGCCTGTACTCAGACAGTACCCGTGGGTTCTGTCTCCGTTGTACACGCCGGAGGAGCTAGCATGACCTGTACCATTGCGGAAAGGAGGCTTGGTCCTAAGAGCGCATGCGCACCAAGAGACTGCCATGTACACAGACCAAGAATCCCTTAGAAGACAGGGTGTTGGGAAGACATCTGGCCAACGAGGCAATATTTAGGAGATGGGGACAGACATTTCGCTTTAATACTAACGTGAGACTCTTCTAATCCAGAAAAGCCTGTTCCTGCTGAGCGCCACCGAGGGTCTAGTCACAGACAAGACACTGGACAGTCGCCGGTGTTTTCCTCCCACCCAGAAGTGAGAATCCTTATCATTTGTTTGTTTGTTTGTTTATTCATTTATTCTTTAAAAAATATTTTCATTTTGATTTTGTATGTGTGTGTGTGTATATGCGAGTATATGCTGCATGTGTGTAAAGAGGCTATCAGAGGCCCTGGAGCTGGAGTTACATGGTTGTGAGCCATCCAACATGGCCCTGGGAACTGAACTCAGGACAGAAAGCAACTACCTCACCAACCTTCTATTTATTTATTTATTTGCTTGTTTGTTTGTCTTCATTTTTTTTAAAGCTGGGATCTCACTCTGTAGCCCAGCTTTCCTGGAATTCCTTATGTATGCAGCCAGGTTGCCCTTTAATTCAAGTCCCTCCTTCCTCAGCCTCCAGAGTACAAGGATAATAGATCATGAGCTACTTCTTTCCCTAGTAAGAGAATCCTTCCCTTTAAGAACAAATTTCGGGCTGGAGAGATGGCTCAGCCTTAAAGGCTAGGCTCACAACCAAAAATATAAGAACAAGTTTCTTCTTGTTGCTATGGGAATTTGTTGTCATGCAAGCTCACACGGGAACCGGTGTTTCATTGCTTCTTAATTAAATCTGGAAAGCTATTAAGCAACTTACGAGACTGTAGAATCTCAGAGACCCATTCTTCAGGCTACAGGTCTCATCTGAAAAATAGCACTACAGTCAAGGCTCCTTCTTTCTCAAAGCTAAGGGGGAAAAATCTTGGTTTTCTAAAAGATTTATTGCCCCTCCCATCTTTAGATCTAATTATCCTTTGATATAGATTCTTCAGAGTTTGTATCGTGTTCTGCCTCTCATGTACCCTGCATTTCTTCCTTTCAGGCCTGTCCATCACAAGCCTGTACCCCTGCCAAGTAAGTACAAGATTATGACTGCCAGTCATAGCTGAAAGGTAGGACCAGGCATGGGAGCAAATGGTACTGTCATTTCCACTGTGCCACTGTCTTATTTGCTTCCTTGTCTGTAAAATGGGGCCAAAAATATTTCACAGAGTTGCTTTGAAAGGTAAATATTTTCTGTCTTTAGTGTTGGTTGAATATTTACTTATCAGCCCACATACATATAAAAAAAAACAATACACAATATACAGCTATTTTCAAAACTCAAATTAAAGTACCCAGAATAGTGCTTGGCATTTAAAAGATTCTCAGTAAATGATAGGTTTTCACATAAATCTGAAATATGTTTTAATGAACTCTACATAAAATGTACCCTAAAAATGAGAACATGTTAATTAACTGTATAATTTTCTCAAGGTAAACATCACCTTAAAAGTACACTTCCTCCCCAACAGCCACACCTTACTCCAAGGGCCACACCCTACGCCAACAACGGCCAACCCACCACCCAAACAAGGCCACACCCATGCCAACAAGGCCACCCTTACTCCAACAGGGCTGTATACCATAATACCTCTCCCTATGAATCTATGGGGGCCATGTTCATCCAAACCACACACTCAGTAATGGTATTTTATCACAGCAAGAGAAAAGTAACTAATACAGTAGGCAGACATTTTTCCTTTTTATTAAACTGTTTATTACTTAGTCAAAACAGAAAGAAAGAAAAGAAGCAGATGGGAGAAAGGGACAAGGCATGTACAGAATTTGATTGGCAGAAGGAATGGTTGGGAATATGATGACAGAAAGACAGGTTGGACAAATTTAATAAAAAATTGGATGTGGTAGGATATTAGATACCTGAAAGGGGACTGGCTTAAGTGTAAGGTTGAGTATGCAGGGTCTTTTTGTGACTCTCTCCTAAGAAAGCAAAGGGAGAGACATTGATAAGTCTTCATTATATACTCACTAGGTATTACTATCATATAAACTGCTACCACATACATTTATCCCACATATGGTTTATCATAAGTATATTTTTTTCTTTCTATGTTTATAACTATGATTTTTGTTCATTTTATATATTACTCTCTTATATATTTATATTTTTTAGTAAATTCAAAGCTTCATGTGTTTAGGTTATAAACACTCATAATGTCACAATTTGGCAAATTTGTAGTGATGGGATTAACCTCAGAGTTTCACACATATAGATAAGTGTTATATTACTGAGCTAGACATGGAGTATGATGTTTTATTGATCATTCAATTAAAACACAGAATCAAATCTGGAGAGATAGATCAGAAGTTAAGTTCAGTTCCCAGCACCCAGAAAGGCCTGTAACTTCAACTCCAGGGAACAATGTTCTCTTCTGGTATCTGTGAGCACTGCACCCCCCCAACACACACATGCCGCGCCGCACACTGCACCACACCACACACACACACACACACACACACACACCATATAATTAAAAATAAGAGTTTTTAATAATCACACATATTAACCAGATAAGTCAAGCTCACAGAATATAACTACTCCAGCCCTTCATTTACCTTCAACTCAATGTAGTGGTAAAAAAAAGAAAAGAAAACTCTACATGTAATTTGGAACATATTCCAAGTAATCAAGATTAATCATTCAAATAAACAGATTAACTGTCATTTACAAAATAAAACATATTCTTGCTACAAAACTTGAATTTTTTTAGTTTTAATTACACTTTTGGTTCACTTTAAATAAAATGAAACTCATATTAAATAGTTTTTCTGTTAATTCTAACAACAGAAAATGAAAATGATTTGTCTGTAGAAATTTTTTTTTCTGTTCAAAAAGCTTTATCTTATCGTTTGTTTGTCAACTTGAGTCATTCTTTCATTTGTCACTGCTCATCTCTCTTCCATGTGCCAGCCACTGTTTGGGGATAAGGAGAGACTAGGGTGAATCAATGGCTTGTCCTGATGAAAGTCATGTCATTACTGAAGGAGACAGGAGGCTGGACAAGAGACAAGGAAATGCATACACAGTCTCATACTAGGCAAACCTAAAGTGCCATGGAGAGCAAGGTGGTGTGGGTGGGTAGTAGAATCTGAGGGGGATAGTGAGAGCCACCATCTTAGATGGGGCAGTCTGGAAATGTTTTCTCTGAGATGGAGTACTCAGGTCCTGACCACACACACACACACACAACACACTCACACACACCAAAGACAGAGACATCCTAGCACACAGTCATGATGACTGCCTGGCCCTTAGAAATCAACCAGCACCCCCATATCAGGTTCCCTGGGGAAATCTGACCACCCTCTCAACTGTGCTGTTCCATTGGAGAGAGTGCTGCTTCTACCAATCCCTGAAGCCACCTCAGTGAAACTGCCTTCTGGCTCTCAAGAACACTATCATACTCAATGCTGCATGGTAAAGTCGCTTACGTCTTGATTGCTCAGCCCTTTAAAGTTCAAGTTCCAGGAAGGCAAAGCATTTTGATGTCTCATATGTGTGTGTGTGTGTGTGTGTGTGTGTGTGTGTGTGTGTCTGTGGCTGTGTCTGTGTGTAGAATAGCACTGGATTACATTTTACAAATTTTACTTACTCCTAAAACAGGTGTCTCACTATGTAGCCCAGGCTGGCCTTGAACTTGGGATGCTCCTGCCTCAGTTTCCTAGTAACTGATATTACAGCCTGCATCAACAGGTCCAACTTGACAGAACTTTTAAATTCTGGAGCCAACAGTCTGTTGCTATGCTTGTTGAAATAGATGAAGAAAACCTAGGCTTTTCAAAGATAAGCCTTTGCCAACAACAAAGACCTCTCAAACATCTGGAAGGATCTTGAGAATTTAAAGGGGTCCTGAGCCCCCCCCCCCTCTGAGCAGTCCTGAGGAGTTTTTAGCTCTGCGTGTGGCCCAGGAGGTCACTCAGCAGTAAGACATAGCACTGTAACGCACAGAAACCACTGAAGATTAATGGAGTTTTCAAATCTCTTCTAGGGTTCCCAGAAGGGGGAAGCCCAGCTGCAGACGGACCATTCCCTAGCTTCCCATTTAATTCTACTTTTGCAGACCAGGTAGGGCATGAGCTTGATGTCGTTGGACTATTTCTAGTGGATTTTGGGCAAGGACATGTCTTCTGAGAAGACAATTCGGTGTACGGCTCAGGATGGAATCTGGATTTTAGCTAGTTGGTCATGGATACAGAATATCCTGTTTTTTTCAGTGACTAAGAGAGACTTCACTCCATTAATCTCATTTCTATTCCAGATGCCCCAAATAAGAGTGTTTCTTTAAAACAGTGAGGGAACGTGTTGTTTTTGTTGTTATTCCTCTCACATTTATTTAAACTTTGCAATCTCCTCAGAATAGACTTGTGGAGGTTTAGGATGTTAAAGCCTATATCAAACAGAACAGCATAAAGATACAGAGAAAAAGACTCTGTGTGCCCTTGAAGGTGACAAGTGAACAAGTATCCTTATTTGTCAAAACCCAGTAAGACAGCATCACTGGGACACCAGTTAAGTTGAAAAGTCCTTGCTGCACAAACGTGAGGATTTGGATCCCATTTCCAAACCAAAAACAGAAGAAGAAAATGAAATGAAAAGGGAGTGCAATGCTGTCTGTGTGTTTATAATCCTATCTCAGGAGAGAAAGAAACAGGAGATCCCCTGGGTGGGCTGCTGGCCAGCCTAGCTTAGTCCTGGAGCCCTGTCCCAGAGAGTGATGCAGATTCAAAAGCAAGGTGGACAGCTCCTGAGGAGCAATAGCTAATGATGATACTGACACATTTGCACATGTGCTTGTGTGCACGGGTGCACACACATGCTTCCATGCACATATAAACACACATACACTGAAATTATGAAGCACTCTATTAAGCATTAAGAATAAAGACATGGTCAGGAAAGATGGTTCAACAGTTAAGGGCACTGACTGCTCTTCCAGAGGACCCAGGTTCAATTCCCAGCACTTACATGGCAAATCACATGTCTGTTACTCCAGGATCTGACATACATGCAGAGACATACATGCAGGCAAAACACCAATACACATAAAATAAATAAAATAAATAATTTTTAAAAGAATATTAGCACAATGAGTAAAGAGTATATAATACATTCAGGAGGAAAATGATTTAGGATTAAATTTAGCAGCTTAATGCCAAATGGGAGTGAACTAGCCACATAATCTTTGTGGTTGGCCAAAGAAAACACGAAACTCATTTTGACATTACTGGTAAAGATGGAGATTATTGTTCCCATCTTGGTTTTGCAAAATGGGCCACTTAAGCATTGAGGTAAATTTTCATTTCCTTTGAGGAGCAACTCATGTTTCGCAATGCTTCTGTCTCACAGGAGGCTGAGCTGCACGGTAAGCCCTGGTATGCTGGCGCCTGCGACCGCAAGTCTGCGGAAGAGGCCTTGCACAGATCCAACAAGGTTTGGAGCATCTGAAAATCCCACATTGTGTCTGCGGTTCATCATTATTCTGACTAGTAATTGCTGGGGTTAGGTGCAAGGGCTATTTCCTTGTACTTTCTCCTCTCTTGGGAGCACCGCTGGCTGCTTTGTTCTTTCATCTCCTTTCTGTTTGTCTTCAATTTCAAGCCTCCAGGGGGTCCACTACCCCTCAAACAATAGAGAGAAGGGGGGCAGGGAGGTCTGGGGAAAACTTGATGCTGCAGGAGCTCAGCCTTGGAGCGAGGGAAGACAGGCTATTTTGAACCAACTCGTGGGACTTAGGATATGGATAAAGGCAGAAGACACTACCTGGGAATATCTTTTGAGAGCTCAACATTGGGAACTGATGGGACAATGGATTAAAGTTTCCTTTTCACTTCCTCTGTTCTCCCATTAAAAAAACAAAACAAAACAAAAAACAAACAAACAAACAAAAAAACCTCAAATCCCTGTCAAAATGTCACCAATCAGCTGGTGAGGGTTCTTTGTTCTGCCTAGACAGAAATGTCAGTAGATCAGAAGGCCTTCTAAGCTGTCTCCAACAAGTTAAAGTTTTCCTCAGTTTTTGCTTCTTTCTTGTTCAGCCCACTCTAGTTAGGGAAAAAAATGACCCCCTTTTTGGGGCCCAGTACAGCACACCAGGGAAGATGGCCTTGGAGAGAGACTGGCTTGGGAAGACGGTGTGTTTTGGAGTGGCCACAGCCTGTTTGTATGGGCCAATCACATCCTTGCGTTCTTATGACTCACAGTCATTGAACTTGTGTTTTGAACCAACCGCTGTCTACCTCCTTAGCGAGCGCTTCGCCAAGGTGGCAATGGTTGCAGGGCTGCCAAGAGGTTGGTGAGGTTCACCCTTGCTGCTGCTGTCTCAGTGAACCCTGGTTGACTCCGCAGCCTTTGGAGTCCCGACAGTCAGCTGCAAGATTTTCAGAGTTGTCCTCAGGGTTCTGTCACTCTTGGGTGTCATCACGGTCTGGCCCACTCTGCTGCAGTCCAGTTTAAATGCCGTGGCTGTCCCCATGGCTTACTTGGGTCACATATTAAATTTATTAGACCTTATTTAGTCCCTGGAAACCTTGTGAATTTATTATTCCTTTGTTTCTGAGATAGGTCTTTTTGTTTTTTTCTTCAAATTCCTTCCTAAGGCTGAACACCAATTTTTGCATTTCTTCTTTCTATCTTAGGTCATGTTTTGTCTATAATATTGTTAAATGTATGATTCTAAGCTATTTTAATAAAATATTTAATACACATTGAATTTTTTTATAGTTTTTCTACTTTAAAATAAATCGAAGTGAGCATTCTCTTCAGCTAAAAGCTTGAATTCCCAGCTTTTACTTTTTTTTTTTAAAAAATTATTTATTTATTTTATGTACATGAGTACGCTGTAGCTGTCTTCAGACACACCAGAAAGGGGCATCAGATTCCATTACAGATGGTTGTAAGCCACCATGTGGTTGATGGGAATTGAACTCAGGACCTTTGGAAGAGCAATCAGTGCTCTTAACCATTGAGCCATCTCTCCAGTCCCAGCTTCTACTTTCTTACAGTATAGATTTTTACTTAAGGAACTTGCAAACATGGGCTGTAGCTCGAAGACTCTCTGTTTGATCTTACCGTGTCTTTTCCATGTTTCTAAACCCAGCAAGCACAGTACCTCAGTTAGCACATTAAATGCTAGCACTGACTTCACTCAAGTTTGTTTAAGAGTCTGTTTTAATAAACAGTATTCTTGGAAAATAATAAAACAAATGCTAACCAAGTACAAAAACATGGAGCTAAATAATATCTGAAAATGATAAACCACTCTTCACAAACTGATTTCTAGTGTAAGGAAATATAACTAACACTATCACTATGTTTCACTTAAACAGGATGGATCATTTCTTATTCGGAAAAGCTCTGGCCATGATTCTAAGCAGCCTTACACACTAGTTGCATTCTTTAACAAGCGGGTATATAATATTCCTGTACGGTTTATTGAAGCAACCAAACAATATGCTTTGGGAAAGAAGAAAAATGGTGAAGAGGTTAGTAGCCTTTAATTCTCTATTATCTTTTTTCTTATTTAACACGTCATAATTGTCCCTGTGGACCTAAAACTCCTAGCCCATGCCTTAACTCATCCTCTGATACAGGATTGTGGAAAGTACACTGGGCTGGCTGGTAACTCTCTTAACTCGCTCTATCTCTGTATGCATCAGTGCAGTATCTTTAGGTGCCAGAGATAAAGGGAAAGAGTGCAAAAGTACTTGGCCTTAGGGTTGTATGTATGCCATAAGTAGAACAGAAGATGAAATGCCATGGTTTAAAATAGTATATAACGTAGTATATGATGCACATTGTATAATAGTATATCCTGTGGGAAGTCAGAAAAAAATGTGATATCTATGCTAGTATTTTTGTTTAACTTTTAAATTACATGTTTGTGTGTATGGTGTGCATGTTGTTGGGGGTATGTGGGTGCCCAACGCTACTTCTCAGGAGTCTTTCTTGATTGCTCTCTATCTTACTGCTTGAAGCAGAGTCTTTTGATTGAAGATGGCTACTCTAGCTAGCCACTTGTTCTGGGGATCCCCTGGATCTGTCTTCTGAGTACTAGACTTACATGCAGGCCACTATGTCCACCAGCATTTTTATGGGCGCTGGGGATCTGAACTCCCAGATTTTTGCTTGCATAGCATGGCATTGAGCCATCTCTTCATCTCCTATTTCCACCTAGTGAGGGAAGTCTGATATAATTATTAGTCCAAGAAAAACCTATATATGAAAGTGGAAATGCCAAAGCCAATTAAAGTTGTAAGAATCAAGGTCATGAACTAGCGTTCCCAAATCAAAGCCTAGGAACTCAACCCTGGTACTGAGCTAGATGACCAGGGAAGTACTTGAGAATTCAGAACTTGACCTGAAACATTAGGCTATAATTCTTGGGCCAAGATGAGCTTATGTAATGAAAATATATATGCCTTAAATAACCACCAGAAATGTCATTAATTAGGAGCAAAGTGACAGCTCAGTATCTGTTTAGCTAGCCTGTTCCCATAAAGGAATCGTGGGGTGTGACTTAGAATACCCATTGTCTTTGTCAATGTTGTCACTGTGAGGTGACACTATGTATGACCAAGGCAACTCTTATAAAGGAAAGCATTTAACTGGGGGCTTGCTTAAAGTTTCAGAGGTTTAGTGCATTATCACTGTGGTGGGGAGCATGGCCGCAGGAACAGTAACCATGAGCTACAGCCGAATCTGCAGGCAAAGCGAGCAACACCAAGCCTAGTGTGGGCTTTTGAAATCTCAAAGCCCACCATGGTGACACACTTCCTCCAACAAGTCCACACCTCCTGGCCTTTTCAAATAGTGCCATTTCCTTATGACTAAGCATCCACATGCACGTTCCTAAGGGTATTAATCTTATTCAAACCACCACACCCATGAATGGCCAGAAAGGAATACTTACTCTCACCTTTAATGATGGGTTGGATTTGAATCCATGGAATGAAAGATGGAGGAAGGAAAAAAGAAAAAAATATAGAAAAGATGGTTTAAACAAAGAAAGGAGCACAAACAGGGTTCTAATGAAGAGAAACCTTAGGAGTAAGCGTGGTAGCACTTACCTGAAGGCCAACGTTTGGGAAGATGAGGTTAGAAGATTGTGAGTTCAAATCCAGTTTAAAGTGAGACCACTCAAATTTTAAAATGGAAGAAGGAAAGAAGGAGGGAGGGAGGGAGGGAGGGAGGGAGGGAGGGAGGGAGAAACAAAGAGAGGGAGGTAAGGAGGAAGGAAGAGATGGAGGGGAAGGAAGGAGCATAATTAAAAGGTATGTTCAAAGGGAGCTAGACCTTTCCTAAGCCAGTATTGTTGGAAACAAATCATAATGCATCCTTCTTTTCTATTACTGAGGCCTGGCTATGTCTTGTTCACTGTGCTTTCCAGACATGGAGCACAATGGCTTACTTTAGTGGATGCTGCATGAACAAATTCCACTGTTAGCTGAATAGTTATAGGCAAGATATCTTGTTTTCAAAAAACAAAAATGTGGTTAAGACACACAGATCACAATACTAGCATAGACCTCCTGGTTATGTTTAGGTTACAGCTGGGCATACAGCATCATTATATAATCCCATCAACAATATATGAGCACTCAACACCCTCTCCTCCCAGCACTGGTTACTTATTATTTCTGGGTTTTTTTGTTATAGTAGCCATCTTAATGGATGCGTCATGGTACCTCATTCACATTCTTCCGATGATTGGTGTTCTCAGCATCTCTTTATATGTTTATTGGCCATGTATACATCATCTGTGCAGAAATGTTTATCCCACTCCTTTGTTCGCCTTCCAATCAAGTATTCTTGTTCTTGCTGTTGAGTTTGCCTCTGCCTCCCTGGGATTACAGTTGTGTGCCACCACGGCGACTCTGAGTTTGGGAATGTAGGAACATATTCCCCTCATTACTAGCTTTACCTTTTAACTGTTGATTTTGTTCTCTGACAGACAAACAGTTTGAATTGTATGTAGCCTCATTTATGTAACTGGCTTCATTGCCTGTGTTCTTGTGTCACATCCAGAAAAATCATTGCAAATCCAATGTCATAACGTTTTCCCTCTGTGTTTTCTTCTAGGGTTTTTATAGCTTGAGGCTTTAAATAAAGTCTCAAGTAATTAGAAAAAAAAAACAACTCTTTCCTGAGTTGTTTTGAGAACACTAATCTAGAGCAGAATTGCATTTCACTTAAAAAATTGTCATTAAATAACTGTTCTAGTTTACTCCCCAGTCCTTTAGTTTCCAATTGCATTTAGCTTCATAGCACCCTGTGCTGCTCGCTGGTTCTACTTCTGCCTTCAGGGTATTCAGGGATCTTTGTGCAAAGGTCACAAGCTTATCAGGGAGGATGGGTTTGCAGGATCTCTGGCAGCTGGAGTGCAGGAGAGAAACAGCCTTCTCTGAGACAGTTTTCAGTAAAACAGCTCTCCTTTATTAGGGGTAACAATATAGAAATTTTTGGGAGTGGGTAGGAGGTTTTCAGGTGAGTGTACCTTATTGGTTGTTGGGAATGCTTCATTTGCATGAAGAGGAATTCCAAGTGCTTGCTGGACGTGTCCTTGTAGGGAGAGAGGAAGTTAAACCTATAATTTGGCCACCAGGCTACGTGACTACCTCAAGTAGGGCAGAAGTAGGGTTGTACAGGCTACGTTCATGCAGATCCAGAGGAGCAGGGAACAGTCCTGACTCCTGCTTGCCTTAGGATGAGATTTTTGTGATTCGGACACTTCTTGACCTCACTCTTGCTCAGGACTGGCTCCCCTAGTCACCCAGCTTTCCAGCCCCACCCTGTACCAAATAACCAGAATGAATGTATCATTGTATTTATCAGAAAGAGTTTTACTGGCAATAGTAAGAGGATTGGGTGATCGGAGGACTCAAGATAAACTTACAGGTCCCTGCCCGTAAAACTTACAGCTTCCCTCTGCTTGTAAAGACTCCATTCCTGCTGGAAACTTGATCTTAAAAGTCTCTTTTAGAAGGTTCTTTAATCATAGTCAGTGTTAGGAAATAATAGCGAAGCTGACAGAACAGACCCAGGAGTTGCTTCATTTCCTTATCTTCTCAGGGTGTAGCTCACCTTCAAAGGCAGGCAAATGGGGGGCTAGGAGCTGTCCCATTCACAGGTCCTGAAAATTTCTTATATGAACTGAACTCTCAGAGAGACTGGGAATTTCCTTGCCCCCTCCTCCCCCCCAAAAAATCCACACCACTCAACAAGAATTCCTTTGGTTCCTAAGAACCTTCTTCTCTACCTCAGAATTAATAAGTCGACACTTCACTCCATTCTCAGCATAACTAGCCCCTGGGCTGAAATGTGTAATAGATTATTTATTATAAAGGTCTCTGGCAATGCTGAAAATCAACTTTAAAAATCTCCTTCAAGATTCGTGACACCATGAGGAAAGCAACAATACAACCAACCAGAGCCCCAGGGTCTAAACCACCAGCCTGGGAGTGCTTAGGGAGGGACCCATGGCTCCAGCTATATATGCAAAGGAGCTATATATAAGTGGGAGAAGAGATCCTTGGTCCCAGTGAAGGCTGAACGTGTGGGGGTGGATATTCGAGGGTGGGGAGGTGAGGTATGGGGGAGGGTGGGTGGGGTACACCAACGTGGAGGCAGAAGGAGGGGGGAAGGGATAGTGAGTTCCTGGGAGGGAGGGGGGAAAATGGGGTAAGGAGAGAACATCTGAAATGTAAATAAAATTTCCAATAAAAAAAAAAAAAAAAATCTCCTTCAAATAATTTGTAAGAAAACATGATGTTTTCAATATACTGAACACAAAACAGGAAAATGATAATTTGGGCTATCTAATACCAACTATGCATGTTTTTAAAGATTGTTTCTCTACTTCTATTTGTGTATAGTGTGTGTGTGTGTGTGTGTGTGTGTGTGTGTGTAGCCAGTAAGTAGCCAGTTAATCAATTGTTTACCTTTTCTTGCAGTTGTCTTGGCTTGCACAGTACAGTAATCTCATAGCTTTGAAGACTGCTCTACTTTATTGGCCATGAGATGTTGAGCTATCAACCAGTTGTTTTCTGTACATATGTGGAAATCTCAAATATACTGAGTTAATATGAAGATAAATAAAGATAACTGGGGGAAAGCAACAACTACATGAACCCCAGTTCATCTTTTACTTAAAGCACAAATGTGCTTGGTCAACTCTACTTTCTGTCTTAAATGATTCCACCTCAAATCAAATCTTTTGTTTCTCGAGTTCAGAACTCACCTTTTTAAAACTAGGAATTCATCATCAAAGAGCTTGTATTAGCTCATTTCCTAGGCTTTCTTTTTCAAACTTTCCTGACTGCATTTGCCTTGACAAGATTCTGTGCCTGCTTCCCCCCCTCATCCCCCACCCCTATCCCCACCCCGCTTTCCCCTCACCACCACCCCTCACCCCCCACCCCACCCCCACCCCCGCCTGCCACGAGAATGTATCAGGGCAGGGCTTTCTCACAGAGGAATTCCACTGGTAATTATAAGAGCACAAGTGACTGCCTCAGGGGAGGGAGTAAAGGTGAAAGGATCTGAAAGCCCCTACCACATGCCTCTCCTCCCAGACACTAAAACACAACTGTATTCATTGAGAAGTTGTCCAGTATTATGAACATATTGTTATTCAACGTGGAGATCTCTGAAGTCACCCAAACAATCAATAAATTTTTAAATTTCTTTGTTTCCACATAGCTATCTTACTTAACAGGTTAAAGGACACAATGAAGTCAATAGATACCAATTCCATAAACCATGCAACTATTGCAGACCAATTACTTTAAAAATGATACATGTACTTATTGATGACTATGCACTTTTGTACGCCTAATGCATTTTGTTTCGAGATCTGTGTTATAGTCCTTTAATCTTTCATTTAAAACTTGGATCATTTTCAAAGCAAACTTTCTGACATCCTTGAATGAGACTTATAGACATAGGACATTCTAATATAGAAAGAGTAACACATATGGTGAGAATATAGCAGAAAACTTCATTATTACTTTGGCACTTCTAAGTTTACAAGCAGCCAAGTGTAGTTAGAAATAAGAGGGCTCATAAAGGTCCCCTTTCCTGTTCAGAAAAGAAAACAAAAATATGAATATCTAGGAAATAAGTTTTCTAGTACTGAATCCTGAAAAACTTATTATATTGTTGTGTTTCAGTTTGCTTCCATCACCATAACAAAAATACCTATCATAATCAGCTTATAAAGATGAAAAGTTTATTTTGGACTCAGTTTCGAAGGTCTTAGTCAACAGTAGATTGGCCCCCTTGTTTTTGACCCCATGGTGAGTTACTAAATCACAGCAGAGTGAGATCACTCATAAGGAGGGAGGGCCAAGGTTTCATGATCCCTCCAAGGATGCATCCAGAATGAACTAAAGACTTCCCATGAGGCTTGCTTCTTAAAGGTTCCACTAAGTTAACATAGTGGCACTATGTGAGCCTGGGCTTTTGGGAGATTGTCAAGATTTGGGTAGCATTGAAGATAATTTGTGTTTTCTGAGGTATATAAAGAAGTCTATCACATGGCAGTTTCATGTTTGACAATAAGAAGCAATTTTTAAATTATTTATGCTTTTTCTTTTGGATTTTCAAGACAGGGTTTCAAGACAGGTGGCTGTTCTGGAAGTCACTCTGTAGACCACGCTAGGCCTGAACTCAGGGGTCATCCTGTCTCTGCCTCCCAAGGGCTGGGGTTAAAGTCATGCGCCACCACACCTGGCTCAGAAGCAAATATTTAAAAGCATTTAGCAAAACATTTAAATAAATATTACATCATAATAAGTAACTTGTGTAGGAGTAATTAAAGCTGTTCATGTGGCTTTGGACTTACTGAATATAGGAAGGTCCAGAGCCTACCACCCTGCAAGGTCCAGCCTTTGTTAAAATAGATGGACACTTCTGAGCAGGGTGTCAATTGAGCCCCAATAACCGTAAACAACTTGAGAGAGTGGGGGGTAGATTAGGGGCGGAGAGGGGGCATGGAGAGATCATAAACAGAAACTGACCCGCCATGTTTTCCTTCTCTAGTACTTTGGAAGTGTTGTGGAGATCATCAAGAATCACCAGCACAACCCCCTGGTTCTTATTGACAGTCAGAATAACACAAAAGATTCCACGAGACTGAAATATGCTGTGAAGGTTTCATAACGAAAGAGACAGCAAGACATCCAGACGTTTCCCCCGTTTCTTCTCTTGAGAAAACTTTATATTCTGGCTATGAATCATCAGCAATAAAGAGAGAAAAGATGAATGAAGCCACTGAGACTTCATGAATGAATGAATCCACTCCTTCATAAGATGTTCACACAAGCTTTTCTATTGCTGACCTGACGAGTAATCGCTGAGGAAGTTCGGTTATTATGCTACTAATATTGTCTAAATAAATGTATTTAAAAGAAACAGGTTAATGCATTTTCAGTGATATAAGAAAACAATGCTGTATTTTTTAACTAAGAAAATTATACTCTTGAATACAACAAAGTTGCTGGGAATTTAGCCCCTCCCAGCAATCACTGTGCCTGAGTGTAGTGAGGCTGTCTCCTGCTGATGCTTGACAATTAAGTCTTAGTGAAAGTTTTTGCTTTTCTTTTTGAGCAGAAAAAAAGAGGTAAAAACAGGGTCTCACTATGTAGCTCTGGCTGTCCTGGAACTCACTACTGTAGACCAGCTGGCCTCAAACTCACAGAATCCCTCTGCCTCTGCCTCTCAAGTGCTGGGATTAAAGGCGTGTACCACCACTGCCGGCTTTAGTTAAACCGATAATGTGTAGATTAAAATGTTAAAGGTAATGAGTGGCAGATAAAGCATCGGTGTGGGGTGGGGAGGGAGCAGATCTTTTTATGTGGCTTGTGTCCACAGAGACGTATACAGGAATGAACTTTCTAGTTCTTCTGCTGGACTGTTGTTAGCTTTGCCTTTTGGAAATAACCATTCTCTCTTTTGCTGAGTGTCTCTAGACCGAGGCCTTACTTGGTATGAGTTTGGAAATGAGATGGTAGACCAAATGGAAAAACCAGCTGCTAGAAAAATACTCCGGAAAACTCAGCAGGCAAACAGGTATTGATGAATACAAAGGATTCCATGAGTGATTTTAGAACTGGACTGAATTTAAAATGACTTTCAGATGGTGTATAACTCAACCTCTACTTAGAGGTGAGGTTACATAGCAAAAATGTAATTTTCGCTCCCTGAAGTTTAGTTGCAATGAATGCATCTGGCAGTAGCTGTCGTCTAAGCACAGGGTGAGACGGTATTGGCCTCAGAGCTAGGCCGTCTATCTACTACTTCCTGGTATACTGTTAGGTATGCTTCTTATCCCGTTAGCATCCATTTTTACATTTGTGAAACTTCTTTCTAGTAATGACACAAGAATGAACAAAGCTTCTTTTTTTATATACACATACAACTTATGCCTATACTCTTGGCCACCTAGCTAAAATCTCATTTGTAAGAATAAAAACTGATCCACGAACAACTCTTCAAATATATCTGCTTAAAACTTCCTGTGGACATTTATTTTGATTCCATGTCAGGAAGACTCCTAAGGTTTTTCTCTGTATCTGTGGGTTTTAATTTTTTTTTTTTTTAGAAGCTACAAAGTTAACCATTCTCTTTGCCCAAGAAGAAAAGTGCATTTAAGTACATACACCAAAACCTATCAGTTTTCTTGAGGTTCCTGAACCCCCTTTCTATGGACCAAACACCCTAAGAGCTAAGACCTATGATTCATATCCTTCTTAAACTTTACTATATCAAAATGGCTGAAATACTGTACACTAAAGACCTGAACATCATTTCTCCACTGAGTGAGAGGCAGATTCTGATGGGGATACTGATGGGAATTCCTACAAGGGCTCACCAGGGATGTTTCAAATACAATCCCAGCCTCTGTGGTCACAGACTGTGTGAATGTGGCACGCCCATCCATCAAATGGAGATGGTAATGCAATTTATCTTACAAGACTGTTCCAAGAGTGTATTAAAATTGTAAAACAATCAGGAGTGTGAATTATCACCCGTCACTGAGCCTACCGTGTGCCAGGTGGTATATATGTCAGGCCCAGGAAGTGTAGTGATAAATCATCTTATGTTTTTGGAAGTACCCAAATAACCTCCCAGGTATTTCAATTCAGTGTTCTCACCTTATAAAAGCATCAAACAGGATTTTTAATCTCGGAATTACTGTTTTTAAAAGGATATCCACTAATAAGATAAACTTCAAAGGGAAAATTAACTAAAATAAAAATACTAACAAACACTTGTTACCTTAATTATGTCTTATCCTTTCCCCTGCAAAACATTTTTTAAAAATCTTACCACTTTCTGCTTCTTATTCATAAGTAGGCCATTTAGACCTAGATTGAAATCCTGCTGCTATATATTCTCCGACAAGTTATCAATGAGTTTGTTGTTTCTCACGGCTTTGAAGGTTTTTATGAGGGAATCAAAATCCCTGGAACAAAGTCAGTTCTTAAAATATGAGGTCATCACAGATAAAGGTCCAAAGTAACCCAAGGGGAAGTCTTGAGTAAAGGACACAATTCAAAGGCATCACCAATAACCTCCTGTGGAGACAGATGTTAAAGAACAGTAGTGAAGAGGGATGGATAAAACAGGAGGGAAGGTCTGAGGAATAACACCAGGGGAGTTAGCTGACTACATGTGGACAGCAGAGGAGAGAGCCACTGCAGAGGAGAGCACTGCCTGGGGACTCCCATGTTCCAAACATGGATGGTTTAAAGAATGAAGTCCTCTGACGATGTGGAGAAATGTCACCTTCAGAGGTGACTCATTCAACATTCATAGCCACACAGTATTCAGAGAGGAGTCTCAAGGGGAATTCTTAGAGCAGAAAGAGTCAGAATACTTCCATCCCTGTGTGCAGACTTGCCAATAGGAGGAAAGCTGCTGTGCTGGTCTGAAGAGAAATTTAGAAGGTCTCCCCACCACCCCCTCTCTGTCTTAGTGTTTTCTGAAGAAGTTGTTGTTTTCGGACAGTAAAAGAATGCAGCTGTGAATGGAGGCAGTCTGCCACTGGATAAGCCAGACTGACTCTGCTCAGACTCCACACTAGTGCGTCACTATCAAAGAGGGAAGTAGAGGAAAGTTGTGTAGAGAAAGGCACCCCAGGCTTTCAAAGTCATACAATAATTTTGAGACTCATTTATACTGTTGTGTGTGTCACTGCTGTGTGTGAAGATTGATGAACTGTATTTGTTTTGCAGATCAATGTGTTGTTCCATCCAACTGGTAATTCCATTTGTCACTAAATGGACTGTCACACACATGTGTGTAGAAGTCTTAGTGTGGATATGTTTTCATTTCTCTTTGGTAAGCACACAGGAAGGTAAATGTGGGTCATGTGAAAGTTGTATATTTTGCTTTATAAGAAATTGCTAGGGTATTTCCAAAATGGATGTGCCACAGAACAGGCAATGTGTTCACTTGCTTCATACCCTAATCAATACTCAATATTAATAGTCTTTTTTATTTCAGCCATTCTACTAAGGACTTAGTTGTATCGCATTGTGACCATAATTAGCACTTTCTTAGTGACTAATGACACTGACCATTTTTTCATGTGTATATCTTCATTTATATAGTTTATTCAAATGCTTTGTCTACTTTAATATTAGTCTTTTGTTCCCCTTTGGTTTTGTTTTGTTTCAAGACAGGGGTTTCTCTGTGTAGCCCTGGCTGTCCTGGAACTCACTTTTACAGACCAGGTTGGCCTTGAACTCACAGACATCCACCTGCCTCTGACTCCTGAATGCTGGGGTTAAAGGCATGTGCCACCACTGCCTGACAATATTGAGTTTTATGTATGTATGTATGTATGTATGTATGTATGTATGTATGTATTGAGGAAGGGTCTCATATGTCATCCTGGCTGACCTGAAAGTTTCTGTATGGATAAAGCTGGCCTCAAACTCATAGATATCCACCTGCCTCTGTCTCCCAAGTGCCGGATTCCATGTCCTGTCCAATATTGAGTTGCTTTTAATAAATGCCATGAATACTTTATATTTTCTGGATATAAGTACCTTGGCAGGTATATATTCTATGCTTATTTTATTTTGCCTTCCTGTAGTAAACTTGAGATAATTGTGAAACAACACCCATTTCATAATGCTGAATTTGATTTACTAATATAGCATTAAGGATTTTTGCATATATGTTCATAAGAGACACTAGTTTTCTTAAAGTTTGTTGTTGTTGTTGTTTGGTTTTTTTTGACAAACAACAGGGTTTCTCTATGTAGCCCCGGCTGTCCTAGAACTCACTCTGTAGACCAGGCTGAACTCAGAGAGATCCCAAATTCTCTGGTTAGACTGAGCCACCATTGCCAGCTTCTTTATATCAAGTTTTCTATCAGTGTTAATGTTAAACCCATTGATTGGACAAGAAAAAGTTCCTCTCTCCGTTTTCTAGCAATTTCTGCAATACCAATGGATGTGTTGCTTCTGATACTATTTCTCACTAACCAGCAAAGCCATCTGGCTTGAGGCTTGTGTGTTGTGAATAACAAGATTAATTTCTCTCAGAGACATGGAATAGTCTTTTGTGTGTGTGTTGCTAATTTGTGTTTTCTAAGTAGTTACCTATATCAAGTGGGATACAAAAAGTTGGTGATATTCTAATACAATTTTTAAAATATGTAGTAATATCCCCCTTTTTCCTGGAAATCTTATTTTCTATTTTCTAAAGGTTCATCAATCTTGTCTTTCCAGAGGGCTGGGATTGTTTTTAGCAGTTTTCTCTGATATTTCTTTTGCAGTTGTTGACTTCCACAAATAGCTTTACTATTATTTCCCCTTTCTACTTGTTTTTGGTGTAATTTACTCCTTTACACATTGTTAAGATGGAAGCGTAGGGGATTTAATCTGATGTTAGGACATGATTGTCTCATTTTCATTTACTTCTAAGTATTTCCCAATGACTCATGTGATACCTTCTGTCACCTATGGAGTAATCAGAACAGTGCTGAGGAGAGTTACTCTACCATACTGGAAGGCAACTGAGCATCATGTTCACAGTAAAGTGCTGGATGCAAAGTATTAGCCATTTAGAACCCTGTATCTACTGGGCAGTGGTGGCTCACTCCTCTAATCGCAGCACTCAAGAGGCAGAGAGGCAGGCAGATCTCTAAGTTCCAGGACAGCCAGGGCTACATAGAGAAAACACAAAACAAAAGAAGAATCCTATTTCTGGCACAACTATCTCCTCTCAAAGGAAAGAAAAATAAAGATATTCACAGGTAAGTGAAAACACGGTGTGGCTGACAGATGTTGTACCAGAGCTGGAGAGATAGATGCTCAGTCCAGAAAGTGTTTGCCAGACAGGCAAGGACTTGAGTTCATCCCCAGAAGAACCCAGATTTTTTGTTTTTTCAAACCCAGGTGAGATATGGTGCTGGTGTGAAATCCCAGCACAGGGGAAGTAGAAACCAGTGAATTCCAGGCCACAGACGTCTCAGAAAAAAGTGACATAGTTTGAGGAACAGCCCCCACGTTTGTCCTCTAACCTCTACATAAATGAGCATGAACACACACCTGTATGCACCCATATCATCTGCATACAAATGCTCACTCATACCAATCCATGCACATAGAGATACTCTAAACACACACACACACACACAAGAAGTCTGCATTCGCTTTCTACTACACTGTGATAAATATCATAGACAAATCAACTCATAAGGAGGAGGAAATTATTGTCCACTTGGTCCTGTGGCCGTGGTAAGGCAGACAGGCACACTGTCAGGACTGAAGCATGTGGTGGAAGAAAGCTGGAGAGGGGTGGAGCCCTTCAAGTCTCTTCTCCCCAGTGACCTAACTTCTTTCTGCTATCCCTAAACATACCATCACCTCCCAGCAGAGCCACGAGTTGCTCATAGAACCTTTAGCACATCGCCTTGAGGGGACAATTCCAGATCCAAACTGTACCACAGTCTTTCAGGCTGAAAGGGACAATGGAAAGAAATTAAACCTACCCAAAGGAATGAAAAATGACCCACAAGTATACACACACACCCACACACCCCAATGTAAGCACACTTTTCTTTGTAAGGTTCTTTTTCCTCTCCTGACTTGAGACAACTCCAAAAAACCAAATATAAATCTACAGAGATACACAATTTACTGATGCATTTTGTAACAAGGATAGCATGAGAAGTGATTAAGCTGCAGAAAGCAAATGTTCTGTTACTGAAACTGAAATTGATCTGAACTTGGTGATATAGGTCAGGCCTATAACCTCCTGAATGAAAAATTCTACGTTTTGTAAGAGTATAGTTTTGTTTCTTTGGATGCCATATCTATGAGACATTTGCTTAAGAAAAATCACAGATTATTTTCCTGTTTTTCTTGTTTTACACTTCTTGCTTACATTTAAATCGAGGACTGTGTAGTGACAGATTTTGCCCTTTACTCTTTGGACTATGCTTCAGATTGTAAAGTCTCTCATTTTCAAGTTTGTTGATTCTTCTACCAGATTAAACCTCCTTTTAAGATGCTAGTATTTGGCTTTGAGTCCAAATATTTCATGAGAGATTTTTAAAAAAAAATATTTATTATACATATCGGATAAGGAATTACATTCTCCTCAACTCTTTGAATCGGTTTCAGTTTTGAACATACTTAACGCTGCTCGTCACTTATCTGACACATACTTAACGCTGCTCGTCACTTATCTGACACACTTTTCAAGGGTTTCTAGTATAGGCTTTCCCATGACCACATTTTTATTTCTGTATTTCATAATTTTGAGTTGAAACTGGGTATTTTATGTAATGCTTTGCACCTGGACTTTTCTGCCTATCATCTTACAGACACACAGACACACACAACCTCAGATGTGCTACTTTGTTGTGACTTGGCTGAGCTGAATTAGAAGTCTAGTTCTGCCTCAGATGTTACTATTAAAAGATTTTTTAAGTTTTACTTTCTCAGTTGTTCTTGAATCTGCACGTTTAGTGGTCATCCCTCTGCATCTGTGAGGTTTAAACTGTTTGTCACAAAACCCATGTGTCTTTAAGACAGTTCTCAACTGCTTTTTGAGTTTACTGATTTGCCTGTGTTCATCCAGAAACTTGCAAGCCAGAATCCCTCTGGTCACTCCTTCAAAGTTATAGGCTGTACGTTAACTGATTGGTTTTCTCCAGGTGGTCACTTTCTCAGATCCTATCCTTAAAACTCCTATGTGGTACCTGTTAGTATGACCCACAACTGTTGGCTTTCCCTACCCTTCTGATTGTTGTTTTTAGCAGTATTCTTGCGTAGGAACTGCTCTTGTTCTGAATACAGAAAAGACCTGTGATTGTTTTAAGGCATCACTTTGACTGAAATAAAGACTACCTTGAGAACTCAACTGTGTGTGTAAGGGTTATTTTCCAAAGGGGGGAAAAAAAAGATGGAGTAGGTGGGCATGGGACATGCTGTCTGTCCCTCCAAATCTAGGACAGTCCTAAGTCCTTGGACGTCAGAACTCCTAGCTCTCTAGCCTTTAGATGTTAAAAGTGCCCTAATTCTCAGGTTTTGATCTTGGACTGAAGAAACACAGCAATTCACAGGTTTGGGTTCTTGTTCTGGGCCACATTACCAGTTGTCTTTGAGTCTCTAGTCTGCAAGCTGCCTATTTATAAGGCTTCCCAGACTCCCTTATTGCAGGGGTCAGCACATCTAACAGAAGTCAAATACCTTGTGTTAGTTCCACCTATGGCGAACCAAATAGACTCAACTAGGCAATAGGCTATTCTTTGATGCTCTAACACTCTTCTGAACATCTTTGCTTATGGAACTACAGGTTGAGGAAGGAGTTGCAGGCAGGGCAAAACGGAGGAAAATGCAGTCAGTGGAGTATAGTTGCCCACTGAGAAATATTATTTCTTAGACTAGTTTTTCCTTTAGATGAGTCATGTAGTCTATTTTGTGCCCTTTTCTAAAAATGAGTCTGTTCCTTTATATATGTGGTTCTAAAATCCAACTCTCAGTGCACATCTTACAATTTTGAAGATATTTATCTTCAATATTGCCCTTCATTAAATCTGTACCTTCATTTTGCTTTTCTTAAAGTCACATATATATGGACATTTTGCCTGCATGTATATCTGTGCACACATGCAGTGTCCTTGAAGAGGAGTCAGAACCCATGGAACTGGAGTTATTACAAAGGATTGTGAGCCAACACATGGATGTTGGGATCTGAAGCTGGGTCCTCTGTAAAAGCAGCAAGTGCTCTTAAACCACTGAGCCAGCCCCTGACGTATATTTGGACTGTTGGGATAGCCTTTTCTCTCCTTGACACAGAAGAGAATCGACTTTATTATGGATCTATTCATAACAACAAAGTTCCTAAAGATCAAAAGCTTTCCCAGCAAAGCCAAGGACATGTTATGCTACATATGAACTTTTTCAAAGTTCAAATATTAACTTCTGAAGAAAATGGAAGTCCCATATTTATTCTGTAGTCTTCTCATACATTAAAAAGACAAAAGGGAGGGAGAGATTTCCCATTAGAATTTCCATTAGATTGTAGCTCAGTTTAAAAAAAAAAGAAAAAGAAACTCTCATGTAAACATAAGCTTAAGTTTAATTGAAGAAAAATTCAGTAACAATGAACAAGGAAATTAACAATGCTTACTGTTCTTTAAACATCATGTACATTATTAATATATACTGTGTATTTTCAATCAATTCCACTCAGGCTCAATTCAAGAAACACAATTATAACAGGTTTTATACAAAAAATACTCCACTAAGAAAGTAGATAAACTGCACAAAAACAAGAACAAGTATAATGTGCATAGCAATATAGTTTGAAGCATCTATTTATGGCTTTGTTTAAATCAAAACTATTAGGGGAATGGGCCCACTTAGGACCTACTGTTACAGTTGGCATGTGTAAACGGTTCACATCATTTTTAGGCACTTGCTAACAATAGGTTTAATCCCTGAAAAAAATTAAATTTATGTCCCCAACCAAAAGACAAAAGGTCAGAAATAAAAACCAATAAAATAACATGGGTACAGTCTTTTTTTTTTTTTTTTTTAAATCACCCATTTTTATTAATGCATGCAGAGAACTAAAATGAAAATACTTTTGTGTCATAAACTTCTTGTGCAAATTTACATAATCAAGTACAAAAATATGTACATTTTGTTATATACAAAAAAAGCCCTGAAGTTTTGATCCAATCAATGAAAATGTCATTAACATGTATAGTAACAACAAAAAAATTACATAAAACATCATCTTCTAATATAACTTCATTATCCATTAAGACAAAAAATGATGCAAATATGGTAAATTGATTGTTATGAAAATATCCATTTTGAAATTGTTGGGTATGTCTCTTAGGAATTTTTCAAGTTTTATGAACTGCTACTGAGTCCATCGTTAATGCTTGCTTCTCTATTTCCAAACACCAACTGTTAACACTATTTCGGGTTGTTGGTCATCCTGAAAATGGTCTAGCTTAATGTGGACATGTTTAGGTAAGAACAGTAATTAAACACAAGCAAAAATATAATCTGCTTTGTTAACCTTGCTTCAAAATATTATCTCTGTAAAAATAGTTTTAATTCTCAAGAAAAGCCATTCTCTTTGAAGTGCTTTATGTTCTCTCTGTTCATTTTGAGGGAATGCCAACCAAGGGAGGTAAAAAAGTTATTTGGTTGTGGACACTTCCAATCAGATAAGCATAGTTCTATGCAAGGGGATCACTGGAAAATAGGACCAAATTGAGGAAAACGTTGAAGTTCATGGATTTTAGACAAAGCTTGTTTCTCCTCTGGAGACTGCCTCATCTACTGTAGTGATGGAGACAGCCACAGGAAAAGACAATCATCTTGAGAGGGCATTCCAATTAGATACAGAGCAGAGGAACAGCAACAAGATTTACTTGCTCCAAACTCTTCAAGCATTATTTCAAGTTTAACTACAGTCCAGCAAGATGCAGCTTCAAAGAAACTTAATACCTTTCAAATGTACTATGATAAAAAGTAACTTTATCTAAGCTCAGTCCATCTTTACAAGTAGTAGGAAACCATTTGTGAGAAGGTTCTCCACCTCCAGAGAAACTCTTGTCACCTCTATAAGGCTGGTGGAAGAAAGGGAATGGGGCTGTCCACCATTACCCTCTACTCAGTCTCTAAATTCAATTGGGAAAACTCTTTTGTCAAAAATTTCCTTACCCCTACTGTCCCACAGATGCAGCTTTACACAACTAAATCAAGGTCTGTGCTAATTACTTCTTTCAAAACATATATTAACTGTGGTATTTTCAAGTACCACATATAAAGCTTTGTTCTTCCACAGAAATATAACCAACTCTTAGAAATGTTCAAAACTATACCAATGTAGAAAATGCCTGAATTATATCAACCCATTTTTTCCTTCTAAGCTATCTTTTCCTTGGTAATCACAGTAAGTTATTCTAACATATTCCAATCCCGAGTAGCTTCCACTAAATGTCTCTGCCCATGGCCAGCCCATACATCCTGATTGTCAAAAACTCTACCACAGAACCAGCAGTTGAACTTAGATTTCAAGACATCTTCGGAGGTAGTTTTTACAATCTGGTAATTATTTTTGCTTGTCTTTTTGAGTGTTAGTTTTAGCACAAATCTTTCTTTCACAGAATTAACAGGCTTAAGCATTTTTTGTCTCTTGGAAAAGTCATTGTAAGTTGTTTCGGAAGTGTTAGAAACTGGTTTCAGTAAAGCATTAATAGTTGTTTGTGACAATGAAACCTTCAGAACACGCCCATTAAACTTTGCGATAGTTTTCATTACACGTTCTACTTCTGGGGCATCTGCATCAGGATGGTTCAAAACCACAACTGGTTGGTTTCTCCTAGGACATTTCACAAGCTGTTTGGAATTAAAAGGGAAAAGTCTCAAAGTTCTACTGGAATCCTTTGGAAGCCTCGGTCTGCTAAATCCAAATGTTTCTTGGACATCTTCAGCATTAGCCCTTTCTCTACACTTTCTATGCAATGTTGACTTTTTCCTTGGAGGTTCTTGGTAATTATCAATGTACTTTCGTTTACAGCTTCTGTTTCTAGATACAAAGGCAGTTTCAGAATTTTGACTTATTCTAGTTTTAATTTTTGCAAACTTATTTTTACTAGTCTTTCTTTTATTGAAATTTCTCTCAATTGTACAATTTGCTTTACCTCTTAACACTCTTGTTTCTGAATGCTCACCGATATATACTGGTTCCTCAGAAGATCCTGGGCATGCTGTAGTAGATGAAAGAACAGTTTCATTTGCTGGCATCAAACCATGCACTAAGACTGGTAAGGCATCTCTAGAAGATTCTGGCTCTTTCTGCTCTCCATGTACAGTTGGTTTAGATGGTATAATCTCTTTCTGGAATGAGGATGCAGAGTTGCTAACTGAAAGATTATTAACAGCACTCATACTTAAAACAGGATTAAAAATCTTTACGAGTATTTTCTGTGGTGCTCCTGCAGGTCTCTTTGGCTGAATACGTTGGTAGGTACTATTTTGGACTAACTTAGGCTTAAGCAGTTTAGTGTTATTTGGCATCATACACTTAAAAAATACAGCTTGTTTACCATCAGGCATGAGGGTGTAGAGAGATGCTTTTGGTAAATTTTCATTCTGTTGCTTTACCGTATCCAAGTTATTCATCTTAGGTCCCTGCTGCTCAGGTAGAACATTAGCAAAAGGAACAGCTTTCACTGAAGAACTTACTGATGTTTTAATAATATAAGAACCTTTCAACGGCAATGTATTCTCTGAGCAAGTTTTCATGTTCATACAACTGCCAATACTGGAACAAAGTCCAGGTGTAAGACAGTTACTGTTCTGTTCTGCCTTCAGAAAAGGTGTTTTGCAAGGTTCCTTAGTCACAGTTCCGTAGCTATGTACATTCTCAGTCTTCACAGTGGGAACACCTTCGGGTTTCCCATTATTAACTGTCAAGACCATTCCGGGTTTCTTGTTTATAAGGAGAGTAGCAGGTACACTCTGTGTATTAACCAAAGGAACTGGTCTTCCAGAGAAAACATGTAATCCAGGTTTGTTAGCAACATGCAGCGGTATAATAAAACCTTTTGGAGTTTGAACAAATACAGGATTCTTCTGTTCTGAGGTTAGAAATGGATTCTGAACATATACAGGACCTGAATGTTGTGTTGTGGTTCGGAGTTTGTCTTTTACAAGTTGTTGTGTTATTATTGCATCTGATTGAGTCTTAAGTAATGTGATGATACTTGGAATTTTAGTGGTCACCTCTGAATCTCTCACATCTTGTAATACTGACAGCACTTGTTTTTCTTGTCCATTACATTTTGAATTTGCAGGCACATTAACACCTACACTGGCAGAAGGAACTGGGATGATGTCTTGCATTTGGAAGTCTTTTGAAGATTTTATCACTTCTTCCTCAGGTTTTTTAAGTGTTTGGTCACAATTGAGTGGAAGGTTTTTACTTGGAATGCTATTAGAATCTTCCTTTATATCAGATTTTGGTTTTAATGTATCTTGAAGTAACTGGTTTACTTCAGGTGGCAAAAATTCTGAAGCCTGCTCACTCTGGAGAGAGAACACAGATGTGATTCGAGGCATCATAGGGGAGCTGGCACTGGGAGTGTCATCCCACTTAGGTTCTTCAGTCACATTCAATACATTTTGGTTTTCATTAGTGAAGAGGCTCTGTTCATTAAAGTTTTGTGTTTCTTCTAAATTGCATGTTTCTTCAATTTCAGTTTTTATTTTTAGAGTTCCATTTAAAGGGCTGACAGATGCTAACAGGCTATCTGAGTTGGAGCTCTCTTTTCTCATTGGTGGTGAAGCTGTATCACTATCACTAGTTGACTGTTGAGTGACTGTCTTATTCGAAGATTCCCTCTGAAGGTTTTCACACAGTGATGCTCTTGAAAACCTACGGCGTTTATTATTTACTTTTGAGTAATTATGAAAAGGTAATGATCCTTGGTTAGAGAACTCAGAATAGTTGGAGGATTCAGCAGGTAACTCAGAGTTGACATAATTAATGCAATAGTTATGCATATCTCCAGAACTGTATGCATTTGGCTTAGTAGTAAGGTTGACTTTATCTGGACTGTTGATGGAGGTATCTAACACGTCTGGATGACTCTGAGTGCTATGATTTTCCCACACGTCAACATTATCTCTTGCTTCAACTTTTGTAGTCAAACGTACTGATGTAGTAACTGATTCTGATGTTGTTGGCAATGAAGATAAAATTTTACTGTCATCTACCATCTGAAGTGTATTATTCTTTTCAGATATGAAAGACGTTTCTTTTTCAGAAATTACTTTCCTGGAAAGCACAGGGGATGAACATGAAAGTGGAGAGGCTTTCACAAAATCTGTGTCATTCACTTCAGTTGCTAATCCAGTTGCAAATCCAGTGTTGTCCACAGCCTGGGGTGGCAAATTAGCTATACGATCCTTTTCTGTGTTCGACTGTAAGGTTGAAGGTAAAATCTGTTTATTGGCGGGCAATAATTTTATTACGATATGTTGTCTTCCATCTACCATCTTGAAGCCCATAAACTTAGCACCGTAGTTAGCAGGAATTGTTATCTTATTATTTCTCACCAGTAACACCGTAGGTCCTTGTATAGCACTCAAGACACTTGAAGTAGCACTTGTTCCCTCAGCTTTATTATATTGTCCAGTGGATAGCACCGTTGCCTTTTCTGATGCTGATTCTATGGGCTTATCACCGTTCTCACAGTGCTGTCTTTCACCCTTTTCTTCATTTAATTGCTCTTGACTCCGGTCTTCAGATTTAGTCTGTGTTTTGCTCACTATATTAAACACTTGAGCATTTTTTCCTGTACTTTCATCATTCCCACTGGTAACTGTCTTACGTTTCCAAAACGTCTTTGTTGGACCTATTTTGTATCTTTTAAGTATTAGTTTAAGTCCTGTTGTAGTCTGTGCCACTCTTTTATCATATTGGTCTCTTTCCATTTTTCTTTTGCATATAAGTGTTCTTTATGCAAGGTTATAATATGTCTGACAAGTTGGTCTTTATGAATGGCACCATAGCTACAGTAGTGACAAGTGAAGGGAAGAGTACCAGAGTGGACACGAAGGTGCTTCTGAAGCTCTTCCTTGGTAAAACATAGGTGATGGCATTTTCCACATTTATAATGTACTTCTTTATGTCTATGAATGTGCTGAACAAATGTGCCAACATCCTGGGTAAAGAATCTACACTCTTCACACTGAAAATTACCATTAACACAATGTTTAGATTGAAAGTGTTTTGTCAAGTCCAATAAAGTATATGAACGCTCACTGTTACAAATATCACATTTTACAAAAGTGTTTCTATGGGTTTTTCGATGTTGTTTAAATATTTGGAAGTCACTTGCTGAAAAACTGCACATTTCACAAGGAAACGAAGGTAATTCACCATGATGCCACATTTCAAAGTGTTTCTGCAAATCATTTGGGCTATACTGAGTACTGTCTTGGCATTTTGAACAACTAAAGTTGAGTATTTTTGCAGACATATTTACAGTCTCGTCTTCAGCTCGCTCAGATTTACAAATCAATATACACTCCTCAGCACAGCTTACAGTTTTGACACTGATAGATTTCCTTGCAGTCTGTGGTTTACTCTGAAATAATATTCTGTATTTTTCAACCTCATGTTTCATTAAGATTTCATTTGGAATATTTATCTTGGGTAAACAGATGCTTACATTTTTTAGTTCATAATGAAAAGTAGTTTCTGAGATTTTTGGTGTAGGTATTGATCCAATAGTATCTGCTATCTCATTTCTTGCATCAAACTTTTTCAAAATAGTTTGTTTCTCATCACAAAATAGCTGTGTCTGTTCAAATGGCATGATTTAATTTTAAAAAGTCCAGTTTCTTTTGTTCTGAAAACTTGTGGAGTTATTTGTGATTTAAACACAAAATAATACTGAGCTGAAACATCTTCAAAATAACCAGGATTTTCCTCAAATCAATTCACCTAAAATTAAACAAAGAATTGAAATTTTCATCACAAAATTAAAATTTCATATTTTTAAGTTCATTCTGAATCAACAAAGCAGAAATGCTAATCAAACACATATACTAAAGACACAAAGGCCTGATCTGTTAAGAACACCCAGGTTTAGAGGTGGCTTCATCTAACAACATGAACAGTAGCATCACTTTAGCTTCTGGTATCTTTCCTTCACTTAAGTTAGGCACCATGTGATGCCAAAATGACTGTTCAAGTTAAAAGTTAACACCCTTCAAGGTACAAAGTTAATGAAAGAATACACCACCCCCCTAAAGCAGGACAGTCTTGGCCCAAATTTTCTAAAGTGTGATTCCCTACAGTAAGACACAGTTTTATGAAGGACCATACCTGATTACAGGTCACTCATGGAAGCCAGAAGCATAAAACACCATCAAGCATGAACTGACACTAGCCACTATTGGATGCTTCCCTAGAAGAAAATCAGAGCATTGTTACCAAATAGTAGAAATGTAAAAATAAATGCAAAAGCAACATAAATACGTATATGAAATTTTGTTTGTTCTTGCATAAAGTGTTACCACAAGACTTTTATATCTTGACTGTTTTTTACTGTTGTATCATAGACTTCTTTCCAGGAACACCAGCATAAACAGACCTAGATCCCCCTTCCAATGGCTACAACATTTCACATTCTTACTACTGGTGGAACGTTACTCCAACTCTTTCACTACTACAAAGGCTGTTAAAAGCTCTGACCAGGGAAACAATAACTAGGTGCATCAAGCTGAGGTTCTCATGACTGGATGACTTTGTTCTTGTGTTTTGTCTCTTGTAATGCACTTATTTATTTAAATAAATAAATAAATAAAAGCTAAATAATAGTTCCTTTTAAAAGCTAAAACAAACCAACAGAAAACCAAAGGCAGCTACAGGAATTCTACTTCCATCTCACATTTATACAATAAATATTTCTGAAATATATCGAAACATATATTTGCCTTCATCCTAATGCATACTTCTGCAGTTCTAAAAATTCCTTATATCCAACAAAATTAGAAATACACACTGGAAATATTAAAGA
Organism: Mastomys natalensis; assembly: GCA_021653895.1. Taxonomy (NCBI): domain Eukaryota; kingdom Metazoa; phylum Chordata; class Mammalia; order Rodentia; family Muridae; genus Mastomys; species Mastomys natalensis. The sequence continues at coordinate 794,344 of JAJTUV010000072.1, read as the reverse complement.
ATTATAAATATTAATTTTTCTCTGTAATATATAGCCTGTATTTATTTTTTGTGCTTCTTTCTAAACAGAAATACAATGTGTTCTGAGTAACATCAGAGCTAAATGTATATTTACCTTTTCCTCATATATTAAAAAGGATTTAAATTGAAATGACTGTTAGTAGAAAATTACAATATATTAAAAACTCAAAACATAAAGAACTAAAAAAATTATAAGCAAGCTTCCTATCAACTATTTTGTTGCATTAATAAAATTTCAAAGCAAGGTTGTCAATGATAATATTAACAAGGAAATTGTCAAAGTCACTATTTGATCTGATAAGCCTATTTATAGAGAGCAAACTAAGTTACTGACTCATAAACTTTTGAAATACTGAACCTTTAAAGTTTAAAACTTTAGTATTATTAAAAGGGGGTGGGAGAGAGTTCAATGAAGGCCATATGAAGGGGATGGGGGTCCTAAAAGAAAAAGCTACTGAAAGTAACTAGAACTGTTGGGAAGCCAGGTTATAAGGGTATCTAATTGAATGCTCTCCTTTATCCAGATGGAACTTAAAGATAATTCAACAATGACTAGTTACAAAAACGCTTAATTTACAAATAAAAACCACCTTAGCTTTTACTTAAAGTTGATAACTGTCAATTACTGTTGAATGTCAATATATATATAGAAAGAGCTCATATATTTCAGGTAGTTGAGGGCTTGTAATTTGTTCTCAAATTCCAACTTTATCTGAAAAATCTATCTGATCTTGAAGTATGCCCACTGTTTGTGTGTAAGCAATGCCACTAGAGAATAACTTACACTAGAGCTGCTACCTTTTGTTAAAAAAAAAGAATAAACTGTTATAGATACCTCAGGTAACATAAGAGCAGAAGTTCTATTATAATTTGACCCCTCACCTATTAAGTTTATTTTTATTAGTCAAATTTCCATCACTACCAACAAAGAGTACTAGTTTTAAATGTGCTACTTAAAATATAGTTCTACTCACTTATAAGTTTACCAATGTCCTAAATCACTGAAATAAGATACTTTTGTAAAAGCAGTAAATTAAGTTTCTACACAATAGCTAATGAAACTATAGGCTTTCTTCCCTCTGCCAACTGACCAATGAAGTAACAAAAATACTTAATAGAGAAAAAAAATTTAAAGGTCTAAAAACAAATTCCAAAACCATATTACAAAACATTTGATAGGAAATGGCCTAGTGAGAAAGGCAAATGGTGACTCACTAACAACCATCATTTAAAAAGAAAAGTGTTGGTGACACTAGGTCTAGCTACACTGCCTGTGTTGCCCAAGCTAGTCTTACATTTCTGGGCTCAAGAAATTTTCCCACCTTGGCCAATGAGTAGCTTGAACTACAGGCTTAAGTATCACATTCAGATACTAATGTGATACTAATGTGATACACCATTTTGAAAGGGAAAGAAGTCCAATAGCAGACACTCATCAACAAATATTTAATAAGTATCTTTTACATCCAAAATAAGGAAATGGCAAAAATGTGCCCTCTTTGCCCACCAAACCTACCTTGGGAGAGATGGAAGTTTGAAGACAAGATCAGACTGGAGCTCTTTAGATGACAGAAGGCTCAGGCTGACATATGAGAAAGAATGAATCCAGAATTCTCAGCTGAGTTCAAAAGCCAGGAAGAGCAAGGAATTACTAGTATCAACTGTCAGGAGAGACATAAAAGGAAAATTATTACTAAAAACAAACAAACCTTTCTGCACTAATGGTTATTTTCCTCTGTCCAGTAACTGTATTTTCTAAAGTTATGTCAATGTCAGACAAAAAAAAAAAAAAAAAAAAAAAAAACCCTCCAAATTTCACCTCTTCTTCTAATTAAAAAACAGAGAAAAATCTTGTTTTATTTAATCTCAACTACTGATGTCATTAGAAAAGATAAGCAGGAGCTGGTGGACATGGATCATTAATCTCAGCACTTGGGAGGCAGACAGATTTCTTTGAGTTTGAGGCTAGTGTGGAGCATAAAGTGAGTCTAGGCTGGCCAGAGATATACAGTGGGGCCATACCTCAAACAAACGTTTTGTGTGTGTGTGTGTGTGTGTGTGTGTGTGTGTGTGCGCGCAGATAAGACAGAAAGTCAATAAACTATAAGAAGCAGAAATAACTGAATAAAGCGATAAGTAGGTGGGAGAAAAGAAGGAAATAAGTTATTCTGAGAAACTTCTTTTTTTCTTTCTTTTATCCAGAAGGGACTATAATGAGTTATTACTGTTAAAAAAAAAAAAAAAAAAAAAAAAAAGAATTTTTTTTTTCTTTTAAAAATCAAGCAGCACAACACCCCCTACCCCATATCCCCTGACCTTACCTGGGGGCAGGGAGACTCACCCCAGTCTCCCTGAAACCAGAAGTACCTAAATCCTATATATAGTTATTTTCTTACATATAATACCTATGATGAAGTTTAACTTACAAAACATAGTAAGAGATTAACAATAATAAAATAGAATACTCTGTTATAATAAAAAGTATGTAGTTTCTGTTTATTACCTTGCTGAATTATATTCACAATTCTTCTGGTATGATGCTTGGTGATATAATGCTCCCAAGCAAGACACTGGCAGAACACTGAGCTCCTATACTGTATACTGGGTAATATGGTCTATGAACACCAAGTTGACAACCAATATACTTCCCAAGTGACTAGCAGGTTAAGTAGCATAAAACACTATGGGCAGGCTAAGAAATAATTCACATCCCAAGATGTACAGAAATAGACTTCAACACACCACTCAGAGTAGCATACTATTAAAAACATGTAAGAACTGGTTATTTCTGAACTTTTCTATTCATTTTCAGACTATCACTGTCTGTTCAAAATGGAAGAGTTCTATTGCTGACAATCATAGTAAAGAAAAAACAGGTAAGAGAGACAAAGTAGATGAGAAAAAATAATTTTGAGGTTAGAAAAAAAGACTTAAATTTTTAAAATCATTTTTCCGAAAGCTAGGTAAAACTATCAGTAGGAAGAAAATATAAAACTCAACCCATACAGTATTAGCTAACTGTAAGTGCTATGATATATGGAACATGAAACAGACATTTATAGAGTTTTCAGAGGAAAAGAGAAACCCAAAAGTTTATTCTATGTCTAGTAAAAACTCCTTTGTGAGAAAAAAATGTGCAAAGATCAAGAGACTATATAATAAAATCTACAACATATAAGTAAGTATAAAGAGCATTACTAGTATAGTTAGGAAAGCAGAAAAGATTAAAGGAACATATACAATGTCAAATACATAAGAAATTCATGTGGAAAAATTAACTTCTCATTGCAGATATTATAAAAAGAAAATATTAGATGCTGAAAGCAATCAGGCAGTATATGACAAGAACACTTAGTCTCTGGCTGACAGTTGGTAACGTCATGAACTGATCCATCTTACACTAAATCATCAGAAGACTCAGGAATTGCAGCAGGAAGCAGCAGAAGAGCTAAAGCAAAGTTAAATCTGGAGAAAATTGCTTGAGTCTTACATCTGATCCCTACCTAGTCTGTCACATAGGAAACTGTTCTTCTCCCACCATGTTAGAAATCTAAAGGCGTATTCTTTGCAGGGTAAAACAGAAAGTCTAAAGTGAAAGAGACCATGCTAAGCAGAAAGTGAGCACCATGGCAAAATTAAGAGCATTTCATTAACCATTGACAAACAGACACAAACCTCCCCTTATCCATTTCCTTTATTTATCTCCTCTAGTATTGCTCCTAGACTAAAACTGTGTTATTTAAAACATGATCTGCTTACAACAGATAGATAATTTGGTAGCAAAACCTATTCAGATACATTAGCATAAGTTAGCTATGGAGGACCACGAGACTCAAGATGAGGTTGTTACTCTATCCAGGGTGTGCCCAAAACCCATCTCCACCCAACCTAAAAGAGGGGACTTCTGCCCCTAGACCAAGCAGAGAGGGACCACCTAGAACCCCCTCTGACTGGCAATCTGAATTCTTGCTTAGGCTGCGAGGCTAAGCACTGCAAGGGAATATAAATAGTTAAAAATATCTCTCTGGGTTCCTGAGGGACAAGCCTGACTGCATAGGGGTTGATGTCAAAAGTATCCCCTCTCCAGGAAAAAGACATCAGGATGGGTATAGCCCTCATGCCTCACTGGACAACGACAGGAGGACCGGAGCCATTACAAGGTTCCCTTCAATTGCTGGAGGTCAGGCCTCTATCCCCACCTTCACAAGATTGGAATCGCCAAGGCCCTTCTATACTTACAGAAGGAAGGAGATGTCAGGGGCAGCCTGTTTATACACTGAAGGCCTAAAATCAGCCATAGACCTAAAATCAGCAATAGGCCTGACATACATACATGTTAACACCAAGTCTTGGGTCTCTGTGGAAGAACACTGAAACAGAAGGCTATAAGCTATGGTAAACAGGCAGCTTTTGTGGAAATTTACCGGCCTGAGTAGTCATAGATCCTGTAAATAGGTAGCCTTGGCGGACAGTACCAACTTAGATAAGGACAAGTGAATCATAGGCAGAGTTGTAGTGACCTGTCCCCTCAACCTTCACCCAGATGATACCCTGTTCTGAAAGGTATCTGTACTCTCCCAGATTACCTATGCTCTGGTGTCACTCCCTTCCCCACATCTTGCCTTTTTGTGTTTATAACCCTGTGTGAATAAGTAAATTACGATATGACAAAAAAAAAAAAAAAAAAAAAAAAGATCTGCTGATGGTTCCTGAACCATGTCACCAATCTACCATACCAAAGACTAGTATAAATAGTGGGTGTTTAGGAAAAACCTCTGTGAACTTGTATCTCCTCTCCTCATATTTTAAATTTCTTCTAATTTTTTTATGGCTTATTTTTACTGTAGTTTAAAAACTACCATTCTACAATAAATTAGGGTTTTAAAAAAATCCTGCCTTTTTTTCAGTCAACTTAAGAAGCACTGAGCCAGAATCTGGGGACCGACCAAGCCCATACAGAGGTCCCCAGAGTGGGGATCAAATGCTGTGTTTATTAACCCATCTATCAATTCAGACAGAACTTCCCATCAGCTTTCTAATTATTATCAAACAATTCAAGGACTGATTACTAGACATCTGAGGCAATCTCTAAAATTAGCTCAGAATTCCAATCAAATAGAAGAAAATAACTGCTAATACAAACATATATATTAATACACTCAAATTTTAAAACTTATTTTCTAGGTAAATAAGCTGTAACAAAAGGTACTGAAGAACAACAGAAAGGCTCTTTGAAAGTAGGAAAAGAGAGTAAGTAAATACTGGAAACAATGGTATGCTCAAATAATCCTAATTGTGAGGCAGAAGGGTGACAAGTTTGAGACCAGTCTAAGCTACAAAGTGAGACCATGTTAAAATAATAAAACAACCAAAGTATAATAAAATAAACATTCAAAAAAGTAGAAGGGCTGGAAAGCAAATGAGGTAACTTCTCTGACACTAGAGCAAACCAGGCAAGCTAGGTATGGCTGAACATGTCTGTCTGTCATTCCAGCACATTGGAGGCTGAGACAAGACAACTGCTGAATTAGAAGTCAGCCTAGGGTACCTGTCTCAAAAAGAAAAAAAAAAAAACTAACCAACCAACCAACCAACCAACCAACCATCCATCCATCCACCACAACAAAACCCCCAACAACAAAAGGAAAACTGGGTGAGAAGGCTAGAACAGAGCTTTCAACATTGACCAAGAGGAATGCAATAAAAAAGTTAAACCACACAGAGAAGTCACTGAAATAATTTAGGAGAGGGGTTGATACCCAATTTCCATTTGTATCCCTTTGTGTCCCCAAACTGCCTAAAACTGACACAACTTTGGCTCTGCCTTTCAAGTCCTGGGATTATAGGCACTGAGCCATACCTCGTAGTTTAAAATAATTTTTTAAAGGTTAGAGAGATGGCTTAGCAGTTAAGAGCACTGAATGTTGTTCTAGAGGAGCAGGGTTCAATTCCCAGCACCCAAATGGCAGCTTACAAACATCTGCAACTCTAGTTCCAGGGGATACAACACTATCTTCTGGCCTCTACTGGGATCACACATGAATTTGGTACACATACATACATGCAAGTATATATACTCATTCACTCATGGTGCACATACATACATACAGGTAAAACCCCAAGTTTCTGAATGCACAACAACCAAAACTTAATTTAAAAATCTAGAGTGTAATGAATTTAAGGTGTCTCCATTAGTACTCCCCTTTGTTCCATGGCTTAACCTTCCCAGTCTCGGTTCTGAACATACCACAGGCACACTTGTACTAGTATATCCTCAAGCTTCACAATGCCAACCAGTGCCACCTGAAACATCTCAAGTCAGATTTAACAGCCTTGCGCTACGAACTGCAGTTTTCACTGTACATACAAAGCTTTCTACTTATAGAAATATAATAATATCATTCCTCAGTGTTTAATTAATATTATCTCTAGATTGTATTGGGTAGAATACTTGATTTCAAAAACTGTTTGAATTGCTAACTTGAGTTTCATCAGAAGTAAAGGCCACTGCTGCACACCTAGAGTTTCAATCCTCGAACAAAGAAGATGGAGGATGAGAACTGAGGCCATTCAAGTTGTCCTCTGACCTCTACACACACAGTATATGCACACCAACCCTGCACAAATAGTAGTAATAATAATAATAGTATTATAAAAAATTGTTATTATTATTATTTTAAAAATTATTGAAGTGAATCTTGAGTTGGATTAGGACAGAACTTGCAATAATTTTGAAGTAGCCCTAAGTGTACTTTGCTATTATGTATTTATACAATAGTGGTGTTCTTGGCACTGAGTATTATAAAATCAAATATTGGATCAACCATGAAAAAAAAATCAGATGCCCCCTGCAGTATAAATTTTCAGCCAGTTGTAATTATTTATATACAAACAGAACAGACAAATCCACATACTAGTATGTAAATTTGTTTTAGCCTTTGCTAAATTATAAAATTATATGTATAGCAGACAATTGTTTTAAAACAAATTTTTATGACTCACTATCAGTAAATATTTAATTTGTATACCTATTTTATAACCCTAGTTATCCACAGTTACATAAAAATTTTCTTGGGCAAAAAGGGGTCGTGGTGGATGAAATATACAGAAGCTCATTTTACATGAATTTGGTTTTATTGTTGTTTTTTGTCTGTCTCTCTATCTGAACAGGGTTCTCTACAAGCCTGGCTGTTCTGAACTCATTACATAGATCAGATGCCTCAAACTCATAGTAACCTGTCTCTGCCTCCCAGTGCTTAGATTTAAGGTGTGCACCACCACTCCTGGCAGAATTATGTTTTGATTTTTAGGAGTAGTATAAGGGAGGAGAGGGCACCACCACCATATAATCCACAAGTAATCTTAATCTACTCTATCTTCAAAACAGAACTTGCATCCTCACTCTCCTCTTGCTATTCAATGTCATCACTTTAAGTCTAGCCACTATCAGCTCTAACTTGGAAGTAACAGTCTTCCTAAGTGGCATTCATGCTTCCCACTTGTCTACCACATTCTTCTAAACACATTCTCTAAGGTTGGAGAGATGGCTCAGTGGACAGGAGCAATAGTTGCTCTTCTAGAGGACCAGGAGTCAATTCCCAGCACAGATAATGGCAGGTCACAACCATCTGCAATTTTAGTTCCATGGGACCTGACATACTCTTCTGTCCACTATGGGCACCGGACACAAGTGGTGCACAGATACATATGTAGGCAAAATACCATGCACATAAAGTAGAATTAAAAAAAAATACAATAAAGTAAAATGCAGTCTCTCTGTGGGGGCTAAATAATCTATCAAGATAAGTCACAAAAATCCCTTAACTTGAACCTTAAGTCCATTTATGCTGATCTAATAGGATTCTATAATAGCATACTATAAACTGACCAGCTTGTAAACAGCTGAAATCTATTTCACATAGTTCCAGAGTCTGGGAAGGCCATGATAAAGGTACTAGCATCACTGTTATCTTTCTAGTTCATAAATGGCAGAGAAACAGCAAAGAAAACTCCCTAGGGTCTCTTTAATAAAGATACTAATTTCATTCATGAAGATCTATCTTCATAATCTAATCAATTCCCAAGGCTTGACCTCCTAATGCTATCACACTGGGGAATTAAGATTATTCAGTCCATAACACCTCAGCACTTACATTTTAATCTTTTTGCAGAGACCTGACAAAAAAATAATACCTGAGGCTAGAGAAATGACTCAGTAGTTAAGAGCACTTGCTGCTCTTCCAGAGACACGAGTTTGGCTCCCAGCACATATATTAAGTGACTCACAACCACCTGTAAGTCCACCTACAGGGTACCTAACACTTCTGGCCCAGAATGGGCACCTGCACTCAAGTGTGCATACACATGCAGATATGTACACACCTAAACATAATTTAGAACTATTAGAAAACAAATCTGTATTTGTAATTATTAAAAAAGGGAACAGCACCTTACCTTGCCTTCCCTCTTCACTTTCATTTCATACCATACTTGCCATCTGTAAACATCTTAGCAAGCCACCAGTCTCCTAGCGCCTCAACTATTCCTTTCTTAACTTTGCATCACCTCCTCAGCAAGGCCTTCTCGTCTATAAATCACCCTCTCCTAAAAAATAAATAACTTTCTATTTTATGCCTTTATTAGACTTTTATGTGTTAGTAATATTTTAACTTTCTCCTAATCTATCTTCTAACTCTACATTACAGCATGAACTAAATAAGGACTGTAACTATGATGCTCTTTGCTGCTCCACCAACATAGTGCTGGGCTTGTAGTTAGCGCCAAATCAGTGACAGTCTTTTGCTCTAAGTATCAAGAGTACAATAGAGGGAAAAGGACAGATAAAAATCCCTCCCCTTGAAGAGCTAATATTCTACTGTTATTCTGGTCAAAGGGAGCAAGTGCAGATAAAACAATGGGGAAAACAAAGAACCAGAGTGTTGTAATTTTAAATAAACTATCAGGAAACTCTCACTTCAAAAGTTCTTACGAACTGGGCAGTGGTGGTGCTCGCCTTTAATCCCAGCACTTGGGAGGCAGAGGCAGGTGGGATTTCTGAGTTTGAGGCCAGCCTGGACTACAGAGTGAGTTCCAGGACCACCAGGCTATACAGAGAAACCCTGTCTCGAACCCCTCCCCCCAAAAAAGTTCTTACAAGGTGTGGGTCAGTGGTATTTATTTGTCTAGCATGCTCAATAAGTCTCAAGAGTTCAATCCTCAGCACTGCCAAAAGAAAGAAGAGTCTTAAGAAGTCAAAGGGAGGAACTGGAACACAGGTGTGGAACCATTTGCTTTTAGTATCTAGGCCCAAGAAGCAGTGAGAGGTAGATCTCTGTGAAGCTAGCCTGGTCTACAAACTGAGTTCTTAGCCAGCCACGAATGCACAGTACAACACTGCCTATAATAAATTAAACAAAAAGAAAGGAAAAGTTGAGAGCTAGCATTCTAATTAAAGAAATATTAAGTCCCAAGATCCTGAGTGTGTACCTAATAAACTTCATCTGTCAGTATTACTGGATCAGAAAGCATGAAAAGAGAAGAAATGTAGAATAGAATCAAAGATTTAACATGGGGACAGAAATAGGGCCTGAATATGCTAAGCAATTTGGTTTTATTCTGAATGAGACAGGAAACTACTTAAGCAGAGATGGGACATGAGCTGAATTATTTTTTGATTTCTTCCTTGCAAGTACCTTGGATATGTTAGGCAAGTATACTCCTATTAACCTACATTCCCCAGCTACTGAACTACTTTAAGAGAGACCATCTGGGTTATAATATAAAAAGTAGAAGGTTTGGGAGAGATATGGAAATTATTCAAGGATCAATTGAAAGGCTATTATAATTATCCTGTACAACATACTGACCGTGCAGAATCTAGAAGGCACAGTCGGGTTCTGAATTGATTTTGAAGAAAGCATCTATAAGACTTATTGGCCTATCTTCTCAGATATAAAGAAATGTACCAGAAGCAACTAAAACTTCCAACTCCAATAACCAGAACTATGATCTACTGTACGCCGCAAGTATTCTAATATAAATGTATGTCAAACATTTACTGAAAATTTTTTTTAAAAAGCTGTAGAAATAGCAGGCAAGTGTATCAAATGTCAGGTATAGCCATGCACAAATCAAGATGTCTGAGACATTCAAGTGGAATTATGTAATGAGTGTTCCACAGAGGTCTAGCTACAAGATAAAATTTCAGTTGTCATCAGGATATAACTGTGTTTATATATACGTATTGGGGACATAACTAAGTCACCAAAGCAGAGAAGAACAGAGACTTCATCTACAGTCCCTATAAGGGACGGTGCAGACGCTCACAGAGGAATAATCTGTGAGCGCTTGCAGAACAAAGTGTTCCATCAAGTTTACCTATGCGCCAAATTTGGCTAATAGCCGGTTTCATAAATTTCACTAAAACACAAGTCCAAGCCACATTTGCTCATCTACATATTGTCTGTGACTACCTTTCATATTCCAACAACAGCTGAGAGCAGCAACAGAAGCTATATGACCTACAAAGCCTAAGATATTTACTATCTGTTCATTTGTAAGAGAAGTCTGCAAACCCTGGTTAATAATCTTAAACTGTTAATCTTAAATTTGAAGGTCAGATCATTTGGCTATGAGAAAAAGATGACATGATCTTAGATAACACCAGCATCTAATAAACAGGTGATACATTAACTTATGTCCTTCTTAGTACTCAGCTCCAGATGAAAAAAATTTTTCTCCTTTTCCTTTCTATTCTCTTTCTTTCTCTCTTTCTTTCATTTGTTCTTTTTTTCTTTTTTTTTTGGAGACAAAGGCTTACTGTGTGGCCCTAGCTACCTGAAGCACACTATGTAGATCAGGCTGGCCTGGAACTCAGAGAATCTCCTGACTCTGCCTTCTAAGTGTTGCAATAAAGGCATGTCCCAGCATGCTCTTCAAGAGATGAATTCTGTAAGTTACCAAATGTTTACTTAAATTTCATTTTTTTTTTTTTTTTTTTTTTTGGTTTTTCGAGACAGGGTTTCTCTGTGTAGCCCAGGCTGTCCTGGAACTCACTCTGTAGACCAGGCTGGCCTCGAACTCAGAAATCCGCCTGCCTCTGCCTCCCAAGTGCTGGGATTAAAGGCGTGCGCCACCACCGCCCGGCCTTAAATTTCATTTCTTATCTTGTTTATCTGTTTTGTTATCTACTGCCATATCACTTTTGAACTGGTTGTATCTCTAAGAGAAGTATAGCATTTGTCTGTTACTAAGGGATTTTTCAAAAAGGGTAAGATAAAAAAAAATCAGTAATATTTAAAAAACAGACTAGCATTCCAAGTTAATTATGACTATTTGTTTATTGAGGACCTGGAAATTGAATTTAGAGACTGATACATGCTAGGCAAATACTCTACTACAGAGATATAGCCCTAGCTCAATGACCTTTTGTTTGTTTAAGTTTTCAAAATGGACACAAGACCTTTACCACACTAGATAACTCCATACCATTTAGGTATACTTTATATGTAATAACAACACAGCATTAATAACTGTCTATAGAGCTAATGAGACCCCTGCGAAGCCTAAGCGTTCAAACTCAAATACAGTCTATTTTTCTAACACTCATACAGCAATACTAATCTTAGCATCAATTCTGCAAAATGTAATCTAAGTTACTTTAGTAACTGTGCTGTAATTTCTTATTTACTTTCACTAGTCATGACGTCATGTTTTCTACACAACACATCAAACACAGTTTTGAAAATTCTCTGCATTCATCATTATTTTATGAAGGAACAAAGTACTATGCAAATCTAGCAAGACATCAAACATGTTTTATAAAAAGAAGTTACTCAAGGAAGGAACATAAATGATAACCTGGTGTCTGAATTTTGTTGTTCTATTCAATAGTTATCAGACATTAATTTCTAAATAAATAAAATTTATGCCTTTATGAAAAAAGACTCTGAAAAGAACATAATCTATTGGTAAAATTCATGAAAGAACATGGTTATGATTGCCAGGTATTTCAGTATATACTTAATGCATTTGGAAATGAGAACTGTAAGATTTTGTGGCATCTATTTTAAAGATAACAAGACACAAACAAGTAACAGACATATTGTGTTGAGAGGAAATTAAACCATGTTTTGGAATAAGGGTACACAATAAGGAAATACACAAAATGTATTTCCAATACATTTAAATAGCTCTCCTTATAATAATGGATTTGTTGGCAGTTTCTGCCATTCCTTTTGTCCACATCAAGACACTCAGATACTTATCCAGGAAACCAGTCATAATTCTTTGTGATTCTCCAGTTCCTTTTCTAACTTCAAGTAGATAACCATTAATCATAATGTAAATATATACTGTTTTTCTTTAGGTGCACTGACTAGCACTTGCCAAATTAAGGCATAGACTCTGGCCACTTATAGAGCTTTGGAACCTGTTTCTACCATATTTGTCTTTATTGTTCACTATCCAGAAGCCCTTAATTCTACCTCTATATTTAGTATGACATGTTAAAATCATTTTTGAGCTCTGATAAAACATTAATCTAGTATGAAACCCAAAATTAGATTTTTGCTTACATTAAAATAAAAACTTCTGGGGAAATTCCTTTTATTTTGGCCAAAAATAAAACTTTAAAGTAACTTTGAAAATTCAGAGATATGTAACCATTCAGTCTATTTAATCCAATATTAAAATGCGAACTTACTACTTAATAGTCTATCTACTCAAATCCATACCTTTCTCCCAGGAACAAAGGCACACAACTTAATGCTTGGACAATGCCACAATCAGGTACAGTGATCAAAAGATGATATCTGGAAATAAAAACGAAGATTTTAAAGTTTTGACAGCAAAAGCAAAATGCTTTTATCCTTGTCAATTACATTTCACATTTAAGTTAGGCATGCTAATTTGTTTTTAAGCTCCTCTGTACTTGTCATAAGCATATCATGGATACCCAGTGATAACATGGCCTAATTTGTGTAATATAAAAGTCACAATTCAAAGAATCTGTCTAATACAATAGCATCATTTAATACAATAAAAGGAAGACTGGTCTTGCCCTATCCAAATCACAAAAGCAGAACTAGTATTGCGTCTGATTCTGAACCACTTATCTGCCCACTACAAAAACATATTAACAATAACAATGCTCAATGCTGTATCAACATCTCAGGAGAATTGCCTATGATGTGAAGCCTACAGGAATTAAAGACGATACATGAAGCAGGCAACAGATAAACATTTCAAATCTTTTTCTCCTTCTTATAGACAAAAATCTTTTAAGTAGAGTACCTGAAGAAATGCAAGTGAAGAAAATCTTGCAATTAAAAAAACCCAGAAAAGTAGAAAGACTGGACATATTAAGTGCTCTCTACAGGGCACAATGCTTCAGTGAGAGTAAGCCCAAAAACTGCAAAAAGTAACAAAAGTTCATTAAAAGAGCATTGTAAGGTTTTGTTTTGTTCAAACTATATTTAGACAGAAACTTTCTCATTCACAATACTTCAAAATACAGCAGCTTTTGGAACTACACTATACTACTTCCAGAAAAGATATAGTAAGATGTGAAGGTGTTATGATAAAAAAAAACCCTCCAGTATTTATTTATTTGCTATGAGCTCACACAAAGTCATTGTATTTGCTATCCTTTTATCCTTTCAAACATCAGACATATAATGTTTGAATTGGTGATCATAATTTGGGAAAAACAGCCAGTAAAGAGTTACTATGCTTACCTACAACATGGAATGCCAATACCCCGAAGTGTTAATATGAACTGTTCCTTATATATTTCTAAAGGAAAAATACAGCTTTGTTGAAGGATAATTAACAGATTTGCAGCTATAACTTTAAAAATGTTAGGAATCACCTTAAATGCTCTCTATTCATTCTGACCATACAAACTTTTAGAGCACACTCAAATCAGACCTGTCTTGCTGGGGAAAAAAAAAGCAATTCAATTATTATTAGTAACATGTGCCTTAAAAAACAAACTTTCAAATTAAGGACGTTCCTACCACGACGTAAGTTGTTTTTACATTACATCCCTGAGATAATCAGACAGTTCAACATTCTCATGAATTCCTTAAAAACTACTGCCCCTCCCCATTTTCAAGACTTTTGAAAAAAAAATTTTTTACAAACACTAAATATCCCAAATTTAAACCTAAAGCGAAAATTGACCCTTAACTTTTGTTTTCTAAACTTTTAGGTTCTATTGGTCTAGATAAAGAGTTAAAACACATTACCATATATGCATTCAGACCGAATACTTTTTGAGTTACCAAACCCATGTAACTCAAGAGACTACACACTTAACAAAGAGGACACCATGTTAAGAACAGATTCAAGATGGACCCTACAAGTGAAAAAAGCCAGTTACAAAGAAATCCATCTGCCACTGGGTGTGGTTGGGGGGGGTGTCTACAAAAGAGGAGCAGCACTTTCTTGCCCAACTCTGAGGGAGCGCAGTGCGTGCGCCAGAGAGCGGGGAGTCTCTGCAAGGAAGAGCCCCCAATAGCCATAGACTGGGCCCATCCTAGGGATGCCGTCGAGGCGGGCCAGCGAACCTACAGCTCGAGGGGTGTGGACTGAGGGCTGCCCATCCCGTCTCCACCAGCCGCGGAACCCGACGAGTGATGGCTTCACGCGCCAAACGCCCCGCATCGCCCCCAAACGCCGCGCCCGATCCGCCCCTTTCCCCGGAGTTCCGCTGCCCCTCGGACGCGCGGAAGTACACTATAGCCACGCGCGCCCAAGTCCTAGGCTCTGAGACCGTGGGGAGTTCTTACGGACAAACTTACAACAAGCCCAAGCCGAGACGACAATGACCAGCCCTAATAGCTGGCAAGAGCCCGGGTTAAAAACCACTGACTTCTCTAGAAAACTTTGCGGCAAGTTGGCCGGAAGCGCTGAATGGACGGGACTATTTAACATGAGCTTCCTATCACAAGAGGCGGATCCCTAAGACCATTTAAGGGGAACCCTGGCACCCCGCGAATTCGCCCTTGGTCCCTTGCTGCCTCTCTGTGCGTCCCGACATCCTAACTGGTCTTGGCGGCTCCGCACACAGGGAATACCTGTCGTGGTCCCCATTGCCTGCGAGTCCCAGATGGCGGCCATTACCCCTCCATCCGGGTATTGCCGGAAAGCGGAGCGCCGCGCTGCCGGCAGCGCACGCTGCGGCGGAGGGATCCGCGCTGCACCTGAGGCGAGCGGAAGAGAACGGCGGCCGGAAGGGTCCGCGCCTCAGCCTCGCGACAGTAGGCCATGGCGCTGAGTCCACGGCTGACCTCTCCATAAGACGCCTCCCTGCGTCCTGGCTCACCACTCCCCCTCTACTCACCAGCAGCGGGGATCCTACTGCCGGTGGAGGAATGGGAAAATGGCCACTGTACTTTCCCAAGTAGACACCAGAAGCAGGAACCGGTGCGCTTGGCAAACCTTGGTTGACCGGAAATGGCCTCAACCCAGAGATTTTAAGCAGCCCCGTCTTAGCAAATGGCGTCTTCCCTGTACTTACTCGGATCACGCAGGTTCTGGTATCCCTTGAAGTCCTAGTCGTTGGACGAAGCTGCCACCCAAAGCTCTGGCCCACAAGGGAGCCAACCCTGAGTTCAAAAGCAGCCTCACAGGCTGCGCGGTGAGGGATGGTCTTCCCTCAGCGCGCGGGACGACCTCCTCCCGAGGCCTGCAGGGCTCCTCTGAGCGAAGGAAGTCCTCTCCACGAAGAAAACCCTTGCACACACATCACAGACTCAAAAATGGAATCCTTGCACCCAAGAAAAGAATCCTCCCCCACACCACACAAGAGTCGTACAAAGTTCAAACGTGGCTCCTGTCTTTCAGAACATTTCAGAAGCCTACTAATCTCACTTGGTAAATAATTACCTTCCTTAAAAGACCAAAAACAAACAAAAATACCCAAAAACCACACGAAAGCAGTGTGGAACCTGCTGCCATCATAACCACGAGGCGGAGGGATATAACAAAAATATTTAAAATCGAAACTGAGAATTTTGGCTTCTACGGTGGGCCCGTAGTTTTTCTTGGGGGTTGGGGGGAGGAGTAGGGTGGTAGGTAGTAGGGTGCTAACCAAGTAACTCCTGACACGCGCAAATTTTTCTTAAAACCAACTTTAAAACCTTTAAGAATTTTCCATTTTCTTAGAATATGCTTTTGAACACACTGACCTGTTGCACACGGACCTTACCCTTTGAATTAAAAGAAAGAAAAAGAAAGAAAGAAAAAGAAAGAAAGAAAGAAAGAAAGAAAGAAGAAAGAAAGAAAGAAGAAAGAAAGAAAGAAAGAAAGAAAGAAAGAAAGAAAGAAAGAAAGAAAGAAAGAAAGAAAGAAAGAAAGAAAGAAAGAAAAAGAAAGAAAGGAACACACGGAGAACTCTTAGTTTTGGGTAGTATGATGGTGTACAAAAGTCCTCCTAGAAGAGGCAAGCTGAAATTCATACAAGAAGTACAAATGTAGCTATAAAACTGAAGGTGAAATCTATAATATCAAAAGGGCATATTTATAATCTATAATGATGTTTGCAAAATAGATTTTCTTTGGAGCGGGGTTAGGGGGAGGCATTGAGACAGGGTAACAGAGCCCTGGTTGTCCCGGAACTCAATTTGTAGACCAGGCTGACCTCCAACTCACAGAGCTCTGCCTGTCTCTGCTTCCTGAGTGCTGGTAGATTTTCTCCTCAACGCAATATTTTCATTGCTCTAGAAAAGAGGATACACATTGCTGAGGAGAGAAGGGGAGAAAAGCTTGTTTGTTTTTTTAATAGGAAAAAAAAGTTGTTTTGGATGTGAATAGTTAGTTTTGTTATAGTTTTTATAATTCACATGATGAAAATGATGCTCTGAAGTATTCTCATAAAACTTTATTTTTGCATATATATTCACCTTGAAAACCTGTGTTTATGCTAGAAGACTCAAAGTATTTATTGCATGCTAAGTAAGTTAAAACGTTGTTGAGCTTTCTCTTTCCCTTGACCAGTGTTTTCATTCCTAACAACTGTTATTTGCTCTTCTAAAGTTCTGAACAGTGAAGTTAACAAAATGAGTGAAACAGAAAGGAAGAGGAGATAGACTCTAAAACTGCAAAGAAACAAACGCTGAATAATAGCTCAAGAAAAGATTCTAGAATGTTCTATACTTAAAGATAGTTCGTGGGAATAGGATAACCATATTAATGGGTTTATTTCAGGGATAGGTTGCTCTGAAGATGAACCTGCTATTTACTAGCAGGGGACAATAACCTCTTAGCTTATCTTAGTAAAACTGATGGTGACAGTCACAAAGTTTCCTTCTTGCTTACAAATCCTTTGTTTAAATGTATTATTAATTAATGGTCATTGTATCATAAAGTGGGTTAATATAAAATAATGAAAAGTAAATGGATATAATTCATTTCACTTTAGGTATTCTGTCCTCTGAATCATATGACATCTACCTGGCTCTACCTCTTGAGTGATGGGATTGAAGGCATGTGCCACCACTGCCCAGCAAGATGTTTAATTTAAAGAGCAAGCAGAGTCTCCTAAGATTTCATCTCTTTCTGTTGATCTTTCAACTCAACCCCATGCATTCTATCCCAACAATATTATTCAGTGCATCTGAATGTGGACAAATTAGACATAAACTATGTGAGTGATCTAACATAAAGTGGCCATATACCTTGATCAAGGCTATTATGGGTTGGTCACTAATGATAATCTATAAAATGGTAGTTGAGTTTCAAGTAGTATTTTCCCCAATGTTTTCTTTTCCCTTTTTCTTTTCTTTCATTTGGAGACAAATCCATTCACTTCACCCTTTATCATTATGGCTCAGGGATGAGAATATGTAGCTGTCTTAGCAAAGGGCTCACAATGTTTTCTTCAAAGTTCATTATTTGATATCTTTTCAGGAGAAATTCCCTCAAACACTTATTTATATGCCACAGAGATGAATATGTGTATTATATTAAAACAGACAAAGATAGCTGGGATTGAGAATAAAAATAAATTTCATGAAACCTCAGCAAAGTGGAGAAGAGATACTGCTATTGCCATATAAATTATAAGAGCAGCCCATTTTTAAAAAATGTATGTTCTAGAATCTGCAAACATCTTCCTGCTACACAATGTTGCTTCTGCCCCTGTGGTACAAAGTTAAATTAATGCTAAGTAAAAGGATCACACAGCTCTTTTCTGTGGATGTTCTGGTTTGTTCCTGTTTCCTCTAGCTCACTCTATACAAGAGTTGAAGTTTAAGTGGTAAGTGTATGCTCACTAGAATGATAAAGGAAAACTACTGAAATTTTTATTAAGTAATAATAAGTAATCTCATGTTTGGTTTGCCTTACTCATGGCTTAGAGAAAGAAAACAACTCATTCATAGGAAGAAATATAGACAGAAGCAAGAACTGTTAGCACGAGCTCAAGACTAATCAAATAGCAGATTTTCTTTACAGTGAAGTGTGGATAGAGGGATGGGAAACTGTAATCCTTAGTGATTTTGTGAGGTCTGGTCAATCAACTCTGACTTTCTTCATTTCTCTCTTTTTAACTGGGACTAAAAGGACTTCGTTTTCAATCTGATCTAAAGAAAGAGTAAAACTTCCTAAGATTTAACAAGCAAAAGAGAAAGACACCAAAACAAGAAGCATACCTTTCTGAAAAGCTAGGAAGATCCCTGAAGCTTGCTGGCTAACCAGCTTAGCAGAATCCTTGAGCTTCATGTTCAGTAAAAGACTCTGTGTCAAAATTGAACGTGAAAGCAATGGAGGAAAGACATTTAACATCAACCTCATGCCCCCACTGACACGGACACACACATATATATATTCATGTTCATGCCACACACCATGTAGTCTCTGTCTCTGTCTCTGTCTCTGTCTCTGTCTCTCTCTCTCTCTCTCTCTCTCTCTCACACACACACACACACACACACACACACACACACACACACGGGGGTGGGGAGAGATTTTGTAAAAGAGGTGGAAGTACAAATGCTACTATTGAAGCAAACAAACAAACATGAATAAGGGACAAGTTTGAAGACTGAAGATATTTGATAGTAAGAATTTTCAATAAATAAGTGTAGATAGATAGATAGATAGATAGATAGATAGATAGATAGGTTTTAAAAGTGTGCTATCTGAGACATATTGCATTTTTACAGATGAGATGATAATTTATCAGAGAATTTTTCCACAAGAGGAACACATATAGGAAAGAATATAGATGAAAGATAAAACGGTTGTTAAAAATTATTTTCTATTTTAACATTTAACATAGAGGGAAAGAGAGAAACTGAATGACTTATGATCAGGTAATTTTGTATTTCGCTGATTTCCTAACAGGAAGGGAAAACTAGACTGTAGCAGAAAAGGAAGTAATAGAAATTGGAGAGATGACTCTGCAGTTAAGAGCACTACTGGTTGCTCTTCCAGACGATCTGGGTTCATTTCCCAGAAATCACTTGAAGGCTTACAACCATCTGTAACTTCAGTTCTAGAGAATATGACACTCTCTTAGACATGCACACAGGTAGAACACCCATACGCATAAAAAAAAAAAATTAAAAAGAAAGAAAAGGAGGAGATTAGCCTGGGAATAAGTATTAAAGTAATAAGTATAAATCAATAAGTACTAAGTCAATAAGTATATTAAAGTAATAGGTATAAATCAATAAGTATTAAAGTAATAAGTATAAATCAATAAGTATTAAAGTAATAAGTATAAATTAACTGAGAGGGGGAAATGTATGTAGCCCACTGTCTTCACTTTAACTGGCCAGGTCACCAGACAGCCTACATTCATCAGAGACAAAGAGCCAACTGCATCAAAGGAGCCTCACCTCAAGGCAACAGATAGAAGCTCACCAGATTTAAGTGAAAAAAAAAAAATGACCTTAGGAAGCCTGAGATTATCTCTGTTGCCTTTTTCAAAAATCCAAAGCATCAGAGTAGCTAGAAAACATATATACTGTCAGTATCCCACTCTTAGCTCAAAGGGTAACAGGATTCAAACACTTACCTAAAAAATAGTAAGTTTAGAAGATTCTTTTTACCTAGACAATTATTGGAACAGAAAGATTAATTTTAAATTAATCATTTAAAATGAATACACTTCATGAAGTAGAAATAAATTTCACCTTATCCAAAAGAAGACTTACAAAAAGACAGGCATCCAGAAATAATTCAGGGACTATAGCAAGGGAGTAAGTACCAGGTGTCTATCTACCTAGTCAAGAGCTGTTTGTCAGGATCTGTTGATGATGTAACTGTTTTGGAACTCTGAAGTCCACTGATAGCTTACAACTTCCAGAAGATCAGTATTTTCTTCCTTCCTTCTTTTCTCCCTTCCTTCTTTCCTTCCATTTTATGTTTTGTGGCAGTGGTGGTTGGGTACACAGTGGTTCACATATGCAAGGCCAAGGCTACATCCCCAACTTGCCTCTGTATTGAGATTACTGATCATTATTTCTATTCACAGAGATACTGACATAAAGGGGAAGAGGCATTGTTGCACAATGGTCACACAAACCTGCTGCAGACCAAGGTTGCAATACTGTCCTCTGCAGAATGAAGTTGAAGCAACTACTGAGTGTCCAGGCATTTAAAGGGCCCTCGCCTCTCCCTTCCTTCCATTTTTCTCTTTCCCTCATTTTAGGAAGCAGACATTGAAGAATTATCGGTAGAGCACTGAGACAGCAAGAAAAAAAATTAAATGCGAATAAATGACAAAGTAAAGGACACCCCCTCCAGTGGCATCTTAGAGACTATAAGACACGTCTGGAATTGCTAAGTGTAAAGAAGATATGGCTATCAACCTAGGACCTCACACCTATCTAAAATAACAGAACCAAGGGGGTGGGATAAAGGTATTTGCCACATAGGAAGAATATACAAGCTTAAATGTCATTTTCCTAGTCATGCTGAACTTTGCCAGAGGTAAGTCAGCCTGAGAGGAAGGTCACAGATTTAACAACTTGAAGATTTCTGAAACTTACAAGTATTTCAGAAAATTAATCCTTTGAGGAAACTTTATCTTCAAACAACTTGATGCCAACACTATGCAACAGGTAAACGATTTGGAGTTAGGCTTGGCATTTTGTGGGTAAAACACTTTATTATTTTCAGAATAGAGGTAAGAAAACTGAGTATGGACACTACTAAAAAGATATATCCATAATTTATATCATTAAGGATGAATATAATTAAGGATGACTACTTAAACAATAGACATAGATCCTGCAGTCCCTAATCCAGGAGAAAATAAAAAAGTAATGCATGCTTTCCACCCAATATGAGAAAGGGAAAACATAAAAACTTAATAATGCTACAGTACTCCAATAAAAACAATCAAAATGTATCAATAACCATTTTTACAGATCATGCTTAGATAATGCATACAGATTCTAAGAGTGAACCCTACAAATAAATGCTATCTCTGAATTATGTATAGGAGAAAACCTAAAATAAAAGTATGAAATCTGAAAGCAAAGGATAGGAAGACATACCAGGAAAAAGTGAAGGAAAACGAGGTCAACTATTAATAAGGGTGCCAAATGTCATTTAAACACCAAAGTTTTAATAGAGATGAAAAAGAGTCAGTCACTCAAGAGTAATAATAAAACGAACAGTCTATTAAGAAATTATCACAGTCCTGAACTTGTACATAACAATGTAAGATTTTTTTAAAAAATAATTATTTATTTTATGCATGTGAGTACACTGTAGTTGTCTTTAGACACACCATGCAGTTGCTGGAAATTGAACTCAGGACCTCTGGAAGAGCAGCCAGTGGTCTTAACCACTGAGCCATCTGTCCAGCCCTCTGTAATTTTCTTCTTATAAAGCAAAATCTAAAAATTAAATGAAAACAACTGAGTGGTCCATACATAATCTGAGGAGATCTGAGCACACATCTGTCAGGGATGGATCTGTCAGGTCAGGAGTACGAAAGATTTGTGTAGCAAAACACAAGACTCAATCTCATGTCTATATTTCTGCCTTTAAACTGTGCATAGAAAAATGGAATATTTACAAGATTGCAGCTCACTTTGAGACAGTCTCACTGCACTGCCTATGCTGATCTTGAAGCGGCCATCCTTCTGCCTCTGCCTCTCACGGGCTAGAGTGCAAACGTGAACCACCAGGCCCTATTTAAACGCAGTCTTTATTGTCCTTGCTCTGTATTGCTTGAGTACATCAACGGGGTCCTGTGTAACAGTCTCTGAATGCAATGTGCATGATAACATTCAGCGTCCCTCCATTCCTGCTCTCCCACTCACAGCTTCTAAAAATCTTTACTCCACATTCAGACTGGTGTTATTTAAAGCTTCCACATAGGAGAGAAACATGAAGCAACTGCTTTTCTGTGTCTGGATTATTTCACTCAACATCATCCTATCCAGCTCCATCCATTTTGATGCAAAATACAGGATTTCATTCTTCCCTATAGCCAAATAATATTCTCTGGTGTGTGCACACCACACTTTTCTTTATTTGGACACCTGTTGATGGACAACTATGTTAATTCTCTGTCTTAAGCTACGGTGAATAGTGGGGCAGTTAACATGAGTATCCAGAAAACCACTTTGGTGTGTAGATTTCATTTCCTTTGGACTTATGCCCTGAAGTGGGGTAACCAGATCCTATAACAGATTTATTTGCACTTTTTGAAGCAATGTTTGTACTGTTCTCCATAATGATAGTACTGACTTACATTCTCATTTTTAAAAATGTGTTCAACTTTATTCTGAGTAAGTGTGTACATGAGGGTCTAAGGACAACTTTGAGGAATTGAATTCACTCCCCACCTGTGTGTGCATTGGGGATTAAACTCAAGTGACGAGATTTGTGTGCAACAAGTGTTTTACTTGCTGAACCATCTTGTTGGCCCATACACTATTTGAAAGTTCCCTTTTCTCTACATTGTCATCACTAACATTTGCTATCTCAGTTTTGTTTCTTTGTTTGTTAAACAATAACCATTCTAACCAGGGTGACAAAATTGGTCACCCTGGTTTCTATTTGCATTCCTCTAATAGCTAGTGACATTTTTCATACATTTATTGGCCACTTGAATTTCTTCTTTGGAAAGTTTCCACTCAAATCCTTTGCCTATTTAAAAATACATAAAATGAGGGTTGGCTGTTGGATAAATTTGTTGAACAATCATTTTATTCCATTCCATTAGTGTCTCTTCACTCTTGGGGTAAATTTTAAGACACAGGGTTTCAGCACTTTTCCTAGAATTTATACCATGCAAACTATTCCAAGATCAAGACAAATAAGTAAATAGTTATATATCATTTCACATAGTAGAGCTTTCTTTAACATCTTAAATATTAACCAAACTCTCCAACTGTGGACCCTAGACATTAAACATTTCAAACACAGTAATAGCATATAAATGCCACAAGGTTTTAAGAATATAACCATTAAATGTGTTTGTCATTTCAGAATAGTTTTAAAGGCACTAAAATTGCATAAGTGCTATCCCAGAATGGATAAATTTTAAAATGAAAAACATCAAGTGAAATTATATTTGATGATTTTTCAGGAAGTACAGTTCTACTCCAAGGAGGCAGCTCAGTGACAGAGTATTTACCTAGCATCTCACATGGCCCTAGGTCAGCCTTCCAACACCAAAAGGAGGGGAAAGGACAAGCTCAGAAACAAAGTGTGTTGACAATGATGTCATTGACTCACATGTGTATCTTCTGTACATTTTCCAGTCATGTATTTCCCCTTCTTGTGTTCATTTTGTTATATTTTCCTGTAACATGTATTTTTTTCCTTAAGTGCTAACTTCACTGTCATTTTATCATTTTCCTATTTGCAGATGTTTTATATCTCCTTATACATTGCTATTATAAACTGTGATATCTCTCTGTCTCTCTGTCTCTGTCTATCTCTGTTTATCTGTCTATCATCTATCTATCTATCTATCTATCTATCTATCTATCTATCTATCTATCTATCTATTTTAAGCACCCAAAGTTTTAATTTTGCTGATCCTGCTGTTCTGTAGACCAGGCTGGCCTTGAACTCAGAGATCCACTTGCCTCTGCCTCTTGAGTGTAGAATTAAAGGCGTACACCACCACGGCCCACAGTTTGCTGACTCTCCTTATTGAATATTTTGCTTATTTCCTCCCTTTACAAGATACAAGCTTGCATGTTTTCTGCTTCTGGACACTTTAGTAATCATCTCTTTTTGTTATTCATCCATGCAAAACTGTAAATTTCCCTCTTAAGCACTGCATTAGCTGTTTCAAAATATTTTCTAACTTCTTTTGCAAGTTTTTTTTTTGGGGGGGGGGTGAGGTTTTTTTCTGTTTTTTTTTTTTTTTTTGTGTGGGTTTTTTATTTGTTTGGTTGGTTTTTGGTTATTTTATTTATTTACATTTCAAACATCCCCCTTCCCAGTCTCCCTTCCACAAACCTCCCACTCCACTCCCCATCCTCTTTGCCTCAGAAAGGGTGCTCTCCAACCCATCCACCCATTCTCTTCTCACCACTCTAGCATCCCCTTATGCTGGGGCATCAAGCATCCGTAGGACCAAACGCCTCCCCTCCCACTGACGCCAGATAAGGCCATCCTCTGCTACATATGTAGCTGGAGTCATGGATCCCTCCATGTATACTCTTTGGTTGGTGGTTTAGTCCCTGGGAGCTCTGGGTGGTCCAGTTAGTTGATATTGTTCTTCCTATGAGGTTGTAATCCCCTTCAGCTTCTTCATTCCTTCCTTTAACTCTTTCACTGGGGTCCCTGGGCTCAGTCTGATGGTTGGCTGTGAGTATATGCATCTGTATTAGTCAGATGCTGGCAGAGTCTCTCAGAGGACAACTATACCAGGCTCCTGTCAGCAAGCACTTCTTGGCATCAGCAATAGTGTCAGGGTTTGAAGTCTGTAGATGGGATGGATCCCAAAGTGGGGCAGTCTCTGGATGTCCTTTCCTTCAGTCTCTGCTCCATTTTTTTGTCCCTGTGTTTCCTTTAGACAGGAATAATTCTGGGTTAAATTTTTAGATGCTATTCCTTTAACTCTTGGGGTTTCTTTTGAAATATATAGCTTAATATCTAAACCCACAGTGTTTCTTTGATTTTATTCTTTGCTGCTTTTTGTTATGGATTTTGAGCACAATTCTACTGTGATCAGAAAATCAAGCTATCCTAATTTGTTGAGATTGCTTTACAGACTTCAATATAGTCAATATTGGTAAATGTTTTGTGTGCTTTTCAAAATAATGTGCATATAAGGTAAAGCATCTATAGATGTCACTTAGGTGAATCTGAATCGTTTTTTTTTTTTTTCTTCTAGATCTCTATTTTTTTTTTTTTTTACTCTATTCTCTTATTTACTAGAAGAGTATGTACAGGGGCTGGCAAGATGACTCTTTAGGTAAAGGTGCTTACTACATAAGCCTGATTACCCAAGTTTAATCCCCAGAATCCACATAATGGTGCAAGGACAGAGTCTACTACACAAAATGTTTCTCTGACTACTATGTGTATGCTATGACTTGACCCTTCATGCACATCATACACACACACACATGCATACACACAGTAATAATAATCCCAATATATATACACATATACACACATATGTATATAGTTAATATATGCTGATAAAAGATAATGATATTTCTACTATGAACATAGATGTGTCTTTTTTCTTATAGCTCTGTCCTTTTGCTCTGTAATTTTGAAGTGATGTTATTATGTACATACAAATTGTTATATCCTCCAAGTACACAGAATGCTTTCCTTTATGAAGATTTGTATGAAGATCTACCCACCTCTGCCTCCCAAGTACTGGGATTAAAGGCGTGCACCACCATGCATCTTTTAGTATATGCTTTCAAGTACGTTTTCCAATGTTTATTGGTCTGAAGATATATTTGCTTTACTTTCCATACTTCATTTTTGGTTGGTGTGGAATCTAGGTTGACAGTTGTTTTCTTGCATGGCAAAGAAGGTATTTTTCATGGTCTCTGGCTTCCCCTGTTTCTATTTAGATATCATGACTACAATCTATCCAATTTCTGTTCCATTGGAGATTTTTTAAATATTAGTTTTGCTTTTAAAGCCTTGTTTATTAATTTTATGTGTGGCTAAGTGTCTCTTGTGAGGGTATGCAACACATATGTACAGGTGACACAGACTCTGGAAGGTATCAAATCTCCTGGAACTGGAGTTACAGGTGGTTGTTACTGATATGGATGCTGGGAACCGAACTTGGGTCCTTTGAAAGAATAGCAAGTGTCCTTAACCACTGAGCCATCTCTCCAGTATGAGTTTTGCTCTTAAATTTTTCTACCTGTCTGCTTTCAGCAGCTTGGCTCTTACATCTCTAGCATGACTTTGAAATATGTATTGTGCTTATAGTTTTGATGGGGGAAGTAGACCTTCATATTTGGGGAAATTCCTGTGTTAGCAATTTATAATTATATTAACAATTACTTCAAGCTTCACAATCTCAATCATTTCTTATTTTATTACAGTTTGTGTCGGTAAGTGACCCAGGAGCAACATGGCAAGGTGTCTCGGGCACTGTGTCACAGAGGTAACAGTAACAGCAGGTGGGGCTCACTAGAAGTGCTGTCTCAGCTTGACTGTGTTTAGTGATCTGCTGTCAAATGTCTTCCATGCCAGGCAGGCTGTTGCCAGGTGGCTCCTCTGAAGCATCCCTTAGCTCTGCCAGGCTGTTGCACGTCCTCTGGCATGGCAGCTGGCGTCCACCACAGCAACTAATCTGAGAGAAAACAGGGTGCAAGCCACCTGTCCTTTATTACACAGGGCTGCCTCCCCCCACCCCCATTTCTACTCTGTCACTTTGGCTGCAGAGAGCAACTGTTTTGGTACAGGAGCCTCTGCTAACAGTCAGTTAATATCAAATGACAAAAAAATCACTGGACCCCTTCTCAGTGGCCACTTACTTTGTTTCCCAAGTACCCCTCCCCATTTATTCACGTGCCCCTCATATGGGAAATACAGTCACTTTACAATGTGTCAGCACAGAATGAGCACAAAGCCCCCCAATTTTATATCTAGGTGTTATGACTCGACTTGGGGAGTGTCCAGATAGGGCACCTGAGAGAGGTCATAGAAGTGATTAGTAACTAGTGAGCTTCCCAGAGTTACTTACAGGAACATACGGAAGAGGTTACTTAAGGGAGCGTAGGTGACTCAGAGCAGGTACCTAGCCTACCCCAGCGTGAGTGATAACTCAGGTAAGAAGTTACTTAAAGGAGGTGACTCAGAGCGGGAACGTAGCCTACCTCAGCTTGGCTTCTCCTCATGGGGCTTCTCCCATAACTTGCAGATGACTTGGCTGCCAGAAAGGTCTCCTCTTCCCAGAAATTGTTTACTGATTTTACAACCTTGAGGGCAGGGTCTTGTGACTCTAGTGGTCTGTTACTTCCTAAATCTTATGAGTCTCCCTCTTTCCTCCAGGAGGAAATGGCTACAATTGGCTACACAAGTGTGGATGAGGCTTTGTTGTGAGATCATTAAAAATAACACTCCTGGGACCAGGTGTAATGGGCATGCCTCTAATCCTTCCACTTGGGAGTCAGAGGCAAGTGGATTTCTGTGAATTTGAGGTCAACTTGAACAAACAAAGGAAAGCTCCTGGGTATTGTTTCTGTTGATCTGAAAAGAAGACAAATTGTCTATGACTTCCAGGCCAAATAGAGACTGGAGGAGAAGCCCTGGGCGACCTGATATAGATGCTTAGCTTTGCAAGGTGGGAGTGGGCAGAGCACATGGTTTACATAACTCTGATTAACATCTGGGCAATAAGATAGTTTTAATTAGATCTATTCCCAATCACCTGGCCTTACTATCCAAGTGCTTGGTTCTTCCTTCTGAATTCACTCTTCTTTTTTGTAAAGCACAAACTTGTACTTTGAGTATATGAAGCTTTTTGTAGCGTAGTTCATGGATTTGATGATGGGCTACTACTTCAGTTCTGTGGCACCATCGCTTTTGTTGTTCTTAGTCATTTCCCAGTAAGCTATTTTGTCTGATATATCTTTAAAAGACAAAGTCTCCCAGAATATTCCTTTTATCTCTTCATTCTTCTCCTCTTGTGTCCTTTTAAGATGTCTCTCATGAAAACATTAAAGATGAATTTTTAAAACTGAATGTGAAGCTTTGAATCTAACATTTATCCTTAAATGATTATGCTACTTTATTAAACTTAAACTTGCTCTTTCATGTGTGAGAGTATGTGTGTGAATGTGCACATGTGTGTGTGGGAAGGGGTGTGCATGTGTATGTGGAGGTCAGAGGACAATCTTAGGTGTCTATGGATCTTCACTGGAGATAGGCCTTGCACTGGTCTGGAACTTGACCAAGTAGGCTAGGCTAGCTGGCCATGTTCTCAAGGAATTTCCTCTCACCTCCCATTTCACTATCGTTGGGGTTAGCAAGTGTCTGTTATCACGCCTAGCATCTGATGTGGGTTCCAGGGTGTTCAGATAACTAAGGCAAGCACACTATCTACTGGGACATTTCTCCAGTTCCTAAATGCACTCTTCCTTCTAGCCTTGCTCATAATTAATATTGAGCCAATATTATCCTTGTGCAACTTACCTATCATATTTATATATTTCAGATTTTGTGAATATAAAAGAAAAAGACTCCTGAGTTCAATATTATAAAAACAACTTTTATGCTTATGGCTTCTGTGTAGATCAGATTCAAAAAACACATAGAGACAGCTCATCTCTGCTCCACATTGTTTGGATTCTTATTTGGAAGACTGAGAACTGGTATTTTGAAGTCACTAAAGATCTTATCCCTTAGAATGCTGGTGGTGGATGCTGGTTGGGAGATTCTATTTTTGTATGCATGTGTGTATGTGCATGTGCGTGTGTGTGTGTGTGTGTCTATATGTGTGTCTGTGCGTATTTTGTTTTTTATTTTGGTATGTTTTGTCATATTGGGCTTTTGTTTGTTTTGATTTTCTTTTCTTTTCTTTCCTGTTTAATGTAGAGAAAGAGCATAACGTTGGGTGGGTAGCAAGGTGGAAAGCATCTTGAAAGAACTGGAGTAGGGGGAAGAGTATGACCATAATTGCATGGAAATTTTTAAAATAAATTACTTTTAAAAACACTAAAATTTTAAAAGAAACCGTTTACAAGCCATCCTGTTCCTTCGATCTCATTCATTTTTCTTTCCAGAGGCTTCCTGCCAGTGGTTCAGTTTTGAATTCTTGAAATGTCTTAAAATACAGACATGAAAGGTTCTTGGACTACAGGATTTCAAGTTCAGAAGGAGAATGTGACATTGGCTGATGTGTTGATTCTTTTGTGCTTTCCGTTCTCTTATGATCAAGAGGAGGAGTGACCGCAGACTCCTGATGCTTGCTCTGAGACTTGTAGGAGTTTTGTGTGCAAACATACAGGGTGATGCCATCAGCACGGTGAGCATCTTTGGATATCAGTTATTCTTCTCTCTCCTCTTACTCCCCTTGTGTTGCTGCTGACATACCAGCCATGAGAGGATCATGGCTTTAAGCTCCAAGAACCTAGAGCTTCATTGCTGCCAGGTTCGAATGCAAAGACTTACAGTTCTAGCTGTTCTAGTTCAAAGATGATTGGTTGTTCTAGGCTTTGAGTGGCATTAGCCCAGCACCAAGCAGCTGGCCTGACAGCTCCTGAGCAGTGGGTAATGGTTCCTTTGACTCTTAACTCTGTTGGATTTCAAGAATTCTTCCAGAAACCAGGGGATGGAAGCTTCTGCCTGTGATTTCTTAAAGCCTCTCTGCCCTCCTCCATCCCAGTGTAGCTGATTTAGCTCTCCCAGTGTTCCTGAACTGTTCAGCAGCCTTTTCATGGCTGGTGGGTGGGTTTGGAACTAAAATCTCTAGGAGTGCTGGTTTTCCTTGTATTACCAGCTCAGCCTACCCTAACTGAAAAAACAAACCTGCAATTAACCAACAAAAGAACACTTAGAAGCCAGGTACAGTGGTGGACACAATAATCCCAGCAATCTGGAGGCTGAGTGAGGAAGAGGGTGAGTTCCGGGCTGGTATGGGCTACATGATAAATCCTTATGGTGGTGGTGATGGGGAGGCATTGGGTAAACCTTTCCTGAGGCCAAATGTTGCAGACCTGGGTGATCGGGGGTGTTAGAAGAGGGTGATTTTACCAAACATAGCTTTGTGTGTGAGTGGCTTCCAGCTTACCATCCACAGCTCACTTATGCCTTATCTATGAATGAATCAGAAGCCTTACATATAGCAATCACAAGCTTTTGCTGAGTCAGTGGAGGAGGTGCCTCTGCTTCCTGTCCTGAATAAGAACAGTTGCACGATGGACAGAATCATCTAGCATTCCCCAAAGCCCACTGCTGTCTTCTAATTCCATCATGAGTGTCTTCTAATTCCATCATGAGTGGAATGGAAGTGGTTGTGATTGGAGCACGTTCTGAAAGAGCAGTTGGACTCTAGCCATGGTCATGGTTTGCAGTGGTCCTTGCAGCTGGAATAAAGTTCTCTCCATGTCATGTGGTCATCAATAAAGCTGGACTGCCCTGGGCAGGTTGGTCAGTTGCCAAGGAAGAGTGCATGACTAACAACTCCAAGGTCAGGGCAGCCAAACTTTCATGCAAGTGGCCAGATGGCCCATTCCTGACTCCTATTCAGTCACAGGGGAAAAATATATAAGGATACTTACAATAAAGAACTAAGAAATTAATATTGTTAACATTACCTAATGATGCTGAACCCCTCACCATGGGCCCCTCAGGAGGATTGGCTCTTTTTGATCTGTCTTAACCATACTGATGATATTCAACTACGATTTTCAACAATTAAATCTTTCATTCCCAAAACCTGTAACTAACTTACAAAATAACATACACTTGTGTATTAAAGCTGTTTGTCCTTAAGCTGGGAACATGCACTTTACACATTAACAACTCATCATCAATTCCCTGTTTGCTACCTCTGTTCATAGTTTATGTCCTTAAGTGTCTACTGAAAATTGACAATGAACCTACCTTCAGAGTTGTGATTTCTTGCTGGTCTTGAGTGAGATCTTTATGGTAAAAGAAAGGAAAGTAACTTGCTAGAGGTTGCTGTCTGCTTCCAGCAGGAGTCGGTGTATTATGAGGGTCTTGAGGTAAGGGGTTGTCACCTAGGAGTATCACATGAACACATAATTGTTAACCTGGGAGAGAAGACAAACTCAGAGAATGAGAAAGTCACAGGTGATTAGAAAGTGAAAGTGTCAGCTGGGAGTGCCAGGGCCATCTTCCTGAATGGGGCTGGTGCCTAGAAAGTGAAAGTGACAGACAGGAAGAAGAGGGCCACAGCCATGGGGACAGAAAACCAACAGCTACAGAAGAAGGAGAAGAAAAAAAAAGGACAAATTATATTAAAACAGACAAACATCTCCTGTCAGCATTAGAGGGGCCCCAGAGTTGTGAGTCCATGTTGGAACGCTGGGAACAGATTTATAGGATTCTGGGGTCCTCACCTTTCCAGACTCTCTTCCTTTCTCCATCAGCAGTTTCACCTGGAGTAATCTTCCAGGAATCCCATTGAAGGGCCGGCCATTTGTAACAGTTACAGCATCCTGGGATGAGCAGAAAGCAATCTTAGGAGCAAGCGACAACTCCTGCTTTCCTGATGAACCTAAGTTCCCCCGACCCTTCTTCAGATTGGGTAGAGATGGGCAGCCAAACGAGATATCTGTGTTACTGGTTTTCTGGATTGCTCACACTCTCATTATTAAAATGAGAGTTATTTATCCATAAGGCCAGCTCCTCTCTAAAAATGAGATACCTGTATTGTAGCACTTGAATTTTTTGTTAATATTTCATTACTTTATGCTCCTATTCTATTTGTTCCTCATTCTGTATTTCAAAGATTATACACTGTGGTTGGCAGGAAATAGTTGCTCAAAAAATGATTACTGGGGCTATGGAAATGGTTCCCTGGTTAATGATCTTTTTGCACAAGCATGAAGACCTGAGTTCAGATCCTGAACATCCATTGAAAACCCAGGGATGGATGCATGCTCCTGCAACCCCAGTGCTTAGAGGGAGGGAGACAGGAAGCTGTCTAGGGCTCACTAGCTTCCAGGCTAGCCAAAAAATGGTGAACTCTGGTTCAGTGAGAGGCCTTGTCTTGAAGGAGTGAGAATGAGAATGATAGAGCAGGACACTTGGCTTCATGTGTATGTGTGTGTTCACCCCCCTCCCCAACACATTTATTGGCTCCATAAAGAAAAGTAAAAAAGAAAAAAAATAGGAAAAATTAAAGTCTGAGGAATTCTAACACTCCCAAAAGTGGAGGCAGCAGGATCAGAAATTCACTGTTGTACTCTGACCATTCTTCATGACTGCAGGAGACCTTGAAGTGCCATCAAAAGTATCTCTCAGGAAGAGAAACTTGGGACTTTCGACTCTAAAGGAGCAGGGACCACAGGAACTCATGAACAAACAGATTTCCCTAGATAAGCAACATTCAGTTTCTCCATCAATACTTCACCTATCCATTGCTTTGGATTTTCTACTAAGCCAAGCCAAGCCAAGCAGGTTTTCTCTGCTAGAGTCTCATCTCTCCTCTTAAGCATGTCAAAAAGGTTCTAACCAACTTTCTCACTCCTGTGGTCCACACTTGATGCATCATTTGCCTTGACACACTGTGGTACAAATGAGATCCACGTAGTGACTCTCTATCACCTCTGCTAAAACTTCTTGCTGTTCCATTCCTCCTACTCTTGACATTTCTCAGATGTCAAGGTATTTCTCAAAATACCATAGTACCTCTAAAAGCTCTGGTGATACACCGGCACTTCTCTGAGTAACATCACTGGACTTAAAGCAGTGTAGGGAAATGGATAACACTCTAAAAATTCCTACTCCTCTTATCTCTAAAATTCTCTCTTAAGATTTGAAACTTGAGGCTGAGGTAGGAGGACAGCAGCAAGTTCAAGGCCACAGCAGGCTACAGAATACTGGGTCTGCTAGGGGTATATTGCAGGAACCTTGTGAGACAGGGGAGTGCAGGTAGCCGGCAAGGGATGCTGGTAAAGTTTCCAATCTTGAACTGCTATGGCTGTTTAACAGAGAGAGCAAAATTGGTCAAGGGTCCCCATGTACTACACTCAGAAATCCTCTGCCACAGTTTCATCAACACAGGCTGTTCCAGCACAGATATAAGGCAAACTAGCTGTCAGGGAGATCTCCTCTGACAGCTAATTTTTAGATTGACGATTCTCAATGGATTTGTTGAAAGTTACTTAGATTATTAACAGTCTAGGACACTTTCACCAACCTTTCTGACCTCTGCCCTTCCCTCCTTAACTGTTTAGACTGTGGGGTGGCTCTTGGAGCCTCCCCTGGTTCTCCCCTATTTTTGTGAAGAGTAATCCCTTACTCTCATCTTTAAGATTCACCCCCCCCCCCCAGGAGAAGACTTAAAGAATTTAAATATCTTTGAATATATGTGTTCTGTCAGTACCTCACTTCGGCAGTTCAGAGTTGCTACATTGTAGTGTTGCAGTCAGTATTATTTATTGTTTACTATCATCAGCAAAATAAAGCAATAGTGAAAGTACAATATGCTGATAGAAGACAAAAGTTTTATTGTGCTTAGTCTGAAATAAATTGCTTAAAACTACAGTTTCCCAGGGTTTGTTCCCCAATATAGGAAAATACTATACCCTTAAAGAAGCAAGAATAAAAAATTTGATCTTTGATTAAAATCATGGGTATGTCTAGGTACCACTCCTTGGGCTACTATGCTGATGAAATGCTTGCAGAGGCAACAATCTTTGATGATAAGGAATAGGAATTTAAGTTTTCCAAAAGGGAGTCATCACGAAGAACACAGTATCTGGCTTAGGTCAAATACTGCTGATATGGGCTTAGATAAGTCTCTTGAGCTCTCTCAGTTTTAGTTTCTCCATATGTATGAAATAAAAATAACAGCTTCTGGCCGTTGGATTGTTGAATAAAGCACAGCACGGTTGGCTTTAAGCACCGTGACTGGGCTTGTGTAATGGGCCACGCTCCTCCTACAGCCCCATCCCAGCAGCAGAGTCCGATTGCACCCACTTCCGGAGGCCTCTTCACCTCAGCCTCCCTAGGTCGAGAGCGTATCCTTCCGCGTCGCGTCACTTCCGGGAGACCCAGGACATGGCCCATCTTCATAACCGGATGTAACTGTCATGGCCGACGTCTGTGAGCCCTCGCAAAGGACGTGGAGTTAAGGGCTGTCCGAAAGGCGTTTAAAATTAGGGTTTCGAAGCCTGTTGTGTAGAAGCAATGGAGGAGACTGCCGCGAGGCAGGGTGTCCCCTGGCGGCTCCCAAACTGCGCTCCCACACTCCTGTCAACCCGTCAGACATTTCCAGACCAATTGCTCCCCCTTAGTAGGGCGAGGCCGCGCGGCCCACTCAAATCTTTCTTTGATCCTTTTGCAGCCCAGGCGCTGGGCGGGCATTGCGGCCGCATCCTACAGGAAAGGGCGGGCCGGACGCCCGGAAGAGGTGGGGGCGCCGAGGACCGCGCCGCAGCAGCGCTAGGGACCACTCACTGAGTGCGAGCAGGCGCCTCCGCCCTATGGGGTCCCGGTCAGATCTCAGCCAAGGTTATCCTTACTGTGGGGCACTTTGCAGGCTCAGCCACACTCAGACAGTCTGCCCTGCCCTAGATTTCTATCCTCTGAGTCTCAAGGATGGGTTGCGGTGCAGTCTGATTGGTTTCAGAGTTCTAAATAAAGAGAGGAGAGGAGAAAAAACAACAACAACAAAAAACAAAAACAAAAAAACAACCAACTCAAATATAAGCAAAGCAGTACTAGTTTATAATTCAGAATTCATAAACAATTTCAATGTTGAGTCATGATAATGTTAAAGATGTGATTTTAAAAGAAGCGTTTTAGTAAAACTATGAATATTTAGAAAACTTGAACTCTGCTACTGCCGTGAATTATAAGAAGACAGAGTTCTTCATAAGGTTGTCGTTGCCAAAGGTTTCTGAAAATATTCTAGGTACATTCATTTTAATTCCATTTTCTCTTATTAGGAGTGGGAAGTCCTGAAGATCTTGTCACTAAGTAAGCAGAAACAAACACATGAATTGATTTACTAACTGTTCATAGTAGTTAAAGTCAATTTATACCAATAGGATTAAAATCTCAGTTAAAACTTTTCTTGTCTGAAATACGTAATATAAGACAGACTGTAGCTGCCTCATTCATAGAAACACAAATGTAGAAGTTAGTACTTACAGCAGGCTGACTTCACTTGATGGTGTTGTAATTTAGACTGTCAGCCAAAGTCCCACAAGTTTTAGAAATGATTTGGAAAGCATTTTTTAAAAATAATAATAGTAAAAGAAAAGAGGAAAGACAGCCACGACCCATTTTTAGAATATCCCATTACTTAAACATAAAACATGAAATTAGGAAGCACTTTGAAAAACATTTTTTTTTTCTTTTTGTTTGTTTTGAGACAGTCTTAAACTACAGTTCATCAGGTCCTAGAATTCACTGTATCCCAGACTGGCCTCAACTGCAAAGCAATCCTCCTGTCTCTCACACACACACACACACTTTCAGTCTTTTGATTTAATTTGATTTTTTGAGACAAGGTTTCTTTTTATAGCGCTGGCTGTTCTGGAATTCACTCTGGAGACGAAGCTGGCCTCAAATTCAAAGATCTTCCTGCCTATGCCTCCTGAGGGCTGGAACTAAAGATGTGTACCACCTTGCTCATCTAGTTTCAATATTTTAAAGAGAACAAAAGTGAAGTATCTGTTTATATACTGTATTTTGTTCCTTGTGTATATTGAGATTGTTATTTGTTCCTAATAAAGTATTTAGTAATTTGGTCATAGTTAACCTGAATCCTTACTGTTTGTATGATTTCTTGAACGCAAGTCTTCTAGGCCCATTGTATAGTTTCTAGACAAAGCAGTATTGAAGTGGTTATTTTTGCTGTTGTTGTTTATTCATTTAATTGCTTCAGTTGGAATATTATTTTTGTATTGAGTTTTTCATTATTGTAGTTAGCGGCAAGCCTTCTGTAACGTCTGTTAGTTGTGGGGTAGTTGAGGCTTCCTTTAAATTATTTCCTGCTAAATGTAAAATTTGATCATAAGGCTTCACCATTTATAGAAGACTTACCATATGCTAATCTCTGTTATTTTCTGTAGTGTTTAGTTTATATTTATGCTAACACTGCAGTCTTTTAACAGATGGAGAAACAAGGCAAAGAGGCCCATGGTCACAAGACTAGAGCCATATTCTTCCCTCTTTCTCTTTTATTGTATGTGTGTGTTGTACATGTTCGTGTGTGTGTGTGTGTGTGTGTGTGTGTGTGTGTGTGTGTAATGGTGTGCATGAGTGTAAAGGCAGAGATTGAAGTCACTTGTCTTTCTCAGTCACTTTCCACCTTGTTTTTTGAGACAGGGTCCCTCACTGGACTTGAGCTCACAGATTCAACTAGACTGACTGACCAGTGAGCTCCAGGGATCCAATGGTCTCTAGACCTCTAGACCATTAACAGGTAGCAGGAGGCACCAGTCCCTTCCATCCTCTAGTTGGCAGCTGGTACTTGCTTGTCTCTGAACTCTGAGAGTTGGAAAGGTACAAGTAGTCTGCTATGTTTCTGAGCCTAGTGTCAGAAAAGAGACAATTTGCAAGCCCCAAATTATTCATTAAATTAGGCTTTGTGTCCTAAACCAAAAGGATGGGAAACTTGTAAAAGGACAAGTCCTATAGGAAAAGGAAGACAAGAATTTCCCATAACTGAGGGACATTAAAAATTATTATCTTCCAACAAATCAGCCATTTTCCTTTTCTCTCTGAAGAGTGAACTACTCAAACCTTCTTTGTTTTCACTAGTCTCTTGGATTTACCACCTTACAACCCACAGACTGAACCCATGTCTTTAAACATACTAGGCAAATGCTGATGTGCTGCTTTTATCTGATATCCATTTCCTCAAAACTGAAAATAGACCCAGACTCAGCTTTACCTACCCTGATTCGTCTGTTGGGGAAAAATAATTTAAAATTTTCTAAGTTTGATTATTCTCACATTTAGTAAATTAACCCATGGAATCTTACCTTTAATCTTAATTTACTCTAATTTTTCGAGACAGGGTCTTGCTATGTGGCTCATGCTATTCTTGAATTTGGTATATAGCCTTAACTAGCCTCAAACTCCTGATAATCCTCCAGTCTCAGCTTCCTGAGCGCTAGGATTACAGGTGTCCACCACCACACCTGGCTGAGTTTTTTATTCTTTCAGATCTTGAGACATCCAGAATCCTTAAAAGGATCTTTTCCTATTGATCTGGCATTTTCTTCTAAGCCTTCACACAGATTCTGGAAGTTTCTCTGCTTCACTTGTGCTCTCTCTACCTACGGCTGTCTATGGTGTCTCATATATACCCTAAGTGTGATGTCTCAGATTTCTAAAATGTCCAGGTTTAAAAGGATGTACATCTTGGATTTAGGCAGCTTTCCCTATGTATCTTTATAGCCTTTTATTTCTGTGTGGTGTGGTTTTGATATATAGAATTTCAAGGTTAAAAAAGAAAAAAGCTCTTACTGGGCATAGTGGTGCAGGCCTGTAACTTCAGTTCTTGAGAAGCAGAGATAGGCGGTCAGACTGACCTTCATTACACAACAAGACTCTGTCCCAGAAATAAAGCAAAGCAAACCAAAGCAGAAGCTTTGTGGTAATGGGATAGTAGGAACTGTTTCATTCTCACAAGGAGACATTAGCACAATGGCTGAGATGCAGTAAATTCTAGGTAAACATTTGCCAACTGAAAACATGCTGACACATGCCTGTAAAGCTAGCACAAGTGGTGTGGAGGGAGGAGGATCAGGGATTTAAGGTCAGTCTTAGCAACACATTGAATGGGGTTCCATCTGAAAAATACCCCTCCTAAATCACTAAATTAATTCAGCAAATCTTCATATACAAATGCATTTTTAAAAGATTACACTTGGCTTTAATTTTATATAAAATACAGTATACCAAAAGTGCAAAAGTAAGTCTGGAGAGATGGCTCAGCAGTTAAGAGCACTGGCTACTCTTCCAGAGGATCTGGGTTCAATTCCCAGCACCCACATGGCAAGGCACAACTGTCTGTAACTCCAGTTCCAGGGGATCTGACTTCCTCACACAGGCAGACAAAACATCAATGTAAATTAAATAAAAGTGGCGCACGCCTTTAGTCCCAGCACTTGGGAGGCAGAGGCAGGCGGATTTCTGAGTTCGAGGCCAGCCTGGTCTACAGAGTGAGTTCCAGGACAGCCCGGGCTACACAGAGAAACCCTGTCTCGAAAAACCAAAAAAATAAATAAATAAATAAATAAATAAATAAATATATTCTTTTAAATGCAAAAGTAACTGGGCCTAGTAGCACCAACCTATAATGCTAGCTTTTCAGAGGCTACAACAGGAGGATTGCAAGTTCAAAGTGATTTGAAAGCCAGTCCAAAAAAAGTAGGGTGGGGGTAGGAGGAGAGGCAGAAATGGTCATGCTATAGAAATGCTCATGCTATTTTTGTTGTTGCATTTAGAGAGCAAACACTGGGTTGGGAGATAGCTCAGGTGGTTGTGTATGAGAGACTTTTCCTGGGCAGACACAAAACACACACACAACACACACACACACACGTATTTACAGAAAGGGAACTCACAACAGTAACAATTACAATATACAACCTGGTGAAGCAATGAGTTTTTGCTGGGGCTATTGACAGGAGTGTGGGTGAAGGGTTACTTACAGGGAGCAGGATGACTCAAAAGCAGCTGCCTCACAGAAAAGTAAGGACTGAGGAAAGCTGCAGAGCCCTGCACAGCTGCTGGAATGCTGGAGAGAGGGAGACTCCTCCTCTCCTCTCCGCAGTTGTTTTTCTCCTTGTTTCTTCTGTGGAGGGTCCTTGAGACTCAAGTTTCTTTCCTTCCAAACCCATGACTTCCGTTTCCCTTGTGAGTCTCCTGAGTTTCTACCTTCTTCCTGGTTGGGGCTGTTTTTAAATGCTATAGTACAGTTGGTTAAAACAAACAAACAAACAAACAAACAAACAGTTCTTACTTTGTAAGGGTGAGGACCTGGTCTTCCGCTCAAGAATCCACATGGAAAAGCCTGGGTATGATGCTGGATGTTTGTAATCCCAGCACAGGTGGGGTGGGGTGGGGGTGGAGGCAGAGACAAGCAGATCCCTGGGACTTACCGGCCAGGCATCTATCCTGCTTTGTGAGTTCTTTTGTGATTGAGAGATTCTATCTCTAAAACAATGTGGACAGCACCTGGGGAAATGATGCCGAAGGTCAGTCAGCTCTCAGACATGTGCATACCCAAGTACAGGCACATACACAGAAAGCACACTTCAAATTTCTGTGTCTGTGTGTGTGCATGCACACGCAAAAAAGAGGGATTCGCCCATGGTCACAAGACTAGAGCCATATTCTTATGTATCTTCCTCTCTTTCATTATATGTGTGTGTGTTGTACATGTTCGTGTGTGTGTGTGTGTGTGTGTGTATGTGCACTCGTGTGCCCGGATATAATGGTGTGCATGAGTGTAAAGGCAGAGATTGAAGTCACTTGTCTTTCTCAGTCACTTTCCACCTTGTTTTTTGAGACAGGGTCCCTCACTGAACTTGGAGCTCACTGATTGAGCTAGACTGACTTGACTACTGAGCTCCAGAGATCCAATGGTCTCTGAACTCCTAGTGCTGGAATTATAAGGCATGCCACTGTGTGCAGCTCCTCTGTGCTAGCTAGGAATTCAAACTCAGGTCCTCAAGCTCTTTACCAATGGAGTCTTCTCCCCAATCTCCCCAAATAGCATTCTGTTCATCTTGATAACATCGTCTTTTGTCCCTTAGAGACACCCGTGTAAAACTGAAATGCTGCTATATATGGACTTAAACAAGAAACTCAACTGATTTTATTTTCAAACTGGCTAAAGATCTTAAGATCTTTAAGAACAGTAAGAAAAGTTATAGAAATGTTGATAGCTTATTACATTCTTATATCATGGAGATGTATAAACTTACAAGTGGCATAGGAGTTTTCTGAGTTCTGAATTTTAAAAACTATAATTGAAAGATATTTTGGAACTGTGTGACTAGACAAGTGTTCAGATGGGGGAACAAAGGAGAACATGGTGCTCCAGTCTAATTAAAGTGTGCCTCATGAGGTCAGGACTTCTGGTAAAATGAGAAGGGGACTTGGGAATTACAACAGAACTGTATGTAGACAATTCCCTGCTGCCTGTTCTGTTTCTCTAATCTCACTCACTCTTTTTAACCCTGACATTGTCACCTGAAGCACATTGTAAAGCTGGAAAGCTGATTATTCTGACTAATGGTCGCCTAAGGGACCCTCTCAGAAGATATTTAGGGCTTTGCTTTTATCACAGAAGGGATGCTTTTGTTTTGTTTTGCTTTGTTAGTTTGTTTTCTCCCCTGTCTAGACAGAAATAGTCAATGCCCTTGGTATTGGCAGTCCTAAGCTCCAGAAACTTAGAGGATGGGCCCTTGAACCCAGAGGCTTACAGTGAGGCCTTGAAGCCTAAGGGCTTTCAAAGCCAGAGACTTTCAGTTGTGAGTACTTAAGTAAGGGGCATAAGAGGTGTTTTAGTCAGGGTTTCTATTCCTGCACAAAATATCATGACCAGGAAGCAAGTTGGGGAGGAGAGGGTTTATTCAGCTTACACTTCCACATTGCTGTTCATCACCAAAGGAAGTCAGGACAGGAACTCACACAGGATAGGAACCTGGAGCAGGAGCTGATGCAGAGGCCATGGAGGAATGCTGCTTACTGGCTTGTTTCCCCTGGCTTGCTCAGCTTGCTTTCTTATAGAACCCAGGACTACCAGCCCAGGGATGGCACCATCCACAATGGGCCCTCCCACCCTTGATCACTAATTGAGAAAGTGCCTTACAGCTGGATCTCATGGAGGCATTTCCTCAAGGGAGGCGTCTTTCTTTTCAGTAACTCCAGCTTCTGTCAAGTTGACACACAAAACCAGCCAGTACAAGAGGCCTTAAGTGCCAGTGGCCTGGCACCTAACAGCTGGAGTTACAGTGCAAGCTGCAGGCATTGAGCCCCAGCTCTTAAGCTTTGGTGGCCCTCTGGAACTTTTCCAGTGGCCCTTCATGGTCTCTTGTCTTCCATGATCTTACCTCTCTGCTGCTTCTTTACTTAGCAGCTATGGTCATCTGTAATCCCCACAGGCTCTATTTCCAGTCACACTCTGGAATGCTTCAGCCTCCTCTGAGCTGCTGAGTTGAGGGATAATAGCTTGGAAGTCATGAGAACTTAGAGCTTGGGGGGGAGGGTGTCTCTCTGATGCAGCTGTCTACAGCTGCCAGCCAGAATGTGCTACCAGCATCCCACTCTACCCACGATAAAGACCATTTGAGAGATGCTTTGATTGGGGTTTCATGTTGAAGTAGCACGGGGTGGGATAGTGCCTGGTGAAGAGCCTCCTGGACTGACCCAGGGAGTCTGAAAAAACACATTGCTTATATAATCAGAAGAAGGGTGTGGCATGTTTGTGCACAGCTTTTAGGTCCAACAATCTCAAG
Organism: Mastomys natalensis; assembly: GCA_021653895.1. Taxonomy (NCBI): domain Eukaryota; kingdom Metazoa; phylum Chordata; class Mammalia; order Rodentia; family Muridae; genus Mastomys; species Mastomys natalensis. The sequence continues at coordinate 752,733 of JAJTUV010000072.1, read as the reverse complement.
TCTTAAATGTATACCAAGCATGAGCTTTTCCTGAGTCACTGAAGGAAGCACTCCTCTGGGCTCCTAATGAGAATAGCTACAAGATGAGTGGGGTCATCTGGGTGTCACAAAGGCTTGTCGCAGCCGCAGCCGTAGTGAAGTCTCCTGGAGCCAGGACAAGCTGCCTGGAATTGCTATAGTTAAAGCAAGGCCTCCTGCAATTGAAGTTGATACTTTCAGCAGCAGCCATGGTGGCAGCTGGCTTTACACTGGAATAGAGACCCCCTTGAAGGATCCAAGAAGTATTCACTGCTCAAAATGGCTGGGTTGCCATGAGGGAAATCCATCCAGTATGTAGCTTAGGAAGAAACTGTTCTAAAGTTTCCTGTTCAATCAAGTGACTAGTATGACTATTCCTAACAGTTTGGCTACTTGAAAGAAAAAATATTAAAGGCTTCTTACGATAAAGATCTACTAGTGAAGTTAATATTCTCAACAATACTTAACAATGTTCAATGTCAAGTGCCTGTAGGGGGAGTCAGGTCCCTTTGGTCTCACTTGAGAATATTGCTAGTTTCTCTGTGCAACAGATCTTTCCCTGTCACTGTTCTTACAAACTTATGAAGGCAAACTTTGTTCTTCTATATAATTGAAAGGATACCAGTAACTTTTTACCCCTTGTGATAGTTGATATTTCAAACTTGACAGGATCTAGAGTCACTTAAGATACAAACTTCATATCAATAGTAATGACTGAATTAAATAGAAAGAGAACTGAACAGCAGAATCTCTCTCTGACCGAGCACCTATTGTGACCAGTCGCCTCAGGTTCAGCTGCCCAGCTGTGATGGATCATATCCTCAAACTGTGAGCCACAATAAACTCCTCTTTCCCTAAGCTGCTTTGGTTTTTTTTTTTTTTTTTTTTTTTTTTTTCAGAATAATGAGAAGAAAAACTAATATACGATTTACCTCAGACATCATAATTTTCGTGCATCTCATACTTCTCCATAATTCTGACCAGAGTTTGAGTCACTCAGATTCACCGGCAAAGAAAGACTGTGGTGAAGAGGGAGGTTCCTTATAAGCCTCTTGCTTCCTGAAAGACTCCCTGAGGAGGAAACCAAATGCTGGAGAGGAGCAGCGCACTGAGTCCATGAGCGTAACTTCACCTGGTAGCTCTCTGTTTCCCTGTCTCCCTGAGAGAACCTGTCTGCTCACTCAGCAGAGATGCAGGGACTTGTGTTGCTCACACTGGCCTCTAGTTCCATTTTAGCTTCTCCAGGACCTTCGAGGAGAGGGACACAACCACTGCTCTGACTTCAAGGACATCTGCTTCCCTCAGTCCTCCCTGTTCCTCCAAAGCGCCCCTGCAATTTCATCCCTCGAAGGTTATCTCTGATTCTCAGAGAAGAAAGAATCCATAAAACAGAGGCATCTCACATTAGTACCACAGAACATTCTAGCATTTCCCTGATGCCCTTTTTTGTTCTCTTCTCCTTTTACATGAAGAAAGAAAAAGAAAGAAAGAAAGAAAGAAAGAAAGGAAGGAAGGAAGGAAGGAAGGAAGGAAGGAAGGAAGGAAGGAAGGAAGGAAGAGGTCGCTTTCTGGGCCCAGGCTCTGGGTGCTTTCCCTGTCCTGCCTTTTCAAGTCCAATAGCTCCTTCATGTTGGTGCTATCACCCCCCATTGGGTGATCTGAAACCCTTCTACCTTAGAAGAAAACAAACCTTCCAGCACTTTGTCTTTTTCAGTTCCATGCTGTGCCTTTTTTCATGCCCATGGTTCTGAAAACATGCCCTATCCACTTTTTTTTTTTTACTTTGCACATCCTCTTAATTCTCTGGCCAACTGCAATATTTTACCTCCACTCAAATTAGCCAGTTTTAAAGTCATAGTTACCATACTGTTTCTAAACTCACCATGTACCTCTCAGGACTTGCCTGACTTGGCCTAGGCTCTAAGGATGACAGATTAAACACTCCCTTTTCTTGACTTTTTTTTTTTTTTTGGACTTTATTAACTGTTTCATGGTGGCCAAGCTACTATGTCTCTGGTCATTCTTCCTTGGGTTTTCTAGAAATCTTCATTCATCTGTTGTCTTATTTTCATAGCTATACCTTCATAAAGCATCTGTCACCCTCCAGTAAATATACGACTTATTGGAGAGTGAGAAAAAAATATTTATTTGCAATATTTAGACTCTCCAGAAAAAGACATTCCTTAACACACATCTGAACTTTACTTAGCATGTGTTTTCAGGTGTCTCAGTTATATGTGTTTGCTTTCATTCTAGATTTTAAAAACTGTTGCTTTAAAACCTGTACCCCATTTTGTAGAAAGTTTATAGAAACATTAAATGTTTCCGGTGGGGTAGTTAGGGAGATGTCTAAGCAGATAAAGTGCTTACAGGGATGGGAGTTAGGATCTCCCAAACCTGTACAAAAGTTGGGTAATGCTGTAATTCCAGCATGCCAGAGGTAGAGACAGGTGGTCCCCAATGCTAGCTGGCTAGCTAGAATAGTTTTCTTTTTCTTTTTTTGGTTTTTCGAGACAGGGTTTCTCTGTATAGCCCAGACTGTCCTGGAACTCACTCTGTAGACCAGGCTGGCCTCGAACTCAGAAATTCACCTGTCTCTGCCTCCCAAGTGCTGGGATTAAAGGCATGCGCCACCACTGCCCGGGTTAGAATAATTATAAATTGGATTGTTCAAGGTTCAATGAGAGACAATGCCACAATTTTCTTAAAAACAAAAAACAAAAAACAAATGAGGATTATGAGAAAACATCCAACATCAACTATACACACATACACACACATATACACACACACATGCACACACACACATATACACATACATGCACACACACATACACACACACACATCACACAACTCTGTATATACCATACATATATACAGACTAAAAAGAAAGGGTCTCAAGAAGATTGAGGGTTTAGGCTATAGTTTAGAGATGGTGTACTTGCCTACCAGCCTACCATGTAGGTAGCTACAGGTTAGATCCTCAGCCTTGAAAAAAAAAAAAAAAAGAAAGAAGAAAAAGGAAAAAGAAAAAAGGAAGAAGCTTTCAGAAAGTGGAAATGAAGACAGTTGCACAAACTGAGGGTTTGGGCAGCAGATGTATAAACTGAGGATATGACTGCTCCAAGGTATGTTCGAGGAGAAGGTTTTTATTGTGGACATGAAGGGGAGCATAGCCAGAGGGATCTAGAAGAGTCCAGAGCAGGGAGAAAAAATAGTACACTGACCATGGCGAGCAGACTGGCCTAGGCCATGCATGGGTGTGAGGGATGTAAGAGAGGAGGAAGGAGACAGTATAAGGGAGACCAAGATTGAGGGGCACAGGATCCACAGGCAGGCAGGCAACAGCTCATGGAGAACCCTGCTCCAGTTGTTGAGGGACCCAGATGAAGACCAAGTTCATCTGCTACATATGCGTGAGGAGGCCTAGGTCTAGCCTGTGTTCGCTCTGATTGGTGATTCAGTCTCTGGGAGCTCCCAAGAGCCCAGATATGTTGACTCTGTTGGTCTTCCTGTGGAGTCCCTTTCCTCTTCAAGTCCCTCAATCTTTCTCCCAACTCTTACTAATGTTTGGGTGTAAGTCTCTGCATCTCTTTCCATAGGCTGCTGGGTGGAGCCTCTCAGAGGACAGTGATGCTAGGTCCCTGTCTGCAGGCATATCAGAGTGTCATTAATAGCGTCAGGGATTGGTTATTGTCCATGGGATGGGTCTCAATTTGGGACAGTCAAGACATTTGCTCAATCTATTAAAGATGAAAAAACGGATTGATAGGCTAACTTTACTCAGAGATGAAGCTGAGTGGAATCTTACCTTCTACTACCTTCTACTAGAACAGAGAAGGGGTTATACAGGGGCTGAATGATTCCTTACTGGATGAAGTTATGTCCAGTGGCAAGCAATGATCCTGGTGTTGATATCTTGCAATCATAGTACTAAGCTATTTGCAGTCTGGGCATTATCCCTGTATGTCCTCCATATTTCACTAACCCCTCCATGTTGAATGGAAGCTAAGATGACCTAGCTCTGAGTGTCTAGCAAGATATACTATTAAAGCAAGGGTCTTCTAGCTAGAAATCCCAGAGTAGGCTTCCTGGGGACATTAGTAACAACAAAAGGAAAAAAAAGAAGAGATTCATGTTTCATTAGGGACTACTACTTAGGGCCAAACAGTTATGCTCTCTTGTAGCAGATTGCCAGAAACCCCAAATCACAGACAAACATAAAAATGGAAAAAACATACTATGAATTACAATTAACAGGAGAACTGGACTGTGTCAGGGAGTCAGGAAGTCTTTCTAAAGTCATGCTCAACTGAAATCTGAGGACAGCAGGAAATGTTAACTGGAGGAAGAGGGTAAGAAAGCACACCCTCGATGAGAGGGGCTGAAATGAACAATACCTTCTGTGGAAGAGGCCAGTCAAGTGGAGGAAGAGCTGGAGGAGATAGTCAGGAGGAGATGATGTTGAAGCCAGCTTTGAACTTTGAGATCGCCTTAGCTACAGGTACACAAAGGGCTACAGTGGAACAGAGAAGACCTAAAAGGTCAGCCATCCAAGTATTAGATAACAGCTCTCGGTGGTGGTGATGGATGGTAAGAAGAACAAATTGGTAGTAACCTGTCACTGTTTTTGATATGAATGCTAGATTAGACTTATAATTCTTATATTAATTTAGCAAAAACTAAATTTTGAGAATTTCTTTTGGCAGTGGAATAAGGATATTGGCTATAGAAAGTGTTCACGAGTATGAAGCTTTTTAAAAACCTCACAGTGAGTGTGGAAGGAGCCCTGAGACAATCTATTATTCTCTAAGAGACATACTTATAACACTCCCTTCTTTAGAAAATCAAATAGAGAGTGGCATCCTATGCCTGAAAGCAAGTGTGTGTGTATGCGTGCGTGTGTGTGCCTGTGTATGTGTGTGTATGTATGTTTAGGAAGCCATAATGGAAAGTACTTATTGTTGGCCATGTTGGAGATGTGAAGGATACAAAAATATCTGTATTTGTTATAATGTTTTTGGCTACAAGAAACAAAATCCCAGAGTCAAAGATTAGTACAATTATGGTGATTTGAATAAGAATGGCCCCCCACAGGCTCATAGGTTTGAATGTTTAGTCATCAGAGAGTGGCATTATTTGATAAGGAATCGGAGGTGTTGCCTTGTTGGAGTAGATGTAACCTTGTTAGAGGATGTGTGTCACTGGGTCTGGGCTTTAAGGTTTCAAAAGCCCAAGCCAGGCCCACTGTCTCTCTCTTCCTACTGCCTGTGGATCGATGTAATTCTTAGCTACTTCTCTAGCACCATGCCTGCCTGTGTGCTGCCATGCTTCCCATCATGATGACAATGGACTAAACTTCTGAAACTAGAAGCCAATCCCAATTAAATTCTTCTAGAAGAGTTGGTGTGGTGGTAGTGTCTCTTCACAGAAATAGGATACAAAGACAGCAATTAACTTGCAGAATAGAAACTACAGATGGAAAGGTATGTGTATGCAGGTTCAGGGTGTATTGCTCCTATTCATAGTGGTATCATTAAAGAAAGGTTATTGCCACTGTCTCTGTCACTGGCCCCACAACTCCCTCCCCCAGCATGTGCCATACATGTACACTCTGAAGGGGATTGAGCCCAGTGCTTCAGGAGCACTATGCAGACACTCCACCACTGAGCTACATTACCAGCCTTCTGTTGCATTTTATGTTATGGATGAAAAGGTGACACAACTTCAAAATCAAGCTGCAGCCATTCCATGCAGAGCTGGCAAGGTTCTCTGTACCTTGTTAGACAGCTACATCTGGAATCCAACCATGAGTCTTATTGGCCCCAAATTAACCAAGTGTCCATTTCTGAAACAAGAACACATTCTCTCTCCTTCCCGTGCCCAAGCTGGCAGAAGAGGTGAGTATGTCTTGCTCATACCTGCTGGAGGATTATGATGACAAGCCTATTCTGATGGGGAAGGCCTACAATTGTCTTGTCCAGCCTTTCTGGTTGGGAATACTGAAATCTGTTGTATTTATCTGAATGGCCATTGAGTGAACACATCAGAGGCATGTCCTTAAGTCAGAGTCTTTTCATTCATCCTCAGAGACAGAGACGGAGCTGAGCAGTGAGCATGGCTGGAAAATATTGTAAAGGAAGGATCAGACTCTAGAAGCCCTTAGAGCAGGGCTTCTCAAAATGTGGGTCTCAACCCCTAGAGGAGTCAAGTGACCCTTTCACAGGGGTCATATATCAGATATCCTGCTTATCAGGTATTTGCATTATGATTTAAAACAGTAGTAAAATTACAGTTGTGAAGCAGCAGCAACAACAACAACAAAAATGTATGGTTGGGATCACCACAACATAAGGAACTCTATTAAAGCATTAGGAAGGCTGAGAACCACTGCCTTAGAAACTGCCTTACTCTACTCTGAGGCTTTCGGGACCCTTTCCAGGGGGACCTGCAAACGCTTTGTATCTGTATCTTGTTTTGTAATAGGCTACGTTACACAGCCCTTTTCTACATCTAGATAACGTTGAGAGCCCCCAATCCATTTGTTAATGAGAGTAAGTGTGCCAATTGTGTGTGCTGCTTCAGAGACCTCCCTGGGCGGGGGTGAAGAAGAGTTCTGCACATGTGCTGGGGCATGTTCTTATTACCATGTCTGTGCCGGTGGCACTTCACCAAGGCTCACAACCATCACAAGAAGCCTTGCCAGATACAGTGTGCAGTTCTTATTTAGAACCTTGGCTTTGTTTGTGCTGACATAGTGCCAACCTTGTGTCACGATTGCTATGGGTCAGTTTTAGCAATCTTATCTCCTTTTGGAAGAGCCTCATTAACGTCTTGGGGCTTACTAAGCTGGTCTTGAGATTTGTTTCTGGATGATGAAATAAGAAGAAATCTTCTGGGGACTTCCGGGAGGACTCTTGCTTTTCCTATAAAAGTGACTTAGATAGCTCTTCCTGCCTGGAACACGGACATGTTATCTTGGCTCTGGCAGCCATCTGACTTTGTTCTAATGATAGAATGCAATACATTATTCAGGAAGTCTCCAGAGAGCATTGACTGTCCTGCCCCAACACTTTAAATCCTGGTCCATAGTCTTCACATTCCTGCATAAAGACTGGGGACTGATATATTTTATTACAAAAGAGCTTTTTCCCCTAAAGATCAAATGTATTTGTATGTGTTTTAATTTTAGTTTTAGTTTGAGACAGGGTCTTGAGATAGGGTCCTTTCGCTTCAGTGTTCCAAGTACTAGGATTCTGGGACCTGTGGTACTACACTTGGCTTGTAGCCTACATTTAGCTAGTGGCTGACACTTCCTGATACATAAAGTCCTCAGAAATATGTTTGTGGAGTGAGGGAAAAAATAATGGCTGAAAAGATCAGCACATTTTATAATCCTAGTGCTGAAGAGGGGAAGAGAGGAGGATCCCTGGGACTCGCTGGCCAGCCAGCCTGGCCAAATTGAGGAGTGGTAGGTTCAGTGAGAGATCTTGTCTCAAAAACTGATGAAAGAAGACAGTCAGTGTGAATCTCTGGTATTCACACATGCACACAGATGTGCATGGGTATTTGTAGACACAAGATCATATATGTGTGTTCATATACACACACACACACACACACACACACACACACACACAGAGAGAGAGAGAGAGAGAGAGAGAGAGAGAGGAAGAGAAGATTTGTGGATGAATAAATGAAGGCATTAATGAACCCAAATATTATTCATTATGAATTTCTAACATGATGTGATTTGTTTTTTGTTTGTTTGTTTTCTTTTTTTGTTGTTACAAAGCACAAACAAAATACTACGCAGAAATAAAAGCAAACTGGGGCTGACAGGATTATTTAGTGGGTAAAATTCTTCCCATTCAAGGCTGGTAATGCCAAGTCCACATACATATTACATATAATAATAGCAAATAAATTAATTAAAGCTTAAAAATAATAACAAACAAGATGGTAAATCTCAAAAAGAGGATGGAAAATAAATGAAGTCAGCCCCAAAGGGAACTAGTATATGGATTCATTTGTCTGAAACTCTAGGTTTTCTGAGTCAGCAGGAATAAGGGTTCTGAACAGCGAAGTTTTGTGTGGAAGGATCAAGGATGAGAAATAAAGAAGACAAAAGCAATAGCTGGGACCAGGAGGTCTTGCATATACTGATGACTTATGCCAAGCACGTTTATTAAGAAGTACAGCATCATATATACTATTTGTGGGGATGGGGGACAGCCAAGGTCAGCAGAGAGTTAAGTCAGACAAAGTTGGCAAAGAGAACACAAGATACCTCAGACACAGCTGCCAAAGGACTGATAATCACAGCCCAGGAGGGTTTGGTCCCCAGAAGCCACAACCTTGAGTCTTTTGATGTACTGGCTCCAGCCCTAGACCAGCTCTGCCAAGTCCATTCCTGGACAAGGACACAGAATTAAAGTTCTCTTTGTCCTCTGAGAATGTTTTGGGTTGGTCTGGCTCCCTACATCTTGGAAAAATAAGTTAATCATATATCATCAGGTTCTTACCTTGTGGCATTGTTCCCAATGGGAGCCTCGACCATGGGCTTGTTACAGGGAGGACTGGGTGGGAAGGAACACAAAGAAGCTTTTAGGGCAATGGGAATATTCTGAGCCTTGATTGTGGTGGTCATCACACAGGTTTATATTTGTCAAAACTTACTTAGGGTGTGCATCCTGTTGTTTACATACTATACTCAAACCAAGTGCAGTAGTTCACACTTGTAATATCAACGTTTGGGATTGAGGCAGGAAGATTACGTGTTTGAGCTTAGCTTGGGCTACATAGTGAGACCCCGTCTTTAAAACAAATAAAATGGCTGGTTTTGTGTGTCAACTTGACACAAGTTAGAGTCATCAGAAGGAAACTTAGCTAAGGAGATACCTCCCTGAGATCCAGCTGTAAGGTATTTTCTCAACTAGTGATCAATGGGGGAGGACCCAGCCTATGATAGGTGGTGCCATCTCTGGGCTAGTGATCTTGGGTTCTATAAAAAAGCCAGCTGAGCAAGCCCCATAAAGCAAGCCAGTAAGCAGCACCTATCCATGGCTTCTGCATCAGCTCCTGTCTCCAGGTTTCTATCCTGTCTGAGTTCCTGTCCTGACTTCCTTTGAGGATGAACAGCAATGTGGAAGCATAAGCTGAACAAACCCTTTCCTCCGCAACTTGCTTTTTGGTCACGGTTTTTCGTTGAAGCAATTAAAACCCTAACTAAGACATTAGGCATGTAGCTCAGTGATAGAACACTTGATTAGCATGTGTAAAGTCCTGGATGAGAGAGACAGAGACACAAAGAGACAGAGACAGAGAGACAGAGACATGAGTAGCCAGTGGTAGGGAGGAACGCCAAGACTGAACATAAATGGTAATTCACACAGACATAAGGGGTCCATGTAAAACACAACCGAGATTAAAGTGTTACTTTCCAGACACAGCTGGGGCTGGAGAGATTGGCTTAATGGTTATAAGTGCTTGCTGCCCTTGCAGATAACCAGAATTCCAGTCCCAGCACCTATACTGTGCAGCTCACAACTACTCGTAATTCCAGTTCTAGGGGATCTGATACCCCTTATGGTCTGTAAACACATCTATACGTATGGGTGTGTCTTCATGTTCTATTGCTGTGAACAGATACTATGACTATGACAGCTCTTACAAAGGAAAACATTGGGGCTAGCTTAGAGTTTCAGAGGTTTAGTCCATTATCATCATAATAGGAAGCATGGCAGCACATGGGCAGATATAATGCTGGAGAAGTAGTTGAGAGTTCTACCTCCAGATCCACAGGCAGCCGAAAGAGAGAGACTCTGGACTTGTCCTGGACTTTTGAAACTCCAAAGCCCAACCCAGTGACACACTTCCTTCAACAAGGCTACACCTCCTAAATCCTCTCAAGTAGTGGCACTCCCTGATGATAAAAATTCAAATTTATGAACTTATGGGGCCCATTCTTATTCAAACCACCACAGGGTGCACACATACAGAGACATATTAAATAAACATTTCCTTTAAAACAGTTCTAAAGCTTCTAGAAATGAATATTTTAATGCAAAGATTCCTGGGTTTCTTCAAACTGGAAAAAAATCTGCATAAATATCTGTTGAAACTTCTATTTAGGACATCTTTGGGGGCGTACATTGGTTCACTTCTTGACATGAGAAACTTAGAGCTGATTATGCTGCGATAATGACTATACCTTCAAAGCCACATTTTTAAAACTTTTTATTGATTCTTTGTGAATTTCACATCACACACCCCAATCCCATTCATCTCCCTGTCCCCCCATATCACTCCTCTGCTTGCAATCTCCCTGCAAAAGAAAACAAACAGCCAACAATAAAAAACAAATAAACAAACAAACAAAAAGATATAATTTCCCTCAATTGGGAACATTGGCTGCTTTTCTAGAGGACGCAGGTTTGAGTCCCAGCACCCACGTGGAAGCTCACGACCATCCATAAGATTCCAGAGGACTCAACTGTCCTTTTCTTGCATTCAAGGACACCGGGCATACATGTAGTATGCAGACTTACAGACAGGCAAAACATGCATACACATAAAATAATTTTTAAAAATATTCAAAGAGGACCGAAGTTCACAGTAGCTTACTTCTTCTGATGTCAACTATCGAAAAGACCCAGCGCGTACTGCAGGCACATGGCGCCTCTATAATTCTCTAACTGGGTATTCTTTTCTGCTCTGTTGGGAAACTTCTGGAGAAAAATGTGAGTTCCAGACTTTCATCCTTATTCTGTGATGTTGACCTAATAGAATGGCCAATGACATGAGAGAAATGAAATATCAATTACACATTTTGGAAGGAAGGAAGCAATTTTTTAAAAATACATAAATTTTAGTTGTGCAGTGGCCAATGGCAGCGCCCACCTTTAACCCCAGCACATGGGAGGCAGAGGCAGGCAGATCTCTTGAGTTCAAGGCCAGCCTGGTCTACAGAGTGAGTTCCAGGACAGCTAGGAATACACATGAGAAGCTCTGTCTCAGAAAACAACAACAAATAATAATCGAGTTGGGTCAACTGGTTAACCACCTCAAAAGATCAAGTTGCATTCACATCTCAAAAAGTTAAATTTTGACCTGAGAAAAATCATGGAAGAATTCTTTTGTAATCTTTAAGAAAAAAAAAAAAAGTATCCTTACCAGACTGTGGTGGCACAGAAAGCAGAGGCAGAGGTACGCAGATCTTTGAGTTTGAGGCCAGTCTGGTCTACAGAGTAAGCTCCAGGACAGCCAAGGCCACACAGAAAAACCCTGTCCCACAAACAAACAAACAAACAAAACAACAACAACAAACCCCACAAATAACCTTTCTAAATGTGTATAAGAATTGTAAATGTGATGAACTTTTTACATAGCTATATAGATGTAAAACAAGATGGGTGGATTACTTATTCCACTATTATTGGTAAGAATAAAATATTACAAGTGACTGACATTCTTTAGTAAAGAGCTTATCTTGCTATTAGAGTGTCATTAATAGAATAAAGTATTTCTCTGTTACAAATAGATATAGCTGACCACCAAGATATATGAAAGGATGAAGATATTCTTATAAGAATGCTTGCCGGGCAGTGGTGGGCATGCCTTTAATCCCAGCACTTGGGAGGCAGAGGCAGGCAGATTTCTGAGTTGGAGGCCAGCCTGGTCTACAGAGTGAGTTCCAGGAGAGCCAGTGCTACATAGAGAAACCCTGTCTCAAAAAACAAAACAACAACAACAAAACCCCCCAAACAAACAAAAAGAGAGTGCTTACAGGATCACATATATCTTACATGATCTGTATATTAAATATATTATTTATATTCTACTTTTCCTATTTCATAAAGAACTAGTACAACTTTGCATGAATTCACAATATAACCAAAGCATATTTAGAAACATTGTCAGAGTAAATTCTATGAATGGGATGTTATTTTAAGCATTTTCTAACATGTAGAAATGATCACAATTTCTTTAGTAAGCATGCATTTTCATTTCTCCAAAATGTGCAACTTCTGATGTCTAGTTGCATTTTTGACAGTGTTTTCCATGCTAATTTTATTCTTTGAACTTGACTGTAGCTTTTCTTTGTAGGTTAACACAGCCAAGAATTGTTCATTTTTTGAAAGTTCCAATTAGTTTAATTTTATCAAAGAAAACATAAAGATAAATGGTCAATTACTAGTTTGGTGTGTTGTAGTGGGTATAGGTAATAGGTGCTTTCGCTGAATAACGTCAAACATGAGTATCTTAGCAGTTTGGAAACCATAATTTCTTTCTTCTTGAGTAACACCGCAGACAGTTGGAAGTGGGCAAAGACGCAAGTTACTGTATTCTGACCTTAGGCACCTGACTAGGCCAATACAAATAGTAATTTTAATTGTCTAAAGCCTTGGGGAGAGAGGAACATCATCCTTTGGAAAGCGTCATAGTAAGTTGTGCCTCCACTGTGGCACAGTACAACTGGCGTGCCCAGGCTAAAAGATGAAACACTAGTCTATCACAGATTCAGACAGGGATTCCACAAAGGTACAACATCAAAAGCCAAGAAGGCAGCCGTTGCAGCATGCAGTTTATCTTGAGGATTTCAATCAGTCATAAAATAGTGTTTTGCTGACAGCATGGTGACAAGCTGTCTCCAGGTATCACTTGGTGTCCTTTGCTTCCACTGCCATCTGGGTTTCATGTCTACTTTGTACTACATTCCTTCTTAGAACTGTGCACACTGTCAGATTACCAAATTGACATGCTAAGATCTTCACATCCTTATGTTTAGATAACTGGTCCCTGCCACTGGTGTTTATCCTTTCTCTCCTAATTTCCCCTATACTTTTTTGTTGTTGTTGTTCAATATTGATAAATGATTTGTTCCCAGCTGCTCCTGACTGCTCGCCCTTGTTGCTGGTACAGCTTGTGACACTAGATATGTGTCTGTTAGTAAGACTGTGTTTTTCTGTTTGTGAGACAGGATCTTACTTCGTACATCTGGCTGACTTTGCATTGATCCTAATCCTCCTGCCTCTGCTTTCAAATGCTCAGATTACAAGACTGAGCCACCATGCCTGGCTTGTTATTAAAAACCTGATTTTTTTTTTCTCTCTGAGTTTTTAATGGTAATTCTTAACTTTTATATTCAGTCTTTCTGAATAATTTTATAAAATCTCCCATACAACATTGATTCCACTTTTTAAGTGGTAAATCTCTTGTTGTTATGTATGACACATGCTTGGTATGCATGTGTTAGCATGCTTTCTCTGAAGCCAGAGGAGAATGTTTGGTCATACTTTTCATTCTCTTCTGCCTTTTCCCCTTGAGACCGGGTCTCTTACTGAACCTGAAGCTCTCCTGTTCAGGCAGGTTGGCTAACTAGGGATCTCTGGGGAATCGGATTGTCTCTGTTCTCTAGTACTTGGGTATGCCTGGCCACTAAGAGAGACCTGGGGATTCGAACTCAGGTCCTCAGGCTTGCACAGCAAGTGTTCTTACCCACTTACCCCTACAATCATCTTTCCCTTATTTGTTGTTTACCTGAATTATATTGATATGTTACTTTTAGACTTAAGTTTTTGTTAGACTCCTGGCTCTTAAACTGTTTTTTTTTTTTTTTTGGAAACATTTCTTATAAGAAATGGTATATTTATTTGTAACTGTTACGTCTCACATTATTTACACTTTTAAAAATCTTTTATTGGTTCTTTGTTAATATCACATCATGCACTCCAATTCCAATCATCTCCCCTCTCCTCATACCTACCCCTACTGCTGCAACCTCCCCACAACAAAGGAAGAAGAAATATCTCATTGTGGAAGCTATAGTGTGTCAGTGTGTCCCTCAGCATTTTCTTTTGTCAACACTTCATTTGCCTTTTTTTTTTCCTTTTTTTTTGTTTTTGCAATGACTCATTGGTCTGGTACAAGGCCTCTGGCTTCTGCTACTCTATTAATACTGGATACTCACCAGGGACTCCTCTCATATCCTGTTGTCCTGTGTCGTGGAGATCCTGTAGTTTTGGATCTGTAGACCTGGCTCCTCTATGCACTCCAGCAGTTCATTGGTGGAAATGTTGGGGTGGGCCAGTTCAAAGCCCTGGATCTGGGCCTGAGAGGTATCAGAGACGGTCAGCTTGACCAGCTCTACCTTGCTGCCTAGGTGAGGTGCAGGGCCTGCTCTTTGTCATGTTGCAGCTGGTGAGGGATATGGCCAGTTCTTCCACTCTCATAACCCCTAGCTAGGCTCTCCCATCTACCATGGTTGGTGAGGAATGAGGAAGAGGGTGTCTCTCTGTCTACACCACTGCCCAGAACACAAGAGGCAGGACCAGCTCTCCCACACTCATGCCCTTAGGGGCAGCTCACCCACACCTGCCACATCCTGGGTCAGCTTTACTGTGCTGCAGCAGTTGAGTGGCAGGGCCAGCTCTCCCCCACCTGTAAAAGAGAGAGGCAAAGGAGAGAGCAAAAGAGAGGAGGAGATATCACCAATGCTAAGGCATGGCAGACAAGAGGCAGGGCTGCCAGCTCTTGAACTTTTAAAAAAATATTCATTTAATGGGTAGTTTGGTTGTTTTCTGTATTTCTTTTAATAATCAGGAAGATTTGTAGTTTTGTTCTTCTAGTTGTGTCTGTGGAATACCATGACTGTATAATAGCCTGTTTTCTATTTATTCAGCCAATATCTTAGTATCTGTAATTCACTTTTGTAAATAATGCAGAATTAGTTTATCCATTCTAGTCTCTCTTGGTGTTCACATCTGTATACAAGCACCATATACCTCTACTAATATTCAAAGCTGTCAAAATCATTACTGAGATAGTTATAACCTAGAGTTGCCTTAACATTTTTTTTAACTACTAAACGTGATATGCTGGGTAGGAAACTGATGGAGGAAAGATATTAGAAACCATGTAAGTCAGAATTCTGTTGCAACTGAGGAGCAAAGAGAGCACAGAAGAGGAAGGAGTCCCAACATCCCTTTCAAGGGCTCACTCCTACCTCCCTTCCATAGGGCCCATCTCATGAGGGTTTCAGCACCTCTTATTGGGCTAGCAATCCTCAGTAAAGTTACAGTGACTGAGGAAGACAGGTGACGTCAACCTCTGGCTTACACAAGCATGCATACACATGTGTCTCCCTCATCACATACACATTTACAAGTAGGAAGGAAGAAGGGAGGGAGGGAGGGAGGGAGGGAAGGAAAGGCTGCAGGCAGGTTGATCCAACAATACAAGTCTGTAATCCCAGCCCTGGGGGTAGGGACAGAACTCCTGGGGCTTGCTAGCTACTTGGTCTAGCCAATCAGCTATAGATTCAGTTAGAGATCAAACCCCCCAAGTGATATAGATCAATTAAAAAGACACCTGACACATAATCCTCTGGCTTCCATATATAGAGAGATGCTCATGAACACACAGACATAAAATGACTAAAATGCAGACTTCCAATAATGTCCCACTATTGGTTCATTGTGACAAAGGTAACATACAATGTAAGACAAGAGAGGAAACTGGGTATGGGATATATGGGAATCCTGTACACCTCAATCTGTTCTAAAATGAAAGGCTATTAAAGAGAAAAGGGAACATGTCCTACTTGTGGCAGGGTAGCAAGTCAACAGAATGCACAGAATGGTACTGTGGATCTGGAAACACGGTCTCGGCTTTGACTTTAGGGACAGACGCTCTCTTCTCTCTTCTCTCTTCTCTAAGCTGCATACCATGCCAGAGGCCCATGACTCCAGTTTAAGAACTCCCTTAATTCAGGGTGGCAGTGAGTCTCTGACAGCATTTTGAACAAATGTAAAGAGTAACAGTGGGGTACAAGTACAGCATGTACCCCTTCCCGACGGAGTGACTTCAAGCTGTATGCGTTCAACTGACTTTAAAAGAGTTGAGGATTTTAAAACGGATTTTGAGTGATTCCTAATCCAACATGACTAGTAAACCGAGCCCCAGGCTCTACATCTAATTGTCTCTAGTGTGCCAAGTTCTGGAGGTCAATGTAAGCCGCTGTTGGGTGGTGGTTTCCCCATCTGCTTCAGAAGCAGCTGTTCAGCAACTGGCTTCCTAGGTTAGGGTCACAGTACAGAGCTTGGCCTGTTCAGAACATGGGCTGTGCCTTTTCCTGCTTCCTAAATTCAGCCCTAAGGGACGCCACATAAGAGCCGGTGCTAATGCTGCATCAAAACCTGCTTAGGCCTCAGCTAAATTAAGTAACAAATGATATTTATACTTAGGTGAATAAAACAGGCCTACTCATTGCTAAGACTCTCTCACACTCCCATCCCTAACCAAGAAGCTATTCCCAATAGACAACAGCACACAAAGGAAAAATTATTTTCTCCAATGGAGTCTGAGTATACAAACCACACTCAAGGGCAGGCCCCATGCCCAGCAGTAGGATGGTCAACTCAAAATGAATGCAATGGTACCTTGGGAGGTTTTGTTTTTTGGGTTGTTATGCTTCATCTGTCTCCTGATGCTTCGGCATTTCCCCCCTTACTGGTCCTTTACTTACGTAATTTTGGTTTCTTTGTGCTTTAGTGGGTTTTCTGTATGCCTGGTGTGCATATGTGTCTGTGCTTTTACTTTTTTTTGTTTGTTCTATCCTGTTTTTTCCTTTTGTTTGTTTTATTTTTCCTGTTTGTTTTCTAAAGACTGAGATAAACAGGCTCAGAGTTAGAGAGATGGGAAGGACCTGGAAATAAGGGAAAACTTACCAGAATATGTTATATGAAAAAAACTATGTTCAATTAAAAAAAATAAAGAATTTACAGTTCCTAACACACAACTTATTTTAAGGCAACAGAGTTGTCTGCTAAACTCTAATGGGCTCCAATGCTCCAATACACAAAGGGACAAATGTTTCCTGCCCCTGAACAATGTTCTATATCCGGACGTCTCTCATTAAATACACTTATGACTGTAAGTTTGACACACATGCCAACATGGCTTGATGAGGTCATGACCCACGAGCCCAAATTTAAAACAAAAGCAGCAAGACCATTTTAGTGAAAACAAGTTTTATTTTAAAATCAAGTGCACGGCACTCACCTAGCCCTGCTGTGTAGACTTAGCACCATACTCACTGTTTGTAGTTAGTCATAGCACAGGTATTTTGGTTTGCATTTTGTACTTGAATAGTGTTTATTTTATGGACTTGGGTTAAGTCCTTTACACACATCATTAATCTTTTCACAGTACACATTTAATGACGGTCCAGTTAACTCAAAACAAAACAGAAAAAAAAAAAAAACCTTTTAAGACTAATTAATAAATTAAACAAAAGGAAACCCACACAGCACCCCACCCCCACCCCTAGCTAACTGTTGTTGAGTTGAATTTATATTGAATCCTGCTGTTTTTAAAGATAGTCATGATTCTCCAGCCTCCCCATCCGGGTACGCAGCAATAGTCATCAATTATTTGACTCTACCCCCCAAAAAGGATTAATCCAGTGTTCTTTAGCTTTTTAAATATAAACTGGGAAGTGTTAAGAAGCTTTTTAAAAAAGGCAAATATTCTTTGACAACAAGAATGACACATAACCAATCAATAAAAGCACTGACAAGACATTAAATTACCACAGGCACTGGCTGTTGTTTCAAGTTAGGATTCTATCCCAATCTCTTACATTCATAGCATTACTGAGGTAGTTACAATACTGAACACTGACTCCATGTTGCTGGGCTCTATCTGTGAACGGGAAAGATACATTATCTTTTGAACCTACTTCCTCCTAATTCAAGTTTTCTTAAGAATTATAAAACCAATTAGCAGCCTTTTGAAAGAGGAAAAGTGATACGTTCCTATAACAGTTTCCAAGCTTGAAAACTGTCATGAGTGTTCTTACCTGAGTGGTTTTCATCACCAGACCAGTAAGTCTACACCATGCCTTATGTATACTAAAGATAAAAATAAGCTTCCTCTTAAGGAAAGAACATTCCTCTAACAATTCCTGCTGGCAGAGCTGCCCACCAGCTTCTCCACCGGAGGGAGCTGCCTCTGTCAGTCCCTCACGCTGTGGAGCCCTTCCCTTTCTAGCCAAGGCCACTGACTCCTGCTGCATACCCACCTCTTTACAGGAGCTCACGCCAATAGACACTGTGTCTCATAGCTGCCACAGTTTCCCTTCTGTTCAAGTGCTATCTTATAAAAACACATCTTACTATTTTAAACCAGAAAGCTTCCCTCCACCAGCTCTTTCCTCCTCCGTGGTTAAGAGTACTATGCTTACAGTTCATCAGTTATTGTTTTACTTTTGAAGTTTGTCCTCTGCACCTCCGACAGTATTTTACAGCTAGGTTGCCCTTGCTATGACTATTATTGCTGTTTTCTCTTACTACCAATAGAATGACTTGTCCCCTGGCAGTTACACAGCCAACCACAGAAAGTGGCTACCGACGTCAGTAGCCCTACTTCCTTGACTTGCTGGATTCCAAGGGTGTTCACTGAACCACCCTCCCATAACAAAGTGCTGTGTTAGCCCAACCTGAGCACTACCCTAGCCACCCTCAACTCCAGAACAATCCTACCTGACTCTACTCTAGCACTGACACTTTAAAGTAAATCTGTCTTAAAGAACAACAGCCAATCTGAGTATGGGCCACTGACTGCATGGGTGATGCACAGTCTCTCCATGCATGAACTCAGGACACACTTCACTCATCCTGTGCTGATCTATTCTCATCCCGGCAGGAGCACCGCAGCCTATGTTACACAGGTAGTTCATGTCCTCACACTCCCAAGGCATGTCGGTTACAGCTAAGTGTTTCCAAGTACTACAGGTTCCCTGAGTTAAATGTGCTTAACCCTGAAGAATTGGGGCTGATCACTTAGGGGAAAAAGGTAGCAGAGCAAAACGAAAATTATGACCATGATTTCAAGGTATGTATCTGCTTCGCCCCTAATTGTAGTATATAAATCCAGCACCTATATTTATGATATGAAGTTATATAAAATCATCTGGATTTTTTTTTTTTTTAACTGCACAGCTTAGTATGATTAGCAACTGGTGAGTTTGAATTTAGAAACCTACCAGTAGGTCAAAAAAACTCTGAGCTGCAAGATTAAAACAATTCTTCAAAAATTAATACTGTAACTTCCTTCATAAAAGATGGTTTGGCAAGTCCACAGATAAACACTAAGTCTTTGACGTATATGCCAGCATAAGGCCAAAGCCCATCAGAGGTCAGATATCAGAATGGCAAATTTTCTGCTGTATTGAGCATTTTGAAATATTTGGACCATCAGTCAAGAATCGGGACATTTCTGTCACACAGGATTTGACACATGTCGGTACCTGCTGAGTCCTCCTCGATACTCACGGTACTGAAGGGATACGCAGTCTTCTGGTGCTGATGCCTGTTGCTTTGTGGTGCTATTTGTATCCTTTCCTTCTGAAGAGGAGCACAGAAAGCTTGCTTCAGAGCTATCCGTCTCAAACAGTCTGGATCATCTATGACCTGCTTACATACATAAACCGTACCAGTCATCACCTCTCAAAGCATGGGGTAATACACGGGAAGTGTTCGTTTATCTGGTAACTCCGGTTGTAAGAAACACTGAGGCAGGGTTTAACTTCTACTGGTATTGCCAGGGACATCCCAACGCCAGTCTGCACGTGGCCAAGGCCCTGGACACTAGTCTGGAAGCCCGCAGGACAAGTCTGTAGCGTGTAGGACGAGGTGTGTGTGGTAGACACAATCTGCTGACGGCTTGGCTGTTCGGACACAGGGTGTCGATACTGCACGGAGGTTGGATGAAGATACTGAGGCTGCTGGAAGTGAACTGGCCTCGAGGGCTGTGCTGTCTGGAACACAGTCAGCTGTGCTGACTGAGGAGCCGACTGTCCCCTCTGCTTGTTTGCTTCTTTAACATCATTGTCATGAGCACTGAGACAAAAGAAAGGGAATAGTAACCACCCGGCAAGAACGCAGCACCACCCGCTTCCCACCTCTGCCACTGTGTACTCCATGAGCCACCACTGCTGCCACCAAGGCCACCATCACGTCAACAAATCACACTTTCCCTGTATCCTTCTTAAGTGTTCATCTTGGTATGAACAGTGCTGGTGGCTTTGAGGACTCTTTACAACTAGGAATCTGAGGTGACATCCTGGCAACCCTTAAATTGAGTGGTATGGAGATGGGAATGGAGTAAGATCGGCCTGGACAGCTCCTCATCCTGCCAAGTACTGGAGTCATACCAGTAACAGGGTCACAGGCAAAGAAGGCTCCTTTACTGCGTGTGGAGCACATTTGTTCCCAGCAGCGAGCAACTGACAGAAGTACCCTAAGAACCTCGAGCCTTTGAGAAGTAACTTTTAGGATACACTATACACAAAGGAAAATGCTAACTAGAAGTTATAAATGCAAGAGCAAAAAGGCTTACAGCAACAGCCGTTCGATACACTGCACTAAGAAGTCCCAGGAGTAAGCAGTGAGACGGTGCAGTCTCGTGGGCCACGTTGGAGACAGACGAAGGATAATCCTCGAAGAAGCCACACATGCAGCAGCTACTAAAGAAGGTGCATAATTTAGAAAGGCATAATCTGTGGAGACATCAAAAATGACCCTGAGCAACAGAACACGTGAGTCGCCATGCACAGTCACAGGGGGGCGTGCTCGGCAACTCACCCTGCAGAGACACTTCCAGGAAGTAATCTGCATATTTGGCCATGTAGAGCTTAGTCTTTTCCAAGCAAACCATTGGCCAGCCGTCATGAAGGTCTGTCTCATGGACTGCTTCAGAGAGGTAATACTCAATGAAGTGGGCAGCCGTGGGCAGGCAGAGGTTCCACTGAAAGGTCTCTAACAGTAACAGCTCCATGTGCAGCAGGCTCTGCTTTGTGAGCACGAGATTCATGTTAGTCATGCAGCCCAGGCTGTTCAGCTGCTCCAGCTTAGGCACACTGTCTTCCTTTTCTTCAAATTTACCTTGTGAAGAGGAGTGGGAAAATGTTAGCCAAGTGGTACTTGGAGGTCCTGCCGGCGAAACGGGATGTGCTAGCGGGGTACAGATGTAACAGCAGTCCCCTGCCTCACACACATGTACTTGTACCAGAGCGCTCTTCTGCTCCATGTCACCCTCCTCCCAGTGTTTCCCCACCTTTAACCATTCTCTGAAAAAACTGTGCATACACTTGAACGGTGTCCTATGGCATAACGGATATAGTCAAATAAGCTAATAAGGCCAGTTGATTTTTCTTTTTTTCAGAAAAGTATCATTTTTGTGGGCGGGGGTAGTTGGAGAACATTATTTTAGAGAGTCAAGAATTTGCCATCAGAACTTTATGTGGCAGAGTGCTCGGCCACTGAGCTAGTAGTAGTTCTTAACTTCTTCTGAAAACTGGTCAGACCCAAGTTTTTAGCATAATCTCAAGAGCAGAAAAAGGAACTATGGAAGAAAAACTGAATAGGTGCCTCTAATACAGGCAATGCTATTTCACAAATAAAAGCACAAAGAATAAACCTACCTCTATGTCTCCTTTCTGTAAGTTTACTTTTCAGCAAAGGAGAGGGACTGGGTATGGTGGTGCATGCATACAACACATGTGCCTGTAATCGTTTGGGAAGCCGACACAGAACAGGAAGTATGAGGCTGCATATGGGAGACAGTGAAAACCTGTCTCCAAAAGCTCAAAAGCTGGGCCACTGAGGTGGCTCTGTGGGTAGAGGTGCTTACTGTGCAAGCCTGGAACCTGAGTGCATCCTCAGAACCCCCAAAGGTGGAAGCAGAGATCAAACTTCACAAGGTTGTCCTCTGATCTCCAAACAGCACATATACCCGAGTGCTTACTTCCCTTCTGTCCCCTCTAGTAATGTTTTAAAGTCAAGAGGGAGGGGGAGGGGAAGATTCTAATCCTTGTTTAAATCCCTTACGCAAAGCAGAATAGTAGTGAAGGTCACACTGTAGGAGTTCATTATCTGAAGCATTAACTTCTTAGAAAATACTCATCCGATGTTCCAACTACTCATGGCTGCAGAGTAAGATTTCCTTCCCACCCAAGAAAAATGTTTCTACGGATTATGAACGAACTTACATTTACATTTCCAAACAAGCATTCCTACACATAAAGCATGCACTTGGGCACTTCTATAAGCTATCCGTGTTTCTGGGACATGGTGGTTCTCAGAAGACCCGAGACTGGGATTAAAGCACACTCTCAGTACTGTGTTCTATTTTACACTGAAGTTTAAAAGTTATAATTACAGATTTCTCTCAAGGGATGTACTTGTTCAAAACTATTGTTAGAAAGTTATTTTTCAGAAGCACACATTATTATATATAAAAATTGTTTTAATATCTTGATAGTGATTTCAATATCATGTGCTTTCCTTGGTAATTTTAATCCACCCATTTATAAACATATTATAGGGAAAAGTAAGAAAGTCTGCCAAAGTAAGAAAACTAACATTTCCTAGTGAAGGGTCTCTTCTTGAAGGGGTGGATTTGTAATAGCTGCTACCACAGATGGCGGAGGCCAGGGCCACTGAGCTGGCCAGTGTGCTGGCAGTGGGTAGCCAGAGGGGCTTTGCTCACACTGGCTCAACCTGGAGATGGAGAAAGCGCTGCTGCTTCCTAGGAGTTTGCTTAGGGACCAGAACAGGGCTAGAAAGATTTGTCCCTGACACCAGGAGGCTGTAAGCTATTTTGAGAAAATCTTAAACCCAAAGAAGCAGGAGACAGCTACTCTTGCTCTAGAGAGACAGTCAACTTCTATAAATCTAAACAGCAACTGGGTCTTGAACAAGGTTTATACAAACCTTAAGTTGTATAGTTAAGTTAAGCAACTGTTGTACAGCTGAATTACACTGCTGACCCTTTCCGATTTTAATTTCAAACACTGTTTACACTGCCCAAGCTGGTCTCCTGAGTATCTGAAATCCCAGATACACCCCACTCCACTGCCATCTCCAGCTCAAAATCACTCTAAATATTACTGCTGAGGGACAAAACTTACACAGACTTTAAGAATCTAGACAGCCTTTCCCAGTTCAAGTCATGTCAGAATGGCATTTTACAACACCACAGCAGTGGTCTTCACATTCAGTGGGGCTCAGCACTACCACTGAGCAGGAAAGGAAGTCACTGTGCCCAGAGTAACCACACAAAGCTCTGCAGAAGGCGAATGGTGCAGGGGTTTGTTCAGTCCCAGATGAGTCACTAAGGCTTTCAAGCACTTGGCCACTTGTGTAGCAGCAGTACTGGCTGCACACTTCAAAGGAATGTTATAAAAATTAATGAGTTTATTTATGTCATACTTTAAGTTGCTTTGAAAAAGTTAATATACCATAATTCACCATAATTCAAGGATCAAGGGGGTTTCAAATTCTCCCTTTGAAACTTTCATCATCAAAAAATAAAAACTATTTATGGTCAATTTCAAGCTCAAGAAACCAAGACATTACATAAGGTCAGCCAGTTCACCCAGGGATAAGTAGTAAGTTGAGTGAAACCAAAACTGAAGGCCAGAAGTATGACTTTTATATTCTCAAACCTGCATTTCTAAACCAAACCATGATGTCAGACTATATGGGACAGCTATCAGGATGACAGACTTTATCTATGTTTATAAATATTTAGCTATAAATGTCAAGGAGTCTATATGCTGATTTTCAAACTTTAAAAAAGAATTGCGTGGGGCTGGAGAGATGGACCCAGATGGCAGCTCAAAACTGTCTATAACTCCAGTTTTAGGGAATTCGACACTCTCATACACACATACATAAAGGCGAAACACTAAGGCACATAAAATAAAAATACAACTTTTAAAAATAAAATAAATTACATGCCAGGCACAGTGTATAAGCCTTTAATCCTAGTACTTAGGAGGCAGAAGCAGGTGGATCTCTGTGAGTTTAAAGCCTGTTTGGTCTACCTAGGAGGTTTCATGTTAGCCAGCTATATAGTAAGACCCTGTGCAAAATAAATAAGTGACATGCTGCATAATAACCACACTTGGGATTCTAATTCAGTCTTAAGTTTTTGGATATGGATAATGGTACACACTCAACTATGCGAACAAGAATTTCATGAAGTGTGAAAACATAAATGAGCTGCACGCATTTGCACCTATCACTGTGTTAACTACTCCACCTCATTTAAATCTACTTGTTCATACACAGATCACAAAGATCAGGGTTTTTTCTCACTTGAAAGGAAATACCAGAAGCCATATGACTATATTGATAAAGGACCCAAACAGGAAATGAGGATACAGGAAATTCATATCTGCTTCCTAGAAAATAAAGAATTAGAGTGCAGAAACCAAATACCACGTTGTCTTTCCTTTGCAGGAAATGTACAGATCAGCCATGGGAACCACATGTTTTCAAACACAGCAGCAAATGATAGCTTCGCGGCAGAGACGACCAGCACAGGGACTCAGCAGGGGATACTCTCTGGAGCCCAGCCAGTACTCTATCCCTTCATTACCAAATCAGAAAGTCATCTACACTACACACAAAGAATCCTCACAAATCACTAAGGCCATCAGCTTAACAGAGGACCGGAGAAAGAACAGGAAAAGGCAACTCACTGGGGGACGAGGAAGCAAAATTCATTAAAAATTAAGATGTAAATCAAACCAACTGTAAGCTTTAATTTTTCACCTAATAAAAAAACTTAAGGCAGTACTGGTGAGCCAAGAGAAACAAACACTTGCTATAAATTATTAGCACTAGCAGCCTATGACTAAATGTCTTCCCCTTGAGTCCATGATCATGAGCATCTATCAGAAGCCTTGTTTCAAGGTTGCTTCCAAACTGCCTGGAAGCTCCGTGCTGCTCAAACAAGCCAAAGTGAGCCACAGAAAATGGCTGAAATGTAAGAAGTTATTTTCCTGAAAAACACAGGTCTACTTTAGAAAAAGGCAGACTCTTTAGGAGTGGAACAGAGAAACTGGTCAGTGCAATGCTACACTTCTTATACTGCAGTTTTCCTATGTGGCTCTACTTGCTCCTAAGAACAACTTTATAAGCCAAGTGTCTTTATTTCCATTTTATAGAGAATTAACCCAAGACACAGAGTTATTGAAATTTGTTATTGTATTGGTGATACAAACCTACAAAACCTGTCACTATAATCTGACTCCTAAATACTACAAACTGCTTTCAAATCAGATAACATGCGGCCCTTTCTTCTCACTTCTAGTAGTGTAGCTTCCTGGGCAAGCAGGTAAGCATTAGTGGCAAGAACATACAAACTGTCATGTCTTTGGCCACATTACACACAGCATCCAATCTATTACATAACTGCCTCTTGAGCTAATAGTTATGAACTATTCTTCATTTCATAATATAGCCTAATATGCAGGGAACAGACAGCGGGTAGTCAGAATATGGAGTCAATCCTTCTAATGGAGAGCTGCCACTGGTATCCAAATGGAAGAAAACAGGTGCTAGAATCTAAGAAGTGCTGGGTGTGGTGGTGGATGCCTTTAATCCCAGTAAGTTTGAGGCAGAGGCAGGTGGATCTCTGAGGTTGAGGTCACCCTGGTCTACAGAGCAAGTTCCAGGACAGCCAGGACTATAAAGAGAAACCCTATGGGAAGCAAGGATTGAGAAAGAAAGAAAAAAAAAATACAAGAAATACTAAAATAATCCCACGAATTTATAAGAAGTGTCTGACACTAAAAACAGACTATTGGTTTATAAGCATACAAAGCTTTTTTGACTCAGTATTAGAGACTAAGGGGAGGCTATATTGTTGTTAGCTAAATTCCAATCTCCTCAATTCCTCACCTAGTGGAGACAATTGCTCCAACTCTCACTACACTTACTCTGTAGGACTGATGGCTACTCTGGACCCGCCTGCCCCACTCTACAGTGGAAGAGTGGAATGTAAAAGCAATTCTCTCAGGAAGATGGGCAAAAGGTGACAGCAGAACAAAGGGAGGCGGGATCTGGGTCTTCCAGTTGTAGTCCTGGCCCCAGCCTATGAGGTAGTGTCACTTGCATTCAAAGTAGGTTTTTCCTTAGTTAAACCTCTCTAGAAATTCCCATGTGTAGAGATTCAAAATCATGTTAAGTTGACAATTACCTATATTGTATGTGGTGCCTAGAATTTGTATTTGTATCAATCTTGATGAGATAGGGTTGGGCATTTGTGATTTAAAAAAAAATGCCTGAACTACTTTTTAATATCTAGCTAACAACCATAATATATATTTCCTAAAAGCAGTAAATGGAAATGACTGGTATTTGATAATACTTCAGTGAGTTCTGCATAGTTTTATCGAATAAGCAATGCAGATCTTGAGTCATGTGAATCAGATCCATACTCACTTGCTAGAAGCAGACAGGAAAGTGCAACTAAATGCAGCTGCTGGATGGAGATGTCATAGCGGTCCATGAACAGGTCCAGCAGGTAGACCGCGAGATGTCGGGCAGAAGGGCAGAGTGTGAAGCGATTGCTCACAATGGCAATCAAATCAGCAAAATACCGCCTGAGATTCAGCTGAGGAGACTGGCCCTTGTAGGAAGGCAGCTTCAGCTCCTAGATCAAAAAGAATATTTAATCTATAGACATAGCCTCAGAATATCAAGACTTAACAAGAGCTTAACGACACACACTTCGCTTGAAAGGAATGCAGAAATAAAGTTGAGTGGAAGTGTATGGCTTTAAGAAAAACACATAGCCAATGCCACTGCCAACACTCTTCCTCCAAGGAGGTCAAAGCTTTGGTTGAAAGGGAGCAGACTGGTGAGCAGGCTCCTGGAACTGTGCAGACAGTACACCTGCAGGGCTGTAGAGACCAGGACGAACCCGTCAGCAACTTTTAGTCTTACTTCCCTCCCATCCCTTAAGATCTTTATTTTGCCACCATCCTTTATATATCTGATTTTTTTTTTTTTTTAAATCAAGACAGTATTAAACAATTTGTTTTAAAATTCTGTATTATTGGGAGATTCTGTGGTTGGGAATACAACTTAGTGGTAGAGCACATTCCTATCATGTACTAAGCCTGGGTTCAGTTCTCATAACACAAACATCCCTCTCTCTCTCTCTCTTTCTCTCTCTCTCTCTCTCTCTCTCTCTCTCTCTCTCTCTCAAGCAACACACACACACACACACACACACACACGGGTGTGAGGGAAGTTATCCAAATGTGCATCAACATGGAAAGCTTTGAAATTCATTTTGCAAGATCAGTGTGACGTTGAGACTAAACCTCACAGGTAATAACAACATTAGGAAGAACCATGAACACCAAAAACACAGAGACATAAAACAACAAGACTTCATGAAGAAAATGTATCTTGAAGGAAACCATTGGAGTGAAAAGGGTAGCCCATAGGATGGGAGGACATGTTTAAAATCATATATCTGATAAGACGTTAGTAGCCAAATTACTTTTAAAGCTTTCTTTCTCTTGTTCTAGAATGGAAGAATTGAAACTATAGCCTTGCACAGGCTAGATATCCTGTTACTTAGCTAAATCCCCAATCTTTCCCAAATTACATAAAGAATTCCTACAACTTAAAAAGCAATAAAACAACCTAATTTTAAAGTGGGAAAGTAACTTAAATAGACATTTTCACTAAGAAAACAGACAGACTAGCTCAGGAGATGGCTGAGAGGACAAGAGAGCTTTCTAGGAAAGCATGAGGACCCAAACCAGATCCCCAGAACCTATATAAAAAGCTGGGTACAGCTGCCCATGCCTCTAACTCCAGCATCAGGGGAAGGCAGAGACAGGCAGACTCCCAGGGCTTGCTGGTCAGTCAACCCAGCCAAAAAGAGTTCAGTTAGAGATCCTTTCCCAAGGCAATGCAATGGATAGAGGAAGACACCCAGAGTATTAATTATGTACACATACCACACACACATAAATTCAATGTAACATGGAGATGTACAGAGAAAAAAAACAAAGAAACCAATAAGCACTTAAATAGATCGTCAACATCTTTAATCATTAAGAAAATGCAAAACCAAAACCACAAGCTACCACTTCATACCCATTTAGAGTGCTATTATCAAAAACAACCCTATCCCCAAAAAGCCCTAAACAAAGGGAAATTAACAGGCATTGAGAAGGCTATGGGGAAACTAGAATCCTTGCCCATTACTAATGGTAAAGTAAAATGAGGTAACTGCTGGAGACAACAGTCCAGTAGTTTTCAAAAAAATCGCCCCATGATTCCACATTTCCACTTTTAATCATATATTCCAAATATTTGAAAGTAGAGAGATAGGTAGGCATTTGTACACCCATGTCCATAACACAGATAGGTAGGCATTTGTACACCCATGTCCATAACACAGATAGGTAGGCATTTGTACACCCATGTCCATAACACAGATAGGTAGGCATTTGTACACCCATGTCCATAACACCATGACCCACAATGGGCAAAAAGTGGAACTAACAACCCAAATGTGCATGAGCAGATATATAGTCACACACACTATTTGGCTTTCAAACTGTGACATACGCTGAAAGGGTGAATATTGGAGATCATAGCTACATCACACAAAAGGACAATTATGATGTTAATATGATTCCATTTACACAAAATATTTGCTCAAAGTCATAGAGGCCCAGAGTGGAACAGTGGTTACTGGGGTAGGTGCCTGAGAACTGGGAAGTTTAGTTTAGAAAGCTGAAAACTTGTAACTTATATAGCCAGGGATAAACAGTGGAAATTGTCTCAAAAGAATTAGAATGCAGAGATCATACAATAAATACACTGCTGAGAACACTGAAGACCACCTAGCTTGGCCACGGGGAGTTCTAGAAAAAGGGGCCTGAATATTACCTTAAAAGACAAACTGGGGATCATACCTGGAAAATATTGGTGGGCTTTATTTTTAACTATGTTAATCTTACCATTAGTAAAAACAGCCTGGAACCCAGGGCCATCAGTGAGATTTTATTCTTACTCATGCTATTACTGTGTGAGTCATGGTATTTGTGGATAGGCATACATGCCACGGTGCACACCTGGAGATGGGAGGTCAGCTTTGTAGAGTTGGTTTTCTCCTTCCATCTTTAAGTGAACTCGGTGGTAAAACCTGGGTCACAAGTACCTTTACCTGCTGAGCTACGTCCCCAGCCTCAACAGAAGAGTTAAAATAACATGAACAACACAATTCATTAGTCTTTTTCAGTGGAAAAGTACAAGTGCTTACCAGAAGACTGTCAGAATCTGTTGTCCTTGCTCAGGTATGGAAAAAGAAGCTACACTTAGCCCAGCTACTAGCTTCCTCTGCTATCTTTCTCAGTGCCTTAGAATGGAACACCCTAGCTCCAGAGGATCAAATCAGGAATCCGGAGGACCAAAAGCACAGGGAAGCCAAATGCACCACCTAAAGTCTCCTCTCTAGCCAGTGTGGAAATGAAGGCCTATAAGAAACTACCAAGTATAACTACAACTAACTCCTTGGACCAATATTTTCTTATGTTTCCATTTGTCTTTATTGCTCCTCAAATGCTCTCCAGAGAGTTACAAGACTGGAAGATGGGGCAGAATGATAAGAAGAGAAGACAGGCACTTAAAGGGGATAGATGGTTGGTAAGTCTTTTTGAGTGGGAAACGGTATTTACAAGAATAGCCCAGTTGGTGTTCATTATATCCAACTTCTTCCCAGTCAATACAATGTTGGGCATATCAACTATTTCTTTAAATTTTGGTGGGTTTAAATCTAGACCATCTTTCACAGCAGATGAATGGCAACTGCCCTGGGGAAGTGCTACATTCAGATCCCTTTAACTCATAAAACAGACTGTTGGAGTCTATACAGGCAAGGGCCATGCTGGTGACACGTT
Organism: Mastomys natalensis; assembly: GCA_021653895.1. Lineage (NCBI taxonomy): Eukaryota > Metazoa > Chordata > Mammalia > Rodentia > Muridae > Mastomys > Mastomys natalensis. The sequence continues at coordinate 722,929 of JAJTUV010000072.1, read as the reverse complement.
ACTGCTCTAACACCTTGCATATACTAAGCACTAAGCCCACTATACAAACAAATAATCAAACCACTGATTAATGGCTGACTTTAGCGTTTTTAATGAGAAAAGTTTCTTTAACTTCCTTGACTCCAGTACACTACAGATAGTGATCTCTCCAGTTGTGAAGTTCAAGTCCTACCAATTAATGCAAATCCTTTATAAAATGTTACTATTGCCTGAAATCAGGACCATCATCTAAACTGAGCTTAAAGACAACATAAAGACAACTCCAAGTAGTTTGCAACAGGTGGTCTGAGACAGGCTTCAGAAGTAATCCTGCACATCCACCTGACTACAGGGCTGCCTGATTCCCTGGCTCCTTCAGAGACTACATAAGCATGCAATAAACCCTAACTTATTGAAAAAGAAAATTCTACTTCTAAGATCACCTGCAAAACCATTTCAGACAATTACTTATGATTAAAACTACCTACATATAAAATATTAGAACTAAAAATCACAGGATCATCAATGAAAAAAATCTTTAAACTGTTACATTCACATACACACAAAGTATCATTTATACCAAGTAACTAGTTTTGCTACACACTAGAGAGATAAAAAGAGTGACAGAAAATCCAAATATACCTCCAGAAAATCAAAAGTGAGTTGGGATAACTTTTCCCTCCAACATTCCAAAGAACCTTTCCATAGTCGGAACATTTATGTAAAGCAATCTCATAGGGCTCTGGGATGTACCCAGGGTAAGAGACTGAATGTCAGGATTAGTAAAGAACTTTTGGAAATTTCAAGCTAACAACTTAAGCCAAGATTCAATGTCCTAATCTGCTTAATTTAGTCATATACACCAGATACAAATCTATTCTCATTCTGAAACCCTTAAACCTAAGCTACACGATCTTATTAAAGAGTCAGCTGTTTTGATTCTTTCCCAGTTTTCATCCAAGGTGAAACTGAGTTAAGTTGATCTTTCTGGATCTTTCCTCTGGCTGTCAGAGAAGCAGGGCTATCTCATATATCTAACTTAGGACACTCATCCTGAAATCATTACTTAGATAAGAATACACAAGCTTTGGTCCAAAATGAGTGTATTCTTTTTTCAGTGTTTATTAAGTACATTGTGTCTACTTCCTACACTTGATGTTACCAAGGAGTAGCTCCTTCTACCTTAAAGCTTTTTGATTAGCCTCACTCTGAAGGACCAAGTAACAGTAAGTTAGCACATAGCTCTTACACTGTCCTAAGTTCCTGTACAGTACACAGATTTCACAATCACTCCATAAGAAAACGTTCTGACCTTGTTATTTCTCGTTTTACAGACGAGGAAACTGAGAAACAGAAAATTAAGTTGTCCGAAGTCTCACAGCAGGTTTGGGGAAAGGCTGGAGAACTGAGTTAAGTTCGGGGCTTACAACAGCTACATAAAACAGCAAGTATAAAGCAAGGACGCTGCTCTCTAGGTACAAATTCATTCATATTCTCTCTCTCTCTCTCTTCTCTCTCTCTCTCTCTCTCTCTCTCTCTCTCACACACACACACACACACACACACACACACACACACACACACACACCCGCCTGGTCCACCTGGCAACATCGGAACATCATCCACCTTCCTTCTCCCAAGTACCACACCCTAGTCCTCGCCACATTTACAGGTGCTTCTGATGCAGCCCAGGGAAGGAAGAAGTTAATTAACTTGGACAAATAAGCAAACTCGCCTCCTCTGGCCTGGAAAGAAGAGAAGAGAGTAAAGAACCTGACTGGCCTTTCCAGGAAGCACAAGAGCCGAGATAGGAAGGTCGGGTCTAGGGGGTTACCTTGTACCGAAGTGCCTGGTGTATATCCGCAGCCAGCTGTCCTCGCCACCACTGCCCCTCCAACTCCATGGAAGCCGGAGGCGCGCCCGGCCAGACGCTGCAACTTCAGTCTGGAAGACACGCCCCAGACGCGGTCACCGCCAGCAACTCCCCCCAAGTCCCCCCATGACCCTCCGCGCCCCCTCCTCCAGGGATGTGATCTCAGGTCACCCCGCGCGGCTGCTCATCTTCACATGACCCTACCCCAAGCCATCTTCCAATGCCAGCAAGGCCCGATCTACCCAGTCTGGAGGTGCGGGCTTAGTCTGCAATCGCCGGCTGCATGAGCAGCAGAAAAGTGCGAGCTCCAAAAGCTCAGGGGGGGACGGACGGCCTCCGGCTCTTTGAGCCCTGGGTTCGAACTCAGCCGGCCACACATAGGTGCGGGAGCCCTGACACTGTCAGGACGCCGCCAGGATGGAGGGTGACCAGTGCGCGAGGCCAGGTCCACACCGACAGCCCCGCACGCTCCATTACCCGGGAGGTCTGAGGTGCGCCCGCCGCGGGGCAGCCCCGGAGCGGCGAACAAAAGGCCGGGCGGCTGGCCGGCCGTGCTCCGCGCCTCGCCTCCCCTCGCTTCACTGCCCTCCCGCAGGCCTGCCCGGCCCACGCGGGTTCTTACCCGGAACCGCGGCCCTCACAGCCCCAGCCCGGCCGGCGTGCGCGGGGCGCCGGCAGCGTTCATGCCGCGGACCATCGGCCGCAAAGCCCCCGCCTCAGCTAGTGCCCAGCACCCGGGCGCTCGCGCCGCCCATTGTTAAAGGACCGGCAGGCGGCTCGCCGTACAAAGCCAGCGCCGGGGCACGGGCCGCCCGGCGCTGCCAATCCGCTCTCGCGATACAGCGGGGTCGCGCCGCACTATCCAATCGGCGGCGGGGCCGAGCCAGGTGCGAGTCCGTCTCCGCGGCCCCCGCCCGGTGCCCGGCAGTCTCGCTCTGCAGCCCCGGGTGTCTATCGGTGTCCGAGGGCCGCTCACCTGCAGAGAATCTTTGACAGTTCCCGGGTGCGGGCAAAGAAAGCTGCGATGCCTCCGCCCTGCGATTAAAACTTGGCAGCGCGGATCTGGGCCGCTCTCTCACTTCCGAGGGGCTGCTCTCCGGGATGCCCACCCCCAAATCCCAAGCCTTCCAAATGGGCTTTACCAGCCCCTTTGGTTGTCAAGTTCTGCTCCAGTCTCCCCTCTAAACCCAGTACTCTTAGCTCTTCTAACTCAGCTCTTCTTGTTGTTTTCCTTCAGCGATTCACTCGAGTTGTGACTGGAATTAACATCTTTAGCAACCTGGCTTGTCAAATCCATAATGGATGTAATTGACCATCTGTGGTGGTCAATGAAGAAACCCTAAACGGTGGAACACTCCAGCGTCACCTCAATTGACGCTGGAGCTGGAGTGTGAGTAACAGAAAACCCATCAACTGTATTTGAGAGTGTCTGGAGGACCACCACAAAAGTAGTAGATGGGTTTCCTCAATTTTCCAGAGACTATAGAGCGACTTCTTTCAGTATTTAAACATAAATCATGAGACCTCACCCTTACTTTGAATGTTTTGTTTAGAAAGAGGAAGAGTGACAAAGGGCTTCTACAAAAAAGATGAGTGCACACGGCGGGAGCATGACTTATCACACTGGTATTTGCATACATCCCGGAAGGACTGCTGCAGACCCCTGTGTGGCAAAGTTACACAATGCCTGGGGAGAGCAGGGATTCAGGAACCGATGGGAAGAAAATGGAAGCATGCAAAAGAAAGTTGGCAGAACCCAGCCTAGCCCGGTGCATTTCGGGAAGAGGCTATTAGCAGAGGAGAAGGACGTTATCTGGCTAAAATTTCCATGTCATTTATGGTATGTAAATAGTACCCAGGTTCTCAGTTTCCAATTCATGACTTCTAAGCTGCTTTATGGTAATAATTTGGCTTCCAAATGATTTGAGTCCAGGCCTTTCTTAAGAACTTTTTCAGAAAAGTGGGTCACAGACTGTAATTGTCTATGCAATCCTGTAATAAGTAGGTTGTCCTATAGTCTCTACTTTGAAGACGTTGTTTACCGGGAGATACTGGTTCAGAAATCATGTATTATTCTAGACTTAGATGGCTCATTATAAGATGCCAGTATTCATTCTTGTTCATGCCTGTGTCTCATGCTTGTTCATGTGGTGGTCTTAGAGTCTACATTCCTAAGAGGAATTTCAGTCCTACTATTTTTTCCGAGTCCTTTAGAGTGAGCTGGGCAGAAAGCAGTTACTTCAACTCTGTGCTCCCATAGTTTACATTCTACTGGGAAGAGAAAGTCATAATAAATGAAAGATAAATCCATACATGTGGTAACAAGTACTGAGAGGAAAATTAAGTGAAAGGCTAGATAAGTGGACATTGTTTTATGATAGGGAAGCCATGCAAAGGCCTGAGGAGAAGTAAGTGACTGGGTATCTAGGTAGTGGATGGGTGTGCCAGACAGAGGGGATGGTAAACACGAAAGGCTTCTCAGGAGAAGACACATTTGGAAGGAAAATGGAGGACAGTTTTCGCCTTCAGTAAAGATACTCCAAACTTCAAAAGTGACTAGCAAAGGTTTCAAAATGAAGCGAGCAAGGCACCCACACAATAGAGGATGGAACCTCTATTGCAAGAGATGAGGGTGGGACCAGCCTTCTCTGGAAGGCTTTTGTGACTCTGGGAACCTCAGGCAGTAGGAAGCCGCCATGCCATGCTTGCTAGGGCATCCAAGGCACTAACATCGGAGCACGCAGGGGAGATGATTATTCATGAAGCTCTCTATACTTGATGCAGATGTTTATCAAACGCTGTGTGCTGAGAACTAGGGGAGAGAGTCAGCAGTACAATGCTTGCCCAACGAACCCGAGTCCCTGGCTTCAAGCTACGATACCACAAAACCAAAGCCTTGTAAACCGAGTACACAGAAGGTATTTAAAAAAAAAACTAAGAAAGCCATTGCTTTTTGTCAAAGAAAACACTTTAAAACAAATACAAGCAAAAGGCAAAACATCCAACCTATATAAAACTATGCATACTAACTAGCAGACTCCTTTCTCCACTTCTTCCAGAGGTGGCCTTTCCTAGAGGCACCACTGCTGTGGTGTATTTTGTTGTATCTTTCTAGAAGTGTACAGGTCTTTATAGCAGCACACATGTGTAGCCTGCTTGCCTTGTTTTGTGTAAAACAGTAGCTTATTCTGAGGTATACTGTGCACCTCATTTTTGCCATGCATCCTAGTCTGGTGAGCGTTTTTGCAGTGGAACATCTGGGGCTTTTCTCAGGTTCTAACAAATTCCTTTGGATACAGAACACTCATTAGGAGCCAGAAGCCCCCAGCCTTGTTCTTGTGATGTTTCCTTGGTATAAATCTATACCTGGGCACTGTTCATATCAAGCACATTCATAGCAAGCACATTCACATCCGATCTCTCTGCCTGCCTCACCGTCATCCCCCACGTAGATTTGGATAGGCCCATTAACTGCTCTTATCACCAGGACACCTGTCATCATTCTCTAAAATGTTTGACACTTGGCACTTGGAGCGATTGAGAAAAGGTAGATCACACCTGTAATGAACTGAATCTGGAAGAACCTAGATCATACTTCCAAGCCACTTCAGAACAGAACGTTAAGGAGAAGTCTCTACTAGTCTCAGAAACCGGGATCAAAATCCGCAGCTATTTATAATACATAATTTACCAGGGAGTTAATCTAAATTAAAATTATACATACATTTTTTACTTCTGGTTAAAACTGACATAGATTGTTATTATGAATCAACGTGACTGGGCCACAGGGTAACCAGTGATCAGACATCCTGGATATATGCTGCATATTCGTGGGAAGGCAATGCTGGCTTGGAGAATATTGGACTTGGTAAGCTGAGTAAAGCAGACTGCCCTTCTGAACGTGGGTAGTTCTCACCCAGGCAGCTGGAGGTCTGAGTAGAGTTAAAAGACTGCCCTCTCTCAATCGAGTAAGAGGGGTTGGGGATTTCCTCCTGCTTGATTTCTTTAAGCTGGGACATAGTTCTTTTCTGGCTTTTAAACTCAAACTAAACCAGGCTTTTCTTCCATCTTGAGCCTGCTGACTGTCAGACTAGAATATGACCTCAGGTTCCCTCTGAGAAATTGTCATCTGGAACTGTACCAGAACTAGCATCGAATGGAATGTACCGATGACTCATTAGAACTGATGACATTCTGAAAGAGTGGTCTCTCATTCAACCGGGAAGCGCAGTTGCTTGGGGGCTTGTTGAAAATAAAGCCACTCTCCTCTCAGAGGTTCTGATTGAGGAAGTCTTGGGCGGATCTAGGAGTCTTCATTTTAATAAGACTCTCCTCAGATGGAGGGGTCCTGACCTCCACCATGTGAGCAACATGAAGCAGGCCAGAACTGCTTCTTTTCCAGAATGAGATCTAATGTGGAGTGCAGTACATAAAGTAGCCAGACTACCTGAAAGAGTCTCCCAGAAGAGGTGCATTGGTAAGGAGGTCAGCAAAGTCTGGGGAAGGGGTGCTGATGTGGTCTCCATAGTACTCAACTCTATATAGGAATCCAAATTAGGCCCAGCATTGATGAACTTGAGAATAAGCAGCAAAATCTCAAGGTGTCAGGAAGGCTTGGGCCTAGCAGACCATAGTACTCTTTGCCTTTTCCCATCTTCTGTTTCACTGATGTCGGGCTAAGGAAGCCAAATAGACCCACACAGATAAGATGTTGTTTGGGTATGGATGAATGTACACAGCTAAAGCAAATTCCATCTGGGGAAATTCAGAAGAGTGAATTCCAGTCTGGTACACAGCATCAATGACTGCCTGGACATCTGTGTAGGGCATCTGGATGGGAAATCCTGTGACCTGGATCAAGGTTAGAACAACACAAAGGTGGGTTACAGTCTTGGAAGTAGTCCAGAATTATCCTATGCAGAAAGATCACAGGAACCTTAGTGGTATGGCAGTTGCAACAGTAATTGCCTTCTGTTGAGTGACTATGATATTCTAGATACAGCATTAAATAAGTCACAGACAACTGTATGAGGTAAGCTCTGTCATCAGCCCTGCTCTACAGACTGGGCTGGAGCACAACCAGGGCTCTCTGATGCCAGATGTGTGTAGTTGACACAGCACAAACTTGGACCCTTTAGATAGCAAACTGCCAACAAGGAAATGTTGGGGTCCTACACAGGAGGGATTTAAGTGGAAATCTGAGGGGTTTGTTTAACACCAATCCTGTTTCTATGGAGTCGCTACTGTGTGATAGTAGTGAAGGAACGAGGAACATGGGTCTAAGTAGCGTTACATAATAGGACACAGATGACAGCCATGTACCCTCAGCCAGTCTTCCATTGCTTCCCGCAGGAGGATTTTTCTCACCATTAAATCTACTCACTTGCTTTTCCCATGTGCTGTCGTTTTTTCGAGCCCACCTAACAAGATTTCGTTGTTAGGAGTTTCTGATCTGCCACTGTAGCGCAGATCTCTGAGTGCGCTTGACTATATCTTTACTGCTCACTGCCTAAGTCCTGGCCCAGAACAGAGGCAATGGTTTAGCAATTGTTTACTAATTACTAGAAGTTGAGTGCAGTGCTAAGTATAAACTCATTTAATCCTCACTACAACCACAAAACAACTAATTTTACCCCCATTATCCAATGGGGTAAAAGGCAGAGATGGGTTAGGTGACTTGACCTCTGTTAAAACCAGTAAATGGTCAAAATAAATCTGACTACAGGCTGCAGGGTTCAATCTTGACCTGATCTTGACCTATGTCAATAGGTCAATACCCACTAGCCTGGTATTTTACATAGACATTCCAAGCTTTAAACCTTGGCTTATATTTAACTATATTTTATTTATCTCTCTAATCTCAAATTTGACAACGACAAAGAACAACTTCCTCTTATTCCTGAATGGATAGTACTTGCAGACCCCTCCCTGGCAACTGAAATACTCGACTGCTAACAGATCTCATTCTTTCTCTTAGGGAGTTCTCCTGGGAGGCGTCTAGCTTCCTGGAAGGTAGAGGGGAGAGTCTAAGAACCCAGTGGACCATTAATAGAGAGCAGCTGGGGTGAGTGAAGGGATGTTGGTACCAGACAGTAAGAAAAGGGAAGGAAGACTAACAAATGTCTGCCTTGTTTATTTATGGACTTGCTGAATTTGAGATGTCTTTTCACTATCCAGGGAGATGTCAGTGTGCAGATGACAGTAAATGGTGAGGTTGGTACATATGAAATTGGATGTAATTGGCACATGGAAGACACCGAAGTTTCCTGGGCTCCTCTTGCCAGAAGCAATGACACAGCATCAAATATATTATTCAAGATCATTCCTCAGTTTCCCAGTTGCAGGGTGGACATCTCTTTTTAAAAATCAGCATTTTTGTGTCATAAAACATACAGTTGGTTCTAAGAAAATTCCACTCATGGAATAGTCATTACATCACAACTTTTTGGTCTATAAGTAAGTAGAATCCAGGCTGAAGAGCTCAGTCTCAACCTAACTGTCTGCTATGCTTTATTAGATATTTTTACACAGAAGCTCCAAGCTTTACACCTTGGTTTCTAGCTAACTGTAGCTTACTTATCTCTAACTCCAAATTCTATTAAAAACATAGAAAGGTAACAACTCCTTCCTATTTCCAGATGAATGGCATCTGCAGACCCCTCCTGACAGCCAACGTACCCAACCCATAACAGATGGCGTCCTTCTTTGTCTCAGAGAGTTCTGGGAGACATCTAGCCTCCTGCAACAGGAGGTTCTCACTCTTTGGATTTCCAAATCGTCTGTCTTTGGTGACCAAGAAAGAGATAGATTTTAGAGTACTATTATTTGCCAGTTAGCAGCAGGTTAAAAGCAAATGTCATTTGCACATTAAAGTCATATACAAACCCAATAAAACTGCAGAAGCCGTTCCAACTCACTGTCTTCAAATGAAGCAAAACTCCCTGTGTAAAACTCTAGTTTAGGAAGGATTTGTCGTAGAACAGAAGTGCACTGTCGGTTCCAGCGTGTCGGGTGCTTAGGCCGCCATTCCATCATCTTACATTTCAGTGCCCTTTCTATCCTATAGTGAGAATGTAGAAACCAGAGATAACTTGGTGAGACTCGGCTTGACTCATTAAGTGTCACAAGAACTTTGTCACTTCACAAATGAGAAAGAAACTTTTGGGATTTAGAGGAAACCAGGCACTTATGGTGAGGGGTGCCAACTATGGTTCACACGATCAATCAGATATGGAGAGGCAGGTTCTTGTTGGTCAGAAAGGCCAGAATCTTCTATGCATAGCCAGAAATTAGGTCTACTAAGAGTATCTCTCCCAGATACCCAAGTATAAGCAGTTGCTGTTTGACAGCATCTGTCATGTCATTACTGACTGAGACGTTTACCTGTCAAGGCTCATTTGACAAAGGGCATAGTGTTTCCAGGAACTTGCCTTTACAGAAATGCAGATACTAGTCTGGGGTATTAGTAGGAGTGGGACCATTAGGTCAGTCAATTCAGGATGTGGACTTGGAAGGAAGGGAGGCAAGGGACTAAATTTGGTGGTCACTCCCACCCACCCACACTAGAATGCAGTTCCATAGGAGCAGAGGTGTGAACCACCCCTGCACTAGTGCCTGGTGACACCATGGTGGGAAAAGAGAGAAGGGTGTAAGTTGGATCATGGGATCCTGTGTGATGACTTGTGGGGTTGATCTACAGGTTGTCACAGAGGAGTGCTGAGAGTCTCTTCTTGACTGAGTTTATGATGCAACTTCTGAGTTTATAGCATGTTGGCTGACTGTGCAGTGGGTCTCAGTGGGGTCTGGCATCAGAGTGCTTTACTGAATGATGCAAGTGGACTCTAGGCCCTTAGATAGTTCAGGTAGTTCTGGAAGCAGCTCTTGACAAACCAGTTGGGAAACCTGTTCTACTGTGTTTATTCCTTGTTTTCTTAAGAACTGGGAAATAGGACTGGAGAGATGAACAGTAAGCTAGCTGTCTTAGAGACCTTTCTAGTCTGGGGCCACACCAAACTTGATCATTTGGTGTGCACAAACATATGTGGTGCATGGTGAATACCATATCGTAATAATATTAACAGGGTTTTTTTTAAATATAAAAGGGGTAGTAATGCTGCAGATGGGTGGACCTGAATGATAGCAAGAAAAGGAAGTGACAGGATTATTTTGATTAGCTAACAGTGGGTTACTGCCAGACTGCAGTGTGAGTGTGAGCCCCGGGAAGCGTGAGCTGACACATGAGGAGTGAAGCCTACTACAGCCTATAGCCCCTGTAAGGCTTGGCTGAAGCTTTTCATAAGGCAATGAATGTATTATTTGGGGAAGGGGAAACATCCAGACGTGACAGTGTCGCTGGGTACTACTACTCCAACTGGTATGTTTTCCCACCACCATGGTCATGGCCATTAGCTTCATATCCTTCTAGGAAAGTGTTGGCTCTTGCATACCACAGGCCTATCAACTATCTACACTGAGGATATTTCAACCATGGCCAATGATGTACAGAGTTAACTTAGATATCCTTGCAAGGGCTGCCTTAGTTGATAGACCATTTATCAATGCTGACCCCAGGACTTGGTAGTTCAATGTCTAGCTGTTGTCAAGTCTAATGAGTGATTTGAGAGGCTGGGCTAGATGATTAGAAGGTGGCTGGACATGAGATGGGAGGGACGACACAGTACCTGCTCTTTAGATCTTCTACCATGCTTTTATTGGTATCTGAGTAAACTATTTCTCAGGCTGAAATACAGACAGTCTGAAAGTTAGGAACAATTCTAGAGACCACCTTTAAGTCCCAGTCACCCCTGAAGTCCTGGGAATGGGAAAGCAGGACCCGAATCAGTCTCCCATGAAAACACAATCTCAAATTCAAAGGTCACACATTTCCTTGGATTTCACACTACTTATTCAGCATGGGGATGGAGCTGTAAAAGATAGCTTTCATGGGTAAAACACATTTGCTACTCTCATTTCTTTTTTAGGCAAGTATCTGGCATACTTCTGAAAGCACCAAATGATCTCACACACTGGTCTCTTATGCTTATGGTGACTTTGGCAAAGTTACAGAACAAGCCTTTGTTCTGAACCTCAGTTGCTTTAATCATTAGAGCAGGAACAATAGTTATGCCTGGTGCTTTGGATTTTCTCTGGGTCTATGTTTCTTGTAGTGGCAGGAACCAATTCTTTGTGCCCATATGTACCTGCATATGTGTATGCACTTAAATACACACATTTCATGCTCCCATCTCCAAACCTCACGCTGTATACATATCCTATGGTAGGGAGCAATGTTCTCCATGTTGGTTCATTTCCTGTCCAAGGTTGGGTTTACATCTCGAGTTCCTGCCTAACCTGCTCTAGATCCTTGTGAGACTCACAAGGCCAGTTTTAAGGGGCTGATTTTCAACAGTCTGTATTTTGGGTTTCTGAACTTAGGAATAGAGGCAGCTGAGGGATGTGGACGGTGATCCCCAGAGTGGAAAGAAACTTGTGTAAAAAGGGAACAACACTAGAACCTACCACGTTTCTAGGTCCCCAAACGGTGGCCCTACAACCAACCCCAGACATGTGAACTTGTTAAAAACAAATTCTTAACTCTACTTTCTTTTTTTTGTTTTTTTTAAATTAATTAATTTATTTAATTATTTAAATCACACTGTAATTTACTTATTCACACAGGGGTTATAAACACAAAAAGGTAGGATGTGGGGAGGAGAATGACACCGGAGCATAGTGTTCAGGGGGAGTACGGATACCATTCAGAACAGGGTATCAGCTGGGTGAAAGGTTCAGGTGACAGGTCACTATGACTCTGCCTATGATTCACTTGTCCTTATCTAAGTTGGTACTGTCCACCAAGGCTGCCTATTTATAAGATCTATGACTACTCAGACTGGTAAGTTTCCATAGAAACTGCCTGTTTACAATACTTATAGCCTGCTGTTTCAGTGTTTTTCCATAGAGACCCAAGACTTTGTGTTAGCATGTATGTATGTCAGGCCTATTACTGATTTTAGGCCTATGGCTGATTTTAGGCCTTCAGTGTATAAGTAGGGCTGCCCCGACATCTCCTCCCTTCTCTAAGTATAGAGGGGCCTTGGCGATTCTATTCTTTCGGAGGCAGGGATAGAGGCCTGACCTCCAATAATTGAAGGGGACCTTGTAAGGTCCGGTCCTCCTGTCATTGTCCAGTGAGGCATGAGAGCCATACCCATCCTGATGTCTTTTTCCTGGAGAGGGGATACTTTTGACATCAACCCCTATGCAGTCAGGCTTGCCCCTCAGGGAACTCAGAGAGATATTTTTAACTTTTATTTATATTCCTTGCAGTGCTTACCTTGCAGCCTAAGCAAGAATTCAGATTGCAGTCAGAGGGGTTCTGACTGTGTATAGCCCTTAAAGAAGAATGTTGCCCTTACACTGACAAGACAGGGATTGTTAAAGAAACATGAAAAGGTCAGAGAAGGTCCCGAGAAAAGACAGAGAGAGAAAGAGAAAGATTAGAGTTGGTACAAGGATTGTTTTCAACCTCTCCATGGTTGTCAACCCCACTTCCTCCCATCCTGGGACCATTAATTGGGTTTATTTTGCTGATTTCTTTTGGTCCCTGAGCCTTAAATAGACTGATTAGCTTTGTGATACAACAGATAGATAATTTGGTAGCAAAACCATTCGGTACATCACATAAGTTAGCTATGGAGGACCATGAGACTCAAGATGAGGTTGTTACTCTATCCAGGGTGTTCCCAAAACCCATCTCTGCCCAATCTAAAAGAGGGGACTTCCACCCTTAACTCTACTTTCATGGCGACTGAATCAGAAACTAGGGTGAGGCCCAGTGGTCCTTGCTCTAACCAGTCCCCCAATGATTCTGGTGCATGCTGTGGTTAGACAGCTGCTATAGTAAGGAGCATTCTCAGGTTCCATTAGACATGGCAGAGCAGAGCAAGAAATAGAAATCTGAACTCCAAACACCTTGAGGGGACTGCAGCTACGCTGGACAGAGCAGGGAGACTGAATCCCTTATCAGCAACCACTACCTACCCACGAGGCAACTCCCGTGGATTAGTGAACCCCTCAGGTTGAGAATGAGGCCTGATTATGTTGACTTGGTAAATCTGTGATGGGGTTTTGTGAGCTTTCCAATTTCACGAAGGGACCTTTCTTTGCAAGAACTTGTTTCTTCAAAACTTCAAAAAGGTTTCCTGTTAATCCTGGATATGGGTGTGCTTGTATTGCACAATGAAACATGTGTTCTTGATCATGTAAAATAGTAGTCATTCAGACAGTAGCATGGGATGCTGTGGTAAGGCAGGAGACTGAAGGAGAGAGATACAGCACAATGGTAGTGCTTGCTTTATATACACAAAGCTCTGGGTTCAGTTTCAAACACCATAAAAAGTCAATAGAGATACAAGTCCAGCAATCATGTGCTCCTGGCATATATGTAGCAGAGAACTGCCTTGTCTGGCCTCAGTGGAAGAGGATGTGAGGACTTGATGCCACAAAGAAGGGTGATACTTGGGGTTGGGGAGGGAACACTCTCTCAGAGGTAAAGGGGAGGGGGACAGAGGGTGAAGAACTCTTGGAGCGGGACTGGGAAGGGGGCAACATTTGGAATGTAAATAAATAAAACAATTTCTTTTTAAAAAGAAGCAAGTTCTGGTCACTTAGCTTGTCACCCACTTTCCTGAGGACCTCCCCTCCACCCCCCTCCCGAATCCCTCTCTTCTCTGCTGTGAGCTCCCAAAAACACATTTTTGACTTCTGCAGCAGCTCTCATCACTCCTGGTGGCTACTGCTTGGGATTTTGTTGTTGGATTTTCCTCCTTGAAAATGGAAGGTCAAAGAATAGGGGTGTCTTTTACCTTGTGGCAGCTACATCTAACACAACAACCAACAGGAAACGCCAACCGCCCCCCCCTCCACTGAACAAGGAAAAAACTAAACAGACCAAAACAAAGCCTCTAAACAGATCACTTTCTCTCTAGGAGGCAGCAGTGCTGCAGCCACCGCTACTTGTGGTTTGCACAAAAAAGATAAGCACATTTCCCTTTTTTAAAAATGGTATTTCAAACAGGAAATATAAAAATACATACATATGTTGATCTACATGGAGAATGTTCAGAAGAATGCACAAGGAACTGATAGGCAGGGGTTATTTTATAAGAAGTGGGGAGACTTTGAAGGTGGGGAAAACTATATCCCTTGGTATTCTTGACTATGGCCCCTGTGACTATACCTTTCTTTTGCTATTGTAGGTTGCCTTGAGTACACATACAGTCATAGAGCATGACAGAATGGATACCTACCCAACATATGGCCACTTAGCTATATGTAACCATTGCATCCTTCTGTATTTGCTTAGGTTTTTACTCACTCATTTCTATTTTATTTATTATCTATTTATTTGCAGTACTGAGTATTGAACCCAGGGCCTCATGCATGATAGCCAAATGCTCTACCACTGAACTAATCCCTGGCCCTTACTTTAGATTAAAAAAAAGAAGAAGAGGAAAGACAAGATAGCTCTCTAGGTATATGTAGTTCACAGCTACCGCTCCAGTGTTTGCTTGCATGCTGCCCTGCTTCCTGCCACGATGATAATGAATTAAACTGACACTGTAAGCAAGACCCCCAGTTAAATGCTTTCTCTTATAGTGGTTGCCTTGGTTATGGTGTCTCTTCAAAGCAAAAGAACAATGACTAAGACAGAAACTGGTACCGGGGATAGTAGGGTATCTCTGACAGATCTGACCATGCTGTTTTAGGGAGGACTGTGGAAGGACTTTGGAACTTTTGGGTAGGAAAGTCCCTTGAGTGTTAAGAGCTTCCTTGGCTGTTCCATAGGAGCTTAGAAGACAAGATGCTGCACACAATGCAGATGAGGAAGGTCTGGCTTGTGCCTTCCAGATGTAAGCAAGGCTTGTGTGAATAATCTGTGGTGTCTGCTCAGCTGGGGCTGAAGAATCAGCCGTGACTAAAAGAGTCCAGCATCCTTGAGGTAATCTGGATGTGCTCAGAGCCAGCACATATATACTATGCTCCTTATTCTGCTATGTATACTTCTGCTATTGTTCTTTTTTCCCCCTCCAGTCTAAAGACAACTTCTAACCTGCATTTGGTTTTAGCATTCCTATAAATGCCTTTACAAATCTATTGTATATAAAAGTGTATAAACACATATAGCTACACAATGTCAGTTCAGACTTCACTAAGTGCTCTTGTACTTTGCGCATTATTTCACACCCTCTTTATTTTTCTTCCCGTAACACTGTTTATATCCATTCTTCTTGTTAAGCAGAGCTCTAGGCCAGTGCTTCTCAACCTTCGCTGGAAATTGTAATTGGAGAGCTTGAAAACTTATTGATATGCAGATTCACTGATCCATCCCAAGGTAATAACGTATAAATTGAGAACTACTGCAAACTTATTCAAACATTTTCCACCTTTGTGGAAGAACTCATTGTATGAGTATTTCACAATTCATGGACTAATTTCCTAATTGGGAACTGTTTCCATTTCCTTGCTATTTCAAATGAGTCTCTGCTGACCCTTGTGTTTTTCTAACCTATGCATATTCTCTAGGGCACACAGCTATATGTGTTCAATTGGTAGATCACAAATTGAGCAAGTTCAACTTCATCATATTATCAGGCAAGCTATACCTCCACCATTTCTTTGTTTTTTATTTTTGTTAACAGGTCTATGATTACACATCTTTCATTCTTAAGTGATATTCCCCTGATTTTAAGTGAGGCTGAACATTTGAATTTCTGCTTCTATGAGCTGTCTTTTGTCTATTATTCTTTTTTGCTCTCGCTCTCCTCCTCACCACCCTCTTCCCTTTTCTCTTGGCTCACACCTCCTAGTTTATAGACTCTGTATTGCCTTCGCTCTGCCACCCTGTGGCCCTCAATCCAGAAAGTGCTACTGAGCTCAGCACAGATATGCTCAGCCATGACATTTAGTTACTGGGTCAAGATGGTCTCCTCACTCCTGGACACCAGGTCTTTTCCCTCCCATCTTATCTCAGAAGTAAATGAAGAGAGCTCCATCATAGTCTGGCTGCCGAAGGGATGCCTGCTCTAGCTTGCTCATGGTTTGAGACTTTGCTGCCATCTTTGCTTTAACCCAACCAACTGGTACTTTTCTGTTCTGTTTTCATTCTGCAAGATAATCATTGTGGTTTAGAGTCCAGAGAAGCACTTTTATTTATCAGTTTTATACTTGATCATCACCAGACATGAAAACCTGCACACCATCTTGAATGTTATGTGCTGTCTTTCTGATGGGAAAGGTTATAAGACCTAAATAACATTTGAGATGACACTCTTTTTCTCAAATTATTTTTTTTCTGCAGATACAGGAAAGGCATCAAAGTCGCCTAAACATAAGCTGGATGGCAGAGAAGATTCATTTTAGGTGAACATGGCTGAGTAATCCAACAATTGGGCTATCACAACTAACAAAGATTAGAAGCAATAGTAACACTCATGCAGATATACCTGAAGGAGTATTTACCTGTACACTCTGGGCTTTGGTCCCCTGAAAGTTTTTTTGGAAGCAGCTGTTTCCAGAAGCTTTCTTTTGAATAGTCAAAATTTACAGCCATCGGTGTATTATTTTGTTGAATATTAAACCAGACCTATGAAAACATTAATGAAAGGATACTGTAAGCCACAGGAACACAAGACTACAGTGGGGAAGGATGATGCAAAACTTTACATGCTTAAGTGGCTGAAGCCAAGGGGATGTCTGAGGGAGAAGCAGATTCCAGAGCTCTGGAAGGGCAGTATTAGCTTGGTAGTGACTGGCTTTAAGGGCAAAGGATAGGCTGATCCCTGGGCCCACAGACTGGTGGGTACCATGACTTCAAAGTTCCTGGGAGACTCTAATGTGTGCTCAGGATGAATTGAAGAAATAACTCAAGGTTTTTTTATTCATATACTTGCATTTTTATATCATGTGTTTGGGAACATAACAATCTACACTTTGCCAAGGGACAAAATGGATCAAACTGCTTATGACATTGCCCCGTTGATGATTCCAAAGCAAACACTCGCCAGTTTCTTGAGTTAATAAATACAAAAGCCACATGACCCTTGGCAATAAGATAAGAAGATTTCATCATACAATCGTATTTGTTGACTTGCCTTCTATATTAAAAATTATAATTATTCTGAGTTGTAAGTTTTCTTTGGGTTTTAAAAATGTTTTTTCTTAAGGCCCAAAACCGAACTTAAAAAGCAAAACAAACCAAACCCAAAACAACAACAACAAACAAAAACAAAAAATCAAAATCAAGAATGTTTTACAGAATAACTCAGTCCAGGTAGTACGCTCAGATTCAAGATCAGGACAGTGCTACGGGGGGGGGGGGGAGAGTGGGGGAGTGCCTATTGGTGGATGCCACGACAGGGTTTAGGGGGGGGGTTGGGTGCAGGGCCGATGAGAGGTTCTGTAAGGTGCAGTGTGGCAGTAAAATATAGTCACTCTAACAAAAAATCAATAGCAATGATGACTTTCTAAAACAGTAGTCTTAAAGGCAGTATGTCAGAAGAAGGAGATCAGAGCGTCACGCCACTTTCGATGGGGTTCTAACTTGACCACACTAGGTAGAGTGCGCTGTGGACTACGAGCTCTACAGAGTACTCATGTCTACTCACATCTATGAGAGACTGAGAGCGGACGCTCGAGCAATGATGGCAGGCAATTCTGGCGGAGGCGGACTGATTCTGGTTCACGAGTGAAGTTGCATCGAACATTTATAGCTGACTCTACACAACTCGCAATACACTATAAAACGGCGACTCATAAGCACAGCCTTGTGAACATGAGAAGGCATAACAACGCTGACAGGAAACACGCTGGTGGGAAGGCGTTCTAAGACACAGAGCCTCTACTGAACCTGGCACGTATGCGAGATAGGAGAGGTCGCAGACACTTGTCCTATGAGTTCATCAGGTGCTCTGATGGGCTAGAGCGCGAGTAGACATAGCTGCGGGGTGTGGCAGTGGGAGTACTCGGCTCGATGTCAATGGTACACTGGGGGTAGCTGCTAGCGGCAGCATTCGGTGTTGGGGGGGAAGGTTAATATACATGGGGTGTTTAAATTAGTTTTAGTATACACTACACACTATGAATGAATCACATCCACATAGTATGATTCTAGAGATACCGATCCAGACAATTCCTCATAAGTGTGCTCGCCTGCAACATATACTCACTTAGACCCCCTTGCTATCAGCAAGATATCGACTTAATTCATGACCTGACTTATTATTTAGAAGAGTCTAGATGGAGAAATGATTTTGGTTATTCTATACACTAGTTTCTTAGGGCGGTTGTCTCTTGAGTGAGCAGTCGGTGGTTGACATGGACGTTATCTGAGACGCCTCGAACTGGCCACAGATAGCTTATTGCATCGAGTGGTGCATGGGGTCAACTGATTTCGATAATATATTGGAGTCGGATTCACAAACTATCATACAGTGAGATATCCTCTGGGGGGAAAAGTGGGTGATAAAGAGGAATTATAATACACACACGGAGGAGGAGAATATACGTCGCAGTCTCATTGGACGAGGCGCGGCATTGTGGAGAGGACACTGACATGCATATGAATAAGAAGTACAATATTAAATTGTTTTTTAATTGAGATTTTGAGTCACATCCTTTACGTAACTGGAGAACTCTTTAGAGTCTTACTCTCATAGAGTACATTGATGGAAATCGTTGAGTACTTCGTAGTCGATAGGCGACAAACAAAATTAACATGTCCTGCACTAAGATTGGAGATACAATATTACATTTATTGGGTATGGAGTTTTGTCATGCTCTGGGCTTGTAACCCAACCATCCCTGGTATGCAATATACAGTACTCGCCTGGTGTAAGAAGTCTCTCATCTGTTGAGAGGATATGAGAGACGGAGAATGCTAGAGGAGAGTGATATTTATGACGGCAAAAGCTGGCGCGGTCAAGGCTCTATGGTTTTAGGTATATGGGGAGATGCGATTGATGAAGAATAATGCTTAAAGGGATGGTGTGTGAATGAGTATGTGTACACATTGTGAGCGAGATGGTAGAGAAGGAGTGGATTCATGTGTATGTGTGGTTGCGTAGATATGTGTGTTTGAGAGAGACATAGATATACTCTACGATAGGAGACAAATGGAGTGGGGGGTTGTGGGGGGGGAGGTGATTGTGTGTGTGAGTGGAGTGTGAGAGGATGTGTTGAGTATAGAGAGAGTAGAGACGGGGATGAGTACATAACACAGTTAATATGGTGGACTTTACGAGTTCTTGTGTACAGATGTGCACTTTCATGTATTCATACTGGCGTAACGGACGAGCTAGGTGCAGAGGCATGAGGTATAGCAGGATGGGTGGGCAGATTTTAGAACATTCGGGCGGGTTCGGTTAGACTTTCTACTTTTGTACTCTTTCAGTTAACGATCAGGGTCAGCTGAGGATCTACATTGGTTACTATTAGACATAGATAACAGGTGAGGGTTTAATGAGATGTCTGAGCGACACACAATGTGTGGGTGAAGTGTTGAGTGGAGAGGTGTGGGGGGAGGTGATGTATATATATCTGAGGGACTTGTGATTGTGATGAAGAGTGAGATATTATGTGTGGTGTTGGTAGTAGGGCTGTTTAAGGGTACAACGTATACTTTGTAGTGCGAGTATTGTGATATTAGAGTGTGATATGAGTGGATGGGGACGTGGATGTGGTGCATTGGTGGTTCAAGAGGTGTTTATGTATAGTCATGATGGTGTATGACGTGTAGACAGTACTAGTCAATAGTTCAGTGGTGACTGCGTGATGTTGACTGTACAGAGTCTAGTATTGAGAGTTAATTAATAATCTTGTAGGGGGGGCGGCATTTGATTATTTAGATATTTTGAAGGTATGGTGTGGTATTATTAGTCAGTCATTAGTACATGGATGAATTGGATGTCAGATGTTTACTGCAACTATAAGATGGTACTGGTTGGGGAGTGGGTACATAATGTAACATGATAGTACGTGGGCACTATAGGACATAAGTATGGTGGTTGTGGGGTTATTTATTTGCACGGTGTGGGAGTTTTGAATGATGGTTGAATGTACTTAGGGTGTGGAGGGTAAGAGGAAAGGTGGTGCATAATTGGGGGAGGTGAACATGTTATCTCTCTGAGTCTTCACTGACACATGTAGGGCAGACAGTGGTAGTAGTTTGTGTCAGAGGGAGTTGGTACATGGTGAGGAATGGGATCTCATGAGAGGTATTTTTTGATTTGGTTTTATTTGCGGTACAGTGACATTGTTGACGTCTTGGAGGGGAACTTTTTGATGTGTATGGATTATGGAGTCTGGCTGTCGAGTCGAAGAGTGATAGAGGATCTGTTAGAATCTCTTTTGAGTTATAAGGGGAGTGTACTGGACTATGGGCGGCTTCATCTGGTTGACTGTATTGGATATTGGAGACAAGAGCTGTGGTGATACATATTTTATACTGCGATGTATATGAGTGAGGATATTGTAAAGAGAGGGATGTAAGGTTGGTTAAAGTGTATAGACTGGTAGAAGGTAGATGTGAAGTGTGTGTATGTTGTGTTTGGCACATGTGGATCTGAAGTGGGGTGTGAGGTATATGTGACATGTTAGAGGAGAGTGAGAAGGTGGTTGGGATAGCGTAGTGCACAAAGTGTAGAGTGTCTGTGTATGCAGTGCGATGTTTTTAGAGAGTGGTTTGAGGAATATTCGTGGTGAGTGAGTTAGTAATATGGTGGTTGGAGTTTTGTGGGAGAGGATTGAGTTTGGTTTGTATTTAGAATTGATGTGTTTGGTATTGAATTATATAAATGATGTAATATGTTGAAGGAGGTTTATGTATTTATTGATGTATGATAAAAAGGTTATGGTTGTTGATTGTTTTAGTTATAATGAATAGATTTTTGGGTATGATGTTGTTTTGTTTTTGTTGGAATTAATTGTGTGAATAAATGTTATGGTAGGGGGTGTATTTGTGTAGAAATGTATGAATTGGAGATGTTCATGTGATGATATATGTTATGGGGTTATGTGTGGGTTGGAAGGGGAGAGTATGGAGGTAAAAGTTATGTGTAAGGTTTTGTAGATTTTAAGTATTGTGTATTGTTATGTTGGAAATTTAGTTGGCTAAATAGTATAGAGTTGAAAATTATGTGAGTTATTGACGTGGTAGAGTATATCAGGATAGAAGTAAGAGAGTAGACGAATGAGGGAATTGATTCAGCAGAGAGAGGAAAATGAGGGCCTATGAGAGAATAATTGTATGGTTTGTTGTTGTCCGTAGACATTTGTGTGTTGTTTTGTTGTTGTTGTTTGATTTCCCTTCTGTTCGTAGTTTTCCCTATGTAGACCAAGCTGGCTCAAACTGCAGAGATATTTGCCTGCCTCCTATCTCCGGAAATGCTGGGATAAAGGCATGTTCACTACTCGCCAAACTTGACCCAAATTTGTTTCTTAAAAGAAAACTGTGTTTGTGTTGAAAAAAAAAATCTGACTATCTATTAGCACATTGGGACTACATGTTCAAATGGTAGCTGTCAGGCCTCTCAGGCTGTCCAAATACCCAGAAACGAGCTTACACTGAACGTAAGATTTCTGGCACTAAGATAAAAGCCAGAATTTCTCAGAACCTTATGAAACTGGTTCCCTTCTTCCAGAAGGAGTCATTTCCCTTACTTCTACTAGAAGGGACACTTGGCTACTCTGTGGTGCCTCCAGATATCAAAGTCCATGCTAGCCTCTGTGTTCCCTCAGTATCACAAGCACCTGCTACACATTGTAAAGTCATACTGGCCTCCTAGGCCTCCTCATCCCCTCCTCTACCCTCAGCTCCCTTCAACTCGTGGGCTTCCCTCCCCACTGCCATTCGTCCCAGCTATTCCTCTATTCTCTCTGTTACAAACTTTCTCTCTCTAGCTCTTGCTGTCCCCCCTCTCTCTCCCCATATCTTATTCCCACTACCTCTCTCTGTCTCACTGTTTTCTCTCTCTAATGGCTGCTATTCTCCCTCTCTTGCAGATAGCCCTGGCTGTGCCCAGTCTGCTGGCCATGTTCATTCTACTTCTTTTTCTCTCTGCCCTGGGCTCCTTCAGGTGGCTCTGTCTGTCCTCTCTTTTAAATCTACAACAAAACCGCTAACCATATCATGGAGCTGTTGGTCATGTCAGCAGTTTCTTTACTGTGCCCACTGGGATACAGTAGTGACTTGCTGATGAGTGGCAGTGGTAACATACAGATGAGACACATGCTTTCTGGTTCATGACAACCTGGGGTAGAGAGAGAGCCAGGGAGCTGGGGTGGGATGAGGAGGCCAGTGGGCTTCTGGTAGCACTGTTTTGTTCAACAGCATGGAGACGTCTTATGAGAGTATAACAAGAGATACAACCACACCAGTGTGCCCTGGCTGCACCTGACATAGATGACAGGGTTTGGAGAGAGCGTAATACTGCACAGCTGACATTCCCACAGAATAGAAATATTCATGAAGAATTACTTTGACTTTTGAATAGAAAAATCACCTTAATGACTTATTTTCATAAATGATTGTGGAGCAGGCAAGTATACGCAAATTATCAAATACTTTCTGTTGTGAGGTGTCTACCAGAGAAGACTGCTAGGACACAGTATCAAGCACTGTTAGAAAGCCTTTATAAGCTGGCCAGCTACTAGACTGGATGCTTGGCATCCAAGTGTAGTCCTGATTTTTTTAAGGATGAGCTTTCTTTTAAGCACAAAAACCATGTTCTGGGTCGACATACTTCAGTTAAGAAGAATAGTTAGCCAGAATTGGAACTACAAAAGCCAAAAGGCAAGGTTAGTATATTTAGAGGCTTTATCAGAACTATGGACTTTGAAGGATTAGACCTTTGTTTTAGTTTCGGCAGGTGGTGCTATGTGCTGAGTTTTACAGCCTGAATGGCCCTTCCATCATGGAGTCAGTTGTGCTAAGGTCGCAAGGCCTGCTAAGGTCTGGGGCCCTTTTCCATTCTCATATTCCACAAGGCAGAATACTACATAAGAAGTGCTACCTTAAGAGGAAAGACAAGTGAGTCATAGTATATATTTTAAGTATAAAATGTCGTTTCTTACCTCTGATGTCATCCATATGTCAGAACCATCATTTTCATCCAAAGTCTCTGCCGCAAAAGGAATCAGAGATACAAATCGGGCGATGAGGTCCTGGAATGATAGTAACTGACATTCACTGAGCATGCTCACTGTGCAGCACAGCACTTTGTAAGCATTTTCTCTTCCAGAACACACTACAGGTCTCTCAGGGGGCAGAAAGAACAAGCTTAGAGCAATAAAATAACTTGCTCAGAGTCACAAAGGTTATATGCTATGTGAGCCTCAGGGTCTGGGCCCAAACAGCCTGACCCAGAGAGTACTCATCCGGCATTATGTTTTACTGTAATAAATTATTACAATTTTAAAACACTATAACACTGCATCAACATTAAATGTGTACTTTTTAACTGGTCAGCATTTTTTAAAGGTGAGAAACAGGGAAGACTTGACTTGCTGTTAGTTCAACATCTTTCTGAACTCCTTTTCTTATAAACTTGCAGAAGCTGCTGCAGCTGGAAACAGAGAGAGAGATGTGACTTTCTTCCTCCAACACAAGTTAAGCTGGGGATGTCCCCTTCCCACCAGAATGTGGCAGACTAAGACGCAGAGGCCAGAAAGGAGAACAAACACCACACAGGGAGTTCTTTAACATTCGAAGTGATGTGTAACAGGTGCCTATTATGCACAGCCGTGACATTTTGCACTAATGACTTCATGCAGTTACGTCCCATGCCCAACTCTGCTCAACAAATGCCTGAGAGAACCCTTAGCTCCAGGACAGTGGGCCTTAAGACTGACAGGCAGGAAGAAACCATGACAGAAATGCAGAGTGCAGTAGAAAGCAACCTACCTGAATTTGGACTTTGATTTTTTAGGTCAAAGGGTCCTGTTAAGAGAGCTTTATAACTCACAAATGACATAAATTCTCCAAGGACAACCAATCACCGAGATTGATACCCAAATAAAAGGTATAGCAGAGCCCAGTGGTAATGGTGCAAGTCTTTAGTCCCAAACTCAGGAGGTAGAGGCAGAAAGGTTTCTGTGAGTTTGAGGCCAGCCTGATCTACAGAGCAGATTCCAAGACAGCCAGGGCTACACAGAGAAATACACAACATACACACAACTCTTGATTCTTTATAGGTTCTCTATAATCTCAATGAAACTGCTAAAAACAGTAACTGAAAGAAAAATTGTCACTTACAAGCGTTGCATTTGAATCATGAAGAAATATATCCAGAAGTTGCTGAGGTGGATTCAATGCCTTGATGTATCTTGTGACTAAGATGTGTATCCCTTCACCATTAAAAACAGTTGTCACAACTCTTCGGTTGGGAAACATGGCCTTACAGTTCCTGGTAAAAGTCTGTGCTCGCTGTAAAATGTCTATTTGGTCTGAAAACTAGAATCAGATTTAAAACAGCTCAACACTATGCCTTCCCCCTTACAAAATACAAAATACAAAATAAGGGAAAAGACAATGTTTCCTTCTGATAAATTTGAAATTTCTGCTGGTCTTTAAAACAGTTTACATTTTTTGGATGATCTGTTTTAGAATAATTCAGCATGAGACCTACCTCATCTACTTTTGGATTGTACGTGACATATGATATCTGAGGTTCAATTGTAGCAAAAATGTTTAGGAAGGTACATTCTTTTGGATTCTGTCCACTGCAGTCTTCTCTAGGAGGGACGTAAGTGTTACTCCAGGTGTACCCGAGCAAAATGGGTGGGATGTTCACTTGAAATGTCCCGCTAATCTGAAAGAGCACAGGATGAGAATCAGCTAAACTGATATCCCAGACCAGTCTTCTGCCCAGGAGAGCCATGGCTTACACATGGATATAGGTTCCTGCCAGAGAATGACCAGGCTCTCTGAAGTAATCAAGGGATACTATTGACACCTTAGGTCCCTGACCAATATGTGTTATTTGAAGAGAGCAAAAGTAAGAAAAGGATGAACCAAGGAAGCCAGATAGCACACCATGGGGATGAGAGCTCTCAGGAAATTTACTGTAAGAGGCTGGAGGGATAGCTCAGTAGTTAAGAGTGTGTGTCGCTCTTCCGAGGACCTCAGTGCTCGCATTGGGTGGCTCCCAACAGCCTTCGACTCTAATTCCAAAGGGATTTGATGCTCTCATCTGGACTTAAGTGCACATACCGACATATATACAGAACCCAAAATAAAATAATTCGTAAAACAAGAAAAATCTAATTTAGGCTCAATGAAGATGCTGAAAGATCATGTTGTCTTGTGCATTTGAGTCTGGAGTGGGAAGGAAATGTAAGGGCAAACCCTGCAGCCCTGAGTGTAGCAAACCCTGTGCCTCTGATCACCTGGATCTCTTGTCAGTAACATTTCTATCATGGCCTCATGTGATTGTCCATAATATCTTTCTATCTTCCAACTACTATCTATGATCTCCTCTTTTTAAAAAATGCAACAGTTTCAGTTGATACCACGACAGAAGGGCTGTGGTCACATCAATAAGATGCAAGCAGAAGTCTGGGTGGTTGGAGAATTTCTTCCCTGACATGGACACTGGCCGTCTTGTTTCTCCCTGCCTCCCGCCATGGCACAGCTATGAAGCTGGGTTGTCGTGAACAGTTTGCAACTCTGAGGACAAAGAGGACAGTGGAGCAGAAGGAATGTCCTGGAGCAGCTGGCCCCGGGCATCTGAACTTCTTTCCTGTAGAGATTAAGTAGACCCCTGACTTATACAGCTGTGGTTGGTTTTTCTGTTGCATCTGGCCTAATCCAGTACTAATAATTGATTCATTTTTACTCAAATGCCCTCAGGTGCTTGTGAAATTCATTAAAATACTTACTTCAAAGAGTCAAACAAGTAAAGGAAAAAATTCTTCTCTTACATTCTTCTCTTATGTATCACCAAACTCTCAAAGCCTCCATTGCCCCGGCAGTCCAGGCACAGCAAGGTCCTGCTGCTCTGTACCCTCAGAGAACCCATCCTGTACCACCACGGAAACATAGCATCTCACACCGCACCAAAATGAAATTCACTTCTGACTCTTCAAATCCTCAGTGTCTGGCAGAGCTTCTGAGATTTTGGGTACCCTAAGTAAGATCTTTCCGTAAGTAACTGAGCCTAAAGTGGAGCCTAGACGAGAGTGTCATACTTGCTGGTCATGCAGGCTTGTTGCTGCTGTGGAATCCAACAGTTGAGCCCCCCCCCGGTTCTTGCAGAATCCAGTCTCATCATCAACCTGACATAACTGATAAGCAAGGCTGGAAAGATGAAACTCTTTGTACCTGGATCTGGCTTTACAAAGGCCTTCATGCAAATACAAATTTTACTTTAAGACTTAGGACTAGCTATTTTATTCTGTCTCTTTAAATACTTTAAAAAAACGCAAGAGATAAGTTTATGGGTACCTCCTAGAGATGGTCACACCCTGCAAGCCCTCTCAGACCCCACAGTACCTGGTTAATAGTTACTAACCTTCTAACCTGGCAGTAACAGAATCTGACTCAAAACACCAGAAAGTGCTTTTATTAGACAGAAACAAATCTTGGGGTAATCAGCAGAGAACTTTTCTGTTACCTCAGGCTGCTGTAGAAGGGCTGAGAAAGGGAAGCTGATGGAGCCCAGCCAGTTCTTTTGTATGTATGAGTGAGCACTGCAGCTCTTGAGACAATGATCCTATTAAAGCAAATGTAAGTTAAATTCACAGAAATGTTTCCTATAGGATGAATACTTTTACAAATCATAGGTAACTATGACAAATCAATTTGTTTCTTTTTTGTTCTCTCTTTCTCTCTCTCTCCTACCCTGTATCTCCTCTCTCTGTGCATGCATGTGCATGTGTGTGTGTGTGTGTGTGTGTGTGTGTGTGTGTGTGTGTGTGTGTAAGAGAGAGAAAGAGAGAGAGAGGTGTCTTGGTGCAGTTTATATGCCTATCTCAGTCTGTGTGTGTGTGTGTGTGTGTGTGTGTGTGTGTGTGTGTGTGTTGTCTCTGGATGCATTTTGCATGCCTGTCTCAATGGGTGTTCTCTTTCACTCTGTCTTACTCCTTTGAGGCAAGTAACGGAGAGTGACCTTGAACTGTAGCCTTTACCTCGAAAGTACTGGGAGTCCGACCCTGAGTCACCACACCTAGCTACAAATTTTATTTTAAGATGGCCAGTTTGACGACCTGTTTGTATCAGTTAGTGTGGGTCAGGAGGAGGCAGAGTCTCAAAGAAGCAGTTTAACATTTTCAAATGCTAACATTTCAGCACACAATCCTTACAAATCGAAACAACCCTTTCCTCTTTGTCTTAGGATGTGACTTCTTTGTGACCTAGCTTGCCCAGTGGGCCCTCCTCTTTTTATTATGGTCTGTTAAACGCAGCCATAGAGTGGGACCAGCGACTCCATGAAACTGGAGACTAGGAAGCAAATGATGATTGTGTATGCAACTAAATGCCGCAGCTAAAATTAAAACAGAGGTTTATACTGAAACCTCTCAACATTTAAAAATGTAAAAGCATAATGTTTAAAAGTCAGAGACTAAGGAAGAACATATAGTTAAAAACATACACAGAAAATAATACAAGTTAAAAATAGTAGGTACTTAGAAAATAAACAGACCAAGATGATTTGAAGATGAGGTCATAATTTAAGAATGTTTCTATCATTCAGGATTGAGTCAGAGACAAAACAAACAAACAAACAAACAAACAACCAACCAAATATATAGATGCTGAACACCTTTCCCAAATGAATTCAGAAATCCTGGTCACAAGTACATTAGAAGAATATAATAAAACTCCAACCAGAAATAAAACAGAAAACACAGAGTGAAGTATAAAAATAGTTGGCGATTTTTCAAAAAATTGAGAAGTACCATGAAATTCTAAATTTCAGGCACAAGGGCCAGAGGAGGAGGAAAAACCCAGGACCGTTAATCAGTTATCAAGACATAGCTAAACAGAACCCAGGCTACTCCAGCGTATCAGCAACAAGTGCTGGCCATCCTGCTGACAAGGACCCATGCAGAAGCAAGTCTCTCTGGATACGGACTATCCTCCTGCCTCAGCTTTTCCTGCTTTATGTAAACCCACCCCTCTCATCTACAGCCAGTGTAAGTCCAGCGTAAGTGGTTTATGCTCTCCTAAAACACATTTTCACAGGTCTTCTTATTTGCAACTGCTGGCAGGCTTTGCTGCTGGCAGCGGTGGGACCTTGCCCAAGGACCTCATCCTTGGGACTGGAAGCTGTGATAATAAGCTCCCCACCTTCATTTCAGAGCTCTTTGATCTCAAAGAAGGGTGCATGCGTGTCCCTTCCTTTGGGAGACTAAAGTAGAAGAATCATGAGTTCTACGTCAGTCTGAACTACAGGTTAAGATCTCTTAAAAAAAACAAATGCAAGGTGTCGGAGAGATTGCTCAGTAGTCAAAAGCACGTGCTACTCTTCCAGGATCTGAGTTCAGTTCCCAGCACCCACACCAGGCTGCTTACAACCATCAGTAACTCACTAACTCCAGTAACTAACGCAGTCCAGCTTCAGGGAGCTGACATCCCGCTGGCTTCTGTATATACATGCACATGAACGCTTATGGGCACTTTGAGTAAAGAGTAACATAAATCTTTTTAAAAACAGACACAAACAATATAATCAGAAGAAAACAAAGCACTTGGATGAAGTGAGAAATGACAAGAGGCTAACAGAGTATTAGAGATTATAAGGCACTGGCAATGATGTGCTAATGATGTGAAGTCTTTCAAAAGAATCTTTTCTTCTTCCTTCTTCTTTCTTCCCATCTGTCCCCTCCCTCCACTGAACTCTCCACCCCTTCCTCTCCTGCCCTCTTCCTTCCCTAAGCATTTAAACCATCATCTGAATGCTGGATTCATTTACGTTTGTTCTTGCCTATCTGGTTTATGTCATAGTTGTATGTAGCCCAGGCTCCAAGCCTGGAGTCCTAATCCAGCTCCAAATGCTGTTGGCAACAGCTTTGCCACCTCTAGTGTTGAAAAATCAGTGTTGTGTCTGTGAGACTTGTAAGTCCTCAGGTTCTGTTAACACATAAGCTAACAAAGCGGGGATCCGTGGGGAGTAAAGATTTAATAACAGGAAAATAGTGTAGGAGAAAGGAGCCTTTTAGGAAGGGAATAATGAGAAATAACAACTCAAACTGTCTTTCCAATCGGGGCTTGCTGCTGTGGGATGTTCTCCAGAGAAGATTGCCTGGACACGGGATGTGAGCCAATAGAAAGTCTAACAGCCAGCGACTACACTGGGTGTTAGGGATCCATCCCAGTGTAGCCCTGAACCTTTTTCAGGATGAGCTTTTAAGCACAAAAAACATACTTCAGTTAAATCCTTGGATGTGAGCCATCAAGAAATTGCCATTGTAATGCGTTACCCTTGGTCTTTATTAAGAATTCATTTACAGTTTTAATGTGAATGTACACTCTTGAAAAGCTGGATTGAAGACATTGCTGGTAAGAATCAGTACTGTTTATGGTGATCTAACCCTGAGCTCTGTGCTGCAAGGTCTCATCCACATTCTTTGACCTATAGCCTCCATTCCCCCAGGCAGAACTGTCTGTCCCTTCAACAGAACTGAGAAAAAAGGCCAATTCTTCAGGGCATTTGTCTTCAGCTTGACCATTTCTACTTCCTCTTCCTGTTGTTCCTTTTACAAGTTGGTTGTACACACCAACCAATCCTTTGACAACACTCGTCCCTTTCCCTTTTCCCTGGCATTCTAAAGTATGGGTGTCTGATTTTTTTTTTTTTTTTTATGTCATCTACAGATGGTTGGGCCTCATCCTAGCTCTTCCGGGATGCGTGTGGCCTATGGGTCACAGGTTGGACACACCCACAAAAGAAGGCTCACTTAAAGGGCTAAGATACTAAATAATACTTCTTTCAATGTAGATTTACATAACCCAGAACATCTGCTGGCTTTTATAATGCCCCTTCTGTTCTGTTCATTACAGAACACAGCACATGTAAACAGCTGAACAGTTTAACTTGCAGGAGCCTAAGATGTCTGTCTAAACAGAACTTCAGGAGACAGCGCCAGGTGGCTGAGGTCCATCACAGCGTTTCAGAGAAGAAAAAAGAGAGACCCTTTGGATGACAGACAAGCATGTATCCTGCCTGCCACCATCTCACGATGAAACCTTTCCCTCCTGATAAAGTCCCTGCATAGCTGAGCTCCTCAAGGTTGAGCTCTGAGATAGCCCCTGAGTAATCGGATTCCTTCCTGCCAGCTCCCATCTCCTTTCAGCAGTGAGAAGATGGATCCTACCCATGTAACTGTTCCGATGACTTTTAAAGCCATTTACATGAAAGCATTTAATAGTAGCTATGGTGGATACACACCTTTACATTTTTCATGTCATGCTAAACAGAAGGAAACACCTACTACAGAGCTTGCTGTGGTGCTAGGCACTGGGCTGGGACTTTTCACTAATGTATGGGGAAGGCAGTTATTAATTTTGGAAATTATAGAAAACAACAAAATTCTGGTCTTAAAATAACTTAGTGTCTTATATAGAGTTGTATGTTTTCTTTGGTCAGCTAATGAAAAATGTGTAAGTTTTTCTGCCTGTCTGCCCATTCTTATTACCAAGAAGCTCCTATTTAAATGTAATGTTCAATCATAAACACCGCTTCTCCCAAGTCCTTGGCCTGTTTTCCATTCCTTCTCCTTATCCATTGTTATGATTTATTGTATTTAGAGTGGTTTGTCATCTGTCTGACTTTATTCCACATTGACTCAAACTCTTTTAAGAAAATATTACATATATCAATTAAAAGCAAATTACACCAGGTGTGATGGTGTACACTGGTTATGGAACTTCTACAAGTTCAAGACCATCCAGGGCCACCCAGTGATTCCAAGGCCAACCTGGGCTAAACAGGGGGTCCCTGTCTCAGAAAGGACAACTTCACAAATATGTTCCAAGATTTCACTCAGTTTGACCTCATAATTATTTCAACATTAGTCAGTCTTTTTTCCTGTATTACCTCATGTTTTTCAATCACCACTTCATCGAAAATGTTGATATGTATGTTATCTTTTATTTTAGATAAACTAGAGAAGCTGTAATCATGTCCTGGTGAGCTGAAAACAAGAAAGCATACTTGAGTGTTTAAGGTTTTTTTTTTTTTTTTTTTTTTTTTTTGGCAAAATCTATTTCTTTTCTAAGTGCATTGAGTCATTGATAAAGTACAATAAATTATCTATGATCTTTTTCTTTGTAAAGTTTAAACTTAGAAAAAATCTATATGCCTTAAAGCCTTGCTTCTACTGTTTGTTAGAACTAATGCCTGTATTAGAATTCACCTTATTTATTCTTAAGTAATCTACCTTATTTACACTTTACCTTATTTACTCTTCAGATGGAAATAAAGACAGACAACAAAACAACTGGGTCCAACTGGAAATCATGTTAAGCCAAATGGAGCAGGCAGAGAAAGACAATGCTTGGTACTGCCAATCCTAAAGAGAAGACTCATCAAAATTACCAAGACTGCAGATAGCCTTTCTTTGGATTTACAGTTCCCAGACTAGCTGGGGAGATCACTGCATTGCACCAGAGTGTATGACACCCTTCGTTAGACTTTAGATCTGGGTAACAACTAATACAAAAGAAGGACATTGCTGCGAGGTTTAACTTGTAAAAAAGTAGTATGCCTCACCGAAGAAAATTTGGGAATTAGTTTCAGTAGGTCCAGGTCAACTGAGATATGCTTGGCCAGGGTGATGATGGCCATGCCCAGTAGTGGCCTTGCTGCCCCTGGTCTCCCTCTACTCCTTCCCCTACCTTTAAGAGCCCTTTGTACCTCTGAGTGTCCCAAGATAGAGCTTTGAGGATGACAGCTCCCCCACCCCGGGATGCTGGACATTTGATAAAAGTTATTCCCCCCCCCGAAACTCTGAGTTCCAACTATTGGCTTCTGAGTGGCAAGCAGCCCAGCCACATGCCTGGTAATATCTTTACCATACAACTGGTACTGACAATTATTAAAACTTTTTAAAAAATGACTACTTTAAGGAATCTCCAATAATGCCTATAATTTTCTGATAACAGTTTCTGGCAGTGACCGCTGGAAAAACACCAGTTGAGTTCTGTGACAATTTTAAATTGAATGTTCCCTATGTTTCTGAGAAACAAAATAAGCTAATTCTCCTACATTACGCCTCTGAGGTTTCATTTCATGCTAGGAGTACCTAGACCAAGTCCAGGAGGCAATGCATATTAGCATGAGAATGGACAAGAATCACTTCAAGACACCTTTTGGTTTGTCTTTTTGGTATATATCTTAAATTTCCAAGCCGTCTGAATTAGCTTACATTAAATAGTCTATTCAAACTTTTCCTTAAATTTTGCCACAATTCTCCCTCCAAAATAGAGTTTGCTAATTATTCTTTATTTACTGTCACTGTATATTATATGTGCATGTGGGTGGGTTTTTTTTTTCCTTTTCCAGTGCTGGGAACTGAACCCAGAGCCTCATGCATACTAGGTGAACAGTATACTGCTCTACAGTCCTGCATACAGTTCTTATTCACTAGAACGTCCCAGGAACGAGGGGATGGAATGGAGTCATTATCACAGACAACAGAAAGTGAGAGCTGGATCCTTAGCCGACTTTCCGGTTCCCACTGCATCTCTGGCCTTTCTCACTGTGAGAATCATAAAATTATCAATACTCTAGAGTCTTCTTTTCCTTCAATTCACTTACAAATCTGTTTCTCTTACTGTTTTTTTTTTTTTTTACGTTCTCCTAATTAAACTACTTCAATGTAGTGTGTTTGTCTGAGCACACAGGCACATGACTATAATCAAAGCACTCAGAACACAGAAGCACAAGGAACAGGAGTTCAAGGCCAGCCTCATCTACATAGCAAAGTCTAGGCCAGTCTGAGCTATATGGCAAGGCCTTGTCTTAACAAATGACCCCCAAGAATCAACTCCAAACTCTAATGTATACATTAAAATCCAAGTATTTCTAAACACACATTATCGACTATCTTAATTTACAAATTTTCCAGCAAGTACATTTCCTTTCATTTTCTCCACACTGCTCCTTCTCCCTTCCCCTCCCCCCTTCTCCCTCCCCTTTTCTCTTATACATCCTGGTCAATGCCTGGTAGCTTTCACTTTGAGAGAGGCATCATTCATGAGAAAGCCCATATAACCTGAAAGATGTTACCATAGAGACCATGATAATTACATTAGTTCTTCTACATTTCCTTGGCATTTGTTGGAAGAGGCTAGATGTTAACATAGAACTAGATAAAACATATAATATAAAATCATATAAATAATTATATGCAATGATGGTGATATCATATAGACTATAAAATGATTTAAAATATTCATAGAAAATGATCTTGCATACAGGAATAAAATTTCAACTTTTCCACTCCTCAAAATAAAATTATATTATTTGAAAAATATTTAGGTGCTTAGCAGCTATGGACATCTGTCATGAAGTAAACTGTAACCACGTGCCTAGCAGTAAAGCACAGCATATCAGAGAAAGTAGACATGCAGTTTGGCCCATTTTTATTGGGTCATGTGTAGGGTGATTCTAAGCACGCTTTAGTTATGGGATTTTCTAGACCATACTCATTTTTTTCTTCTTTGAAGCAAGCAGAAACACGAGGACATGTTTCTTCTGAAGTTAAAATCTGATTTACTAACTTTCATTAAAATATCTTTTATGCACAGAAATATTGCAGGAAACTCATTCTTAGCAAAATGGAAGTATTCTAAAACATTGATATAAATGGTTACAAATTTTAAATGAAGGAAAGCAAAGGAAATTCACTGATGATTAAGCACATACATGCTGCATAATCTCACTAGACATCGAACTACTGGGCCCTGCCCTAAACCTACAAACTAAGAAACTAAGAAGGTAGGTCCAGCCAACGACGTTTAAGAAGCTGTCTGGTAACTACAATGCATAAAATGTTTAAGAGCCACTGACTTAAAACACATATGCTTCAGAGGGCAAATGCAAGAAAATGCAGGACAATGGTGTTTGCAAAGGCAAACAATCACAAAAAACAAAGCAAGACAAAAAGGATTAAATAATCATGATGTTTTTGCTCCATAGTAGAGTATATAGAAGTTCAAATAAAGGGATGGGAGTGTCTTAGTATATTTAATGCTGCAATTACAGAACACCTGAGTCAAGGTAACTTGTAGAGAACAGACTTCTCTTTTATAGTTCTGGAAACTGGGAATACAGAACTTATGTAGTGACTGGTGATGGTCTTCTTGCTGTCTCTTCACATAGCTCAAGAAGAAAACCCTGTCCTGAAAATCTACTCACCCTTTCTATAATAATATCAAGTCATTGATTAGGGCTGGTGAATACTAGGACAGACAATGAAATACCCTGTGTTCTACAGTGATATCCCTGGAATCAAGACATTTTCTATCCTAGAAGGAGGCTGTTTAAGACTCACAAAGTAAACAACTCACAAGTCTCAGAAGTCCCTCAAACATACTAGATTCACAAGCCTCACCTCTGAGGCTATAGAAGTAGTAGGCCTTGCCTAGGAAAGCATACTCTGACCCATCAAGCTGCCTACAGGTTCTGCAGAGCACTCTAGGACTGTAGTTTTCCTGATTTGGCATCCAGGCTGGGTAGGTTTTCTGGTAACAGTGCTGCCTTTGAGTCATCCATGCTTCTGGAAGTAACTATTCTCCCATACTCATGCCAGTAGCCTCAGTATACTCATTGGATTTCTAAGTTGGATTTTGGTAGAATTATTTCTTTGGTCTGTCTTCAGATATTTGTTTTTGACTCCCTACAAAAAGCCTCAGTCACCACTCTCTCCCAAGGAAAAGGTGGATGGTATCTACCTCCACATATCACACTACACACACACACACACACACACACACACACACACACACACACCACACACAGAGGCATACATGAATATGCTCCCTCACCACAGAGTTATTCTGACTAGAAACTGCAGGAAAATAGACTCCAACTTACATAAAATCTACCTTGATTTCTTCATTCCAGCATGGGTGAGATCCATTTGCAATGTTGGTTTGATACATAGTGTGTTGAAAGGAAACTTCTATGAAAGGATGTACAGTATCCTGAAATGCAGAGTAAACACTGAGTATATTTTTATAAGGTCTTGCAAAAAGTTGGGAGATTACTTGGCAACTGGTTTCCTTAGTTTTTATAGCTCTTCTTTTCAATAGCCAT
Source organism: Mastomys natalensis (assembly GCA_021653895.1). Taxonomy (NCBI): domain Eukaryota; kingdom Metazoa; phylum Chordata; class Mammalia; order Rodentia; family Muridae; genus Mastomys; species Mastomys natalensis. The sequence continues at coordinate 687,757 of JAJTUV010000072.1, read as the reverse complement.
TACTTAGTCATTGACTTAATAAACATCTATTAGTCCTATTCTATGTCAGACAGTCTTCAGAGATCCAGAGACAGACAGAACTTTTCTTTAAAGATTTTAAAGTTTGTCAGGAAAAGAAAACAAACAAATAGACAAGAAAGTAAGAAACAAGAGCCATGCAGCAAGAGAAGAGGCTTGCAACTGTGGGTTTCAGGAAAGGGTATGGGTGTGTGTCTGGGGTAGGACCAGATGAGCATCACAGGAAATCCTGCTTGAGCTAGGACCTTGAAACAATTGTGCTTATCTAGCCAAGGGCAGAAAGATGGGTGGAGGCCATTCCCAGCAAAGGGAAAAAGTACTGGAAGCCAAGACAACATGGCTGTGCAGTGGACAGACAGGAGGACAGCTGGTAGACAAGAGTAAGACTATCAAAGATTCTGTGTAATGAGCAGGGAACTTATACCTTGTTTTATAAAGCCCAAGGGCAGAGAACAAGATAATATGAATTACATTCATGAAGAATACCTTTCCTTTCTTAGAGGAAAATAACTGTAATCTGAAGGACACAGACATGAAGAGACCAGTTTGGGAGTTGGAAGCCATATGCGACCAAGAGCATTCAACCATATTAGACTTATAAGATGCTAAATACCTCATTTATGACTTCATTCGAGGCTACAAGTTTGGACGAATTTTGATGTCTGAGGTGAGACATGGATGGCCTCAGGTAAGTAGGCATACTCAAAGTTCTTCAAGAAAAAAAATCATGGAGACATAATTTTAATATAAGTGTTGGTAGGCATAAGGTTACCCTGAGTCTTACAGAGGTTTTGTTTTATGTTTTGTTTTGTTTGTTTTTGTTTTTGTCTTTTGTCATATCACTTTGGTGATCATCACTGCTGTGGAGGAATGGCTCCTAACTGAAGTATAAGCTGGATGTAGTCTGTGGTAACATTTCCACTGGTTTTCAGAATCAAGGGAAAAGTAAAGCTCAGTGATATTTTGGGAAAATAGCCTTCCTCAGTTTTTTGTTCGTTTGTTTGATCTTTGGTTGTTGGTGTTACAATTGCTTCTTCTGAAGAATGACATTTATAGAAAATCAGTGGTTTTGTGTTCTTTCTTCACAAACAGCCATTATGATGTGCATTGGTTGTGAAAACAATTAGTTGTGTTGAGGAATAAGGTTGTAGTTTGTAAAATAGCATCAAAACCGCCAAGAGGTTTTAGATATAAATTAACAGAATAATGAGCTGTACTAAGCTAAAGGCAAGCAAGCAGAGAACATATGTGGTAAACAGGGGAGAAGAAGATACATGATGTTCCTGGGGCATTTGGGTAGTAATATTCATATTTATCAATCATCCTTGACACCAAATATCCATGATACATTTAATGAAATGGATACTTAATATTAACAGTGCTTTATGTTGACTGGCCATTGAGGTAATATCTAGTTTGGTCCCAAGGGAAAAAAAAATAAAACATTCTTAGTGCACATAGGAAAGAAGGGTGAAATCCTGCTTTGGTAGAGCTACCTATATATCCTAAGCAGAGCAGGCTTTCCATTTGAAGACCAGAAACAGAATAAGTGTTCCACCTACTTTTCCTATCTTTCTGCTTCCAACATTACGGGCTCACCACTGTGACAGTGAATGGAGTGGCAGACAGCAGAAACTTCAGAAACTCCCAACAGGGAACAGGAAGGAGAAGAAATTACTTGGTAATATAGAAGATGCTTGTGTGGCAAATATCTCCAAAGCATACACTAAGATTACTTTGGGAATCTCAGTTCCCTGTGACGTTTTGGTTTGGTGTAGGCAGTTTATTCTGGGCTAGGCATATTATGCAAACACCCTATCTCTGAGCTACTGTGGAGATTCATAATATGTGACATTAAAAATAGCTCTAACTATCCAAATGAAGGTTTAAAGATTTGTTCATTTTATGCATATGATTTGTATGGATGTGTGTGTGCTGTGTGTGTGTGTGTGTGTGTGTGTGTTAGACATCAAACCTCCAGCATTGCAGATACTAGGCAAGTGGTCTACCAGTGAGTGACATCTCCAGGCATTAAGCATAAGTAATAAGAATGTTTATCACATTTAAGAAAGATGTTCTGCAACTGTAGACATTGGAGGAGCTCACCACCTACCTATAAAACATTGTTTTTCTGGTAGGAATGTTATAGGCCCTCAGGATCCTGACGAGAATCTTGATATCTCCATCAGAGATGCTCTGGGCTGTGACTTTTCTTCTTTCTTTCCTCTGAGGTTTTAACTTCCTTCGTGGTTCAATGAATTTACAAATCACATCTGTCAACTGGCTAAGGGGTAAAAAGGTGATCAGCTCCATATACACAAAATAGCTTCATTTTAAATACAAGGTGTTTAAAATAATTGCTAATGAGGCCATTATTCTGAACTATATCATGTCCATTGCAGAAGGGGACAGAGCTCTTTTCAACCCAAAGTAGAAATCATTTCCTTAGCTTACAAAGGAAGTGACTCTTCATGCCAGAAAGGCATATGATTGTACCGCTCTTTGGCTACATGGTCCAAAAAGGAGTAAAAGGCATCAAGATAAAGCTATAAAGCATTTATCTTTCACCACAATTATTGCTTTTTAAAGCAATCACTCTCTTAAAGATGACTAATATCCCAATATTCTTCATTGCTCTGAATCAGTTAGTTGCCTATGCAGACAACCTAAATCTGTAGAATTATAGTTTGATAGTCACAGCAGTTTCTGTTCAAGGTGTGGAAATACATGGCAGTGGATTTCAGCACCCTGCGCAGTCAGAACCTTACTGGTGATGCTGAGAATTTGCATGTAGCCCCTGAAAGTGCTTAGACCTTCTCCTGACCCTCCCCTTGGGTTTCACTGTGGGCTCTGAAGAATGAAGACAATTCCTCAAAGGCTCACCACCTGCCCCTGTGCTGTTCAGTGCCCTGGCACCACTGAGGGGGAAAAGATGGGGTCATAGCATTGCTACCAACTATACACATCCAGGAGCAGTCTCATGGGGAAACCTCAGAACAACAAAGAAATGGGAAGACATGTTCTTTTTTCTTCCTTGTCCTAGAAACTGCCCAAAAGGAGAGGGAGAGCTCAACCTTCTCTCTGTAGTATAGTACAACTACAACAACATCAGAATAGGTAAAGTGGCCAGATGCATTTTGTTGCCAAGCCTCACTCTGCATTCCGAGACTGAGCTTTGATGTGTGACATAAATATTTGTAAACTACAGAGAACCCAGAGGATTCTAAAGATAACCAGCTCAAGGGCCTTAATTTCACACTTAATAATTGTAAAGTACCTTGTAGATACAATTTCTTCATAGTCAGCCACAATATCTGACAAGTTAAACTTGCTGACTTTGACAATTCTTTTCATGATCAACCTTCTCACCTAAAGAAAAATCCGCAAGTTAAAAGAAATGAAGTGTTTCTGCTTTAAGACTACGTATTGACGATGCTTCTGGCCCACTGTGTATTTTACTCCTTGATATTTCAAGCAGTGAGTAGGAAGGGAGTTAGGTAAGTGGAAATATGACTATTTCTACTGTTATTAAATCATTCTCAATGGACAGTTATACCAAGGCAAATTCTTCCTACACCCTTCCTTCCTCATTCATTTGATCTTAACCTTGCTCAGTTTTCCCATCAGACTCACAGTCCGCACTGCTGGAACAGGTCTTCACTAAGAAAAAAAGACAGTCCTAAGGTCTTATTTCTACAACAACCACTAGTGACCAACAGGAATCCTGACCTACAGACCAGAAGAATTCTGCACTTGTGTGTTTTCCTCAAGCCTGTCCTAGGCTAACTTGAAGTCCCTATTCCACCAGCATGGCAAGAGAGCCAGCCAGAGCTTAAAGCTTCACCTTGGCTGCTAAAACCCTTGACATTTTTCTTCTTCTTCTTTTTAAAATTTGAGCCAGGGTCTCAGTATGTAGCACAGGCTGGAATGATCTTAAGTGACCCAGTTTGGCCTTGAACTTGCAATCCTCACTCAGTTGCCCAAGCGCTGGCTGGGGTGGGGGGTAGGGGGTGGGGATCATAGTTGTGTACCACTATACAATGGCTCAGATCTCTATTCTTCTAAAGACTGCTGTCGTCTTGGGAAAGTCTTTCTGCTCTTCCTCCTCTAGTTTCATGATAGGTTTCGGCTTTCAGACACGTCCAGGCAGCGGGGTTGGCAACTTTCAGCTTTCTGTTCTGCCACACATCATACTGGAGCCAATGCAACCTACAGCTTGGTTATCTGTTTGAAGTAGTTAGGAAATGGAGGTGGTGGCAGAATAGGCAAAACATCCTGCCACTCAGGCAACAAACTGTTCCCTTGAAAGTGCACCAGGCCTCCCTTCCCTCAGGAAGTTTGCTCTTTTGTCCCCTTTGGTATCATATAGGACTGGGCTTCTTGCTGGTCCTCCCATAGACTGCATGGGTCTCACCAGAGTTTTCACACACACGCACACGCACACGCACACGAGAGACAGTGAGCTCATGTCCTCATTTTCTACTCTTTTCCCTAACATGTTTCATTCTCTCAAATATGACTTATTTTTTATTATATGGCTTCTTCTAGTATATAAACTTCAGGAGGTCAAGACTCATAGCAGATACTCAATAACTGTCCCTGAATAACCAAATTAAAGGACCACAATGAAGAAATGCATTTTCTCCTTAGGTGCTATCATTTCAGCAAAACATTTATCTAGTGACTCTTGGGCCAGCTTGAACTATATACTGTAGAGCTATGGCCCCAGCCTCAGCTACCACTAATATCAGTCCTTCAGCAAAAATCTAGGGATCACAACTCATGTCCCATGGAGTGCATATAAACCTCAATGACACTGACAGAATGTGCCAACGAAGGGAAGGGTTAAGAACCTATAGACCTAAAGAATGTAGGGTAAAAAATTTCCACTATCTGTAATTCTAGTATTATGATGTGAACCTACCTAACCCAGAGCACAATCTTTATACAAGTTCACATCCAACTGCACAGCCACCCGGCTTTCTTAAGACTCCTTTCTAGGATGTGTTTCAGGCATTCTCAGCAATTACTACCTTAGCCTTGGGAGAGCCAGCTCACTGCCCTCTTGGGCTTCTCACAGGGGATAAAATGACATGGACTCTTTCCTCAAGAGCTCGCACATTTCTCTATTTCCCAGTGTGGCAAGCTCATTATTAAAGCATATCTTAAGCCTTGTTTGTAAAGAGCAGTGTTAGCTAGGATGAGGTTCACGGGTGACGCTGTAACATTCTTGCTTAAGCAGGAGTTAGGGTTGTGCTCTCGCAGAGCGCTCACTGGTGATGAGGTAAGCTAAAGAGAGTTGTTTGTCCCACTCTGTGAAAAGTGTCTACCATCTATAGTGTGTGTGTGTGTGTGTGTGTGTGTGTGTGTGTGTGTGTGTGTGTGTGTATCCAGCATATATAAACCTAGCAGATAGGTTCTCACAAAGGTAAATCAAATACATTGACAACGCCACATTCATTACCTTTTTCAGAAAATTGATAGAATTAATCCTCTGTGCAGTGATAGAGTTCACATCTGAAATGGATATATCCTTCTGCGCCTGGCTTTCATACTCCTGAATAGAGAATTGGATTAGTTCACCATACAGGGATCAATCTGATGTGCTCCGACAAAAATACTGTTACTTGTTTCCATTTAAGCACAAAGATGGTGGCAAACACTTCTCAGGAGGAATCACCCTCTTTTGATTCTCTTACTGAGAACTGGCCCAAACCAGTTTCTGACTACATTCCATTTTCTTCTGGTATGAAGTCCACTGATCTTTTATTTATATTTACTGACTTAGTATATGCACCTGCATGTGAATGGTGATTTGCAGGAGTGTGTTCTCTCCTGATACCGTGTGAGTCTCAGAGAGAAGCCTCAGAGAGAAGCCTCAGACTGCCAGAGCTGGCAACAGGTGCCTCATCCTCTGAACCATTTGACAGACGCACTGGTCTTCTAAATTGTAATGAGGACTGAGAAAGGTTGCCATTTTAAAAATGAGAAGATGCGGAAAATTCATTACTTTGCATTTCTTCTCTACTCTCTGAGCCATGACACTCCTGACTAGGCTGTCAGCATACTCCCATCCACGGCTTGAGGTTTAAATATGATGAGATGAGTCCTGGGTATTTTTTGTGTAGCTTCTAAAGGGTTGAGTGGGCATCAGAATCTGGCATTTTTAATCCAAGATGGCTGCCATCAACCTACAGCAGTAATTCCACTGCACAGGGGTGTTCCTTAGAGATGGAAAAACAGTTGTTCTATCTCTTAGAAAGCTTGAGTGCTAGGTTATGGCAGTTGGGCACTTTCATAGCTCTCAGCTCTTACAAACCCTCCTGTGAGACTGATGGTGTGCGGCTGAAGTGTTTTAAAGCAGGTCCTTTTCAAGTAGGAAGAGAAGCTTCGGCACATTTGCTAATCCAGGATACAAACACTCCCTGTCTGTAGATTGATGGCAGCCACCAGGAACTCCCTGTAAGTGTGGCTGCGGAGAGACTTGTATTACAGGCTGCAGCACAAAGCCCAACAAGACCAGCACTTCACTTGTCTTTTTTTTTTTTTTATTCTAAAGATCTGAAGTTGAGATATGTTCTACAATTACTATCTACTATCACTGTGGTAGTGTTTCTTCCCTGACTCCTCCCCAGAACTGCTGTAAAATTAGTGATATATATTTAATGATAACAAAAATGCATCAATCAGTAGCATCAATTTAGAATAAACCTAAAGGATTTGGGCTGTTGAGTCGATTTGGATAATACTACATTGTAAAGTCAAGCTAAGGGCATGATGGAATATAAGTGATCTGTATAGTTTTAGTGTCTACGGAGAAAGGAAAAAGATCTTTGTTGATTATTAATTGCCAAAATAAACACAGAAATGAAGATAGGTTTGAAGCAGCATGACATTAACTCTACCACACGGTGTTTGAACAGGAGCCGGGCACCTGGAAGACTATGTCTGGAATCTCGTTGTCATAGAGCGGCATCTGCTGCAGGAGGAAGAGATCTAGCTGGCCTGCATTTCTCAGCTGCAACAGCTGGAAGCGTTTGCTCCTTTTCATTTCTTCCTCGGACACAAAGTTAAATTCATCTTGCAACTGCTCAAGACGGAAATATTTGGGGATTTCCTGTCCTTTGTGTCTCAAATACTGTAAAACACGAACAGGTCAAGTCTTTACTTAGCAAATTAGTTTTGACTTAAGAATTATTTCTGAATAAAGTTTTTGCTCCACCGACAGTGTGAATAGGGAGGGAGCAATTGAACCTGTGGAGTCACGAATCCTGCAGAAACACGCATGCTGCCTGACATGGCTTTCTGCCCTGTCTGATCATGGCTTGCAGAGAAAGAGAAAATGCCAGTTTTGTATAGAAACAAAAGGCAGAAAAGGGCATCATTGGGATATGAGTACCGGGCTTGGAAGGTGGGTGTGACAGCCACTACTAGCGTCCTAGGAAGAGATGTGACACTGATGAAGGGTGGTCAAAGTAAAGCATGCTGGGAGCACAGAGCACTTTAGTTGGCTGTAGGGATGGGCACAGATGACCAGATAATGGTGGCTGAGTGCAAGAAAACATTTTTAAGTCCTCTTGATAAATCATCATGACATTTTTAGTACCTAATAATATGGCTAGCATGTGACAGATTTTTAACAGATGTTAGCTTAAAGGTTAGCCTGCCAATGTCAGGTCTAAAGTAGTCATTTCAGTTATTGCATTTCTAATGCCTTTCCAGTACTCTAAACCCATTGAAAACCATATATGCCCTCAGTTTTACTTTTGTATGTATCTAAGTATCTAGAAAAATACACAGCAAATAATGGAAGAATTTACAAGATACATATGAGGAAATAAAATATATTTATAGTGTTGATAGTTTCTAAAGCTTACCATGATAAGTTCTGTTATATCTGAATACTCTGGATTATTCGGATCAATCCTGATGTCATCTGCCCAGTCACAAAGCTTTTGTGAGTTCACGATCCACGGGAGTCCAGGAACACCTCTCGCATCGACATTCCTTAGCACACTAATGTGGAGAAAACATTTTGTGTACATACAATATGCAGGTTACACATTACACAGGTTAAAGCCCACCCATGGGAGGGACCCTAAATCTAGCCACATCCTGTAATTAATGATAAAAGAGAATCTATCTTTATGATATGCAGACCAGTGCATCTTATGTTCCAGTTTCATCATAACTTTCTAATAAAGTGTCTACTCTCTCTTAAAAGACAATATAGAGTTAAGGATAAAACTCTACAGGTATTCATCTGTGTCATCTCCAATTTGCAGAGTAGCTAAAATGCAGTAGATACTTAAATGAATAGTGCTTTTGGGGGTATATTTTATAAACTCTAAACATAATACTGGGCTAAATATTTTATGTGATGCACAATACTAAATTTTAATCTAAATATCTGCTTGTGCAAAACCAAGAAAGCACACAATGTAAAAAGTGAACCTAGGGGGCTGGCAGGATGGTTCAGTGGTGCCTACTGCCAAGCCCGATGACCTGAGTTCTATCCTGAAACCCAAAGAGTAGAAGGCGAGAACTCTTCTAAGTTGTCCTGTGACCTCCACCAGTGCTATCGCATGTGACAGGTAAGTAAATGTGAAAATAAAATACATACACAAAACAAATGTGAAAAATATTTTGAAAGCATTGACTTTCGGTTGTACTGTAATGACTGGAATGTAACAGAAAGAAATGTGGTTAAGTAGGTAGGATAGGCCAGGGGAGGATCTTTGTTCATTAACAACTCTCTTCAAACACGGGGCTACACAAAAGGTTAGATTCATGATATATCCTAGTACTCAGCTATATCAACTATAGACTAAGAAGACGAAAGGATGTGCTTGCAGTTGTCAATTAGCTTGATGTCTTCATAGATAAGTTAGCATGTCCTGTGTAACTAGAAGAATTTGCAGTGCATTTCCAAGCTTTTTCTCTCAAACATCAGAGAACATTTTCGCATCCGTCAACTGACCTCACAGAATTACAGTTTGGACAGATTCTGTAACGGTTTGGCCTGAGCATGATGACCACTCTATAAATTCTCCCTTTATCAGTGTCTGCTCTTACTTGTCCAGTGATTGTTATCAATGTGTGGTGGACCAACCCCACAATATGGCGGCTGTGTGAATGAATTCACAGTCACTACAGGTAGAGCCGGGCCTCTTATTTCCTATTTCTGTTCTTGAAGCTGAATTATTTTTCTATATTTATTACGAAAGACCTTTAAACCCTGACCCCTGGCATCTTGCAACAAAGTTTCCTTCCTCTTGGGACAGTGTTAGCCCGAATGCCCCAGAACACAGGGCTTAAAGCAAAACTTGAATGTTCACAAGTAAATTGGAGAGAGAAACTTAAGCAACTTACCTTCTAATAAAAGGAGGCTGCCATTGGATTTTACCACAGTCCCATGACATCTGCTTCATAAAATACCACAAACCTCAGAACCGAGTCAGTGAGTCAATCACACGGCCTCTCTTGTCTCAAGGCCAGCTGGAGACCTAAAGATTGCACTGTGCAGATGGAGTACTCAAAGAACATTCTAGAACTCTAGGATTTTTTTTTTTCCACCAATCTGGTAATTCGTAAGTGATTCTTTGGTGATTCAGAATGACTGGGAAAATTTTACATCCCAGAAATGAACTCTTTGGGAGTCTGGGCCTTTGCCTGCAAGTTAAAGACTATGGGAATACCTCTCTAGTGGTCCATGTGACTGAACAACGTAAGCAGTGAAGAAACACATCATCCTACACATGAAACACTGTCACAGAGGGTTGAGTCAAGTAACATGGCAATGCTGTACTGCTATTTGCATGCCCCTCTACATGCATACTTCGTAGAGCACCCTGCTTAGATACAGAAGCACGCTTCAGACATGAAAAGTTTATTACCTACAGTATGCAGAGCTCAGCGACTGTGACACAGGAGTCAAAGGGATTCCATTTTCATCCAAGGCCCATGAGAGGGAGTAGCTAAGTTTTCCTGAGGTGAAAAGGCAAAGTTCTTCATTCTCGCTTTCCTCGAGATTAAAAGGCACATCTGTTTTTAAAAAGACATTTAGAACACATCACTGGTTTAGAAACGCAGGGGCTGAGCAGCTGGGAAGATGACTCAGTGTGTAAATTGCTCCCCGTGCAAGCATGAAAATGAAGTTTGGATCTTCAGAACCCATAAGAGAGCTCTCTGCAATCCCAGAGTGGAGGAGGCAGACTGGTGGCTCCTGAAGCTGACCTGATTTAAGACACTGTTAAACATGGTAGTTTTTGACACCTGGAGTAATTTTTTTTGTAACCAAATACTGTAAATGGGATTTTTTCCTGAGGCTTGCTATGGAGCCCAGACTGGTCTGGAACTCACTATCCTCTTGGGCCTTCTGAGAGCTGGGATTACAGGCAGATGCCACCATAACCATGTTGTGTAAATTTCATTCAGACTGAAACATTCTAGTTTGCAGGGGAACTTTTAACAGATCGGTAAACAACTCAAAATTGCTTCAGGAAGTCCCTGAAACTGATCAGATTCACTAGGCCCCTCCCTGCCAGAATAAGAATAAAAGCTAAGAGTCTCTTCTCGAGAGGAAGAGAAACTGCCTGGGAGAAGCAGAAACCAGCCCAGCTGCCTGAAAGAGGTTTAGAGCAACAGAGGCATCTAGCAAGGACACTCCCCAACATGTTGAGCTGTCTGCAGGCTGTGCAGTGTTCCAATTTCCCTGCTTTATGAGCTGTCACCCATGCTGGGTGGACTTTGGTGATACATCTGCCTTGAAATCATCTCTGCTCCTCTAAGAAACTTCAGTAAAACTCACTGGTTCACAAAGTTGGACTGTGGTGGTACCCATACTTTGGTCTGTCTTGGTCTCCCTATCTAAGGTGAATAGATGTATGTTGCATCTCCCCAGGAAGAGTTTTGTTCAGAACACCCAGCGAGGGTACCCAGCATTGGATATACATCAAAAAAGGTAAGAGGAAGAGACTTTAAACAAACTCACTGCTTCCTACGCCTCCGTCCATAGGTATGACCAGTTTATCAGAGCTAAATTCTGTATATTCCAGGACAGTCTTGTCTTTCAGCTCTGTCTTGTTAGGTAAAGGCAGATACAGTTTAACCAGTAAAGTTGACTTTTTACTTAGCTCATAGACCTGAATATAAAACAAATTGTTGACAACTCACCAAAATGCAAAACAGGAACAATGGGAAAATAGAAGAACTCCCAATAACTCACTTGAATCATTTTTGAAAAATACTATAATTAAAATAGCACTGTCCTATTACATTCCATTCACAGTTAAGTCAGGAACAGGAATCTGGTAGGTCACGCTGCAACTATACTTAAAAGCAGAGCAAGAGCAGGAAGTAGAGGCAGGAAAAAAAAATCCTCAATTTTATGTTTCACATGGACTCACTTCCTCCAACAAGGCTCTACCCACTAGGGCCTTCCTAGATAATGCCACCAGTGGAAGACTACATGTTCAAACATGTGAGCCTAAGAGATCAGGGGTTTGTGGTGTGTTTACCTACCTGGTTCCTTAATGGGATCCAAGAATAACAGCAAGAAGATAAAAGGAAGATGAAGAAGCGACTCCCTCCCAAGAGACTGAAGCCACCAAGTTTAAGCTGGGAAATGAGCAGTGATGGCTGACACAATAGCTCTCTGGCTTACTACAGAGACAGCAGTTCACACGGAATGAATGGTAACGCTGCATGTCCGGGGTGTCAGGATCTTGATGGAATGGGATTATGTGGAGCACCCACAAGCAATTTCGTGTTTGCAACATGAGAGACCATAGCTGAGGTGGGTGGGTTATGCATTTACTAACTGTAAACACATTGCTAACTATAGAAACCTGACATTCCTTAATATAAAAGAAATAGCCTACCTTATATAACAGGGATCAACAAGAGAAATGACACATGTGGCATAAAACAAGACAAACATAAATGACAACGTCGTACCTCCAAGCAGATAGTTTCAGGCCAGTATATCAGCTGAATGTTAAAAATCTGTTGAAACATGACTTTAAAGTCAAACTGTAGGGGAGACACTGAGGTTCGGGAAACCTGTTTATCATTGTAAAATATTTTGATAAAATATTTAAGCTTCTGCATTTTGGCTCTCCTCTTTTGTTCATATCTAAAAGAATCAAACAAATCATTAGATGACCCACAAAAGCAGAGATGTAAAATGCTGTTTCTCCCCAAATTATCTTAGGATGTTTTAAAAAATAAGAGAATGACCATTTCAGAAACTAAATTCTACCTTTAAGTCCAATAGCACCATAAATATTTTTATAGGATAAAAAAAAGAAATCCTCTTACAGTCAATCATTTTTGAAGAAAGACACACATTCAAAAATAGGAAGGAACTGAAATCAAGGTTTGGCTGTTGATTCTGCCAAGTCATTCTTAAAGAAGCCGTAGCATTCACCAGATGTCTTAGAGAAGGAAGGAGGGAGCTTAGGCATGGCAGTGGAGGGCTTATATCATCATCATCAACAACAACAATTCTCTCTCTCTCTCTCTCTCTCTCTCTCTCTTCTCTCTTCTCACCTTTGTTCTTTTCTGTTAAAGGAATTGTAAATCCCTTAGGTTTCAGGCTGTATTTGACCCTTTCCTGCAGGACCACAGAGAAGCCATTTTTTTTTCTCTGAATCCTACAATAGGTGAGACACTATGTCACTTTCCTGAGACCTCTATGGAAACACTTGCTGGTCATAAAAATCACCCAGTGGGTGACAGGAAATTACCAGTCTTCTCTATGCCTAATTCATTCCCCAACCTAAGTTTTTATGTTCTCAGCAAAGAACCTGACCTTGAGGATTAAGGCTTGATCTTTTTTTCTTTATTGGATATTTTATTTATTTACAATACAGATGTCATCCCCTTTCCCCATTTCCCCTCCCTAGAACCCCCTATCTTATACCCCTTCTTCCTTTATGCTTTTATACCATTTTGATTACATGCATGAATTAAGGTCATTTCTAGGTTGAGGGTCTAGCAATACCATAGATACAAATAGTTGAGGAACAAGCAATACAATAACCACAAATAGTTAAAGAAAAAGCAAGGCTTGATCTTAGAGCTGTTACTGGGAGGTAAGCCTAGGCCTGAAACCCTTCTCTCATGTCTGCCCTAATGAGTCTCTCTTCCCATTGCTTGTCTATCCATCTTCTTGTAACCCTCTAAGGAGGTCAGGGAACAAACATGTTTCTTCAACCTTCTCTTTGTCTCTTCCACCCTCCCAGTTACTCCAGAGAAAGCTGCCCTGTGTGTTATCCTCTGAAAGTCATTTTAACAACAAACTCACAAAAGGATTATGTGTTAGGAACACAAATAAGAATAAAATAAATATTGTCTAACTCAGAAACCATTTTTGTGTAATTCAAAAGTCATTTTTGTGATTTTAAATATGATACATAAGCTTGCACTAGGCAGCTAGGGGAAAAGGAAAGCCTCAGAAGCAAGCTTCTGGGAGGCCACCTCAGATGGGACCTAGCCCAGGGACCAGCCTTGACAGAGTAGTCAAGTTGCCCCAAGATGGAGCTGATGTGCTGGTGAACCAGTCATGAGCTATGAGCCCTGATAGCCTAAAGCCACGGCTCAATAACATGATACAAAAAGTGAAACTTTGGGAATAGTCTCTGGGGTTACACTGCTGTGTTCCTGTAGCCTCTGTGTTGATACCCGTCAGCAAGGTTTTGAGACTCTGTGTGTGGCCCTGGCCTCAGTAGCCGTTGAACTTCTGGCATTGTCACTGGGCTCTCACACAGGCAGTGGCCACCATTCTTGGCGATGTCCTGACCTCTGACATCCATCAGTGCCATTTTCCCTCCCGCCCTAGCTGAAGGACTTCATTGAAGATTCATGCTGAGCCTACAAGGTTGAGAGTGTTCGCACCAGAGAAGATACCCCAGTGAAACCCAGCATTAGTATTTCAGCCCAAACAACTGTTCCCTGCTTGGTGAGATGTCCGGTTTTAACTTTTTATATTAGCATGCTATTATAAGGAATGCTTGTGTGAGTAAACTGAGCATATTTGAAAGTCAAATTTTGTGTGGACATCCTAATTGCCAAGGGTCTTACAGATCTTAGACTGTGTTCTACACATTATGAAAATTTACCAACTCAGAATTATATTATCTTCAGGAAACAGTGCCCCTTTTCTTCTGGTAAACAATCTTTAATTGTAACTTTAATTTTTTCAAACTTTATTTTTAAAGATGGTTTTTAAATGCTTTAACCTTCCTTGTAGCCCACCACCCATCAGAGGTAGTGGAAAAGAAAGGATATGGGGTGAGGGGGGTGGGGAGTGGACCTGTTTAGAAAAGTTCTTTGGAGTAACTCCTATCTGTGTTGTCTGGAAATTGGCAGGTCAGTTCACAGGTTAGCAAGCTGTGGCAGCAGCTCGATCTACTCACAAATAACTCATAGATACACCAGCAGTCCAGTTTGGTAGAGTCGGGATAGCAAACAAATCAGCAAGGTGACACTATCTAGCAGAGACAGCTAGGCCTCAGCCTCTGCCTCAGCTGGAGTCAGCAGGAGGGACCAGGGCCAACAGGAACACCAAGAGTTCTTGGCTGTGCCTCTCTCAGGGAAGTGAAGATCTGTGAAGATTCAAGACGCACAAGTGTTGCAGAGATAGTTCTATAAGCAACCCTAGCTGAGCCCCCATCACTGTCCACTGAGTCCTATTTATATCCTCCAAACATCATGTGTCCTCCATGGGTCTTGCCTCAGCACATGCGTCTGTCTCCGCTGACATCACTCTGCCAATGAGCCGGAGTCAGCAGAAGCAGCAGGAAACTGCAGCACACCACCAGATGGTTTTTGGTTTATTTCTCTCTATGTAGCTCAACTATGAAATGTAAGGTAGATCAATACACACGTGTTGTTAGCAAAGAATCCTTCATCATGTGTCCTTTCATGTGCTTGCTTTAGCAGAACATCCTCTCTCCTGTGTCTGCTTCAGTGAAATGTTCCTTCTCCAGTCTGCCTTAGTCTTTCACCTGTGTCCACTTCAGGAAAACATTCTTTCACGTGTTTGCCTGAGCAAAACACAATTCAACACAACTGACTTTCCAAAGAACCCTTAAGATTCTATGCCATTTAATCCTTCCATTGTCTCTATTCTTTCCATTTCTGGCCTTGGCCGGAACATTTTTCTCTTTTCTAAAGAATTGATTTTGATCTGTGAAATGGGCAGCCACACTGTCTGATGGCGACCACTTTGGAAGGCTGTATTTCTTGTAGTTTGCCTTAATCCCACCACGACTTTTCTAGGTTTTCTGACATGCAGATCCGTTTTCCCACTGTCAGATCTCAGGCTCTCCATATGTCTAGAAATAAGCTCAAGCTGAACTACAGGAGGATTTCTGGCAGTTAGATAGAAGCCAGCATTCCTTGGGAACTTTTGAAATGGGTTTACCATCCCCCAAAGGAATCGGTCCTCCTACTCCTCCTCCTTTAATCTAATCATTCTCCTTTAAATCTGCATGATTTCATTACCCCAACCTTAAGGCAGTGTCAGTACATATACGTGGAAACCAGAGGCAGGCAGATCTCCGTGAGTTCAGGGCCAGCATGGACTACACAGAGAAACCCTATCTCGAAAAAAACAAAATAAAAATAAAAACCCATCTGCATTATTTGTCCCCTCCACCCACTCCACTCTCTCAGTATATTTTTTTTTGAAATTTTTTATTAGATATTTATTTACATTTCAAATGTTATCCCCTTTCTTGGGTTCCCCTCAGAAAGGCCCCTATCCTATTCCCTCCCCCTGCCCTCGCTTCTATGAGGGTATTCCCTCCACCCGCCAACCCACTCCTGCTCCCGCCCTCGAATTCGCCTACACTGGGGCATCAACCAGGGGATCTCTCCTCCCACTGATGCCAGACAAGGCCATCCTCTGCTACATATGTGGTTAGAGCCATGGGTTGCTCCATGTGTACTCTTTGGTTGGTGGTTTAGTCCCTGGAAGCTCTGGGGGTCTGATTGGTTGATATTGTTCCTCCTATGGGGCTGCAAACCCCTTCAGCTCCTTCAGTCCTTTCTCTAACTCCTCCATTGGGGACCCCATGCTCAGTCCAATGGTTGGCTGTGAGCATCCACCTCTGTATATGTCAGACTCTGGCAGAGCCTCTTAGAAGACAGCTATATCAGGCTCCTGTCAGCATGCACTTCTTGGCATCTACAATAGTGTCTGGGTTTGGTGACTGTATATGGGATGGATCCTCAGTTGGGCAGTCTCTGGATAGCCTTTCTTTCAGCCTCTGCTCCACACTTTGTCTCTGTATACCCTCCCATGGGTATTTTGTTCCCCATTCTAAGAAGGACTGAAATATTTACACTTTGGTCTTCCTTCTTCTTGAGTTTCATGTGGTCTGAGAGTTGTAGCTTGGGTATTTTGAGCTTTTGGGATAATATCCACTTATCAGTGAGTGCATACCATGTGTGTTTCTTTGTGACTGGGTTACCTCACTCAGGATGTTATTTTCTAATTCCATCCATTTGTCTATGAATTTCATGAATTCATTGTTTTTAATAGCTGAATAGTACTCCATTGTGTAAATGTACTATATTTTCTGTATCCATTCCTCTATTGAAGGACATCTGGGTTGTTTCCAGCTTCTGGCTATTATAAATAAGGCTGTTATAAACATAGTGTAGCATGTGTCCTTGTTATATATTGGAGCATCTTCTGGGTATATACCCAGGAGTGGTATAGCTGGGTCCTCAAGTAATAGTATGTGTTATTTTCTGAAGAACCGCCAGACTGACTTCCAGAGTGGTTGTACCAGCTTGCAATCCCACCAACAATGGAGGAGTGTTTCTCTTTCTCCACATCCTCACCAGCATCTTGGCCATTCTGACTGGTGTGAGGTGGAATCTCAGGGTTGTTTTGATTTGCATTTCCTTGATGACTAAGGATGTTGAACATTTCTTTAGGTGCATCTTAACCATTCAGTATTCCTCAGTTGAGAACTCTTTGTTTAGCTCTGTACCCCATTTTTTTAAAGGGTTATTTGGTTCTTTGGAGTCTAACTCCTTGAGTTCTTTGTATATATTGGATATTAGCCCTCTATTGGATGTAGGGTTGGTAAAGATCTTTTCCCAATCTATTGGTTGCCATTTGGTCCTATTGACAGTGTTCTTTGCCTTACAGAAGCCTTGCAATTTTATGAGGTCCCATTAGTCAATTCTTGATCTTAGAGCATAAGCCATTGGTGTTCTTCAGGAACTTTTCCCCTGTGCCCATGTGTTCAAGGCTCTTCCCCATTTCTCTCCTATTAGTTTCAGTGTATCTGGTTTTATGTGGAGGTCCTTGATTTACTTCAACTTGAGCTCTGTACAAGGAGATGAGAATGGATCGATTTGCATTCTTCTACATGTTGACTGCCAGTTGGACCCGCACCATTTGTTAAAAATACTGTCTTTTTTTCCACTGGACGGTTTTAGCTCCTTTGTCAAAGATCAAATGACCATAGGTATGTGGGTTCAATTCTGGGTCTTCAATTCTATTCCATTGATCTTCCTGCCTGTCTGTACCAATACCATGCAGTTTTTATCACTATTGCTCTGTAATTCTCTCGGTATTCTATTCTCTACTCTCTGATGATCCCTCCCCTCTCATAGACAGGTCTGGACATCTCTAGTCTATTCTTTCTCTGCTCTGGACTCTTCCAGATGCCTCTGGATATTTTCTCTCTCTTATCCACAATAAGAGCCTTCTCTGTAAGTGGAGCAGTTATGCTGGCAGTGTCTTTACTGTGGCCCTTCCCACATGCTCTCCAATTTCTTTTCATGGGTCATTCCCTTGCCTTCTTTTTGATGGATACTTGTTTTACCTAATAAATGATCTTGGGCCCTCATTTAAAGGACAAATAAAAGGCTGCTTTCCTGCTGTACCTCTCTACTCAAAAAAAAAAAAAAAAAAAAAAAAGGGTGGTGATACTTGCGTCCTTCTCTCTGCTACTCTTTGTGTTTGCCCTTCCCTGTAACCATCCATCTATTCATTTACAAATGTGAATATTCACTGGGGTATCATCCATGTTCCAACTCTGTGCTAAGTGATGCATTCACAATACTCCAAGATGGAATCATCCTGCCTCCTCTGGGATAGAGATGTAGAAAACTAGATGCAGCTCAGTGCACTATGCTGCAGTATCCTGTTTATGGGAGATGGGATCCATATGCCTAGTGGATAAGAAAAATGGGTATTATGTTTGTTTATGCATAACGTCCTAGGCAAGGACAAGGAAGAAGATCTGGGAAGAAATGAAATTTGTATTGACAAAGATAGAAACTGTCCAAGGGGCCCTCTTGATCTGGAGCAGTTTCATAAATGCTAGATATTCTATAATGATCAAGGTGACAATATAATCTTACTTAATAGTGACTTCGTATCCCTCATCTCTACCTGAATAAGAATACTACCATGACAAAGTATAAAACTTACTAATATATCAGGCAGTACAGGTTTTATGGCAAGTTAAAATGGTTAGGGTTCTCCCTTAGGAATGCATTTGATATATGGCTTGAAGCAACTTTATCTTCCATTAGAATAAACTCTCCCCCTTCCAAGATGAGGATAGCATCGCACTCCACTGAGCTATGGGGACAATGAAATGTGAGAATGTTTATATGCAAACGAAGCACGGTCAAACAAGTGTTACTCGAGAAACCTGACATTGTTGTTAGGAGCGATGCAGTCGGTAACGGTGATGAAGAGAGTTCTCTACGGTTCTTACAATGAACACTTGGATACGTTGGTCAGTTCTGCTGTGAAAGAAAGCTGTGGCACCAGATTGATTGGCTTTGTTCTTTCAACTTCCATTCCTTCAGGGTCTGAGGCTGGATGGGATAGAGTCTAGAAACCAGAGACAGAAGGACATATAATTTGTACTTGTCTGGTATCTGTTGAGAACCCCAAGAAGCATGTACTGAGCAATGAGACAGTCTAACTCGTTAGACCACAGGGTTTCATATGCATGCTCGTACGCTACACACCTCCTGTGTGTCTTCATTCTGAAATGGAGTTTCCTCACTTCCGTCCCTGGGTCCTTCTGACTCATCCCACGTGTTCATCTTTATCCTAATTAACAACAAATAAAATTGTTGAGAGCAGAAGTGATGTAGGTACTTGGGAGTTGTTAGAGTTGTACATTTTGAAAGAAAATGAGAAAAGTCGCCAGGGGGTGGGGGTGGGGTGATACGTAAACTGGAGGGTATAAGGCCATGTATCTGAAATCTCATTTTTGTCTTTCCTGGTTTTAAGTGTGCAAACAACCTGGTGTAGAGGTAGGTGGCCAGTGATAGCAAGTGTGTGTCCCAGCTGATCACTGGGGCTGTCGCAGCAACAGGAAGAAATTCAGTGCTGGAACGGGACTGTGCTACTGTTGGCCATGTAACTCTCAGTACTTACTGAGCATGCGTCAGGCAAAGCCCCAAGTACTTGATACACATTGGCTCCGTTCTCACAGCCCCATGCAATGGGCATCACTATGGTTCAACAAAGCTCCAATTACCTTGAACATTTTCAGAAAGTAACTGTCCTGGGAGCTGAATTTTCTTGGTTAGGGGATTTGTGCTGTTCGGTTCAAAGATTCAGTTATTACTTTTAGGCTTTGGGGAGTCGTTTGGGGGCAATGTATGCTCTGCTTGAAGAATAAAAGGGCACAGACACTCTGGAAAGCAATCTGGTGGTTCTTCAGAATGCTAAACAGATTATTTCCATGTGATCCAAAAATTCTCACCAAGGTGCAGTCTCAAGAGAAATGAGTCCTATTCAGAACATGTAATTACAAACAGGGTAATTACAAATGAGGAGGCAATGGTGTCTTTTCCAGATGATGTAAGTGCTCTTAGACTGTGGAATATACTAAAAAAAAAAAAAAGATAAACTGTGACACATATCCTAGTAGAGCTGTTTAAAAGAGCATATGCTTTATCCTTCTGAAACAGGACACAGGGGTGCTACTGTGTCTAATACCTGTACGGGCTTGGGACCAGGGTAACTGTATTGAAAACCCAGCCTCATTAACGTCACTTTATAATTCAGACCAATGACTGAAGCACCTAGGTCTACTTTCGTCTTATAGTCAGGTTGATATGAGGGCTTGAATGTAGTCAGTGTTGTACGTAAAATACACACCCAAACGTTCTCAGAAAGACAAAGGACAACTGTAGTTGTTTTTCTCTGATTCACAGCCATTAATCGTGAATTGGTTGATTTACTGTTCTTTAATGCAAATGGCCCTCAAACTTTGTAACATATTAAATCCCTCAGGGGGATTCAGTTTTAAGACTCCTGGGCTTAGACCATGCACCATACCAATTATAGGAACAGCTAGTATTCCGACTCCCAGGTGACTCTAATGAACGGTAATTTGGAGAACCAGTGTTATTAGTAACCTATTAGTAAATCTCTATTGAGTGGCATCAGTCACATGCTATGAGGCTATTATATCTGGAATCCCTTTGAGAAAGTTAGAGGTAGAATGATCTTGGGTCTGTGGAGTCCTTTTTATTCTGGACCATTTAGAAAATGACAAGATTCTGGTTAGTTTAGTAAATGTGGGGTCTCCTCTTGTGTAGCTTGCACTCACCTTCTCATCTGAAGCACCTCTCAGTGACGAATCTTCTCCAGGTTGTAGTAACAGAGAACACAGTACCTACAGCAGTGGTTCTTAACCTTCCTGATGCTGCCAGCCTTTAATACCGTTAATATCGGGCCTCCAACCACAAAATGATTTCCTAATACTTCATAGCTGTAATTTTGCTACTCTTATGAATTATAATGTAAATATTTGATATGTAGGTTATCTGATATACAACCCCTGGGAAAGAATAGTTCAATCCCAAAGGAGTTGTGACCCACAGGTTGAGAACCTCTATCTACCTGAGTTCTCTGTATTTTCCAGTGTTGTAGTTTGGATTCAGGAGCTGGTAGCAACTGGCTCAGTTTCTCTCTACCTTTAAAAGAGCGTGTATGTGTAATACACACACTCTTGCTTATATTTATTTATTTGGGTAGGAGTGGGAGGCTCACACACATAAACACCACGGCACATATGTGGAAGTCAGAGGACAACATGCAGGCACAGTTCTCTTTCTACCACGTGGGCCCAGGCGACTAAACTCAGATGGTCTCACTTGGCAGACTGTGCCACTACCCACTGAGCCATCTCACCAGCCCAAATCTCTATAAGCTCAACGAAGTGATGCTAACACTTGACAAGGTGAGTTTCCAGTCTGATTAAGATGACAAGCTTTATATTCAACTTCTTGCCAGTTTATCTCAGCCACTTTATAAAACATGCGTTAGCTGCGACTGCTGTTTGCTCTACCTCAGAAATTCAATCAGCATGTTAGAAGTTCCAATCGTGGTTAGACAGTCTTTCCTGCATGTAGTGCCCCATGGCTGAATATGGTCATGTGCTCACTGATGCTCCTCTGCCTTGTGTTTGATTTCTTCTCCATTCAAAGACACTCAAAGCCATTTCTCAAGTATCTGTCCTTGAACCTCTCCTGGTCTCACCGTCTCCCCTTTCCTTAAGGAGCGTCATGGACACTGGTGGCATTAATTATTATACTGTGCTACCGGCTTCCACATCTTTATTTCTAACTGTTTGCTCGACTACCTCATTTGGGGATATTAAGGAGCACAGATTCTGTGGCCCAGTGAAACACTGGAAGGAGCCAGTGAATTGTCAAGCTTTTTTGTTGTAAGTCCAGTCTTTCCTCGAGTCTCGCTCAGTTAGAATCTACGGGGACCAGGTTGGTTGTTAGTACAACAATGGCAAACTTAGCCAGGAAAAAGAATTCTTGGGCGCATTAAACACGTTGTTTTTCTAGTTGATCTGAATGATACTTTCATTGCTTAAACTCAATGTTCCAATTTAGGATCACTGGTGCTAAGCGCTGCAAGGACTGACCTAGTCACTGACACTTTGGGGTTTAGCTCAGGGGTTTCTAAGCAAAAGCACCATGGAGAGGCAAATCCCAGCCCAAGTCTGTTGGAAGAGCCGACACTGAGAGCCTCTGATGGGACTGAAGTTGAGACTAGTGGGGATAAGACTAGTGGACTAGTGAACTAGTGAACTAGTGAACACAATTACACTAGTGAACATGTACTGTGTTACTCATGTCCACAGTTCTGAACAGCCTTATTCCTTGTTCCTCCAGTTCCTGGAGCATGGGTGTCTCTGGGTTGCTTTAAAAGATTAGAAGCAAGTTCAAGCTCCTATTGACTCAGGGGTTAAGGGGAAATCCCAAGCTGGACTTGGCTTTAGAATCTGTTTGATAACACCTTTGTTAAAAGCTACTGTACAAGTAGAAGAACAACAGACACACACCTTCCCTAGTTGCCTAAAACCACACTCACCCTTACCAGTTTTGAAAGAGATAGATAGACTCAGGACAAAGGGTTGTCAGGAGGGAACTAGTTATTTCTCTGGAGTTCATAAACAGCTTACATGATAAATAATTCCCAATTAGAATTCCCATTTAGTAGATATACTTTAATGACCTAATCTAATTACTTATAATATGTTTCACCACATTTTATGTGTGCAGTATGATTGCTGGGTTCATGTTCAACTTTTTGAGAAAGTGCCAAACCACCTTTGTGCCCATCAGCAATGAGTGGAGATTTTTGCTGTCCAGCGTCCTTGGCAGCATTTGTTAATGGCTTTCGTTTTTAGCCACTTGACCAGGCATGCTAAAACTGTTCCATTGCCGCTTTAACTTACGTTTCTCTCTGGCATGTTGCTAAGCACATTTTCATGTGTTCATCTTCCATCCACTTACCTTCTGGCCCACGTCTACCCTTGGGCCACTTTTAAATCAAGCTGCTTTCTAGCTGAGTTGTAAGATTTGTTTATATATTCAAGATACAGGCCTTTATGGAGTATGTGAAGTAGTTATGTTTCTTGGACATCTTTTCCCAGTTAGTGTGGATTCTCAGTATTCACAGGATTTCCTCAGAGACCAATAAACACAGAGAGAGTGGCCACTTACCTATGAAACTGCAGCTTTACCGGGGTGCTAGTAAATCCTTGCTTTTGCCGGAGAGATTTTATCTGTTTCCAAGTCTGTAAGACACTGTGCAGCAGGGAGTGGTCCTTCTCCCTTTCTGCATCATACAGCTGCTTCGTGTCACTGGGAAAATAATTGCAGACCAAAAGTGTGCTGCTGGATTACAACTATAAGAACTGTAAATCATGTGGAGCGTTGTAAAACATATTGGACAGAACCGATCCTCTCTCCCCACTTCACCCACATCTGAAACCTCTATCTTAGGATGCTTTTCTCTTATCCACTGAAAGCCCAGTAGACATGTACTCTGCAAAGGTTTTACCACAATTCAAAAGCGCTCTGCTAAAATGTGAGCTTTCTGGAAAAAGGAAAATCTCCTAGCTGAGGACTCTGCAGGATCCCAAAGAAACATGCAGAAGATGCTGGAAGAAAGGGGCCGGCAGGCCCTGACACTTGTGATGTTTCTTGCTATCTGTGTGATGCTTCCATCTTTTCTAGCTGGTATTCCAGTATTTATGATGACATGGTGTAAAAGCAGTCAGTGCTTTTGTCTACTCTGATGCAAGGGTGTGCGTGCTCCCATAAGTTTTATCCTCGTAAGTTCCATGTGGGCAGCCCCACGGCCATTCATTTAGTAGCAGTTCAGGTATTTTGGGGGTCTCAGAATCTCAAGAGGCTTTGATGAGAAGCAAGGCTGAGGACAATCCTGAGTATCGGATACTCTGGGAGGGTTCTGGGGAGGGGCTGGTGTTATTTGAAATTCTTGAAGGTAGAAAAACCATTTGGATTCAACCTGTATCACTTCTTTGTTGGTGGGCAGAGTCCACTCTCAAAGGCCTCTTTATTACGATATTAAAACACACCACCCATGACCATGGGCCCCTCATAGCCTTATCAACTTTAAAGGGCTCCACATTTTTCCCAGCACTGTTAACAACAATCCCTATGGACACCAACCCCAACTGATGGTGTCGTGAAGTGAGTAGATCATGAGGTTTCTAACTTAACTAACCAGTGGACACATAAGCTGCTTGTATCACTGGCAGGTGGTGGGGCCTTGCGTCACTATCATATGACTAGCATGCGTCTTGCATCTAGACCTTCCTCTCCCCTTTCTTCTCTCCCTGCTTCCTGTCTGCTTGATATCAGGTCAGTATTGTCCCTCACCATGGCTTCAAGCCTCCTTACCCTTTGGGAGCTTCTATAACAAATGTCATTTTGCATAATGGCTCTTAGGTTGCCCAGGCTGTGATCTTCTGTTTCATGATCTTATCTCCAAGTTCACTTGACTTTTCTGTCTGCTCAAACCTGCTTTTGAAATACTTGGGGGTAGAGAAACTTGCGTCCTCGAACGAGTTTCCTTCTCAGTTATTTGCTTTCCAGCTCCAGACTTTCTCCTTGGGAATTCTGGGAAGTTTCTCACCAAGTAATCTTTTATCAATAGATATTAAACCTACCAGCATACTCTCGTGGTAGTTCTAAAAAATGTTTCTACACAAACATGCGTCTTAAGGAAAGACTAGCAATGCTTCTGTAATTTCCTAAAGACTAGGAAGTTCTATATTTTCAAACTTCATATATCCCAAAGCATTTACAACTTCTAAAGAAGTTGCTTAGTTAATGTTTGATACATATAGGACTCACTTGAAACCTACCTTATCTGCCGATAATAATCTTGTAGCGATTTCCTGGTAAACTGGCTTAATTCTGGGTTTTTGCTTGCTAGTTTGGTAGCATCCTTCAGGGCTCTCAGCTGCAATCAAGGAAAGAGGATTTTGCTGTATTTGATAGTCTTGTGGTTGTCACTCTGACATACAAAATTGAGACTGAAGTCCACATGTGTGCAATATATTCACATGAGTATAAATTTTGTCCTACTGCCTTTTTTAATTTAATAGTTAGATTTAGCAATGTAAACAAGGTAAGACTGGACCAATACGTGAAGGAAAGAAATAGCCCTTACATACATAATCGTACATAAATGTAAAGACAGCTCTTTGCAGTGCCCTAGTAGCACATGCTTTTAATCCCAGCATTCGGGAGGCAGAGGCAGAGGCAGTCAGATCGAGGATTTCTGCACTTGTGTGTATTTTTAAAGAAGGCTTCACTATCTATCCCAGGCTGGTGTCAGATTCAAGGCAGTTTTCCTCCTTCAGCCTCCCAGAACTCGTTCTCTAAGCGTGTACCACCACAGCAGGCTATACTTGTATTTAACAAGCAGACATTTGTTAAGGTACAATTCAGATACAAATTTTTGAGATGTCAACATTGTGTGGTTAGTGAAATACTGTACTCTTTAATTTTAAGCCTACTTGGGTAAATGAGACCTACAGGTTTTTTTCTAGAACATTCATTAACAATACCAAGAACCTCAAGAAGGCTTAGATGAGAGGAGACACAATAATCAATGGATACATCTCTGATGCTTCTTCAGAATTTATGAATCCCCTCCTGATATCCACAGATGACTAGTTAGATTTGTCACCCTCAGAAGAAGATGCTTCAATTTCACGGGAGGCTCAAGGCTGCTACTGATTTCAATGAGAAATGCTAAACTGCAATATTTGAAAATGGTGCCTCTAAAGCCATTGTAATTTCAAATGATCTTCTTGAATCATAGAGCCAAGAATAGCACTGTCTAATGCAGTGGTTCTCAACCTCATGTTGTGGTTCAGAAAATTTTTCTCATTGCTACTTCATAACTGTAATTTTGCTACTGTTTTAAATTATAATGTAAATGTGTGTGTTTTTCCAATGGTCTTAGGTGACCCCTATGAAAGAGTCAGTCTGCCCACAAAGGAGTCATGACCCACAGGTTGAGAATGGCTGGACTAGTGGCTATCCTCAGCAGGCTTGAGACGTCTCCTCAACAAATCAGACCTTCCAATTTGCTCTCAAATCACTGTTCTGACAGGTTAACTACTGAAGCACTGAAGGACAAGGTTCTTTGATACCTGCTCTATAGCAAGAGCATCCTCTTCCACTATCAAGTGTTGAGCCCTTGAAAGTCCCCTCACCTTCTCATAGAGCAACTGAGATAAGCTCTGCTTCTGCCTGTCCTGGAAAGACTCACAGAGCTGCAGCAGCCTGGAACACAGGACTTGCTCTTGATTGAAGAGGGGGTGATGGCTGAACTGCAAGCCCACGATGTTAAGGTCTAATTCGTACATTTCCCTTTGACCATCCATTCTGTTTCCAAAACAGCACCCCACGTCAGATTTCACCGCCTTTTAAAGGAAAATATGCACCGAGGTAATTTGATTCTGTCGCCTTTGAAACCACAAGTAGCTTTTCCATATAAAATATCCTGCCAGGCGCATTTAAATTCCAGAGCTACAGAACTGTAAAAGCAGCAATCGGGTCATCTTTGAAATTTATTTAGACTCTTGATTTAATAAAATAGGTTTATATTACACTTTTTTATTCTAACAGCTTATTTTTATTTAACACAGCATCTTAGTCATCTTGCTGTAAATTATTGTCATCTACATCATTACTGTTTATATGGATATCAGATTTTCAATTTACAAGACCCAAAATAATGTTTTATAGGAACACCACGGCAAACTGTGTTTCAACTTTTGCATTAAGAGTTTTGTCTTGTGAGTCAGAGTTAAATGGAATTATCTATTAAAACATTATTTATAAAGTGAATATACTAGTGATCATCTGAAAAATCCCTTCAAAAAATCCAGACTCTTTAAGTGGTCTAAGGACACCATCCCTCTCTGTACAGAACACTCTCTCTACTTGGATACTTGACAACCTCAGTTATAATTGTTTCAGTCTAGGGGTCTTAGATTATTTGCAAAATGGTTCATCTATGCCTTATTCTGTTGTCTTCGATTTAAACATCTGTGTCTAACATGTGTGTCTAACATGTGTGTGTAACATGTTTAACACATGTGTGTGGCTGATTTTTGGTGCAGTTTGAGAGAGATGGTGAGTTCCTTAGCACGTACAGTCTAATCTCACAGGACTGAATCCACCTCAGAAGGACGGCACTGAGTCTTCCCTCTGGACCAGTCTGGTATAACACATCTACTGTTGGGGATTGACAGGGGCTTTCCCCCTCTGAAGATCATTGACATTTGATTGCTATTGGGGGTTATTTAGAAGTTGGACCAAGTGGGACTTCAGAAGGTTATTAGTCTGCTTTTCTCATGAACATATTAATCACTGACTAGCAGCTGCATGTAATTAATAGTGTCGTACTCTACTTCTATTGCTGTAATAAAGACCACGACCTGGAGAGGAAAGGGTTTATGTGACCCACGTGCCCTACAGATTACATGCACTGTAGTCAATCAGATAAAGACGTTGTCTCAATTGGGGTTCCTCATCCCAGGTAACTCCAGCTTGTGTCTAGTTGACAAAAACCTAACCAGGTTAACTAGTAGATGAACTGGTCATCTCAATCATGTGTCATCAGCTGTAAAAACCTGTTTGTCTGAGTTTTGTATGCTTCCTGCCTCTTGCCATGACACTCTGCCCTGTCTTGGGACTCTGCCGGCACGGTCATTATCAGATATGCTCCCTAGGGAGGAATCAAGGGCCTCCATATACTTTGAAGCTACACTGTCTGTGATACTATGTTACTTAAACAGAAATTTGACCAAGATCTTGTTTTCCAGCCTTGCTGAGAGCCAGCACTGGTGGGGTCAGGTACTGCTGAGGCAGAACACAGCATCTGACAAAGACCAAAGGCATATGACCTCTGGCCTTATAACTCTTCTTCACTGTTCTGGGGGCCAGAAGCTGATGGCCTCTGGAAATTTGACTCTATCTTGATATTCTGTGGCTAACTTTGCTGGTTTCTGGCAATTAACTCCTGCTTATAGCAGCAGGGGAATCAAGAGAAAAAGTTAGTTACTAGGTTCTTTTCTTTCTGGCTCAAGGGCCCCTCACTGGCCAGATGAAAGGCTTGGAGTTCATTAATTCTTCATGAACCAGAGAAAAAAGAAAAGGAAGAAAACAAAGAAAAGAAGAAAGAAAGGAAGAAAAGAAGAAGAGAGACATACATACACATACTGAATGAAGCTGAAGGAAGCTGCACCATCATTTTATTGCAGTTCTTAGTTTTTATACTTTCTCTAAAAATTATCTCGCACAACTATCAGGTAGAACCATTACAGCAGAGGAATTGATTACACGATTTTCTACATACTTTTACATTCCAATAAATTCATAGTAAATTTAAGGCAATAATTTATGTCATAGATCAATAAGGTTTTAGGAGTTACAACAGAATTGTTTACATAGCTTTCTATTAAGATTAATATCTGACTAAACATTTATTGTCTCTTACTAGCCCACCCATAAGTTCATTATAAGTTTAAAGCAATAATTTTTATGTTACAAGTTAACACAGTTTTGTTGAAAGACAAATCATCTGCCTTGTGTCTCATGAGTTTTGACGTTTTGTATCAATTAACCAGTCAATATTTTATTTTCTGCCCTTGCAGCTAGAATAAATTGTCCATTCCCAGATTATGACCTTTAGTTACCAGACAATGGTCTCACATATAACCTAGAAGGAATGTTTTCTTTGGTCGTAAATTTGTCCTAAGCCTGCTTTCTAGTTCTAGTGCAATTAGCCCATGACACATGAAAGTTTACAGAGCTCTATTTGCAGCTTTTATTCTATAGATGGCTTAAAATTACTTGTATAAATTTTGGAATTCTATAAAATCATTATCAAGAATTATGGAATCATCAACTTGTCTATACAACATTACTACATGAGTACATCTTCATGTTGATCTGCAGAAAATCTGCCCATTAGGGTGGGCTGATGCCCAGGGATCATTAGGCTATATAATAGTGACAGGAAAGGCCTATCAGCAGTGAGAAGCAATCCTGGGATGAAGTCTCTAAAGACCCTGCATTCTTAGAACTCACCTACCACAGACTATGCAAAATGGTAGGCCGTTTCCAGAAATTTCACTTGCATGGCCTTCACTTTTCCTAGACAGTTTCTGACACAGCCTGTGGTGCCATTGCTGTCACACCTGCTGTTGAGCTGGAATAAATGTTGTTCCACCCCAAGCCTAGGATGGCAGTCTGGGTGTTCTCTAAGAACTAGAAGCCACCGGCATTGTTCCTAAACCTCTGCCTCCCTGAGCTAGGAACTCATCCACAGGGGCTTCAGGGAGGAAGGAGAAAAGCTATAAAATCTTGGTTTTTTACTAACCATATCTGTTAAGTCCCTGTCCTCTATATAATTGCCAACTCAGAGTCAGTTTAAGGAATTTATCAGTTAATATACTGGTAAACTGGCCATGGCCTGGAAAAACACCAAGAGGACAATGATTTCAGTTTAAAACTATTAGATGATAAACTGCGGAAATTTCAAGTTAGAGAAGCTTGTCTTGTTTAGTAAATGCAGCACTGTCTAGTTATGACACACCTTGATCTTATTTGTGGGGAGACATTAGGCTTTCCCTGGTCTTTTCTTACTCAGTACTGACTGTGGTCCTCAGTAGCTAAAGCACAGTAACTCATCTGATGGAGTTTTTAGTAACAATCAAAGGATGTGAGTTTATGCTTTAAGCAAAATCTAAAAGGGGGAGAGACTATAGTCTATAGATTTCAAGTAGTTCACAAGAACAAAGTTCTTTGTGAGTTCTCTGTGGCCAGACAAGTTCAAATAAATACAGCACTCAGGAGACAGATTTTAAATCAACAGTAGGAAACAATGAAAACTATGGAACACAGGACTGCATTATTTTGGGAAATAATAAGTTAGAACTTCCACTCCAAGAATTCTCCATCTTGGTGTACAGGACCAAAATCTATCCACTCAACTCATAAATCAAGGAATTCCCCTTTCTCTTATTAACCACTGGCTTAGTCACTGTTCTATTGCTGTCAAGAGAAACCATCACCAACTCCTAACAAAGAAATCACTTAAGTGGGAGCTTGCTTACAGTTTCAGAGGTTTAGTCTGTTATCATCATGATGAGGAGAGTGGTGGCATGCATGGTATTGGAGCAATAGCTGAAAGCTACATCCTGATCTGTAGGCAGGGGAGAGATAGAGACACAGAGAGAGATGTAGAGAGAGACTGAGACAGAGACAGAGATAGAGACAGAGAGGGATGATGAGACAGAGATGAAGAGAGGGGATGGTGAGGGAGAGAGACAGAGATTGGGTCTGGCCAGCTTGGGCTTTTGAAACTTCAAAGCCCACCCCTAGTGACATACTTCCTCCAACAAGGACACACCTACTCCAACAAGGACACACCTCCTAATCTTTCTCAAATAGTGCCACTCCTTAATGACTAAGCCTTCAAATATATGAGCCCATGGGAGCCACTCTTATTCAAACTACCACAGAGACTGTTTGGCAGTATATAGCAAAACTGAATGCATATAAACCTACAACTAGCATTTTTATCCTGTGATATTTAGCCAGCAGAAAATATATATACATGTATAGTCAGAACACATGTGCAGACATTTCTCAGCAGTGTTGTTACGATGGCCAACAACTCGATACACCTGATAGCCATCAATAGAAAAATAGATAAATAAAATGTGGTTTTCTTACAATTCATTTCTATACAGAAAAAAATTAACTATTGCTGCGTACAAATAGAGTAATATTTTATGATTCCATTACTTAACATTTTATCCAAGTTAGCTATTCTATGACTAAGCTCAGTATCCTTAGAAGGTAAAATAGAGCCATAAAGACATAAGTTATAATTGATGTTACGAGAGTCATTACTCAAGCGTTGTTATAAACAGAACACTGTTGCTTACCTTTCTGTGTATAGTCTTTAGTGCTGGATTCAAAGATTCCTTACTCATGCAGAGCCTAAAATTCCAAGACTGTCTAATAGGTGAAGGTAATGACATTATTTCTCCACTTTCTTCAAACCAACATTTTCCCTATCAGAGATAGGTACAAAATACAGTAACTGAGTATTTCACTAAAAGCAAGCGTCGCGTGCTATCTGCTACTGGCTTCGCTCATCGGCTGCCATACTT
The DNA here is from genome assembly GCA_021653895.1 of Mastomys natalensis. Taxonomy (NCBI): domain Eukaryota; kingdom Metazoa; phylum Chordata; class Mammalia; order Rodentia; family Muridae; genus Mastomys; species Mastomys natalensis. The sequence goes on along the minus strand of JAJTUV010000072.1, from coordinate 656,702 downwards.
GCCTCCTGCAGGCTGAGCAGACGATTTTCCATTTTGTTGCCGGTCTTTTTACATGTCTCTGGCTTTTTCCGAATGTAGAGTCCTTCGTCTTCTAAAATGCGAGGCAGCATGCCTTTTGGCAGTTTCTGCTGGCTGGCCACTTAATGACAAAAACTTAGATAATCACTTTAAAGGCCATGGTGGAAGAACAAATACCTAGAAGATCAATACCCTGTCCTGCTCTGACAGGCACAGAAGTTGGTGCCCTATAACATGGCGCATCCATGACTTGTGAACTTCAGGGGAGTGTGTTACCTGGAGAACTACTTGGCACAAATGTATTTGCCTCCTGTTTTTTTATCTGTTCTTGATCATCTTCATATTCTGCAGCTTTCACTTCAAATAAATCCATTAAAATTACTTCTTCCATAAAATCCTCATCTTGGCCCTCAGCAGTATTTTGGAAACTACCACTTGATGCAGAGTCCTTGAAGTAACTCTCACTTACTGTTCTCTGTTGAATAGCAAAAATAAAAATCGGTCTGCGTGCTTTCCCCTCTCACCCCCCGCTCCGTGACTGATATGCGGGTAAATGGCACATTCTCGAGCCTTACTGTGGCCTTCCAATTCATTTAGCCAAGATCAACTGCTAGCTGAAACTATATATATATTTAATAAAATAAGGTTTTTCGGAATAAAGATGAACTCATTTAAGGTAATATTATGTGATGTTTTTCATAGCTCACTGTTCAATTCTCCAGTGAATGTTGCTGAAACAGAATGATAACTTGGTCCCCTTCTGCCCTAGTGAAAAGGCTTAGACACAGGCCTGATATGGGAAGGACAGGTCTCGGGTCTCAAGACCCACGTGGTCTTCAAACCTTCCCCTATTTGGTTTCTATCACCCCTAAAGCAGCCCTACCTAAAACTCTGTAGCCAAGTGGTTACAGTGAAATTCTGAAATAGAGGCTTATTTATAAAAGTTGTTTTAAAATCTGAGTATTGGTATGAAAACATGTATCATTGTTGATAAATGCCTCTCTCTCTCATGAGTATGGATCTACTCACAAAAACTGAATATATCAGATTGCTTCAGATGACTAATTTAAAATTTTTGTGTATTGAACAAAGTATCATGCAATCAAAAAAAAAAAAATCCTCTCAATTCTAACACTTACGGTAAGTAATAAAATAGAATTGCAGGATCATTTTTATTTTTGTTTGGTTTTTAAGAGATGTTCACTATGTTGCTCTAGCCAGTGCGGAATTCACTTTGTAGCCCATACTGACATAAAATAAAACTGACATAAAATAAAAACTCTAAGATTCCCCTGCTTCAGTCTCCTATCAGCTGCTGTGAGCTGCACACTCAACATAAGTGGTGTATGCTGGCACAACCCAATTATGGAATTCCTGTGACAACAGACCCTTACCTGCTCTTTGACCAAGCCTAGCAAAAAAATTTTGCAAATGTTTTAGAGTTAAGGGCTCCAGAATTATTTATACATGATGACATTTTTCTTTTTCTTTTATCTATCTATCTATCTATCTATCTATCTATCTATCTATCTATCTATCTATCATCTATCTATCTATCTATCTATCTATCTATCTATCTATCTATCTATCTTTTAATTTAGAGACAATTTCTCTGTGCAGTTCTGGCTGTCCTGGAATACACTCTGTAGCCAGTCTGGCCCTGAATGCTTGCCTCCACCTCCCGAGTGCTGGGATTAAAACCACCATGCCCAACTCATGATGACATTTTTCCAAACACAGTTTTGGTCTTTTTCCCCTCAACTTTCTTCCTCTTTCCCCTCCTCCCTAGTGTCCTTCCTGTATTAACTGAAGCACAGTTGGGCATCACTTGGGTTTGTGTCAAGTCCTGCCGTCATTCCTGCCTTCCTATCATCCCCTTTTATGAAATCACAGACATAGTTTACAGGCGGGTATCTTTTTTGGGTGTCTTTTTTGGGATTCAAACAAGGTATAACGGTCACAGGCATAGGTAAGAGTGGGGAGAATCTCAACATAGGAGAGCTCCTTAAATATTCTGATCACCAACTATGAAATATGAAGAGTCCTTTGTCCCAGCTGATGTCCCCATGCAAGGTCCCTCTATACCACTGGTATAGGCCAGGGTTCTCAGTCCTGATGACTCAGGAAAGTGGGGTCCCCAGTTTGGCCCCTGATGTTTTGACCTACAGGCATCTCTGTGGGCCTCACCAAACCATCTTTGTTTTCAGTTTGGGCTAAGGTACAGTCTTGACTCAATATGCATCATCTGCCCAACTCTTTCTCATTTAGTCCAGCCCAGCTGCTATCCCAAATCATCACTTGATTGGTCTTCAGTAAGCAGCTCACAGCAGAACATTCCTTGTGCTGGCAGCTGCTGGAGTCTAAGCTGAGAAGATGGAAATGTGGATGGTTGTAAATGAGCATCAGGTAACAAGAGCATCCCTCCCTCAATACAAAGCGATCACCAGAACCTTCAGAGAGCATCCTCAGACTTCACCCTAGGTTCACGGATGAGGTTGGACCATCTTCCTCTCAGCAGGAAGGAGCCACACTCAAATTCAGAGTCTTGTAAAATAGATTTCTTGGTGAGACAGGGACAGTAGCTTCCCATGGCCTTCTGGCAGGAAGACAGCTTTCCCAGATAACTCCAAGTTGTGCTCCTCTAGCCTGGACTCCAGCGTGCCCAGCTTGGCCTGGGTCCTCACCCTTTGCCTCACTTCTTTCACACTTGCTCTGTGAGAAGGGAAAGTATCCATGCACAGCACCTGGCTTCTGCTCTCCGCTGTGTGGGAAGAACAGGGACAGCAGTCCCTCCTTTCCCAGATAGAGATGGATGAATCAGGAAGGGGTGAGGATGGGAAAGGGGGATGGAGTTGGGGAGACAAGCACACAGCAGCAACCAGCTGAGGGGTGTGTGTGCCCGTTTGAGAAGGAATGGGAAGATATGAGAGAAACACAGCGGTCTGTAGACAGGAATGAAAACTGGAGGGACGTGAGGAGTAATGGAGACCACGTGAGGAGACACTTCTTTAGACAAAGCCAACAATGAGACACAAGAGAACACAGGTCAAGGATCCCTTCCCCCACACTTCCCTGCTCTGTGGATGCTTGACTCTCTTGCCTTAGTTTCTTTATCTATGAATGCAAACAATATTGTCTCACAGATTTGGGTATGTGTGTGCATGTGGTGGGGTGTGCATGTGTGCTCATGAGAGTCAAGGCAAAGCACAGCCTTGGGTGTTATCCTTAAGTGCTCTCCATCGTCTTCTGAGAGAGTCTGAGACAGTCTCTAATTGACCTGGAATTTGCCAAGTATGGCTAGGCTGATCTCCAGGGTATTATACATACATGCCACTACACCTGGCTTTTTTTACTTGAGTTCTGGAATCAAACTCAGGTCTCTCACATGTGCATGGCAAGCATTTTCGCCACTGAGCTAGCTTCCCAGCCCTCACGTGTGAGCATCGACTAACACCATCCATTTTGATGATCTAGTATATCACTGAACATCCAGGAGGCACTCTGTCAATGTTAGGTATTATAACGGTAGCTCAACTCCAAGAGGAGGAAGGTTTAACAATGAAATTTTCATCTTCCAAGACAGACATGAGAGTGCACAGTGCAGTCTTAACATCAGGAGACTGAATAGGGGCGTCCAGAGTTCCAACACACACACACACACAGACAACACAGACACACAGACAAACACACACACACACACACACACACACACACGGACACACTGACACACGGGCACAAGGGCACACAAATCCCTTTCCTGTGCAGCTTCCATCCTATGCCTTTAATAAATAGCTGGTTTGGGGAAAGCAAAGCTATAAAATGGAGACACACATCCAACCTGCCTCGAAGACCGGCTCATTGCTGAATCTTCTTCTCCACTCAGGATGAAAAATGAAAGACCTTCGTCCAGCAAGACTTCAGTCTGCGGGTTAAACAGCAGTAGGCCAGTAGTTAATGCCGTAATGGATACATACTGTCAGCAGGCAAGGGAAGGAATACTTCTCCATAATGTGGCAGATGGCAGCTTAGCAGCAAGTAGAAAACAACACAGCAGTCATTTTATCAGCTCATTTACACTTGGCTTTGATTCATAGCTTACCTTTCGCCTTTCACCTTTCACCGTGTGTGTGTGTGTGTGTGTGTGTGTGTGTGTGTGTGTGTTTTGGTAACTCTAGTGAGAACCAAATTAGAAGAAAGCCAAAATCTCCTTGTCTGCTCTCTTACCCTAACCTGAGTAGTTAAAGAATTATTTCTCACTTTAATCAAAATGCTGGCTCTGATCAGCGTTCTCCGTGTTCAAGCGTTCTTGTGGACTTGTGCTCACACACACCTTGCCATCCTAGTCCCACAATATTTGGTGGCATAATCTTCATTACAGACTCATTCATAAATAAGTCCTCTTTTATGTCTTCTATGCTGCAGACTCAAATTCTTTTAAACAACAACCAAAAAAAAAAAAAAAAAAAAAAAAAACCATACCACTTCTTCTTTCTCATGAATATATAACTGCCTTAAGAGAAATTTAGAAGGGACTCAGTTCCATGAAAAAACAAAAGTCACACTAGGAATTAAACAATTTCAAAACATATAAAATGTGAAGATTTACCTTATATTTTGTTTCTATCTAGAGTCTAGCTGCCATTTGCACATACGAACTGCCCACTGTCTGTGCTTATCCCGCTTCCTGAATACACAAGCTTAGATTTAGAATAGCGGTCTTATTTCTAACTGGACATGAAGCTATTTCTTTTATATTCTCTGACTGGAAGTGATACGCACAATTTGCACATCTGTCTTGTAAAAAGAAAGAAAGAAAGAAAGAAAGAAAGAAAGAAAGAAAGAAAGAAAGAAAGAAAGAAAGAAAGAAAGAAAAGAAAAAGCAACCTGCAATTCATTTCTTCCTTTCTTCTGTGTCTTTGTCTAGCAAGGGAGAAGAGCGGAGCTTTGTGCTATGGACTCAGGTGAGAAGCTCGTCGAAGGTGCTGAGAGACCCATCAGCCTGAGCAACTGAGCTGGTAAACTGGAGAGGGGTAAAACCTCTCTCTTAAGGCAGACAGTTTTGGTTTTAATCAGTTCATTAATTTCCTTATGGTTTTGTTACCACAACCTAGCCTTTACTCTAACACAGCTACCCCCAAATCTGAGTCATTTCAAATACGCAATTGCACAGGAACTGTAGCACCACGTCTGTACGTTTGGGAACACCGCTAACACTGCTAGAATAACTCACTGGGAGGATCTTAGGTGATTGCAGCGTCCTCGGCTCCTATGTAAGCAAACTGAAACCCCGTTCGGTGTGGTGAGAGGCCTGTGCCAGGAACACAAACAGTCATTTTCAATCCCAAACTGGCAGCTAACTCCCAACACGGACTTTATAGTTACTGCCCCACTTTGCTGAGTCAGCTATTTTCTCTGCCTTACTTGTTCAGGCACGGCTCGACTGATTTCCCTCATGTTTCCCTGGTGGACCCCTCAGCACCTGCCGTCTGGAGATGCCCAATCCATGAGTTCTATCTGCTCACAAGAACTCTGTAAACGTTGAATGTGCTTAAGTTTATCTTATTAGAATTTATCAGGATAAGTAATGCCAAGTGGAGACAGACTGAACTGGGCTTGAGACTTCTTTTATGGGAGGACGCAGGTGGCCTAAAACTGGATTATGGTGTCAACCACACAGTTCCACAGCTTAACCAAAAGCCACTGAGTTGTAAGCTAAAAGGGGGTTGAAATTTGTTGTGTAAACTATACATCTATAAAGATGTTTTTAAAGGGCTGGAGAGATGGCCCAATGGTTAAGAGCACCGACTGCTCTTCCAGAGGTCCCAAGTCCAATTCCTAGCAACTACATGGTGGCTCACAATCATCTGTAATAGGATCTGATGCCCTCTTCGGGTATGTCTGAAGACAGCTGCAGTGTACTCACATACATAAAATAAATAAGTAATTTTTTAAAAAAAAAAAAGATGTTTTAAAAAAGTATTTTAAAGAAAGTTACTCACCTTAGACCATTTTTGTATCTTTGTAGTCTTTGTATCAGTGAGTACCTCAGGTGAGGACTTTTCACCTTGACTGATCTGAAACGCAAAATTTTACAGAAAATCAGTATACCTGAGCATGTATGTCTTCTCTCCAAAATAAAAGTTTCCTCAATGTTTTTAATGATGTGTTCACACATACATATGCGCGCGCGCACACACACTCACACATACACACACACACACACACACACACACACACACATCTTTACCTGAGATGTCATATATAATATTACTATAACCAGATTGATTGACTTTTCTCGGGTTGGATTTAATATCATGGTGGGGGAGGGGTAGCATGGTGGCTAGTCTTATGTCAACTTGACCCAAGCTAGAGTCATTGGAGAGTAGGAAGCTTCAGTTTGAGAAATTGCTTTCATAAGATCTGGCTGTAGACAAACCTGTAAGGAATTTTCTTAATTAGTAATTGATGGGAGCTGGCCCAGCCCATTGTAGGTGGTGATATCCCCTAGGTGGGTGATTCTGGGTACTATAAGAAAGAAGGCTGAGCAAGTCATGGAAGCAAGCCAGTGAGCTGCACTCCTCCATGGCCTCTGCATCAGGTCCTGCCTCCAGGTTCCTGCCGCCTGAGTTCCTGTCCTGACTTCTTTTACTGATGAACAGTGGTAGAGAAGTGTAAACCAAATAAAGCCCTTGCTTCCTAACTTGCTTTTTTGTCATGGTATTTCATCACAGCCATTGAAACTCTACTTACGATAGGGTATTAAGACACAAAAGAAAAAGGAAATAGAAGAAAAGAAGAAAAAAATCAAAGCGGGCTAAAAGGTGGAGCTTTTTAAAATTGAAGCATATTAAAGCAACCTCAGCTCTTAACATTAAAAAAAAAAAGTTTTTGTGATCCTCGTTCCACTTAAAACACTCATTCTGAAAACAGGAGACATCCATTAAAAGCATTACCTTAGTGTTTTTCAGTTTTTCTCTTACTTTGCCTCTCAGTGTCTCTGTTATGTTCTGATTTTCTTCTGCATTTAAAGCAAGACGTCAGCGTTACACAGAGTTCACATAATTTTACTATAATTAATCAGCAGTGTCAGTGAAAGAACCCACTGTGTATCTTAGCTACAACTATGCCTAGCTATCATGATGAGCGGAGAGGAAAGACCACAGTCTCAGGAGCACCCAGAACCCTGCACCTCTTCCCCCTTCTCATGGGGAACAGTTTTATCTATGGTAAACTGTGTCTCTCTTGCAACTGTTTCTCTATCCTTTGTCGCCTTCCCTTGCTGCTGCATCAGGTATCAGCCAGAGTCTTTCTTGTAGCCAAGCAAAGCATAAAACAGCTCAGACAAACAACCTCTGATGCTGTTTTCTTGTTAGAAAGAAATTCCTTGAGAACATTTGTATTCCTTCTAGGATACCTTGGGACACGGACTAATATCAAAGCCACGTTGTGTTGTTGTTGCTGCTGCTGTTGTTGTTAAGATGGAAGAATGGAGTTGGGGAGGCAGTGTGTACACTCTAAGCTGTTGGTTACTTTCTGCTACTCATAGGATGGATGGAGAAAGACAGCAGTTGTACAGTTCTGAATACAATTTTTAAGAAGGAAGATGGATTGGTTGTGTTCTCTTGAGTTGGCCTTTTCCTCCTGCTCCTGTTGAGTACTTGTAAGTTGCTCTGGTTGGAATAAGGAGTAAGACCAGAGCTAAGTCACAAGAGGTCTTCTGAAGCAAGTTCTGCATCTACACATACCTAAGGGTCTAAGCTAGTCTCAGGCACCAGCGAATCCTCCGTGTGTACAGTTAATGATGGAGAAAGTGGAACATCGGGAGTTCAATTTCTTGGAGAAAATGAACATCATGAGTTTGATTTCTATGTATTTTCCTTGGGCCCATCTTATATCCTATAGGAAACCTAGTTTATGTTTACGCTCTAGAATACTGAATGCTGGGATGGAAGTAATCATTGCAATCTTAAAAACTAAACCCAAGGATATCAGAGCTGTGGCAGGCTACAGAACCTTTTGACAGACGCTTGTCCATTATTTCTTCTGTGCTGCTGTTTGCTGCTTCTGACATCTGTGGGGGGAAAGCAGGGAAGGTTAGGTGACATCTGGCAGTTACAGAACGGCTTGTCTTATGTCAATCAGTCTGAACATCATCTCCTATAAAATATCCACTCATATTCTTTTGTCTGTCTACTCAAACTTGAATTATTTACTAACTTATATGAATTCTTTATATATCATTAGTGTTAAAATTAAGTCATTGCCACCTGAAATCTCAAAAAAAAAAATCTTTAAATGACAAAATCTGACTGAGACTTAGTTCTTTGTGTGTGTGTGTACTGTGTGCCTCCTGTATCTTCTAGAAAAGTCTGGTAAAATTAAACATGTGTAAAAGTACTTTAAAAATCCAACACCCCACAGATGTTACTGCTTAAGGGATTTTTCTGCAGTACCTGACAATGCAGACATCCTCCTTCCTAAAAAGTATCTACACGTTGCCTTCAATTCTTAACTGTCCCCTCCCCTATGTCTTCAATGGCCACCCTGTTCCCCTGCACAAAAAGGCAAGTATACTCAAGGCTTTGGTAAGTGTGTGCATGCATGACCTCCCAAATATGAGTGTCTAGCTCAGACTTTCCTCTCAAACTTCAAAAGAACATTCCATTCTTATTATTTTCCATTTTGAGACATTATTATTTTCCAGTATGTGAAGGTGAATATTTTCAGTCTTTCAAAGCTCAGCCTTATAAAGTAACTGTTCTCACTCTCTAGTGGTTTGGAGTCTGAGTTTGTTTTAAACTTTAAATTTAAGATATATAATAGCAAAGACTCTTGAAAAAAATTGTACCTGCTCACCAAAATACCCTGAAGCTGGAATGGAAAAAGTAAAAAGATACATATTAGCTTCATGGTTGCATTAAAAATGTGGATTCAGGGGCTGGTGAGATAGCTCAGTGGGTGAAGGTGCTTGTCACCAATGCTGGCTACCTCTGAGTTCTATCTCTGGGACCCACATGGTAGAGCAAAAGACCCAACTCTTACAAGTTGTCCTCCAGCCTCCATAGGCATGCTATGGCATGCATATGTATGTGTAAATACACACACATACAAACACATACATACATCATACATACATGCATACAAACATACATATATGTAATAAAATTTTTTAAAGAATGGACTTTTGTTGAAAATCAAAGCAGGATACTGACACTATCCTGATTTTTAGAAGATTAATATAAAAAGAATCTAGTCAACAGACTTTACTGAAGAATTTCAAAGTCTGCCACTGACTCTTGTATCACAGTTAAAACTCCAGAATAAGTCACTATGAGTGGATATGGCCCCATCTCACTAATCACAAACCTCCTCAAGACAACTGAAGACACCAGTGTAGTGACCCCTGAGGTGATGGAAGATTATGGACCTTGGCAAGAGACTGGTGGGGAGATAAAATGTCCAACAATTTTATCAAACATTGCTCAACTGGGAGGGAATTCTGACCTAACTTGTTTGAATTAAGGAGACTGGCAGCCCTCCTCCCTCTCACAGAGTTAGCATTAACAGACAGCCTTGGGGAGGACAGAGCAATGTACGTCCCAACGCGAAGGAAGTACTATTGAGAACAGCCTACTTCACTTCATTGCTTGTTGCTATCTTCTGTTGTTCGGTTGTTCTTAGCTCATTAGCTCATCAAGCTTAAAGCCTTGGCCAATACAAAAGGATCAAAATAATTCCTTGTATCCCATCATAGAAGAAACTTGCAATTGACAGCAGCTGAAACCCTGGAAATTGCTAACACCGGGAGATGGAACTGTACTCTCTCAAAGAAACAGTGCGTCCTTGAAGAACTGAGGGAGGAAATGTAAATGTTCCTAGAGTCCAGTTAAAATGAAAGCAGTTTATCCAACCCCTGGGATATGGCTAAGGAAGAGCTACCAGTATAAAGGCTCACAGGTTCACAGACATAAAAGTCTTTAAATCAGAGAATTCCCAAATAAATAACATGTTTATTTACTTCAAAGTCTTAGGAAAACAAGAACCAGCCAGATGTAAAGATTATTAGCAGAGGCAGATCAGGACAACAAAAATTAATAAGATGAAGACTAAAAGAACAACACATAGAATCAATCACATAAGGAGTTGATTCTTTGGGGAGAAAAATAAATAAGACTGCTAAGCCCTTTCAGTGTTTAATCTTGGTTTTCAACTTGAACGAGTCCAAGATGAACTAAGAAACAGACATACCCATTGGGTGGGTCATGGAGGGTGTCTTCCAGAAAGATTAACTGAGGGCAAGGCCCCTTCTCAAATGGGAGTGGCATGCATCTTCCAGCAGTAGCCTGAACCTAATATAAGGCTAGCCAAAGTCACAGCTTTTGCTTCTCTTCTTGAGGTGAGTGTCTCTGCCCTGCTGCTGTCACAGCTGCCACTACCCTTGACTGATGTCAGAACCAAGTTCCCTCAGTCTCCCAGTGTGGACTTAGGACCCAACTATAATCCCATGCCACCAGAGCTGCCCAGTTTTTGAAAGAGCTGTGAAAAATACATTGAAAAAAATAAAAGACAACATCTTCAACAAATGATGCTGTGAAAAACTGTGTGTTTATATACAGAACAATCCACATCTTTTCCCTCATTCAAAAATCAACTTCAAATAGACCAAAGACCTTACTTTTAAACTGCTAGACAAACTGTTGGGTTTTTCTAGAAAACGTGGACAAACATTTCAAGATAAGAAGCATAGGCAAAGACTTTCTGAAAAGGGCTTCAACAGAAGAGAAAATGATCACAAGAATTGACTAATGGGATTTTGAGGCATCGAAAGGCTGCAAAGCAAACAACTGGTCAAGGAAAGACAGCCTAGAGTCCGAAAAGAACTGCAAAGTTGCACACTGGTCCCCCAGTCAGCCAGCCAATAGAGGCTTAGTGCTCTCAACAGCTTTCAAAACAAGAAATGTGACTTGCCAACCAATATCTGGGAAAGCACCTGAAACTTCCAGCCACTAGAAAATGTAAGTTAAAAGTGGTGTGAGATTCTATCTCATTCTGGTCAGAATGGTCATCATGAGAGAACGAACAAGAACAAAATCAGGCTTTGGGTATGTGGAGAACGAAGAACCCTCATGCACTGGTAGGGAGTGAAAACTGGGGCAGTCACTAGGGAGAGCAGTGTGCAAACTCTTCAAGAAAACCTGAAGATACAATGATAATATGATCCAGTTGTACTATTCCTGGAATAGACCCAACTCAAGTCAACATATCGAAGGCATTTGCAGCCAGGCACGGGTAGTGCACACCTCTAATCCCACACTCAGGAGGCAGAAGCAGGGACAGGTGGATCTCTGTGTATTCAAGGCCAGTCTGTTGGTCTACATACTGAGTTCCAGAATAGCCAGGGTGATGAAGAAAAACTCTGTCTCAAAAAAGACCAAACAGAAGCCAAAGGCAGCTGTGCTACCCATGTGAAGAAATGGCCTCCAGCAGATGGACTCATAAGATGAATTCCCATTGCCTGGGAGGAAGCAGGGGATGCTTCTGATGACCTCGGTAAGCCTGTTACTCTTCAATGCTACCATATCTGAGTTGTGTACAAACTGCGTAAAAAATCAGAATGCATAACAGAGAGCATAAAAGGAATGGAAAGCAAATGAACAGTTTTCAGGAAATCATACATCTTGGTAAAATACTATAAAAACTTGTATTTTTTTAAAGCTCCTGAAAACTTCATTAATACTTTACCTTTTTAAAAATCTCTTCTCTTTTCTTTGAAATTTTTTTCATGATGACTCTTTTATTTTCACCTTCTAAATAAAGAAGAATGAGAAACCATGTTATTAAAACAAGACTGTCACGACAGGGTTAAAAAGCATAGTAGGGGCTGGAGAGATGGCTCAGCAGTCAAGAACACGGGCTGCTCTTCCAGAGGACCCAGGTTTGATTTCCCAGCGCCCCATGGCAGCTCACAACCTTCTTTAACTCCAGTCCCCAGGCATGCCCCCTTCTGGCCTCTCTGGGCAGTACATGCACATGGTCCACAAGGCATACTTGTAGGCCAAACAGACATATACATTGAAAAAAAAAAAGAATAGAATTCAAAAAGATACAAAAAGCAAGATGAAAAATATTGTCATTTGTCTCTACCTAAGATGTCTCACTATACTGATATAAAAATACAAAAAGGAATAATTATTACCTTCAATATTTCATACTAATATGTTCTCAGCTTTTAGTGATTAATAGAAATTTTGGTAATTGTCTGATGTAGCAATTTCCTCTGAGATAAGCCCTTCTATCTTGGACAGAAGCTCCTTAGAGCACAGGATGTTTTAAAGGAAAGTGGAAGCGTGGAAGCTCATTAAGACTCTGGAAGTAAGCAACTGGAAAGCTCCAGGAAGTTCTGGAAACTGACTAGAAGCACTAGGCCCCTCCTTTCCATGCTTATATAAGTGTAAGGACTGCAGACAGGCACTCTCCAACTTGTTTAGCAAGTTGTACAGTATACTACAGAGATGCTACCCATTCTGGGGTGGGCTTTTGGTGATGCAGTATGGAGGCAGACATATATGTGACACTCAGGGAAGAGGGCTGGACAGGATGTAAAAACACTGAATAGATTTGGAATACAAAAGAGTCCAAGTTAGCTAGATTTTTTTTTTTCTTAATTAGTAGATGGGACATTTCAATGATTGGCTTAAGAACACTTAAGATTCTCACTGCTGATGTGCCGAAATAAAACACAACAGGAATAAGATGCCAAAAAGCCAGTTTCTAATTTATCAATACTTCTTGATCTTCAACACCTTCTAAAATGAACCCAAGCCCAACATGATGCTTCGCACCCATAATTCTAACATCAAGGAGGCTGAAGCAGGAAGATCCTAAACTGAGGATCTTCATGAGGAGACCCTGTCTCAAAAGACCAAAAACATACAATAAAATGAACTTCAAACAAATACTTGGTTTCTGGTGCCTCTGCACATTTTGTTCATAAACCACAGAAAACGTCCTCTACATAATAAAACTTCAATGATTTATTAAATAAAACAGAACAGGCAAAATGTTGAACTCTTTTTTTTCTGGAGATCTAAAGCTGTTCTTAGACTATTTATAGTCCACAAAAGATATAGGATAAATAAATGGATGGTTATCAACAAGACACTGGATAAAATTTCTGTATCAGATGCCCCACAAGTCCAAGGTCAAAACACAAAACTTAAAGCCAGAGTTCTTGATCTACAGCCACAGATGGCAAATTCATTAGTAAAAGGTTTTGCTCTTTGCCTGCCATTTAGAAACCCCTGTATGCTGGGAAGGGAGAGATGGCTCAAAGGCTAACAGTGATTCCAGAAATATGTTTCTCCCTGGGCGTTTGTTTGTTCGTTTGTATTTTCATGACAGAGTTTCTCAGTGTAGCCTTAGCCATTCTGGAACTCACTCTGTACTGAACTCACTCAGGTTGTCCTGGAACCCAGAGAGATACACCTGCCTCTGCCTCCAGAGTTCTGGGGACTAACGGTGTGGGCCACCACTGCCCTGTTCCTCTGTGGGTTCCTACTGGATCTCTTTTAAAATGCACTAATGTCCCCTCTTTCCTGCTTAGAACAGACTTCAGTCCAATGTGGTTGCTGGTTTCATCTTTAACTGAGTGGATCTACTGTCATACAGCTTGACACTTCTAGTTGTTTCTTTTTTTAACTTTAATTAAAATTTTTAATTATTCACTTTACATCCTGATCACTGTCTCCCTCCCCCAATCCTTCCCCTAATCCCCCTCCCCTTCTCCTCTGAGCAGGTGGGGGCCCCCGGGTATCCCCCCAACCTTGGCACATCAAGTTTCTGTGAGGCTTCCTCTCCCACTGAGGCTAGACAAATCAGCCCAGCTAGAAGAACACATCCCGTGAACAGGCAATGGAAATCTGCAACTGACCAGGTGAGGAGGTGGGGGCCATCTCCAGGTTGAGACAGAGACCTGGGATAAGGGAGGCACCCATAAATCAATGAGGGTGACCTTAGCTGTGACTCACAACTTTGGGGATATGGAACTTGACGAGACCACCTCCTGTAGCCAGGCAGGAACCCCAGTGGAGCCATAGAGACACCAATCCACCCACAAAACTTTCAACCCAAAATTTATCCCATCTATAAGAAATGCTAGCAAGGCACATGGAACAGAGACTAAGGGAATGGCCAATCAAGAACTGGCCCAACTTGAGACCTATCCAATGGGCAAGCACCAATCCCTGACACTATTAATGATATTCTGTTATGCTAGCAAATAGTTGTGTTTCTTACATCATGTTCTTCAGAATTTCTTTTATTTGAGTTAGAACGCTGTGCCAAAAACGATTTTAATAAAAATTAAAACAGTGGGCAGCATTTCGTCCAAATAAAAACCCACTAAACACATAGCATCAGCTACCCTTTAGGAGTAGGTTACAGAAAAAGCAGAATTTAACAAAAGCATCTCACCAGCCAGATTCTATAAAGAGCATCATGACCCTCAGATATTTTACTACCTGACATGTTCAAAGAATTTTCATCTTTTATTTAACTGTGTTTTTTTTTCCCCTAAGTCAAGTAGTGGGAATCTTGGCCCAGGCTCAGCCTGGTAATGCATGTCTAAAATCCTAGTATAGGAGAAGCTGAGACAGGGATCCGAGGAATACGTGCGTGGCCTGAAAACAAACCTTCTGAACTGTAAACTGGTATCTCTGGGAAACATCAAAACCAAATTCCTCGTGCTCTCAAGACCAAGTGGTAAGTCCTGTAAAAATCCGTCCATTTGTCCCATCAAACCCCTGACCGCGACGCTGTGAAATGTACACGTTTTCAAGCCCTATTCCTAACAGGATGGCTGGCAGGCAACGCGGTTCTGCGTCCTCCTGAAGCTTCACCTGGTTGCCTTCTTATCCCAGTCCCAGGATTCTGCACAGAGGACAGCTCCATCCCTAGTGTACTCTAGTACTGTCATGGGGACCTTGAGGGACAGGACATTCACCTGATGGATACTGCTTTTAGACGTGCCTGGGAAGTGAAGACAGATCCTGAGCATCTACTAACGCCTACCCGAAGGCCAGGAGCATGCGCAATGCAAGCGTTCTGCCCTCTGCCCCTCGGCTCTCCAGCCATCAGGTTTTGATCCAGCCTCGTGCGCCTGAGCTGAACTCCCCCACCCCCACCCCCACCCTCGTCCCGGTATCTGACCCCATGCCACAGCCCTCAATGCAAGCGATTTATTTATTTATTTATTTATTTATTTATTTATTTATTTATTTATTTATTTTCAGAGCTTGCAATTCATGTCACAAATTTAATATCTTTTTAGTCTTGGACAGGGTGCTGGAGAGATAGCGAGTTAAGAGCACGTACTGCTCTTGGAAAAGCAGTTCCCAGCATCCAGTTATGTGGCCCACAACCACCTGTAACTCCCGCTCCAAGGTGTCTAATACCCTCTTCTGGCCTGGGTAGCACCTGCACTCACACATACACATATCCTCCCACCCCCCAATACAAACAAAATTACAAATAAAATAAATCTAAGAAAAATAAGTTTTGGGCTGGGGAGATGGCTCAGCACATAGAACACTTAGTATGATGTCAGTGAAGTTAGTATTCCCGGAACCCATGTAAGGCCAGGCAAGTGTGGAGACAGCAGCAGGAATCCCCCAAGGCAAGCTCTGGGTTCCAGAAGAGAGCAAGGTCTCAGTAAATAGTGTAGTGTGATGGAAGAAGACAACCAGTGTCAAACTGTGGCCTCCGCAAGTGCACCTACACCATGAATGTACCACTCACAGGCAATAAATGAATAAACAAATCAAACAGCAGTATGTCCCCACCTCGCACGCCTCTTTGTTCCTTGTTAAAATAATGACCTTAATAAAGCTTATGACGTTGGGAGTTTGCTAGTGGGGTGCAACACAGTGTCGCGTGTCCCTTCATTGCAATATGTTATTTTTATGAACCGCTTTCTGTGTCCACCCCACAGAACGGTTGGACTGGGATTCTGAAGACACTTAGGAGGTCTTTAAAACTTAACAGGACTTACATTTGAGAAAAGGGAGGCACGGAAATAAAGCAGCTGTAAAGGTAACTAACTGTCCAGGCTAGGTAGAGACCCTCAGGCACAAGGAAACAACTCAGAATTTCCACTTGTCTCGTTATCTGGAAAAAACAAAACAAACAAAAAGTGGAAAAAAAAAAACTACTCACTGTTAACTGTGTCTAAGCCTCAAAATGATTTGGACAAATTCTCATTTCAAATAAAATCCTTGTTGTCTAGGACTCATCTGGTATAGAAACTTAAGAGCAATGACAGTAGATTCTTGTCCTTTTGGTTGTGAGCGTAGCCTTTAAGGGCCAGGCAATATCAACAGTCCGACATCAGAGTCGTAAAGCAGATCGAGAATGTTTCCCTTACATACTGATGTCATGGATTAAATGGAAAATGTCTGCATGTTGCAAGTATCACAGAATATGATGAACTTTAAGAACACTTAACTTCCAGGATTATCAACAGTGCTATGCATTTTTTAAAAGTACAGATGGTGTGTGTGTGTGTGTGTGTGTGTATGTGTGTGTGTGTGTTATAATGTATTGTGTTACCATTACTATTATACCTAAGCACTAAATATATGGGTCCAAATACATAAGTCAAGGTAATGTAAGATTCCAGATCTCCTACCAGAGAGTTGATAGAACAGATGTTGATGAATCCTAAATATTTTCAAGGTTAAAGAGCATTTTCTATCGGAGGGGAGGAAGTAGGGTAAGTATCGAGGTTCAGTAGATATTTCAAACTAGTGGTGTGATCTCACATACAGGACTGTTTTTGATCCAGGCTATATTTTTTAACTGCTCAAGTTAAAGATCAGATTTTATAGAAAATTTTGAATTTCTTGACAAGGATTTATAAAAAATATTTGCACAGGCAGGCAGTCAATCATCCAAGGCAGCAATTGTTACCGGTAAGTGGTCTACAGTGTCTTCTTTGCACAGAGAAGGTCTTTCCAGTCCTCCGTAAGCAAAGCTGCCCTCCTTAGCTCTCCAATACTGAGTTCCAGCATCAATTTCCTTTTTAAAGTCTTCTCCATCTTGGTCACCTTTAACTCAGGGCGTCAAACTGCCTGAGCCTCTGAGTCTAAAGCAGCCGCTGTAAAGGTCAGGAACACTGGTATCACAGGTATACACCTCTCCTCTGCTCAACATTATCACTTACTGGTCTCCTGGTCACTCTATTCATTAAGGAATTTAGTACCAAACTGAGCCCCTTTCCCACCACCACTGCTGCCTTTTTTTTCCCTTAACCACAGGATCGTGGGGTTGGGAGGATTAAAATTGTTACTATATGTGCTTGTCCTGAACCCTGAGTTCTCCTGACTGCTGTAGCTAAAACTTTACTATTCTCTTCTCATCTCTGTTTCTTTGTTCTTTGCCTTTTTAAATTTTATTTAATTTTGTAACATTTTGCCTGCATGTACCTTTCTGTGCATCACATGTGTGTGTGGTACACTCAGGGGTCAGAAGAGAGTCTTGGATCCCTTAGAACGGGAGTCATGGATGGCCATGAGTGACCGTGTGTGTCCTGGAAACTGGATCTGGATCCCTGCAAGAACAAGTGCTCTTTAGAAATGTCTATGAGTGTGTTTATCTGCATAAATATAGGTGTAACATGCATGCACAGTATCCATAGAGGTTAGAAGAGGGTGTTGGATCCCACAATATTGTGAGCCACCCTGTGGGTGCCAGGAGTCGAACCTGGGTCCTGTCACAAGAGCAGCCAGTGCTCTTAACTGCTAGCCCCTCTTTCCCTTGTTTTAATCTCTGACTTCATCAAACTCACAGCCCTGGCCACTGTTTGCAACCATCGGCGTCCACTGGACTGAATTTTTTTCCTTATGTCCACACTACTTGGCTCTGTCACTGGGAGTGAAGCTCTTAGCCAATCCAAAGGCTCCTTTCTTTGCTTCTTGTTTCTCCCTCTTCTGCCTACCATCCTCCTTACTCTCCTTCAGTCCAGCCAGCTGCTTTTTCCTCTTACTGAAAAGGCAACTAAATTTAAAATATTTTTATGTGTGTGTATGTACACGTGTAAGGTGCCCTGGAGCTGGTTAGCGGAGTGAACTACCTGATGTGGGTGCTGGGAACTGACCCAGTCTTCTGTAAGAGCAGCAGGGGCCCTTAACTGCTGCTGGGCTATCTTTCCGGGCCATGAAAAAGTCACTAAATCATCTAAGTTAAACACACACACACACACACACAAACACACACCCCACAAGCAATTGTTACCAGGAACACACGGCATGGTCCCTGGTGCAGCTTGCCACCGTTTCCATTCCAGCTCATAGCTGGTGCTTTAATCCTATCATTTCTCAAGCCTACCCACAGCCAGCCTTGAGTGTTCAGCAGCTGGCTTTGTTTTGAGAAGCGATAGAGATTCAGAGATGGATGCTGACCACCAGGCCACTGTGACAAACAGCTATCTCTCCTGCTCTAAGAGAAGGTGTATGCTGGCCCCATCCACAGCTGCTGTCCTGGGCCCCATCCATCCTGTCTCTTCTGGGGCCTTGTATTGTTACTGAAATCTCAATTACCATTGACCCCTCCCCCATCTCACAGCACCAGGTCTGTCCTCCTCTTCCCAACAACAACAACAGAACGACTCTCAGATTTCTTTCTTTATATCCAAACTTGTTTTTTTTTTTTTAAAGTCATTTTTTTGCTTTCCTAACCTGTTACTGTCCCACCCACAGTGTCTGAACCCCATCATCCATCATGTCACCAAGGACTTCCTTCTTATTATATCTATGTATTTATTTGCTTATTTATTGTGTGGGTGTGCACATGCCATGGTGTACATGTGGAGGTCAGAGAACAACTTATGGGAATTGGTTCTCTCTTTCCACCATGTGGGTCCCAGGGACTGAACTAAGGTTGTAATGGTTAGTGGCAACCACCCTTAGCAGCTGAGCCATCTTGTGAGCCCAACCACCAAGTGCTTTCTGACACCAGTGCCAGTGTTTCTTGGGCCTCTGATCTGATCTTGGCTCGGAAGACCACCTCTAAGTCTTGTTCTACATTTTCTGTTTGCTTCTGCGTTTCCTCTAATAAATGTCTACTCTTCTCCCACCTCTTAAAGCAGTTTACATTTCTAGTGTCACTTTGGGCTTTTCTTTTTAATTCTTAAAAATAAACATTAAATTTATTTTTGTTTATAGTGTTTTTGCTTGCATATATGTCTGTCTGTTCACTAAGTGTTTGCCTGGTGCTTGCAGAGGCCCGGAAAGGGCATTGGATCCCCTGGAACTGGAGTTACGAACAGTTGTGAGCTTCCATATGAGTGCAAAAAATTAAACCAGGTCCTCTGGAAGAGCCATCAAGTGTTCTTAACCACTGAGCCTTAATTCTGACCCTCTCCAGCTGTGGCCCTCTCTTTCACTCTGTCTTATTTCGTTGAGGCAAGGTCTCTCCCTGAGCCTACTGTAGAAAACCAATCAACCCTTGGATTGCTATGGAAGAGGAATACACTTCTGAAGTGTCACTTGAGTTAGTCCGCTGTGAGAAAGCTGTCAGTTGGTAGATGGTGTTTATCCAAGAGCCAGGAAGAGCTCCTTTATGGGATGATAAAAAGGTCAGCGTCTCTGAAAGGGGCAGTGTGGTCTCCGGACAACCGTTTGACATCTTTTGAAATGTAGAAACTTGGGTCTCACTCTAGATATGCAGAATTTTCTTTTTTTTTTTTTTTTTAATTTTGAGACAGGCCCTATTTGTCCTGGGACTCACTACATAGAACAAGCTGCCTTCAAATTCACAGAGCATGACCTGCCTCTGCCTAGTGATTGCTAGGATCGAAGGGGTGCACCACCATGTTTGGCCTTATAATTAAGGGATTTTTATTTCAATGTGATCCTAGGTGGTTTGCATATACATTAAATGTTGGTAA
Organism: Mastomys natalensis; assembly: GCA_021653895.1. Classification (NCBI taxonomy): domain Eukaryota; kingdom Metazoa; phylum Chordata; class Mammalia; order Rodentia; family Muridae; genus Mastomys; species Mastomys natalensis. The sequence goes on along the minus strand of JAJTUV010000072.1, from coordinate 636,742 downwards.
GCATGACCTTCTCAGGTTCATTGGAAGCTTTGCAATTCCACCATAATATACACAGTCTACTGCATGGTGAGCTATGCAGATAGTAAATGCATATTCCAAGTAGGGAATGTTCCATGTGTCTAGAATAATCAAAGGATGTTTCACTGCTTAGTCAGCTGAGCAGTGGAGAAATGTAGTCATATCAAAAGAAAACTCCAGGAATGGACGTTTATAGATGGCCTGGCAGTTTGGAAGGCAGGTTGGCTACAATTACTTCTTTGGGTTCCACTAAAATATCTCTGAGCCCTGCTTTTCAAAAAACAAAAACAAGGAACATATTCTGGACAGAATGGTTTGAAATTTCTAATGAAACCTCAAAGAGCTGAGGTAGCCCAGGAAGTGGGCTTGGAGATTAGAAGACAAGTTTGCATAGGAAGAACATCTGGGCTGAGCCTTGAAGGTAAGGGGGTGCAAAGGTAGCAGAATCAGAACCAGTCTCCCTAGACTCAAGGAACACCAGGAGTTGAAACGGGATGTGAGCCTGGAGAAAGCTAAGAACTAGCTCTCTGAGCCTCTCATGTTGCCGAGGATTCCTGACCTTACTTACAGGAAGCCACCTGTAAGGTCAATCAGGTATAACGTGATTAAGCTTGTGGTTTTTATTTTTAAATTTAAACTTTTTTTGAGATAGTCATACATGAGTACTGTATTTATATAATTTCTACTGATTTTTTAAAGCAAGGTCTCTCTACATAGCTCTGGCTGTCCTAGAATTCACTATGTAGTCCAGAGTGGCCTCAAACTCAAAGAGATCCACTTGCTTCTACTTCCCCAGTGCTGGGATTAAAGGCGTACGCCATCAGGCACAGCCATTTCTACTTAAAAAGGTCTGTGGCTGGAGAGGTGGCTCAGTGTTTATTAGCACTGGCTGTTCTTCTAGAGGACTTTGGTTATATTTGTAGCACCCACATAGTGGCTAAAAACCACCTCCAACAATACATCAATTTCAGAGATCCCCTGTTTTGGCCCTTTTCTGACCTTGGGCACTGCATGTATGTGGTACACAGATATAATCTGCAGACGAAATACTGATACACATAAAACTTTTTTAAAAGCTTTAAAGATAATCTTTGTTTTTTTATTGACGTTAGAATTTACACTTTGGAAAATGTAAACATGAAGAATTATCTTTAAACTGAGGTGGAATCTTATGAAGCTCATATCAGTGCCTTGGCCCAGTTGTCACTTAAAGGTAGCAAAGCCATGGGATCATAGTAAAGTGCTCAGCTGGGACTTAAACAGCTTTTCTAGGGATAACATTTATGTCTGTGTATAATGAGAGAACAGTGGGAGTGTGGCAGTCTGCTTAGCCTACTTGTGTAATGCTCCCCAAGAAAAGGCAATGAGAGCTTACCTCTTACCTACCTTGTAAACTTCAGAATATGGCAATTTTCCAAACCTGCCAACATGCCAACATGCCAACACATAGCCAGTGTTGGATTCCTAAAATGTGGCTGGTCTTTACACAACAGATTTTGGAAGCTTAGGATTTTGAAAACACACACGAACAATTTTTACATTGATAGGTTATTGAAATTAGAATATTCTGAATTTAGTCTCTTTTTAAGCTCTGCTTGTTTCCCACTATGGAGTATACCAACTGTTTCCCATAGGGATCTTGGCTATCAAAACACTAAAATGAAACGTACTTTTGAGACTTCTGTTTATATCACATGTTACATTTCTTTTTTTAATTCGATATTTTATTTGTTTACATTTCAGATGTTATCCCCTTTCCCATTCCCCAACCCCATTAATCCCCTATCCCATCCCTCCTTCTCCTTTTTTGCTTTTATACCGTTTAAATCACATGCAAGTATTAAGGTCAGTTCTAGGTTGAGGAACTAGCAATACAATAGATGCAAATCGTCAAGGAACAAGCAAGAAAATAAGCACAAATAGTCAAAGAACAAGCAAGGCAATAAACAAAGTCTTTTTCATCCCTGAAGCCTACTTCTTTGTTCTAGCCTAATGTCAATTCCTGCCTGAAGTCTATTTCCTTGTCCTTGGCCTATGTCAGATTCCTTCCAAGCAGCCCATTTTCTTGTCCTTAGCCAATGTTAGATTCCTGCCAGGAATCCCCAAAAGCTTTCCACACCTCTCCCTTTTTTGTTGCATAAACCAGACTGAGCCTGCCTTAGGTTGTTCTGACAAGAATGCCTTCCTTACCCATTGTGGAATATGCATTATCAAAAGCAATGCACTTCTGTCTTAGGTTGGTAAGGCTCTGTGCAAAATCTTACCCATCCTTGGCTTGTCAGCCTGTTAAATTAATAGCTCTGTCTAGGGGTCCATTTTCAGTTTTAAGTCATGTACTTTGGCTGCCAACCTGTTGACGTAGTTAGAGTCAAACTTTAACACAATGGGCAGGAATAAAAGTATTCCCAAGACAAAAGAGGCTAGCCTGAACAAGCTATATATGCCATTCCTGAGGTTTGACCAAAATGGAAATTCTGACCTCAAGCCATGGATAATTTTATCAGCATTATCTGAAGCATCAAAGCTCAATAGAGCAGCATTCTTTAAATTCATAATCTCACTATACAAAGTTAAAACATCCAGAGAGGTGTTAGAATTATGCCAAATACCCTACAGGTGTCTTTAAACTTCATTCTAATCATAATGACTATCATTGTAAATTTTAGAAGTAATACCTCTCCAGTGGTATTTGCCATGACACTTGAGATGGCTCTTAAGTCTTAAACCCTGAACCTCCTTCCGATAATTTGAATAGGATAAACAGCATCAATGCATTGTTCCAAACACTTATATAAATCCTCTTGTATACTCAACACATTAGTAACATTTTTTTGCTAGATGATTAACAAAAGTAGCAGTCTTAACTTCTTGTGTCAAAGCAATTGCAGAAGCAGTGGTGCTAGCAATTAATGTAATTAAAGCTGTTATACCAGCAATAATCAAGTCCACTACCTTCTTGCTTCTGCTTAAAGCCTAACTCACTTCTTCCAGCACTTTCAAGCTTTTTTCAGAGAATCAAGGTTTTCCAGTACTCAGAATAGTAAGACAAAAGCTGGTTGATAGACCCCTGTAACAGACATGGGAGGTTTTAACACTAACACAATTAGAAAGCATACAGTCAATGCAACTTACAATAAATACTGCAGAAGAGACTAAACCAATTTTAGGTTGACAATCATAAGAGCCTTAACACATGCGCTAACCCTTGTTTGAAATCCAGATCCTGTCCTAAGTTTATCTCTTGCTATCATAACATCATAGAGAACTGCAGCTAACTTCCAAATATGCCTCTGAAAATGACCAGATCCCGCCTTCCAAACGAAGACTGTTATTTCCAATACTGGATTGATTTCTAGACAAGTACATGATTGAGACCGAATAACTGGTCACCTTTAAGAAAAATACAAGAGTCATTGTAATTTCTCTTTTCAATTCTCTGTCCCACAAGGTCTAAAAACTTGAGGCAAGGCAGCTTGTCCCATCTGCGATATAGGCAGGCAAAGGTGGATCAGGAACATATGTTCAATACAGCTGGACAGTCCCTCCTCCAGTCTCTGCTCCACACTTTATCTCTGTACTTGCTCCTGTGAGTATTTGTTACTCCTTCTAAGAAGGACCAAAGCACGCACATTTTGGTCTTCCTTCTTCTTGAGCTTCATGTGGTTTGTAAGTTGTATCTTAGGTATTGTGAGCTTTGGGGTTAATATCCACTTATCAGTGAGTGCATAACATGTGTGTTCTTTTGTGATTGTGTTACCTCACTCAGGATAATATTTTCCAGTTTCATCCATCTGCCTAAGAATTTCATGAATTAATTGTTTTTAATAGTTGAGTAGTACTCCATTGTGTAAATATACCACATTTTCTGTATCCATTCCTCTGTTGAAGGATATCTGGATTCTTTCCAACTTCTGGCTATTATACATAAGGCTGTTATGAACATAGTGGAGCAAATGTCCTTGTTATATGTTGGAGAATCTTCTGGGTATATGCCCAGGAGTGGTATAACTGGGTCCTCAGGTAATACTATGTTCAATTTTCTGAGGAACCGCCAACTGATTTCCAGAGTGGTTGTACCAGCTTGCAATCCCACCAACAATGGAGGAGTGTTCCTCTTTCTCCACATCCTGGCCAGCATCTGCTGTCACCTGTGTTTTTGATCTTAGCCATTCTGACTAGTGTGAGATGGAATCTCAGGGTTGTTTTAATTTGCATTTCCCTGATGACTAAGGATGTTGAACATTTCTTTAGGTGCTTTTCGACCAATTGAGTTTCCTCGATTGAGAATTCTTTGTTTAGCTCTGTATCCCATTTTTAATCAGGTTAGTTGATTGTCTAGAGTTTAATTTCTTCAGTTCTTTGTATACATTGGATATTAGCCCTCTATCAGATGTAGGATTGGTAAAGATCTTTTCCCAATCTTTTGGTTGTCACTTTGTCCTAATGACAGTGTCCTTTGACTTACAGAAGCTTTACAGTTTTGTGAGGTCCCATTTGTCAATTCTTGATCTTAGAGCATAAGCCATTGGTGTTCTGTTCAGGAATTTTTCCTCTGTGCCCATGTGTTCCAGGCATTTCCCCAGTTTCTCTTCTATCAGTTTCAGTGTATCTGGTTTTATGTGGAGGTTCTTGATCCACTTGGACTTGAACTCTGTACAAGGAGATAAGAATGAATCGATTTGCATTCTTCTACATTCTGACTTCCAGTTGAACCAGCACCATTTGTTGAAAATGCTGTCTTTTTTCCACTGGATGGCTTTAGCTCCTTTGTGAAAGATTAAGTGACCATAGGTATGTGGGTTCGATTCTGGGTCTTCAATTCTATTACATTGATCTTCCTGCCTGTCTCTGTACCAGTACCATGCAGTTTTTATCACTATTGCTCTGTAGTACAGCTTGAGGTCAGGGATGGTGATTCCCCCAGTTCTTTTATTGTTGAGGATAGTTTTCACTATCCTGGGTTTGTTGTTGTTGTTTTTTATTCCAAATGAATTTGAGAATTGCTCTTTCTATCTCTGTGAAGAATTGAGTTAGAATTTTGATGAGGATTGCATTTTCTTTGACAGTTGCATCAATATTTTCTATGGTATCTTCTGCACCTGAGATTCTCTCTCCTATCTCTTGTATTCTGTTGGTGATGCTTGCATCTATGATTTTTTATCTCTTTCCTAGGTTTTCTATCTCCAGGGTAGTCTCCCTTTGTGGTTTCTTTATTGTTTCTACTTCCATTTTTATGTCCTGGATGGTTTTGTTCAATTCCTTCATCTGTTTGTGTTTTCTTGTAATTCTTTAAGGGATGTTTGTGTTTCCTCTTTAAGGGATTCTACCTGTTTACCTGTGTTCTCAATTTTTCTAAGAGTTGTCATTTATGTCCTTCTTAAAGTTCTCTATCATGAGAAGTGATTTTAAGTCTGAATCTTCCTTTTCCAGTGTGGTGGGGTATTCAGGACTTGCTATGGTGGGAGAACTAGGTTCTGATGATGCCAAGTACCCATGGTTGCTGATGCTTATGTTCTTGTGCTTGCCTTTCGACATCTGGTTATCTTTAGTGCTACCTACACTCACTGTCTCTAACTGGTGCCCATCTTTCCTGTTATCTTGGTTGTGTCAGAACTCAGAGTCCAGCTGTCTCTGTGATCCTGAGATGCTGGGTGTAAGAGCTCCTGGGAGTCAGGCTACCTCTGGGATCCAGAAATCCTGGTATGATCAATCTCCTGAGATACGGAGATCCTATGATCCTATGTTCCTGAGCGTGCTAGAGCTCCTGGGAATCCAGCCCCCTCTGGGTTTTGTGGGATTGGGTGCAGAGTTGACTCTCAAGATATGTTCAGTGCTCAGGCACAGACGGGAAAGACATGTTACATTTCTTACTCGTTTATTTAGATGAATTGAAACTTTTCTCTCTCATACACATCCATGTACATACACAACGCCTAGTTCCATAGTTTCATTTTTATATGCAAATGAAACCACTTCTGCTGATTGGTTGCCTAATCAGGTTGGTAGGAAAAGAAATCACCAACTTTTGAAGGAACAAGGTTAGCAGAACCAGATTCTGAGTCCTGAATGAAAGTCTACAGATGAATAAATAATTAACTATAATCAATGGACAACTCAACATTGAAATATTGGTAGTGACTCATTTTATTTGGCCTGCTCCACCCAGAGGACCCAAAGATGACCCCTGGATTATGGAATCGAGATTAGGTGGTACCTAATTGTCTCCATTGAGTTGGATGCTTTGTTTGTTTGGGTTAAAAACTTGGGGAACAAGATAAAAATATAATTAAAAAATATTTTTGTTCTCCAAAGGAAACTTGTAATTTTGAATTCCAACATATTGGCAGCAGAGGTGGTGGAAGGGTGTTTAAAAAAGAAAAAAAAAAAAATGGCCAAGTGTGGTGGTGTACATTGAGGCAGAGGCAGGTGGGATCTCTGTGAGTTTGAGGCCAGCCTGGTCTATATAGTGAGTTCCAGGACAGCCAGAGCTTCCCAGTGAAACTCTGTCTTGGAAAGAACAATAACAAAAACAAAATTCAAAACAAAAGAGAAAGAAAAGGAAAAAAATCCTCAAGGCAGATGTGAGTTTGAACACAGCTCTACCATGGACCCTGGGAGTGATAAGAACCCCCGTCTTCAGACTGCTGTGAGAATAGAAGATACAGTGTGCTTAAGCACAGTGCATGACCACAGATGCTCAGTCAATGGCAGCTACAACAATTTAGCCAGCATGTTCAGATGTGAATACAAAAGAGATGTATAAAAAGGAAAAATGGCTTGACTACCCAAGAGATTGAGGACACTTGGTTTTAGCTTGCAGGAGACTTTCCTTTCTAAGTAGTCAGTCCCCAGAGCAGAGACAGATAGACAGCTTAAGTTAGGTCGAGAATACAATAGTGCTCAATTCTGCCAAGCAGTTACTTCTTGCATCAATACTTACAGGAAAGATACAAGATCTCTTTACATTTCCATAATAAAAGTCCCTAGCCACTTATTCATTACCCACAAAACACTCTATGACATAAAGAAAGAAGGCATGTGCTTGTATAACACATGAGGAGCAGTAGCAACACATGATGTATAAATAACATGGCCGGGCAGAAGCCTGCCTCCCCTCACCAAGCAAAGTCTTAGGACAATAAGATGTGGCATGGCTTTCAAACCCAGTGGGCTGTCTCTGTGTTGCAGAGTCTGTTTGGCCATCAGTGGAAAGGTTTGTGGTTTGAGAAAACCAATGTATGGTCTTGTCCCTGGCCAACTTCTTGGTTATAGAATGTTATATAATAGTGGTATAGAGGCTGGAGAGGTTAACTTAACCTCTTAACTCAGAGGTTAAGAGCAGAGGGCCCCAGGTTGATTCCCAGTACCCACACTGGACAGCTCACACCTGGTTGCTTAAAACTCCAGCTCTGAAGGATGGATGCCCTCTTCTGGCCACCATGTTCCCTGTACTCATTTGCACAGACCCACATATACGCACAAAACTGAAAGCAAAATCTTCAAAATTGTGATTGTTATATAACGTTATAAATGTACTAAATTCCATTCAGTGTGACTGGGTTGAATGTCAATGTGGGGAAATTTATGTTATGTGTATTTTAACATAAAATAAACACAAAACTCTAGAAGATGCATTAGAGGATATATTTCCCCAGTCCTGGGTGGTAACTGTAGCTTTCTTCCTAGTTGTATATAGCACTGCCACATGCTATCCCCTGAATGTCTATGTGTGCATCCACGTTTCAAAAATCTCTGGCCTTTGTGTTAGCATTTTGGCATCACACAGGAACATACAATGTGTTTCCATTCTTATTTTCAGTAGATGGTGAGTCACATTAGCTGCATGAGCATATAAGCTCCTTTGCAAAGACTCTTTGGCTTTAGCACATATTTATCTATTTTAGAAAAATTCTCCTATCCAAAGGGCAGGCTTGGAATGGGTTTGTGTCTCCTCTCTCCAAAGGCACTGCATGGCTTTATTAGGAGATATGGGGAGGGAGTGTCCCAAAGCTATGGCTGAGACAGTTTCTGAGTCTCGTCTTTCAGCCAGCTCAGCTTGGGCAGTGTGGTACTCAGGACTCTTAGTTCTTTGAGACAAAGTTGAGATTGTTCTTTTATGAAGCACAGATCATGAAAGTTGTGATCCCAAGCATATAGGACAAAGGAGAAAGAGGATAACTGGAAAAGACAAGAGAGTATCACCAGGAAGTCCGGAGGAAGAAGGTGTTGAGTGTCCTCAAGGAAAGGCCTCAGGAAGCCTCAGAAGCTTCATGCTGGTCTAGACTGTCCCGGGTAAGCAGGGAAGGGTGACTCAAGCCTCCCCTGCAGGGAGGAACCTGCTCCCTGTGCAGGCTGTTTTCTCTCTCCAGCCAGCAAATTTTGGCTGTTCCTGCTATACTGCCTCTTTCCAGAAATATGAAGGTTTGCTACAGATGAACAGGCCTGTGATGGCCACAGCGACTAAGACCAGGGAGAAGAGAACCATGAGGCTGATGTAGGTGGAGTGAGGGAGAGCGGGGATAACGGCTGTTCAGCTGGGATCATGTTGGTCAAGTTCAGCATGTAGCCCAAAGTCCACCCTGCGTTGCTGTCTTTGATCTGTAAACAGAAGGGGAAAAAAATCTTGTTCATGGTCCAAACTGATAATTTGCAGTATTCGTGTAACCCCACCCTCATAACACTGAATAACCAATAAGAATAGAACACCTTGTATAGGTCACACAATAGATTAACTTTATATGCTACATTGGGAATGATGTGTGTGGGGAGGGGTGGACTATCAAAGCAAATGATTAAAAGAGAGGTTGGAGTGTCACCATTATAGTCCAGAGTGTTAGAAAGTTTGGTAATTGGCTGTCCAGTTCACCCAGATGGGAGCACTTAATTCAAACAGAGCACACAAGGTTGGGATTCTTTCTATTTCATGAGTTGAGGAGCTAAGGGAGAGGGGACAGGAAGTAGGTAAAAAGATGAAAGAATGATGATTGGCTCTAGTCTTTTACATTCTTCCTAGGCCAGAGAAGTCAATAGGACCAGGGCTTCATGAGGGAAAGCCTGAGGAAATAATTCTAGCAAGTCACCTTTATAAAATTAGAAGGTTATGTACCTCTCTGAGAAAGGATTCTTATTAAATTAAAAAAAAAAAACAACCTCTGACCCTCTCACCTTTAGAAAAACCATTTCCAGTCACTCAGAACTTACAGGAATATGGGTGGCATTTGAATAACAATTTTGGGAAGGTTTTATTACAAAAGCTGTTCGTGATGATGTAGAGAAGTTAGCAGACACAGACAAGCCTAAAGAAACTGCACACAGTGCCACTCAGGATGTCTAGGGTCCTTTCTTTGTGACACTTCCTTCTAGTCTTCTGTGAACTAGAACATATAAATATGACATTGTATCTGGATAATTCACTTAGGAGCACTTACGAGCATTGGCCCCTTAATACATTTCTGGATCATTACTAAAATATTTTTACCATCTTTTAAAACATATACCAGTGTAGACTGCCTTTTAGCCTTTTTAACTAATTACTTGGTATCTAAGGAACGAAATGCTGAGACTAAATGATGTGTACTTTCTTATGGCTTTCAGCACATATTGTGCCAACTTATAATACTTTCCTTTCTTCCAAAACCTGACCCATACTGATAATAATATGCAAAAAGGACTATTTTTTTCCTCTTTGTGTGAGATGGAAACCATTAAGTTTCCAGATTTAGGGGAGTCATTACCTGGACTTAGAGACAACAGATCATGAAGTAGCATTTATTCCAAGAATATAAATCAACACTACCCTGCATATCAATCAAATCTAAAAGAGACCTTTCTAACAAAAGGAATAGACTGCCAGAGGGGAAGGAAGTCTGGGATGTTAAAATAAGGGAAAGTTTCCTTTAAATGAGCAAGATCTGCAAGGAAGACAGTAGTACCATGAGAGTGTGCACAGAGCTACAGTCCTGATTCTATGCTTTGGTTTGTCTGAGATCGCTGTATTTTAAAAGCTGGTGAACATATTTTAGGCATTAGCAGGCCCGGGCTAGCAATACAAAGAACACCATTTTGTTTCCTAGCAAGCAGGGGTCATACAGATGCTTGCTTCTTTACTCCTGGATGCCTGCAGGTGGCACTGTGGCAGAGCACAGCAGGGAGGTTATTTCCTATGTCTCACTCTAGTCCAGGTTGCCAAGCAACAGGCCCAGCAGCAAGGCTGATAAAAGACCAAGTTCTTCATTTCACAAAGGATCACAAAGGAGGCCTTTGCAGGGATTCTGAAGCCAGGACAGTGGCTAATGAAGTACTATTAAATGAATGAACTGACTCTTTGAGAACCAGTTACAGTTCTATGTGCAGAACGGTGAAACTGTGAATCTCCATCATTAGAGACAGCCTATAACTGCCTGCTCTTCCCAGAAAAGCTTGTCATGAATGCCAGCCAGTGGCATGGTGGAACAGGCATCAAGCCTAATCAAAACTAATTGGGTGGACTCCCACTTTTTCTAAGTTCAAAACTGCTTTGTTACCAACTTCACACCCCCAACAGATTCCCAAGTTACCTTGCCCATAAAATGAATCTGGTCCCAGGAATTGCCTGTGAAGTTATAGCCTTGCAGAAGGAGGGAAAGGATGTAAGCACCTGAGAAGCAGTATTCACTCAGGTACTTCTCCTTTACTGTAGGATAAGATGCCTTTACCTAAAAGAAAAATGAAGGAAATGTCAAACCTCTACAGCGGGTCACTCTCTCTGGCTCCTTCTCACTACTAGACCCAGTGAAGAGACAAGACGTCCCCAGCTCACATGAGTCTGAGACTCAGACTCTACCACAGGCTATGGGGATGGTGTGTCACTCCTTCAGAGGCCGCAGGGTTTTAAGTTCAAGTCTCCTGAGGAAGCTTTTCTTCCTCAGGGCTCTCTGTGAGTGTGCTAGAAGGATGGAAGTTCCTTCAGTCTAAGAGTTTCAGAAACAGTCAGCTTCAGCATCTCACTCCATCCCTTACTCAACAATTATGTTAGCAGATTAAAAGCAGTGAGGGCCTCATCCAAGGGAAGTCCGTAGGGCTCTTCAAGCAGTCTCTCATATGCCCTCACAGAGTCATTAGTCAGAGCTTCTGTAGGCATCTTAGGGAGATAATGTCCAACAAAATCTTGCCACTTAGGTTAACTTGGAGGACAGCACCAGCATCCCTTGGGAAGGCTCCAATCTTCTCCCCAGGGTTACCAACTCAGAATCTGTATTCTTACTTGATGATTCTGTCTCTGTGTCTGTTTCTTCCCCTCCCTCTCTCTCTCTTTCACAGACACCATCAATGTTCATCAAGAAAGTCGACACCTCCCTCTCCTTTCCTCTTGTCTTCTCTGTCTGGTTTTGGTATTAGTGTAATGCTTAACCTACAGGATCAGTTTGGAGGTATCACATCTTGCTTGTTGTATGGAGCATTGCCTGGTTTTAGTATTAGGGTAATGCTTAATTTGCAGAGTCAGTTTGGAAGGATCACTTCCTGTTTCTTGTATGGAGCACGTCCTGCTGGTTCCTCCTTAAAGTTTAGTAGAAATTCATAACCCTTTCCTTGCAAATCACGTCAGTAATACATTTCCAAAGTCATGTACCATGATCATGTTTGGTTTCATTCTAAAGATGTGAGAATCGTTCACCATATGGAAATGAATAAATGTGACATTGCATATAATAAAATCAAGAACAAGAAAATACCATATAGTCATCTCAACAGATACATAAAAGCTCTTTGATAAAATCCAGCAGTCCGTTCCTTCTGATAAGAGCCCTGAAGGAATAGAAAGAACACATGAAGGCTGCCCACCACAAAGCAATAGCCACCATACAGGGAAAAGCAGAAAGCATTTCCTCTGTCTACTCTCTCCATTGGGCATCAGTACAGTATGTAAGTTCTGAGTAAAGTGACAATCAGAGAAGGAAACGGAAGGAAAGAAGTCAAACTGTTCCTATCACAGACATATCCATCATGCCTTACTCTTTTGATCTAACATTCACTAGAGCAATGCTACCAGAAAACACTTCCATGTTACAATTTGGTCAAAGTAGTAGGATACAAAAATAAACACACAAAAAAGTCAGTGGCTTTGCTGTGTATTAAAAATGATCTTACAGGGGCTGGAGAGATAGCTCAGCAGTTAAGAGCACTGACTGTTCTTCCAGAGGTCCTGAGTTCAATTTCCAGCAACTACATGGTGGCTCACAACCATCTGTTATGGGATCCAATGCCCTCTTCTGGTGTGTCTGAAGACAGCTACAGTGTACTCATATACATAAAATAAATAAATAATTCTTTCAAAAAATTGACTTTACAGACAAAAGAAATCAAGAAAATAATCCCCACTCACAGTGGCTTCAAACAAACAAACAAACAAAAAAAACAGCCTAGGAATATGTGGGACTGTGTAAGGGTATCCTGGTTCTTGGCTGGGCATGGGCCTAGAACCCCGAGACTCCAAGGAAGAAACGGCAGGAGTTCAGCCATGTCCCCAGAACTCAGGGTCCTAACAATCAGTCCAATCTCCATAGACCTACATTGTTCAGTCACGAAGGCCATTACAGCCCCTCCCAAAGTGCACAGGTAGAGGGTGTAACTACAGGCCTCAGGCCCTAGAGATTTACATACTAATGAAGGTAAGAGGGTGGAGCCAATTAAGCATTGCTCCAGAACCTCCCCCTTTCTCCCTCCCTACTTAACTCAGGTCTGCCCTGAGTTTGGGGGGGTACATCCAGATCCATCTACCATCCGCCATGACAATAAACCCTTTTGGAACCAAGGACTTCCTCGTATCATTGGGGCCTGCTGGGCCTGCCACTGCCGAAGCCTCCAGCCACTGGAACCTGGGACCTTTCTCCGGTACGAGACACAGGCTGCCTGGAAGCCTCCAGGCAGCCTCCACCTCGTGGGCCCAGGGCCCACTGCCGCGTGGGCCCAGGGGCCGCCGCTTCAGCCCACCAGATTTTCCCACAGGAATAAACCTGATCAGAAAGCTGAGCAAAACCTCAATTAAAATGTTCACACTGAAGCAGACACTGGATAGGAAGCCCTCCTACTGCAGGGATCAGCATAATTCATGCTGTCAACGGATCCCTGCCGTGCTGTTGGGAGAGCAGAAATCAGTGCTGTCGTGATGAGAAAACCCTACAAAGGCTCCTCAAAATGTGTCAAGTAGTTCTGCATGGCCCAGCAATTCACTCTTGTGTGAATATCCGAAGGAAATAGAATTAATTTCAGAGAGATACCTGTAGTCTCATTTATTGCAGCACCATCAGGAACAGGACAGATAGGGAATTAACCTATGTTCAGGGGAAATGAGGCTATATATAAAATAAAATGCTAGTTAGCCCTACACACAACACATCAACACACACACACACACACACACACACACACACACACACACACACAATGACATCTTCCCTTTTGTACAATACAAGTGAACCTAGAGATTATTTTGTTAAATCAAAGAAACCAAACACAAAAAGGCAAATACTGAATGATCTTTCTCATATGGAATATCAAAAGGTTAACCATTCATAAAGAAACTCATCATTATATAATTAATAGAGCCTCAGAGAGATTGCATAGCTTTGAGACAGGAGCAGTGGTTATCAGAGAACAGGAAAAGCAACAGCACGAGGAACGGAAGGAGGTTGGTAAGGAGGTGAAAGGTCATCGCTGGATAGGAATAAGCTCTGTTCTTCTCTTGCACAACAGGTTTACTATAATTCACAATAACAAAATACAGATTTAAAAAAGGTTGTTGAAAGCTCTCTCCACAAATAAGTGGTATATGATTAAGGTGAAAATTATGGCCATTATTCTGACAAATGTGCATGGTGCAAATTTAACATTGAAATACCATAGTATGTACCATATCATAAAAATAAATCCATCAAAACTAAAATAAAACAATAGAAAAACCACCTTTCAAAAATAAAGGAAAGACTGATGAGGGGCTTTTTGGATGATCTTTTTTGTCCTGCATAAAGGATAGATGTATCTGCTTCTTCTTTCTTTCTTTTAACTGTAAAGGCCGTGGTAGCACCCTGTAGCCATGACAACAGAACTGAAGAAGCAATGGCTGGGTTAGAAAGAAACAAGTAACCCCATGTGAGCAGCTGCTTGTTGCTTAAATGTGGGATGTTGCCTAAGCCATTAGACATCATCAGGGAATAGTGACAAAGGCATTCCTAGGCCTGTCCTCTGGCCTCCTTAACACACTGGCTGGACCCTTGTCAAACCAGCATAAGGTTATGTGCAGATTCACATCCTCCATGACACTGAGGACACAGGACCAATTTCACAGTTGTGGTTTCTGGTCACTTACCTCCTCCCAAGGTTTTGAGCAAAAATTCTTTGTTATTTCAGTCATTTTCTCCTGAGAGGAGACACTGTTGTTTGCCATCTTCTTAAAAAAATCCATCACAAAGTAGAAAGCAGAAAATGCCTGTGGGAGCAGAGAAGAGAGTTTCAGGGTGCGTCTAACACGCAGATGTTGTGGATAGCCTCAGCCTTGTATTTTTGATCCTAGTTCCCAGTGGATAGCCCCAGCCTTGTATTTTGATCCTAGTTTCACTGTCCTGGGAGGGGCTGCAGAGGATGATTGAATCTGTACACAGGTGATGTCTTGTAAACCTTCTGTCCAATTAAAACCTGTAAAATAAAGGCTAGAGCTAGAGATTGGGCAGTAGAAGGGGAGGCGGAGAAAAAGGCTTAGGGGAGGAGAGCGTGAGAGGAATTCTATATAAAAGGTAGAGCAGAAGGGAAGCAGAGGAAGAAGCAGGAAGAAGCAGAAGCAGAAGGAAGCTGATGACAGAGGAGCCAGAGCCAGAAGGACAACCACATGACCTGGATGAACCGCAAATTATAAGGGATCTCATAGCCGGGGATTAGAGTAGTGTAGTGGTAAATCTGCCCAATCCAGGCGTGCAATTTATACCCATAATTATTGAGTTGTGTTTTCCTTTACTGGTCTCCTTCGGGTAGGAGATCTTACTGCAACAAATTTGTCAGTTTAAATAATTTCTTCTACTACATGCAGGGACACGAACTCAAAGCCTCCCAGAGCTCAGCTCTGGCTCCAACAATAAGGGAACCCTCTATGGGCAATCCCATGTTGCAAATAAACTGGCTGCTCCAATTTCAGCTAAAAATAAACACAGTGGAAGTTTCTTTAAAGATACACAATTTAAATTTTTTTATATAGAACTCATATCTAACTTAGCAAAAATAAGTAAATGTGTGCATTAGTTCATTTGTATGACTCACAGTCCATTTGTATGGTTAAGTTTTTTTTAACCCTGATTTTTCCAGCACATCCAGTCTAAACAGTTTTCTAGCAATATAGCAGGCATTCTGCTTGTATCAGCTTTCTAAGAAAACAACAAAGAAAGTTAACTTAACACCAAAGTTATCTACAAACAAATACAAAGGTATAACCAAAATACATTGAGGGGATTTTGACATTGTTTAGATGAAGCCGTGTTCAGCACATTGTGGAAACAGAAACAGGCTCCACATTTGGGTTCAGGAATCTGCCCCCAAACTGGCCACTCAACTGGTCCCTTCTCCTGATTCTGTATTGTTCTGTCTTGTTCATCTATTCCAACTTGCTTGTCTGCTTACCAAACCCTAGGGTTTAGTTTGGCTCTGCCCTGCCAAGAAGCTTTATAGAGCTAGGGGTGGTGTCAGGACTGGGTCACTTTTCTCAGATTTTGTGTCTGAATCTACCTTCCAAACTTTTATGTGGATTCAGCCGCTGGTTCCTGTGGAGTGCTCACTCCTAGACACTGTCCTGCTTAGTCAGGCTTCTGTTTGGAATTTAGTCTCTCATTTCCATGTACATTTTGCTATGGGATAAAGGTTCAATAAACTGGGATCACAGATCCACCACAGGGATTGTCGAATACATGTTATGTGGATTTTTCAGTTTACTTTTTGATGTCCATTTTTCTGATTGGAAGATCCTTAGCTTTCC
Source organism: Mastomys natalensis (assembly GCA_021653895.1). Lineage (NCBI taxonomy): Eukaryota > Metazoa > Chordata > Mammalia > Rodentia > Muridae > Mastomys > Mastomys natalensis. The sequence continues at coordinate 620,730 of JAJTUV010000072.1, read as the reverse complement.
TCAAATTCTCCAGAATTCTGTGGTCCCCTAAGGGGTTAAACAAGACAGGACTGTTGAAGATATTATGCTAAATGAAAGAAGCCAGTCACAAAATACAAATAGCATTTGATTCTGCTGGGATGATAGCATCTGGGATAGCCTGGGCAGGGGTGGGGGCGTTGGACATGTGGGGACGGTGTTATCATAGGAATAAAGGAAGAGAAATGGAGCAGGGTCTTAGCATCCCCTCAAGGACTTCTGCCCTACGACCTAGGAGGATGTGTTTGTACACCAGATGCCACCAAAGACAACAACCCTATTGAGCAACTTGTCAGTTTTTAGACAGACAGATAGATAGTCAGGCAAGCAGACAGACAGACAGACAGACAGTGGAGCTCTATGTTTCCAGAGGAGAAGAAGGCACTCAGGCAGCAGCACTGACAGGCTCTGCTGCACAGAGTGAACATGCAGCCCTTGGCAACCACATAACAGGGCTCCTCCACACTGATCCCAGAACTGCAGGGGACAAGCAAGGAAGACTTCCATCACAAAGTGCTCCCAGAGGACAGGCCCCACAGTGAGAGCTAGCTCTGCAGAAATACTTGTGCATCTCTGCTTTACAGGAGTCCAGCCCTCCTGTGTGGAATAAGTGTGAGTGTTGACAATCTGTCCTGCCAGAAGCAAGCAGAATGGGCAGCTATACAAATGAGAAGAAAAATCCAAATGAGCCCTGAGGCTAGCAAGCCCCCTCCAGGTTAGTGTTACCTCACACTACTAACAAAGGTGTCCAGAAAACTCAGACCCACGTGATGACAAAGAGACAAAAAGCAGCTGACCCAACAGCTGAGAATCCATGCATCCTGCAGCTGGGCACGGGTAACAGCCAAGTAGTTGTCAGCCAGGCTATACCAGCCAGTAGTCCACCACAGAAGATGAGCATGGGGCCTGGCGGTAAAAAGCAAAGGGAGATTGAGGCTGAGACCTCGGGTGTTGGATTTCACCCTTGACCAGTTAATGAGATTGGCATTAGCTAGGCAGCATGGGGCTTTGGGCATTTTTTCCCTAAGGATGTCTCTGTTTGCTAATAACAAATATGTCCTTGTAAACCTAGATTTTTCTCATTGTACCTTCAAAGATTTTAGGTTGTTTCATGTCTGGTCATTTTGAGATTCTTTGAGAACTTTACATTTAATTTGTAATAAATGTTTCCAAACCTGATTTCTTTCAAAGGAGGAAGAAAAGAGGACAACATGGAGAGGAAGAAAGGGACAGCTGGCAGCACACGTCTAACTACATGGGAGTTGGAGATAGGAGGCTGCAAGTTCAAGGCCAACCTGGACAACTTAAAATTCCTGACTCAAAATTTAAAAATACCTATTAATAAATTTTAAGTAAATTTTAAATAGCTGTATGTGAGTTTTTAGCCATGTTTTTTGTTGTTGTTGTTGTTGCTGGCCAGAAGGGCACACACATATGTAAAGCATTTTAAATGGGCTTTAATTGCACTTCTTTATCTTTGCTCTTTCTTGTTTATGTAAGTTGTACAATGTGTTCTTCAGAAATGATTTCTAAATTACCTCATAAATAATTCTCAACAGATGTTCTCTCTTTCCTGTTGGTGTTTCTAGTTTGCTTTGACACTGGATTCAATCTAGATGCCAAGGCCACAATGGAGCCAGACTGGAGGACACAGGCTGATTTTGCTACTGCCTTTACAAAGTAACCATAGAGCATCAGGGCTGACTGCAATCGTAACACGGCTTCCCTCTGCACAAGCCCTGGGCCTCACAGCTCCAGATTAGCCAGCTCCGGGAATGACAGGAGTCCGATTGGGTTTATCCTTCCCAGCTCCAACTACAGTGAAAAAGCCCTTAGCATTCTGTGTAACCTTATCCATACTCTTCCCTATTGTGCCCTCTTCCTTCCTCCTCAAAAAGTTTCACTCAAGTCAGGGAAAGACCCTAGTCCCTGAAAGCATGACAGGAAACTAGTACCACCACGTGGCACTGAAGCCAGGTTCTGGTTGGGGATTGATGCCAGCAGCTGACCAACTGTTCTGCAGCCAGTGCTGCTGCATTACTCCTCCCAGGAGCTTGCGAAGAAGGTTGGAAAGCTATCTCTTGCCACAAGGCGTGCCTGGGTCCATGGCTCTCCCCACTGTTTCTCAGAGGCCAAGAGTACAGAGAGCACCTACAGTTCACAGCACAAGAGTTCAGTCAGCTCTGATGACAACAGACCCTGTGTTCTCTCTGCCTGGGGCTTTTTATGTGACATTAGGTTGGACATACAGACCATGCAAATGAACAAACAAATACCTCTCACTCTGGGTTCCAGGGGTGGAACTAAATCTCCTCTCATCTGTTCCTTTTCCTGAAGAGGAAGAAAGGTAGACAAAGGCCCCTGATTCTTGGATCGACACTGTGGCCAACCAATGTATGCATCTGTAACCATGGCTTTGTAATTGGCACTTGCTGGACGGTAGGCAACTCTTGCAATGTACTTCTTAACTGGGATTACAATAGCATTTGGTCTCAGGAAAAAAAAATAGGCAATCTAAATAATTAACAGACCAACGGGCATCTTTCCTCTTTATCTTATCTTATTCAGGACAGATTAGGAAAAGAAGGAATTGGAGTTAGGATTCAATAGTCACACAGCCCTCCAAATGGTAATGAAAAGGATGCTTATTTAAGTTCTCCCTTAGTGTTTCCCCAATCTTCTGCTTCCCAAATGTTTCTTAGAGAAGAATCCCTCGGTGGAGTCATCCCACGTTTGACATTTAGGGTGTTGCTTTCAGCAGACTCTGATGGGTGCATATCCTGCAGCTAGCCTTCTTCTCCCTTGTTCTTGGTACTCTCATTTTATCCAGGTAGATAAACCAAACAATAATTAACCTAAGCCAAACAAGGTATTTTTATCAGATGGCTTCAGGATGTGCACTTCACCAAGGTCTGGCCGACAGACTCTAAAAAGGTTGCTAAAAGGTTGGCTCTGGTGCATAAGAGAGATACATGAAGAGAAACCTCTAGAGAGGCCCACTAGTCTCTTTCCTACCTTGACTTGCTGGGGAGGGCACAATGCTTGGAGCAGCAGCCACCTTGTTTGCACCATGAGAAAAATAAGAAGATAATGGAAAAGGTGATCCTAAACATTAACATCGTTAGGCCAAGTAACAAACGCCTAGTTGTAGCCAGACATTACTGTGTGTAGGTCTACATTATTTAAATGCTTTACAGGCATGTCTTGTACAACTTGTAACACCAGACACTCTAACCAATATATCTCACCATTTCACAAACTTACCCCAAAACTCCCATGGAGAGGTGGCAAGAAGACACCATTGAAGGCGCACTGGGAGTAAGGGCAGTGGCTGGTGTCGAAGAGCTTAAGGATGCTCTGGTGGCACTGCTCGTAGTCTCCAGCGCCCTGGACTTGGAACTGATCAAACGGTAGCTTCTTCTCAAATCTCTTGGTGCAGGGAGTGCCATAGAGTTCGCTTACATTCACAACCTTCTCATATCCTGGATTGAAGCATGGGTCCTTGAGAATCCCAGCACTTGAAACCTGAATGGAAGAAGCACTTGAATGCTAATTGATCATACTCAGTGTGGTGTCACCATGTCCCTGTCCTGCCTTCACCGCCCTTGGGGATATGTTTTTAAAACCTGAACCCAGAAATGCCATGACCTGGGAATGTCTCTGGCCTTTCAGTGCTAAGCACACAGTAGGTATACAAGCAAGAATCTCCAGAAGACTCCAGCCCAGGTGTATCTGTGTCTGCATGCTTTCCCCTTTCTTCCTCCCCAACCAGACTGGGAGCCTCAGGAGTGGGAAGATGCCCTAGGTCTTTTGGAGGCTGCTGTGGATGAGAGACCAGGGTACCTCGAAGCTACACTTGCTTCTAGATGGCAGTCTTGATGATGGTAGTTTTGAGAACAAGAGAGGTCACTGAGGAGAGAGGAGAACTAATTGTTTTTCCCTAGAGACAGGACAGCTGGATGTGACAGCTTCCTCTGTGTTTATTTGCCAAGGAGTGTCTGGTAATCTCATTACATCAAGCATTTATTCTTGCATCAAAATGCAGAAAGCAGCTGGGGACAATAAAGTATTGATTGACAAATTCTGTATTTTCCCAACAGTTGGGGATTTTTTTTCCTCTCTGATTACAAAAAATGGTGTAGACAAACTTATAAATGGTCACTCCTCCCCCAAGCAATACTCCAGCATGTAAGTTGCATTATCATTACCACCGGGGCCAGAAATTAATTCCCATGAAAAGATCTGAGTGGTGTCCTTGGAGATAGTACAGTAAACAAACATGGGAGTGGATGTTTGGGTGGACCGACCGATTCACAGGGGTCCACCAGATGTAGCTTGGTGTCTTGCCTGAGAAGGCTTGGGGAATGCAATGGCCAGCTTTGGAGAAGTTACTGAATTACAAAGGGGAAATAACAGGATGTGGGGGCTGAGGACCAGATGTGGGGAGAGCACAACTGAATTCAGTTACACTTGCCTGAATGTCGTTGGCCAGTTTCTGCCAGAGTGCCTGATCCTTCCCATAGCACAGGAAGCTGTGTGTGTACACAGTGTAGTCCTCGCCATAGAGACGAAATTGCAGAGAATTTTCTGGGGACTCTATAGTGCTGTTTAGGGGCACGAAGGTGATCTGTGTAGAGGCTCCGCCAAGATCCAAAGCGCCAAAGGTTTCCTGTTTCTGGCCGTCTGCGATGAGGCTTAGCCAACTCTGTTCCTGAAAGAAGGATGGAAGTCTGTGGGCATCCTACTTTCCAAGATGGAGAACCAGGGGCAGAGAGCTGGGCAAAGCCTACTGTGGGTTCCCAAATCAGGACCAGATCAATAGCCAGCAAGAGGGCTTCAAAGACGCAGCTCAGAGAACAGCAGAACAGAGCCAGGAAAACTATGGTCACTAAACAAGAACAAATCCCCACTCTGCCACCAGCTAAGTGACCTGGGCCAGAAAAGGTTCTATTTTTAAGCGTCATTATGGGGGCTTCACTAATGTGGGTGGTAATGTGCCCGCCTGTGGCTGTGCTGAGGAGTGAGTCATACCAAGGGCAGGCACCCCTCACTTAGCAAATACAGTCCCATTTTGCTTTGCTTTAAACCTAGTCTTACTACGTTGTTCAGGCTGGACTCCAACTTGCAATTCTCCTGCCTCGGTCTCACTCAAGTCTCTGCCCAGTTAGTCTTATTTTTTTAAATCAGATTAAAATGATATCAAATGAAATACGTTTGGGAGCTGGAAAGAACTCAGTGGTTGAGAGCACACACTGCTCTTGCAGGGGACTGGGATTTGATTCCCAACATTGGGAGGCTCACAGCTGCATATAACTCCAGTTCCCGAAGATCTGACAGCCTCTTCTGACCTCTGAAGACACTTGTGTACAGGCACTCACACAGAGATGCACACACATACACATAATCTTTTAAGATGAATTCTTTAAAGTAGATTTTCTTTTCCCCTGTGTCTCCCTGAGATGAAGACATGGCTTTGATATTCTCCAGTAATAACACTAAGGCAAATATTCCTCTAGTGATGGTTACAAACATAGGAGTATGTTCACCCATTCATTCATCTACCCATCATTCACTTTGCTAAAGACCCAAATATTGCCCAAGAGAGTAACGGCACTGACTCTCTAGGAACCACCTCCATGGAGTGAGGTGTTTACCTGAGTGAATCTGCCCAGCAGATAGTTGATAGTGATCCATCCGTAGGCACCTTCCTCTTGTCCGGTGATGATCTTGGCACCCTGGAAGTCAAAGGGGTAGTCCTTAAGGCTTCTTGACACTGCAGCCAGGACCTTGTCTGCTGATTGTTCGCTTTCCATTCTACACAAAAGAAGGGGTGATATTATCTTTTGGTTTTGTTTGTTTGTTTGGTTGGTTTTTGTCGTTATAGTTACACCTACCCATTTCAGCTAGAGAGCCCAACACACCAGATTGGAAGACAGGAGGACCCTGTGCCTGGCTCTGTCTCTCCAAGTGCCAATCCTCCAGTTATTAAATAGATGTTTATTTTTAAAGTATCCGTTTGGCTGTGTTCCCTGGCTCAAAAAGTATCAAAGTTTCTTTAAATGACCGTGGAGGTAGCCTGGCGTTATCTGGTCACATTGAGAGCTGGGATGTGAGGTAGCTATCACTGTGGCCCTGCTTCTTTACACCTTAGACTCAGAGTAACGTCACGTAGGACTGTAGAAATGAGTACCAGAGGCCCAAGTTCCTCTGAAGCCAGCCTGGGTAAAACCTTCCTCTATTATCATTCAGGTCTTAGGTCTGTTTGAAACTTGGAGACATGAGGGAGTCCTCAGGGTTATCATATGAAGATGAAATGTGGCTGTTCTGAAACCCAGGGAGACTCTGAGTGAAATGGGGTCGCTCATACAAACAGCTTCCCTAGCCTTCCCGCTCCAGTCTACCCTCCAGTATTGATGACTGCGTTGCATCCTTACACAGCTTCTCATTTCTCCAAGCTCCCTGGCGTGGTCCACCAGGCCCTTTCCGGTCTAGAGATCCTGCCACTCGTGGCCCTGGCTCTGCCACTTTCCAGCCACGTGGCTTCTGGTGAGCAACTTAACATTTCTAAACTGTATTTTCTTCCTCTGGTTAATAAATATCTTTGCTTCATGGTAACCTTCACGACTAAGCAATGTGTTCCTAGTATTTAGCACCTCGCTGAGACACGAGCTTCTATTACTTTACTTCTTCCCCGTCTCCTTCCTATTTCACAATCCTGACTGCCCTGGCTTCTCAATTCCCTACCTTTGCACATCACTAGAGCATGAACTCCATGTTGTTTGGTACTTTATCCCCAGCACCTAAGGCCATCTGTGGCACATAATAGTGTTAAACAGATATCTAACTGAACGGATGCTGTGCTGTGCCAGGGCCCGCCCCCCTCACTCCGGCCCCTCCTCCGCTCATGCAGTCCTGATGTGGCAGGCCATTCTTTCACCTTCCATCCTGAGCAATCCCATGAGCTCCCTCGGCAGCTCTGTGTAATCCTCTGTTAATCAACAGGCCGCCTTAGATAGATATCTAATTTCCTTGAGGGCTGAGTCACCTTCTCACGTATTGTGGACTGAGGAGGCGCTCGTGACGCACTGGATGAATGGCATCCGATGTACACAATGCACACAGATATTGATGGGGGACCAACCAAGCTTTGTTGGCTGTAGTTACTTGTCTTGGGATATTAGTGGGTCTCCCTTTACCTTCTTCTCCCAGGTAGTGATTGGTTCTATCTTCAAGCCCAAATTTTGGAGTGCATGGCCTTAATCTTTCTCTCTAAATACTCTGCCCCCTTTGACGTCTCCAAGGGAGACAGGCAGGCTCTTTTAAATACTTAAAACTTACCATTATATAAGCTTAATAAAACTTATTTCCTAGCACAAGATTTGGCACGTGAGGTAACTACAAGTCCCACAATGTCAGGCACCTAAGCACCGCCTCTAACTCCCAGCATGCTAGTCTCTATATATTGCTTTACCTAAGTAAGCGCATGCCTGCCGTGGCCCCCAGGTAAACAGGCGTCTGAGGCTGCTTGGACGTTGGTATCAATTCAGTGGATAGTTCCATGCATTCAGCCAGGTATGCACCTATTTCGTCTGTTTTCTGAGCATATTTTGAGATTCCAGGACCTGAAGAAAGATACAGAAGATGGAAACCTTTAAAAGAAAAAGTGTGGGTGTGAATCTTAACCATATATTTTTTTAAAAAAGTGTTTGCTAAGAAAATGGAAGGAAACACTTCTTGGTGTGACATACATCGGGTTGTATTTCTTAGATGGAAGAGTGGTTGCAGCCAGAAGCACCTGTGAATGAGCGTGGCACCCTTTGGGTGTGTCTGTTTGCAGAGAGGTTTACCCCGGGAAGAAGGATGCGAACTGCAAGACTCCTGTTGCCATGGTTTTCCCCACCATGATGGACTGTGTTTCCCTTAGAACCAAGAGCCAGTATTAGCCCTTCTTCCCTTAAGTTTCTCTCTCAAATATTCCATTATAGTCGTGGGAAAAAAAGTAGCTAATACATGTATAGTATTGTATTTTTTAAAATCTTGTGATTTTAAAATTTTGCTGGTAAAACCTGGTGTTCATCTATTTAGCCACAAGGTGGTGCTATTTCACATCTTCTGACATAATGCAGCTCTTACAGCGGCTTCTCTGTTAGCCTCTTTGGAATGATCCTTCTACAGAGTTCTAATTAGCAACATTAGTTCCTAGAGGCCCTGTATAAAGATGACATTTAGCACAAAAGTTAAAGTACCCGACACACTGGCTTTTCTTGAAAAGACAGCATGTCATTAACTAGCTATGTCAGAGAATGTGCCCTAAAATTTATGGGGTTTCTTTCTTTGTTAGAATAAACAGAAACAGAAAATCCTGAGTCTTTTCTCCTCCAGTACCCTGCCTCCCTACTGAGGCTGTTGTTACTTCAATTTTAGAGCAAACTAACGGTTGCTATGGAGAGGACTGGAGCCAAGACTCCTATGTTTCCATCTCACTCTGAAGTGAATTCCACAGTGTTTCCTGCTTAGAATTTGCTTTCAAGGTGATTATTCAGATGGACTTTTAACAGCCTGTCTGTATAACATAATGAGAAGCCCCGTGCTCTGTTAGCAGCTTAGGTCTGATTCAGGAAATCTGTCCTTAGTGTTTCGCTAGCTCTGTATTTGTGGGTCCAAACAGATAATGATCCTCAGAAGAAAGACATCTGTGGAGCCTGTAGCACTCCTGAGCACTGCCTCGGTAACAGCAAGGCCTATACGCTGGCACACCAGGCTCCAGGAAAAGCGGCTTTCTCTCTCTACCCTTGCCCAGTTCCTTGGCAAATTATAAAAATCAGTGGAAACTACTCGCCATCAGATTAAAAGTCACTTCTCTTCTGGGATCCAGATTACCTGTTTGAAAAGAAACAGTGTGTTCTTGGCTCAAAAGGCCAACAGAGACAAAGATCACAGGGGCTCATGGCAGAAAGCCGGACAAAGCAAGTCAGGGGAGCTGAGCCGTCAGCCATCCTCCGGGTGTGATACTAAAAGTGACTTTGGGGGTTTGGGGGGATTATCGAGTTATCAGCATAGAAAGCAGTGCTTCTGTGCAAGCCTGTAGTGCAGCTAGGGGGCTGGACCACTGGCTGGATTCTTGCCATTTACAGAGTACTAATCCACCAGGCTTTTGCTTCCTTCCCTGGGAAAATGAGAGTTAAATGACCCCAGCCCTAAAAGTCTGTGACTTACTCTTCCCTGGCTCTGAAGAGAACAAAAGCCATTGAGATTTTCCTCCAAGTTGCAGTCTGAGCCTGAGAGTAAGAAGAGAGATGGAGCATCCCCCCAGAAGCACGGGAGAACTTAGTAGAAATGTAAACCCCCAGGCTCCCACCCAGACCTGTTGACTTGGGAACTCTGATAGTAGGGGGTCCTATGTCTGTGTTCTAAGAGTCCCCACCCCAATCCCATGTTGTTCTGGGTCATTTCAAGTTTGAAAACCACTGGCTCAGATATAGATCTGACAGCCAGCTCCATCCGTCGCCAACTTAAGTAACTTTGAACAAGTGGCATGACCTGTCTTATCATGCTGCCCTCATTTTTAAGACAGGGCTGCTGCTCACCCAACAGATCATGAGAGTGAAAAATGTATGCTGAGTTCATGAATATAGGATGCATGATGCATCCTGTATACATGATACAGTGATACAGGGATACACAGACATGCCCTATTGACAAGAGCTATTATTGCTCAATTTGTGTGTGTGTGTGTGTGTGTTTTGCTGAGAATCTAGCCTAGAATATCATGACTATTAAGCCTGCACAATATCACTGAGCTACACCTTCAGCTATTTTTAAATTTGCTTATTTTTCAAGGCTTGATCTCAATATTATTGTTACTATTGGGAGTAATACGGACTAACCACAGGACCTCATGCATGTGAGGCATACGTCCACTGCTGAGCTGCATCCGTGTCTTCTTTAAGGCAGAGTCTTACTAGGTTGTCCAGGCTGGCTGTGAACTCACTCTGTGGTCCAGGCAGGCCTGAAATTGATGATCTACCTGCTTACCAGCCTGTGCTCCTAGGCCTGGCTCAATGTCATTTTATAGTGATAATAAAATACCAACGGCAGTTCCTCACTTGGCTCTCGTTCAGTATTCGTGCCTCTCATGCCCTCATGCCCTGCTCTCCTGTCCCGAAGCCCCCATCTTACCTTTCACTTGACATTCCTCTAACTGCTGCACCACCCCTGTATCATTCGCCTTCTCAGCTGGCCACTTGTAGATGTACAGGTTGGTGTGAGACGACCCCGCATCCAGCACAATCCCATACTGAGGGTGAAGCAAATTTAAAACACTTATCAGCATGACACCACACTTCTCCATATTTAGCTTGCAAAGGAAGTAGACAGAGACAGGAATTTTACTCTCTCTGAGCTAGAGCTAAGTGGAACATTTGGTGCTGAGAATTAGAGAGACCGTCCCCAGTGCCATGGATCACCAGTGCCCCACTCTAGATAAGGACTCAAGGTGCTAGCTGCACCTTAGAAATATCCAGGCCTTACCCAGAGCTAGCCTGAGCCATGGGGCTATTTAGAAAACGCTCAGTTATTCTAGTATGAAGCTGAGGTCAGTCCCACATGCTGAAGCAGCTGAGACACTGTGAAAGAAACAGAAAACAAAACCAGGGCTTCCCAAACTTATCCACACCCTGGCATCAGCTGAGAGCTCCAGAGGCTGGCACCCCGTCCCACCTCAGACACTGGCTTAGAGTGGTCTGCTCAGCAGCAGCAGCCTGAGATCCTGTGGGATTCTAAGGTGCAGACAAGCTTGGTGACCACTGAGCTAGCCCACAGAGGCTACAGAGACAAAAGAAATGTGTTCAATTGATTTGGGCTCAGTGACTGTGGAGTTATAGTTTAAAGAGAGAAGTGCTAAGTAGGCTTGCTTTTTTAATTCAGAAAACTGTAAAGCTGTATTTGGTTTATTTTAAGACACATATACTTCATGTCTGCAGCTCTTTAAAAGGAGGAGGAAGTTGCAGGAGTTAATGAAATTGGGAAAACGAGAGCACAGACAGGCAGCTCAAAGGCCTTTGAGCCCCAACACCCATGTGCAAAGCTGGGCGTGATGCTGTGCCTGCGATCCTGACAGTGCGAGGCCTCGCTGGGTCTGAGGCTCACTGGTGAGCTAGCCTGTCCTGATCACAAGGCCTGGGCCCCAGGGAGGGCTCCATTTCAAAGAATAAGGTGGATGCTGCCTGTGGAGGAATGTCACCTGAGGCTGCCTTCTGTCTCCACATGTATGTGCACAGATGTGCAGGTATGTCCGTACATGTGTACCCACGCACAGAGTGGGCTGGTGGTGTACCAAGCAGGGATTGGGTGAAGCATTTTAAACATGAATTATTTTATTTGAACTCAGAACAACGCCAAGAAGTACAGGCTATTTTTATCCTTTTTGTATAGATGAGAAACTACCAGAAGGTAGTTAATAAATCTAGTCTGATTTAGGCTCAGAATCAAGACCTTGTCCTTGGAACATGAAGCAAGGGTGGAGCGCAAGCCAGGCTTCGTGGACATGCTCCCTTCTAAAGACATCTCTAAGGACAGCTGTAGTGTACAGATTCGAGGGTGCTCCCCAGTGAACTTCTGCACAGTGCACACCCATCTGACACGAGCAGAATCAAGACACAGAACACTTGCCAGCCCAGCAGGCTTCCTGATGCTCCTTTAGTCATTTTCCCAAGAAGCACTCACTGCACTGACTTTGTCACCAAAGATGCAAAGATGACTTTTGTCTGTTTTGAGCTGTAACTAAGGGAAATCTCATAGCATAGGCACTAGGTGTGATCTCACGCACTCTACCCTGTACAACGCACTTGAGCACTCTCTTCTTTTCATGCTTGTCCAGTGCTGCGGAGTATTCCACTGTGTGCACACACTGTGTTTTTATTCATTCTAATGTTGATAGATATCTGGGTTATTTCTAATTGAAACTATTAGGAATGTAGCTGCTTTGAACATTCGTGAGATTTCACTTTCATGGAATAAAAGCTTTATTTTTTTTTTCCTTCTTTTTTTAAAGCTTTTTCTCCCATGGAGTAGACTGTTGAATGCCCATGTTGTTCGATTAATATTCACTAAATTGGGGATAAATCTGATATTGATTAGCGATGCCTTCCCTGGGTTCTATAAGGATAACATGTGGTTTGTTTTTACATAAGTGTAAGTGGTGTCCTGTGAGTACGTATGTTCACGTGCATGTGGCCACATGTAAGTGAGTACATGTGGAAGCCTGAGGCTGACACCAGGAGTCTCTGCCAATTACCCTCCACCTTGTTCACTGAGGCAGGGTTGCCAACACAGCTAGTCTGGCCTGTCGAGCCAGTTTGCTACTGGGGTTCCCTATCTCCACCTTCTGAACAGCAGGGTTAGGGACAGTCTGCCACGGCCTCCAGCATTTATGTGGTCTGGGAATCAGAACTCTGGTCCTTATGCCCACCCAGCAAGTGTTGTATAAGAGTCATCTCTCCAGCCCTTGAACATTCATTCTTTAATCATCTCTAGTGCAAAAGCGAGAGAAAGAAAAGCAGAGCAATGGAGCCCTTTGGACTGTGCAGTTCAAACTGTGGCCTCCATTTGAAAAAAAGACTATTTATATATTTATAATCTGTATTTATATTATACAAGTTCATATTGTCTCATCTATTAACACCTAAGAGATAACAGGTAGAAAAGACAGGAGTGAGAATTTAAGAGAGAACTCTAGGCCACTAAGAAGGCAGAGCCTCTTGGTTACCTAAAGTCATTCCATTCACTAGGAGGCAGCTCTGTAGAGACCTCCTGAGAATCCTTGCCGCTCCAATCCTCCACAGTGTTCTCTGCCTCCTTGTGCACAGTGCAAGGTCGGGGTCTCTTTAGTAATTAGTTTTATGTGCTCAAAAAGAAAAGGCTCTGTATACATGCACTGAGCACAACCAAGAAGTAAACAGGGCAGGCCCCTCTGAATCATGAGAACCCAGGAACTGCCTTAGGTGATCATGGTGGGTGGGAAGGAATGCTGGTTGGGGTCCAGAGCCTTTACACTCCAGGAAAACCTCCCAGGAGTGATAAAGTGTTAATAAAAACCTCTAGATGGAATTTTAAGTGTCTTTCCCCTTCATTTTCTAGGTGATATTTAATAGGTTCTAGTACTTTTAAAATAGCAAGTACTATTGAAATAATAATAATAATGACATGCATATTCTTCCTTACCATTTGAATCTTATTTTTTCTTTAACATGAAAGGTATATATATATGGATTTTTAGAAATGGTTTACATATGTGGTACAGGAAAACATTGTTTCTTCCCATGGTCAGATTTCCCTAAAATCACTAGCAGAGCCCCTGAGTTCTTCCTACCAGAAAATACTCTAGCCACAGTGGCTCATGATAAAAGCTAGAGAGACTGCAGCAAGTAGCCTTTATCTGGAATCAGGACAGCCCATTCTTTCTATTTTTGTTAACATGGAAGCCTCCTCTTCAGGAGAGCCAAAAAGCTGCCCTTGCTTCTGTCAGGCATACACATCGAGACAGTAGAGAGATGAAAACATTATCACACTTGTTTGCAAGTATTTAAGAAGGTGGCACGGGACATTCCACAAGAATGGAGGACAATCCACCCCATACACACAGCACTGAGGGCTAACCTGTGAACCATGCCCACTGAGGGCTGCTTTGGGTTGGCTCCTAATTGTCTCATAGAACAAACAGTTGACATTTTGAGAACAGCTAAAGCTAGACAGTCCATGTTCTAAGTCTACACACTTGGGGAGGTTGCCTCTTGTGGTTCCATTGTCCCAAGGGCCCCCATAGTCCCCAGCTTATGTTCTGTCCACCACCATGGCATTCCCCAGAGCATGTGGACATGCGGGGCCACAGGATTACAGCAAATCAACATTGCCAGAAGTTTGAGGAATATCCCTTCTTCCTCCTTCCTGCACACACCATCCTATTAGCTAGTGATTTTAGGGAAATCTGACCATGGGAAGAAACAATGTTTTCCTGTAGCACATATGTAAACCATTTCTAAAAATCCATATATGTATACCTTTCATATTAAAGAAAAAATAAGATTCAAATGGTAAGGAAGAAATATGCATGTCATTATTATTATTATAATAGTACTTGCTATTTTAAAAGTACTAGAACCTATTAAATATCACCTAGAAAATGAAGGGGAAAGACACTTAAAATTCCATCTAGAGGTTTTTATTAACACTTTATCACCAAATCTTTTCTTCTTTCCAGTCTTTTTAAGTATGCATTTTCCATAGAGGAGCAGTCTTTCTAAGCTACCTGCTGTGGCAAGATTTTCCCTGTCCAGTCTATTTAAATATTAGTACAGCAGGAGGCCTGTGATTGGACAGGGAAAAGAGAGGCGGAGCTAAGAGTTGCATAGAGAGGGATGCAGAGAGAGAGGAAAGGAGAATCAAGATGGAAGACGAACAGAAGGATTCTCCCTTCCTCTCACATAATATTTTAGTTTACTTCATTGTTTTGGATTTTTTTAATTTTCAAAATGAGTGTGATCTTGAGTTTTGTGGTTATATTATTCCTCTTTGAGAGAGGTCTAAATAATGGGTTTTCTGATTACTGGCTCAAGGATATACTGATTTGGGAGAAAGGTCTTGTCTTTGCGTTTTTTAGAAAAGGTGTTTAGTGTCTGTATACCTTCCAGAGTCATACGGATCAGATTTAATAGAGGGAGACCCCCCACCCCGAGAACTAGAGTCCAGAGAAACAAACAACAACAACAACTAAAAAGAGGTTATCTTGATGATACAAAAATTTTGTTTTGAGATTTGTACATTACAGAATATACAGCCTTGGTGAGTCTCCTCGTCAGGCATGCTGAACTGACCTGCCTGAACTGATGTCCTGGACTTCCAGCTAGATCCAGTTAAAACACAGACATCAGAGACTAAATCAACCTTTGGTGTGGCCATCTTAAGGCCAACCAACTCCCCCATTTTCCCTACCATCTCCCCCTTCAAAAATATCTCAACACCCATAATCAGCTTGAAGAAGTTATGAAGAATTGGAGTCCCAACTCCCTGGGCTCTGGGGCTGGAGGGGGTTATTATACATTGTCTTTCTAGGGAATGTAGAAATGGTCTTAACTGGAACAGGGAGGAATAGCTAGAATTGATTGCATAGCCATAATCTCATTTGGTAGAAATCTTTTTAATTGTTACTAAGTTGAAGGCATAATTTCTTATTTTGGTACAGAATGTATTTCGATGCAAAATCAAGGTTTTCATTGGTATAAATTTCTTCTATTGATAATTTTTTTTTAAAGTACAGGGATTAGTCCCAGTCCTTCTATAATTGTTATTATAAACTGATCTAAGATGATTAAGCCTATGAGTTAAGGGCCAAATAGCAAATTCATGGCCCTGAGTTTATTGTTAGGGTGTTTCCAAGATTTTAATTAGAAATAGCTGAGAGTAGTTAACGGATAACAGTCCAGATTACTTTACATAAATAGTTGGTTTTCAAAGAGGTCAGAAATCCACAGAATGTGACATTTAATGTTATTTATTCACTTGCTGTTGAGACAAATCTGCTCCTAACAGTTCCCCATTCTGGATGCAAAGCAGCAGCTGAGCATCTTACCTCCAGGTGAGGCTGTCTATGGTGGCTGGGTGGCCACTGGGCAGAAACTGCCTACCTCTCCTGCAGATCTGTACTGTCCAGAAAAAGGACACAATTTACAAGTTAAGACATCTTAGTTCTGCCAAGACATTATAGGCTTGTCCTTATTAATTCCTGTTTTTCAAAGGTCTGTCAGATGATCCTGGGCCTGAAGGCTGAAGGCTGATGCTCCAACTTCTGACTTACTGGGGCTGTATGGGTAGGCAGCTGTCTCTACAGTTTATCTCAATTCTGGAAGCTATGTTAGGCTTCCTATATTTTCAGATATGTTGGTCATTCTCAGATTTCTGACAGGATTGAAAAACTACTTACAGTCTCATAGCCAACCCAGGCTATTTACTTTGAGAGATCAGATTCGAAAGGATGATTTTCAGATGGCATTCAGAAGCCAGGACATAAGTCAGGTGCAGAATTATAGTCTTTTAAGTTAGGATAGAGGACAGTGTTCTATTTTATTGACAAAAATATTGGACTGGGCGTTAGGTCTATCTTATACCTTATAGATTACCAAATGGTATTAGTTATGCTCAATTTATATTTTGAGAGAAAGGCTTTTTTTTTTTTTAATTTTAACAGAAAGGGTGATATGTGGCAAGATTTTCCCTGTCCAATCTATTTAAATATTAGTGCAGCAAGAGGCCTGTGATTGGACAGGGAAAAGAGAGACAGAGCTAAGAGTTGCAGAGAGAGGGATGCAGAAACGGGAAGGGAGAATCAAGATGGAAGACGAACAGGAGGATTCAGAACCAGCGTGGCTTTAAGTAGCCACAGGTAGTTATGAATATCTTATAGGGTTAGAATAACTGGGATAGGATAACTTGTCTAAATTGTGTGGGCATCTTTTGTATTGAGAATTTATTGATGTATAAATCTGACTGGTCAACTATATAAGCTTAAGAGGTTTTATTTTACTGGGTTACTAGGTATTGTGATATCTAACCAACGAGGTTGACAGTAATTGCATGGGGCTAGGTCTAGAGCCGTGGAGTTGGCCAGAGAGTCTTCGAGATGGAAACATCGGTGTTGGGTTTAGCACCAGAGCAAACCAGAGCTGAGAGCACAGTGATCGAGTGCTGCGGGGGCTAGCTAGACAGAGTAGCCCCGAAGGGCCACGCCTGGGCTCAGTTGGCAGCAGTAGGGCGGGAAGCCTGCTGATCGTTTGTCTTTTTAAAATACTTCCCTCAACAACCCATAGTCTGGTAATCTAAAGCAGTGACCCTGGGGCTGGCTTACACACTCTACCCTAAGCAGCACAACTAGGTGCTTTGACTTAATGCTTTCCTCTCCAATATGAACGCTTTGGAACTGAGTCCCCTGTGGGTATGCTGGGAGGTGGGGCCTCATGGGAGTGTTCAGGGCATGACGATGCTACTTTCATGAATAAATTAATGACCCAATGAAGTGGGCTTTGGGAAGGTGCCTGCCTTTTTCTAATCCTCCAATCCACTGTCCACACGAGGAGTAGTGTCCCCCTGCCACAGTGCAGCATCCAGGATGTCAGTTTAGAAACAGAGATTAGGCCCTTGCTAGACTTCAAGTACACTTATAACAAATTCATAGACCTTGGGCTTCCGGGTCTCCAGAAGCGAAAGTACTGGAGAAAGTAAAGATCCTATCTTTACAAATTATGCTTTAGTAGTAGTCTGTTATAGCAGTCCAAAAGGGACAATGACTCTAACTACCTGGGGAACCTCACAGAAAAACGGGGTCTTTAACCCTCCCCACCTTTAAAGTGCTTGTAGCTTTAACAGTGACTTCGGCAGCCCTGTTGGTCTGGCTCAGGGAGTCTGGGCTTATAAACAAAGCTTATCTTTTACAATGTGTTCCTAATACCCTATAAACAGGCTCAGTTAGCCACAGAGATGCCAGTGGAGACGATAAACATCTAGAAACTATTTATTCATCTTTTTTTCCCTTTAGTTAGAGTCGCTAGATCCTGAATATAAACTCTTATTTTGTTGGTTTTAAACCTATGGTAAAACATGCATAACACAAAATGCACTACGTGAATCGTTTTAAAGCGGACCATTTAATGTTATTAATTACATTCTCACTACTGTACAACCGGTCTCACCATCCATCTCCATGTGCGGATTTTCAAAAGGATAATGTTAAAAATACAATAAAGTGAAAATAACAAGATACTTTTCAAGCGCATTTAAGAGTACGAGCCAAAGCAAATTCTCTCAAGTTCTCTATAAAAAGAGAATCAAAAATGCTAATTCTAGAGTATCATTTTAGCCTGATTTGGAAAAGGAGACCCTTTAGCAGCAGTGAGAAATCCTGCAGAGCGTTGGCTCAGAAACCACTACATGCTATGGGGGAAGGGGCTTCCACGGAGTACATCCTCTATAAAGAGGTGTTGACAGCGGCCCACTGCACACGGCTTCTGCTGTGCTGCATTCTCTGACAAGCCATTGCTTGTTTTGCTCCATTTAATTCCAACCCACCACCAAGTAGGTGTTATTACTGTTTTCACTTGGTATGTAGGGAAACTCAGGTTTGGAGGAAGGAATTGACTTGCTTATGCTCACTGTTACTGTGATTGAAATGAAAGCACCCTGCCCCTTGAGCCTGTTTCCACGGTAGGGGCATTCTGAATGCAAGCCTGCTGTTTGGTATAGGGCCAGTTTGAATGTCAAAATGTGGAATGTTCATGTGAAGAGTCATACCAACAGCCAGTGTCCAGTTATGAGCAGGCAGTTAAGGAGTGGTGGACAGAGCAAAACTCAAAGCATTTCCCCGACTGGGACCCATAGAGACAAAAGCACTCTCTCTTCCAAGGACAAAATTAGACATCGCTATTGCCTGTCCACTCCATTGAAGCCTTTGTTTTCAGAAGCACAGGCTGGCCATCTAAAAATGTGTACCTAGTACTGATACTCAGGAATTCACTGATTTCCGTGGCAAGAGAATGCCTTAGGATATCTGTTGAAGGTAGATTCTCGAGCCTTCATTCTGAACATTCACACTGAGGGTAAACAGGATGTCTGGAGGGTCCTGGGCTAGTGGTCTGCCTCCTACACTGAGAAGCCTGTGTCCAAGAAGGGTGCAGTCCTTTCCATTGAGAATCTGGTCGCTCTCCTGAGTCAGCAGATGTCTATATCTGCACTCAGGTTGGCCACTGGACTGGCTGTGAGCTAACACTTGCGCTGTCATTATCTCTTCCCCCTCAGCATAAACGTGTACACTTTCCCAATGCTGCTCACTGATACATCTCCAGACCCTCAGAGTAAATGTTCAATGGCTACCTATTAGATGAGTGAGTACATAAAATGTATGCAAAGGCAAGCGAACCCCAGTCCCTGTCCTCCATATGTTTAAAACTGAATGTCCAAGTAAGTACGTGAGCACAATAAAGTACTCTCCTTGTAGAATGCCAGATGTGGCCCCAGGCATAAGGCTACCACCTCCTCAGCAAAACTGAACCCAAACCGTGGTCAGCAGAAATAAAACAAGTCTAGATCATCTTCACAAAACAAAGAGTCTGTGTACAAACAGTTGGATGAGGGCTGTCTTTTATAAGATCATCTGAGACAGGAATACAGTCCTCTCTGCATGTCTGTGAATTCTGCACTCATGGAGAATGGCAGAGCAAATATATGCAAATGAAAGAGCAAATATATTTCCTAAAATCTGTTCATGTGAAACCTGTACCATTTCTTCTTGCCATTGTTCCTTAAACAATAAATATAGCATGACAACTATTTCCATAGGCCTTATATTATATTGGGTTTTATGGGAAATCTAGAGATGGTGTAAAATATATGGGAATTTTATCTCAGAACCTCAAATAGGGTATATGCAAATGGTACCCTTTGGGTATCATAAAAGGCTTGACTAGCCACAGATTTTGATATTCAAGGTGGGTGTCCTGGAACCAATTCCCCACAGACTCTGGAGGCCAACTGTGCTTTCTACCAATAAACTTCTTCACACAGTTTAGTAGTCTGTGATGAATCATACACACAGTAAAAATGGTCCTGCTTTTGTTTCTTATTTTAGATTTTATAATACGTTGTCTCATACACCAAATTCATTCAACTGAGATTTGAACCATTTCAGAGATGACTTCTGAGAGTACACTGGAAAGGAGCGATGTCTAACAGACTCTACAGTGGTGGACGTCTGTCTGTGCTGTGCAACGCTTCATTCCCAACATGTGATAGAAATCTTACTGACATCAGTAGCTTCGACAGATGGTCAGGGTTTGCTGTAAAACTATCTTTGTGCAAAATAAATCAGCAATACTATCGCATCCACTTCAAGGGCAAGAGCCGCTCTTGAGATACTTTTATTTAATGAATGTCAAAGACCTGGCTCCCTTTTACTAAACAACAAAACAAAGCAGAAGTCCAGTTAGACTTTCAGGCCACTGTGCATGAAGGAGCCAGCCCTGACCACAGCAAACACTGAGGACACAGAGCTCAAGTGTGTCTCCTCAGTGGCCCTTCTCCCCAGTGAGGCAATACTGGACATGCAAAAGGTCACTCAAGAAGGCAATCACTTGCTTCTGGAGCTGGTAAACAAATAGCAAAACCAAGATGTCATGAGGTTTCAAGTGCGAGTGAAGTCTTGCCAGAGAGCCAATGCCACTAAACACTAAGAGGCAAGAGACCACCACCCCTGAGCCGGCGCCAGCCAGTTTCTGTCCTGACAAAGTGGCCGCTGTCCACAGCACAACTGGGATGAATTTGTGTGACAAATAGATGCCGACGGAACCCCACGCCTTTTCTACACAGCGAGTGATGCGGGTGGGTGGCAGTAGTTTCGGAAACAGGGCATGCATCTGACTTTCCAGGCTCATAGGGCATCATCTTCTCAGCAAGCAGAACACACTTCAAAATGTGTGTTCCAGGCCCTCCCCAGCCATGTCACTGCCCACATGACATATGCACCAATGTGCTCACTGATCTACTCCTGTGAGGTGGGCCCCGTATAGATATATTTATTGTCCTTTCAGTTTAAATGTAAAATATATAATTTTAATTTATTTATATTATTTATATTTATATATTTATTTAATTTATATATATTTACATATAAATTTATTTATCACATTTTTAAATTAAAGGATAAAACAAAATAATAACTGTATTGCAAATATTTGTGATTTTACTTGCCTTAACATTTTCTGGCAATGGTTTGTTCTGGGTCAGTCCGACAGCAATCAAAGCTATCACAGCCAAGATAGAGGAGAAACCAAGGATGATCAGAATATTTTTGGAGCAAAATCTCTTCACTTTAGAATCTAAAGCCAAAAACAAAACATGAATAAGAAATCAGCAAACAATGATTTTTCTTGCCTTTTTGTCTTGTTTTATGATGATTCTCCAGAAACACCAGAGATGTTAATAAGAAGCCTGTCTGTATCCACAAGATATTTGTAAATTATTGGAAATAATTTAAGAATAAAAAGGTTTGTCTGTATTATGAAGACCAAGGTCAAGTTGGTGGTGTGCAAAGAAAAACAGGCAAAACCAGGCCACTTACATAAATGGAATGAGGAGGAAAATCACGTGGGTGTCTTATCTAACAGATCAGACAAGTCAATCAAAAGACAAGAAACAACTAACAAAAGACAGACAGACCTCTGCGTTTTTAAAATATACACAAAGCATTTACTTTGCTAAAACCATCAAACATCAAATCCCACCACTGCATAACACTTTCTGGCCTGATATACCTTTCGGGTCCTAATGCCTTTAAATGGAAAACTGACAGTCACCTTAACTGACAGTCACCTTAATCCTGAGGAGTTCTGAACACTTTTGGCTGTCAGTCTATTAGCTACTCTATTCTGGTTTTAGTCTTACTTGACAAAGAACATTTTAAAAGCTCCACTAGAAGAATTGCATAAAGCTACTTCAACTGGACTTAAATAGATCATCAAGAGACTGGGAATAGGACATGGAAGGTTATATCAGTCCATCTCTCTCCCTCTCTCCCTCTCCCCCCTCCCCCTCCCCCTCCCCCTTCTCCCCTCCTCTCATTTTACACTTCTCTGAGGACAGAGTGAGATCAAGGAAGAGGAGAGAGATGCCCAAGTGTCCCCGCTCTCCCATTTCCCTCTTTGTCAGCAGCAGCAGGCTGGGCGCTGACATGCGAAGTCTTCCTTATGGTCTTGAGCAGAAACTTGGACTTTTTTCAAAAGACTGCCACCACATGGGTGCTTAGTCTGCACCAAGCCCCAGAGTTCTCAAGTAGTCTCTATCTATCAAGCAAATGGTACAAAACCCAGGACAAAATGCTAGCCAACCATTACCTCTTACTTCCCAAGATGGACTGGCAAGTAAAAGCCATAGCACTTCTCTGTCCACTTCCTGAATGAACATACACAGTATTTAGAGACCTGGCTTCCCCAAGCTAAGGGATAGACCTGCTCAGTTTGTGTGATCTCACACCCCAACTAGGAAAGGTTTCTATGATGGGTGGATTCCTAATCACAGCCCCTGACAATCTGATGTCTGCTTGAACAAGACTAGTGAAAAGGTGGAAACATTCTCTCTTGTCACTGTTCTGCCTGAATGAAATGTCAGACACCAATGGAAGAGCTGAGGGATGGGGTTGCCTGAGTCCTCAGCGTCACATTGAGATGCCAAACTGACCAACCCTGAGCTTGTCTTCTCATAGGATTACTCTTTGACTCAGTGCCAGGGTACTAGTTACCTGAAGCTTATTACTCTTTGACTCAGTGCCAGGGTACTAGTTACCTGAAGCTTACACATCCAGGTACAGCTGTGGTGGTAGAAGAAATGCCAAAATGCCAGAACTCTAGAGTCTGGGAGTCAGGACGGACACCTCTGTGAGCAACCCCCTTCTTCAGTTCCAAAGCTGTAAAACTGACACTGTGCTACCAAGCATGGACTCTGCATGATCGGTTATAATGTGGATTGGTAGCATTTTGTAGCTATGCGTCATTAGTAAGAGCATTTTAAATGCTATTTTTTCCATTCCTGAGGCTGCTAAAAAGGACTACCCATCTTGTTATTTCCTCTCCACAAATGACAATTTTTGCTGACTCATTTTTCTACTGCATCTATGCAGGCATTATTCTTAGCATCTAAACTACTACAGTGAAAGAGATTAACACCATCTCTGCTCTTTGGAATTAGCCAGCCATTCAGAGAAGAGAGAGAGAGAGAGAGAGAGAGAGAGAGAGAGAAGAGAGAGAGAGAGAGAGAGAGAGAGACAGAACAGAGATTTCATGAATAAATGATTTCAGTCATGAAAAGTGCTAAGAAGAAACTAAAGCCAAGGGCTCTGGTCAATTGGTTGCTGCAGATCTGGGGCTTAAGAAGTCAATAGTGTGAGATCACAGGTTAAGAAGACTTCCCTGATGCTTCTAAGAACTGGGTGATGGTGAAACACTAGCTATGAGGGGGAATGGAACATTCCAGAAGGAAGGCACAGGGACTGCAGAAGCTCCAGGGTGGTAGCTACCTTAATGTGACTTTGATTTTTTTTTCCTTTTCCTATACAAATATTTGCTAAGCCTTATCATCTCTGAACACCTGGACTGCTTCCCATCTTTGCCCAGCTCTTGTAATGATATCCATGTTTCTACAATATAGTCAAGTCCCTTGCCATATTTTTACTTCTTATTAAAGATAAGCTAGAGAACCTAAGTATATAAATGCTCTACATGTAACTTTCAAAATCTTTACTACCAAACTTACGGCTGTTAGTTTTTCACAGGATTACCCAGATAGGAGTCAACAAAACTGTCTCTCACAGACTTCTCAAAAGCCCTTCAGGCAGGCCGGAAACCAGACACTTCACAGGAAGTGGTGCAAGATGTGGAGGTCCGGGCTGGCAGAAAGGGGAAGCACAGGCTGCAGGGGTACCCCTGCTCACTCAGCACGTGGAAGTCTCCGGGTTCCATTTCCAAGAGTGAAAAGGGGAAAAGGGTTTGGGGAACCACCTTCCCCATTCTCACCAGTGGCCAGAGCTTTCAGAAACAGTTTTACTAAAACAGTCACTTTTATTATGAAAATTCACACCGACTCTCTTCTCCTTAGAAAGCCTCACCTGATTCATGGGTAAGAGAGAGGTAGTTTCCATCACTCAACATGAAGCGGCATTTATTTTTATGTTTTGAATTGGGGGGGCGGTGTGTATACTCTCATGTAGCCCATGCTGGCCTTGAACTTGCTGTATAGTTGAAGATGACCTTGGACTTTTGGCCATTCTCTTGTCTTGTCTCTTGTTATAAGCTTGTGACATTTACAGGTTTTATCTGGTTCTAGGGACCAGACTCAGGACTTTATACATGCTAGGCAAGCACTCTACCAATTGAGCTACGTACGTCCCCAGACTGTAACATGGTACTTCTTAAAAGTTCAAGGAATGATTTTACCAAGATTATCCAGTCACAAAGTGCTGCTGTGGTGGGTCGTCCTGATGCTGTTTGTATTCTGATGTTAATTCTGCTACCTCAAGAGCGGTTGCCACCAAGGAGCAGTAGATCACATACTGAGGTGATCTCAGGTGAATCTTCTTCCCATTTTAACTGGTCAATGAAGGCTAGAGCCTGTGATTGGGCAGTGGAAGGAAAAGGTGGGACCGGAAGTCTTTGAGAGTGGGGGCAGGTGGAAAGAGAGAGAAATAGAAGGGAAGGGGAGAGGATGGAAGAGGAGGAGGAGGAAGCCATGTTAGAACAGAAGAAACTGTAAGTAGCAAGGAGTCTTATAACTGGGGAATAAGTGTAAGATCTGACCAGTCTAGGCTTATAGCTTATAATCCTAATAACTGGACTGCATGCTTTTTATATGGGCTTATGGGGGTTGGAAATTATAGAGACAGTTGCTTTTTTTCTTGGAGTTGATTATACTGGAGAATTCAAAGCTGTACCTTCTTCACATTTTTTTTCCTTTCATGTGACAGGTAAACAGGTTTTTCTGTTTAATATTAGAGAACCAAGTCCCAAGTAATAATTTCCACCTTCACTTCATAGAAAAAGCTGAAAGAAGCCCAATTTTTAGTAAAATATGAACTAATGTCAAGCCAATAGGCTACAGAACAAAAAACAAAAAGCAAAAATCCCTACTTCAACTTTCATTCCCATAGTGATAGCCAGAGTTGCCCAGTTAGAATCTTATTTAGTGAAAAATCATAGTTAGTTTATCCAAATGCCACTGTAAGGAGAAACCTTAGGGTCCCTGTTACATGGTACCAAAAATATAATCTTTCAAATGTTTTTCCATTGATAAAAAGCTTTTTCATGTTGACAAATGTGGTGGGGCTCGGGCAAAGGTGACCAAAGTTTCCTCTGTGGATCCCAATCAACTAAGGGAACTGTATCCCATTTCCTGGAGGCCACATCTGGAGTAACTCTGGCTCGTCGATGGGAGAAAGCAGCACTGTGAGGAAGCACAGATGAGAGACAGACATGCTGAGGGAGCCTCTGTTTCCAGCCAGGGACAGCATGCTCACCAGGGTCTCAGTCCTTCCTTCCTGAATCAGAGCCCCTTTACTGTCTCTGTCACTCTCCTGTTGTCCCTCAGAGGACACACACGTAAGCCACAACCATGTTTGGGGGCTTTGTACCAGGTTCCTTGAATACAGCCACTTCCTTGCTCCCGATGCCCCCATCTGGTATCTGATCCACAAGCCCTTTCCAGGGACTCCCACACTTTCTGGTTCCCTTCTTTGTCAGAATCCGCCTTTGGGTGGCTGAAGGGTCTTCTATAACCCAGGCTCTTCCTGATCGAGACTCTAACTTAACATCCTGCTGCCCACTGCGGCTAAGATGAGAGTGGCTGATATTCTTGTCACTATCATTAGCGTGTACTCCCTGAGGGCTGGGCCTATTCTGGTTGTTCACAGAAGTCCCGTGGTAAATGAATGAGTGGATTTTATATTCTCAGATTTTTTTTTCAATTTGCTTCCCGTGGGAATTCTTCATCTTTATTCTCCTCATTCTTCATCAAGTCTTTTTCCTTGTTGCCTCAACATCAGGCTCACATGGAAGTTAAATTCCTCCCCATACCTTTTTTCCTTCTTTAAATTTTTTTTTTTTAATTTTTAAATCACATTTGTCGGGGTTAGAAAGATGGCTCAGTTGTTAAGAGTACTGACTGCTCTTCTAGAGGTCCTGAGTTCAATTCCTGGCAACTACATGGTGGCTCACAACCATCTGTAATGGGATCTGATGCTCTCTTCTGGTGTGTCTGAAGAGACTGACAGTGTACTCACATACATAAAATAAGTATATAAATCACATTTGTTTAGTGTGTATGTGCCTGTGTGTGTCTGTATGTGTTTATTGGTGCACAAGTGCCATGGCACATGTGTGGAGATCAGAGGACAACTTGCATAAATCAATTCCTTATGTAGGTCCCAGGAATTGAACTCAGGTCTTCGGGCTTGTTTGCAAGTGTCTTTCCCTGCTGACCCAACTTGCTGAGCCCAGTAGTCCTCTGTTTTCATGTACTACTTTTAGCTACACCGTTTTTGTTTAAGTTCAACAGCTGTTAAACTGGGGGCGTGCCTCAACAGTCTTTCAATTATGTGTTCAATAATTATTGAATACATTGCACTATACAGCTAGACTTGCCTGTAGCTCTGAGCTATAGCAGTGAACAAAACATATAAATGTCCCACACTCGTGGAGCTTATGTTCTAGTTTGGAAGAAAAAAGACAAAACAGTAATATTTGAAGGGTAATTATGTAATTGTGAGTGCTATAAAGATATAGAGATATGGGGCAACCAAGAACATCCTTTGGGGTGATCCTGAGTGAATGAAGAGGACCATGAAACAACATGCACACCTCTGAGGCAGCAACTGAACTGTGTAAGAAATACCTCTGAGGCAGGCCAGTGCCTGGACAGGACGACAGTGTGGCAGGAAGAGTGATGAGAGGAGAAAGGGCAAAAGATAGCAGAGGAATAATGGGGAACTTTGCTCACTAGACCTTGGAGATCCCATGGGGCCATTGTCCTACCCTAAAAGATATGACTTATTCCAGAGTAATTGGTATGATTTATTCTCAGTAGTTTAGAAGTCCTTGGAGCCTGAGGATGTATCATGTGGATATAGTCATGCAGGGCACATCTCCCTGCTTCCTGGCTTAATAAGTGTGTAAGCCTATTGCAATAGGCTAGGTCACAGGACAACTACATAGCCAAGTGTGGACAGACCAGGATCTATGAGATATGGTTTGTTCCAAAAAGTCAGGTACATCCAGGAGTAAACACCACGCTAGGAAAGTCTTAACGCCTTCTGCACCTTGCTAAGACAGAATCCCTGGGAGGAGCTAGAACTAAAGTAACCAGAATTTACCAGCAAGAAACCAACTTCATGGACTCAGAGACACTCAGACTAGTGCTTTCCCTTGTGGCTCTTCTGAGCTTCTAGCTCATGTGTCCAACAGGGGCAGTGATATGTCACCTGCTTCATGTGGTTGCTATGTGAAATGCACTGAGCTCACAATATAACCTACACTTAATAAACCCTGAGGGTAGGGCTAGAGAAATGGCTCAACAGATAAGAGCACTGGCTGTACTTCCAAAGGTCCTGAGTTCAATTCCCAGCAACCACATGGTGGCTCACAGCCATCTATAATGGGATCTGATGCCAGAAAAAATTCTGCCAGAAGAAATTTTATGCAGATAGAGCAATCATATACAATCAATCAATAAATCAATCAATAATAATCTAAGAAATGAAAAAAGAACTCTGAGGTTCAGGTATAGGTCTTAACTCTTTACCTTAAACTAATTCATTTAATGCTATAAGAAGATACACTTTTATTGTCTGGTAGATAATGATATGATACATTTCTTAAGCATGCCTCAGCAAATGACCACAAGCTTGGTCATAACAACAAAAAGTTCTTACAATTTTAAGGACAGAGTCCTAAATTGGGTGTTGGCAGGGTCTTAGTCCCCTCAAAAGCTCCAGAGATGCCAGTCTGTCTTCTCCAGCTCCTCAGGACTCTTGGCATTCTTTGGCCTACAGATGCATTGTTGCCTTCACTCCTGTGTATTTGCCCATCACACTTCTGGATTTTCTCTAATTACATCTGATTATTACATCAATCATTGGCCTGTTTTTCTTTTTAATCTTTTGTTTTTGAGACAGGGTCTGTGTAGCTCTGGCTGTCCTGGAACACACTATATAGAGCTCAAGGCTAGCCTTGACCCCTCAGAGATCTGCCTGCCTGTGCTTCCTACATACTGAGATTGAAGGTATGCATGGCCTGGCCTGGTTTTAAAACTGGAATGACCCGGGCGGTGTGCACACACCTTTAATCCAGCACTGGGAGGCAGAGGCAGCGGATTTCTGAGTTCGAGGCCAGCCTGGTCTACAGAGTGAGTTCCAGACAGCCAGGCTACACAGAGAACCCTGTCTCGAAAACAAACAAACAACAACAAACAAAAAAACTGGATACCTCATCTCAAGATCTAATTAATGGACTGGAATGGTTCAGTCCATCATATTTCTGTGCAATCATGAGGACCTGAGTTTAGATCCCCAGAACCCATGTGAAAGCTAAGCACAGTGTAATGGTGTCATATATGTAACTCTACCATGGGGGATTGGGGTGTGTGGAGACAGGACAATCTCTGAAGTTTGCTGGACAGCAAATTTGCTGAATTGGTGAGCTCTGGGTTCAGTGAGAGATCCTGCATCCAACATCCTCTATAGTTTTTGAGACACACGTCCTATAGAGTAGCAAATCCCATCATCCAGAAATGGAAGTGACTGGCACCGACAACGAAGGGAGAGCTGTCTAGACAGCTCTGACAAGACCACCGATGTTCTACCCTATACCACTGCAGCATCTTTGATCCAGACAATGAGAAGCTTACAGTTTGGAGGCAGAGATTGTGATTAGCAACAATCTCTAGGAACTTGCTCAGTCATACATGTTACAGAAGCAGAATAGGGATTTGGCCTGAATCTTCTGACTCCGCTCCAATGCTTCCAACAGCCTTCCCGCACCAGAAACCTACAGGCGTTACGCAGCTCATCTGTTCTTGGTTCCCAAGTTTCATTCAGTTGAGAGGATCTTATTCTGTTTTATATTCCTCATATTCCTCCCGTCAGTTAATGCATACTCAGTTCAGGGATAAAGCAGTTAACTGGTGGGGGTTTTCCTGCCTAAGTTTTACTTCATGAAGGCAGCACAGATTCACAGAAAATGGACTTCAGGAGCTTAATTATGATTGATTGGCTAAAGACAGAAGGCAGAGGATAGAGAAGGAAAGCAAGATGAGGGTGAGCTGGAGAAACAAAAGACAGAGACAGAGAGAGAATGAATGCAGGAAATGGCAGGGGTGGGGGATGAGGACAGCAAAGAAGATACACAGACACTGAGGAATTAACTGTGTGGAGTGAGTGCTTTGCATGGTTGAAGCCTGCTGATCCCTTGGACCCTAACCCTAAGAGAAGGAACCGCCGGTTCGTGTTTGAGTTCTATCTGATTCTTCTCAGCTCACCAGTTCTTTAGTTGGAAGAGAAGTGTATTTATCTCAACTAAGTATGGCAGATGCTCTGAGTATCAGCTCTGGCTGCAGAGGCCATCTAGGGACAATCAGGCAGTGGGGTGGGACACGGGGTGCAGAACAAGGTCTTACTGCAAAGCAGCCTTAGCAACTCTAGTCTGCCCACTCCTGCATCATGTGCTCTTCTTGAGTCAGCCACTCTCACTGACTCTGCACCTGACTCCAAAACTGTTAATGATTGCAAAACTCAGGCAACGTTCTGTGGGAGAAGTAAGGAAGCAAAGGCGGTCCATTTTCTCACTCTCTTCCTCACTTCCTCCCACCACGCCACCCACTCTCTTCACCCACTCTCCTCCTGGCTTCCCCTGAATCCATTTGCCCACAGACTGCACTGAACATAAAAGGCCTTTGTGATTAGCATGGAATCCCCATGTTTAAGGGTAGGGTTGGCAGGGAGTAGGGCTGTTTCCGGCAAAGTGATGTCACTGAGTGCACATTGGAATTCCCTGTGTCCTAGCCAGAAGCCATAACAATCTCTGCACATTGCTTCTACTAAATGAATCTTTTCCACATCTGAAATCAAACAATTATGCCCTGGGGATTCAACTCTTTCCCAGAAGCAGCTGCAAATGTCAACAAAGCTGTGGTTATTTGCCAACAGAGGAGAGAGGGAGAGACAGAGAGAGAGAGAGACAGAGAGAGACAGAGAGACAGAGAGAGACAGAGAGACTGGGAAAATCTACACTGGTCATGCATCAGTCCTCCATGTAACAGCAGAACCAGCATGAACTCACATAGATTATGTTGCTCTGGTGAGCTCTTGTTTTCTATCTTATGTGTATAAATTCTCTTATTCCTATTGTCTCATTTTTGTAGCCGTGAGGTGCAAACTCAGAGCCTGCACAAAAATATTGATGTGAAAAAAATATACTGTAAAAAAAATCAAAGTGGTAAATCAGGGCAAATGTTTTCTGACACAAATAATTTCTTAACATATTAGTCATTAAACTAATTAAGGAAATCATCAACCTACCTAATAAAAAAAGTAAAAAAAAAAAAAAAAAAAAAAAAGAACATGAATAGGTAATTTAAAGAAAAGGAAATGCATATTTACAACATGAGAAATGAATTAGAATTATGACCAGGCAATTACACATGTAGGTGTTTAGCCCCAAATGTGCGGATGATGTCCATAGAAAAACCGGTACCTAAAGATGTCTAGCAGCTTTATTTATAACAAATAAATAATCCAAATGTCTACCAGTTGGTGACTGTATCCAAATTATTTTACAATTATACAGTGGAACTATCCTCAGCAATACTAAAGGAATACACTAAGGATAAACGCAATCGCATAGAAACATCGCAAAAGCACTGTGCAAGGTGAAAGAAGCCAGACTCAAAGGCCACAGACTGAGTGACTTTATTATCAAAACGGCAATATTAGGAGCATGGATCAGAGCACAGGGGTTGGAGGCTGATGATGAGCTACAAAGGACTTTTGGAGATGACAGAAGTATTCGTATCCTGACTGTGGTGATGGCTATATGACCATATACATATTTATCAAAATCAATACAGCTCTACATCTAAAAGTACAAGTACAGCAAAGAAATTATATGGAAAATTATGGAATCTGAACATAATGGTATAATCCCAACACCTACAGCAGAGGCAGAAAGACCACTCCAAGTCTGAGGTTAACCTGATCTATATAACATGTTTCAGGCCACCCACAGCTAAAGAGTGAGACTTTGTCTCAAAAACAAACAAACAAACAAACAAAATCAGAGGGGGTGGGAGGAAATTATATTGACAAGGACACTTCTTATACATTAATGGGAGTAAAAAATCTGTCAATTCTGATAGTTGCAAAAGGTACAATCAAAGAAGTTTAGTGTAGAAATTTAACCTCTCAATATACTCGTGAGGACCTGAAAAAGTACAAGGATAGAGTGTTCAGTACAACAGGTTGAAAACAACTGAAAGTCCATCATCTGGCTCTGGAACATAAATCAATATAAGATGTCTTCAGAGTACTCAGATGTACTTCAGAGTACTTCATTATAAGAAAATAAATGCACTGTTTGTACTTGGTAGAACATGGACATCTCTGGACAGGGATACAGGACTAGCAACTGCCAGGAGTAGCTCTTGAAAAATGGTTCTGGAGTTAAAGTAGGAGCATGCCAGGGTTCCCAAGAACACCAGGCTTGACCATTTACCAAAGAGGCTTATAGGATTTAGCACATGGTTATACACATAACTGTAATTTGCTACAGCAAAAAGATTTGAAGTAAAATCCATTGAACTAAGTCTGGCAGAAATCAGGCTCATGGTCCCTCTAGCAAACATCTGTAACAGTGCATATAAAACATCTACCAGGTAAACTCACTAACAATCAAATACCCAGGGCTTTCCTGGGGCTGTCCATCCTAGCACTGCCAGGCTCCCAAATGCAGGTATCCAAAACAAACAGACTGAACACTCAATCCAGGTATAGCAAGCCATCCGTATCCTGAAATTCAGTCTCCAAGACACTAGCCAAGGCTTACCAGCAGTCTCTGGCCTCATTGTCTCCTTTCTACAAGAACAAACAATGCTTGTACGTG
Organism: Mastomys natalensis; assembly: GCA_021653895.1. Classification (NCBI taxonomy): domain Eukaryota; kingdom Metazoa; phylum Chordata; class Mammalia; order Rodentia; family Muridae; genus Mastomys; species Mastomys natalensis. Next base: position 588,982 of record JAJTUV010000072.1, on the reverse strand, counting down.
CCTTTCTCTTCCTTATCTTCCCTTCATCCTTTTCCCTCCTTCCTAATTACCTAAGCAACTTAAAACTCTTAATAGAAATTTCTGAAAAATCCAAAGGTTTTTAAATGACAAGGAACATTCAGAGGGCTGCCAGTGAGAGTCAAGTGGCAATCAGCAAGGCAGGTGACCAGTGGCCAAATGGGGAGCTGTGCCTCAGTGGTCTAGTGTGGACTTTGCTGGCTGCCCACTCTAGTGTCCTGCCAGCCACTGGCGAGTCCAGTTAATCCAAGCAGCCACATCTTATTCCCACTCACTTAGGCTTTCTAGAACAATGACATGCCTTCTATACTGTCAGACAGAACTGTCAGACCTTATTTTGGGTGGATTTGAAGCTTTAAGAGGGCATTGGCACTGTCCTTTTGGGGTTCTTTGGTGTTGAGAATCAGAGTTAAAGAGAAATAATTCTCTAATAAAGCACAGTCAAGCTTCCAGCTGTCCTTGGTGATTTCATCATGGGTAACCATATTTAAGCAGCGACTTTTCACCTTTCAGCCAGCGCACCTGAGCGCGTGGGTAAGCGAGAGGTCCAATCTCATATCGTTAGAATTAACTTCCTTTCAAAAGTGTATAGCTATAACTGATAACTCAGAAAGACAATATAAGAGTCCCTTAATTTTTTTTGGAGTATATTTCCTGTATCCATTTTGTTGAAAAGAAGGCTAAGAGGGTTAGAGGAAGGTCCTTGGACCTTAGAGACAGAGTTGTTCTCTTGTTGATAGTCATCTTGTTCTGTTTTGCTTTTTGAAACAGAATCTCTAAGCCAAGCTGTCCTTAAACCCTGTATGTAGTCAAGAATCACACTGAATTTCTGATTATCCTGCTTCCACCACCCTTGCTGGGATGACAGGCGAATACCACCACACCCACTTGAGGAAGTTTTGAGGTCTGAGCCCAGGGCATGCTAGGCAAGCAGTCCACCAACTGAGTTATACTCTGAACCCCTAGAAATGTCCTCTGGAAGCAACAGTTGACAAACCAATAGAACAGATGAGAAAGTCTTCCACCACATTTGCCCACACCTAAGAAGAGAAAGTGTGATCAGTCCTATGTCTTGGAGACTTTATCTAATCTAGACTATGACTAAGAAAGTGGTACCCTACTGCTGCTCCCAACAGCCTAGAGAAGGAAACAATGGAGAACGTGATGGGGAAGGGGCCAACTGCATGGAATGAGAAGACAATGAAAAGACCTGTCAGTGCATCTCCAACATGGCCTGAGGGAACTGCCATGCGAATGCAGGGTGTCAAACCTAAATCCTCTGGAAGAGCAGCCAGTGTCTAAACTGCTGAGTCTCCTCACCATCCCTGGCCACATCAATGTTTCTATAAAGCTGATAATGAGTTGCCAATTGTTAATAATAAATGGACACTACAACTCATATGGCCATCTTTCAAATGTAGGTTTCGGAGAATTCTCTTTCTTCTGTTCCCCAAAGGGCAGCAGATTGTCTGTCCCTCTGAAACCCAAGGCGGGAAATGACAGCACAGAGATGACATGAACGACAGGGAAGCTCCACCTCTGTGCTTCCTGCTCACGCTAGGGTGCCTGTGTCTTCATTTATTTAGGCTCACAGAGGTAGGAAGGTGCCAGACCAGGAAGTCCACTTAGGAGGGCCAACAGACACAAGAATGATTTCTCTTTTTTCTTTCCTTTGGAACTATGATAATGTTCTCAGTGGAAGGAAATGAGTCTCCACCTTAGCAAAAACTCAAGATACTATGTCTGAGGGAAACACAGATTCTGATACTCAGAAATGAGTGCCAAAATAGTTGGGATTCTTTGTAGAGACTCCTAAGGGACCAACAACTATAAGAAATGCACATGAGTAGAAGAGGAAAATTTTATTGCATCTTCTGGGAATATGTTACCTAGAACTGACCTTTAGGATGACAAATCGGGAGTGCCACCCTTAAGGCTGGGACAGCAAGCAAAGACAATGCTTGGATGTCAAAGGTAGAACTGGACCCACCCTTTCCCATTCTCTCCAGACTGAGTTGGGTGGGGTCACTGCCCCTCAGAGCTTTTATGGTGCTGTTCCAACACTGGCAGTGAGCTGATCCCAGAAACAGCAGAGCTTATAACTCTAACTCCTCTTACTATTGGGGCTTGTTTTACCTCTTCAGATTGATGCATTCCTAAACTCCATTTTCGTGCAGACCACTCACTGCCCTGCTCACTTCTTCAGCTTCTATTCACAATGAAGTTGCTCACACAAATATCACCCACAGCTTGTGTTGCTAAATCCAGTGGGTACATTTCAGCACTTACATTTCCGGTAGAATTTGATATCACTGACTCCTTATGCTTAAACTTTCTTTCTTGGCTGGCTCCTATGATACCAGACTCTTCTGGCAAGTCTCCTGCTTCTCTGATCTCTGCTCAATACCCATTAATGGCAGCCCTCAGCATTCCATGCTTTGACCCTGGTGCATCCCATTGTAGAGACATGACCCAGACTGAGTGGTGATGGCCTCTCAATCCCTAAGGGGTAATTTAATCTCAGTGATTACAACTCCCTGGTCTCAATGGTCATGACCCCTGATCTGTTCTACTAGCCTAGGCTTGTTTCCTAAGCTCTAGATTCATAACACTAGCTCCTCCTCCTCCTCCTCCTCCTCCTCCTCCTCCTCCTCCTCCTCCACCACCACCACCACCAAACACACATACATGCTTCAGTGTTCTATAGGCAAACATACTATGTCTGAATATAGCTTTCTCCCCTCTAACTTAATCTTTCTTACAGAATCTAGTCATTAAAATTTATTACCCCTACATCTTTCTAGAGTCCATCTTCTTTCTCAAACCTCCAATTCTTCTTTTAAAAGAAAATTTGCCCACTAAGTATTTCTTGAAGCCATTTGTTTGTATTTCTTCCCTGACTCCTACAGCAGCTTCGGTGGGGACTCTTCCAGTTCAATGCAATTCCATTTCCAAATCATCTTTTTTGAAGCCAGCACAGCAATTTAACACTGCAAAGCTTCAAAATAAAATCCAGACTTTCTTTTGCTGAGATACGGTCTCACTGTGTAGCCCTGGATGGCCTGGAACTCACTATGTAGACCAGGTTGGACTTGAATTCACCAAGATCCACCTCTCTGCCTTCTGATTGTTGTGTTGAAAGCATGAGCCATCACACCTTGCTAAATCTAAATTCTTTAATAATAATTTTTAAGGCTATTCTGACCATCTAACTATAGAAGAGAAGTAATTTAACATGTTAGGCTCTGAAACTAGGCTTTTTTTTTTCCAGACACCACACACACACACACAACACACGGTGGAATATATGTATATAAATACACACATTATATATATGGTAGAATGTATATGTGTATATATACATATATATACATACACATATATAAATGGTTTGTAAAAAAACATTCCTGCTCTGTCTTCTGTCTGAAATATTCTCTCTCCACCCACTCTTTTTAAAATCTGTCTCAATGAAGATACTGAGGCTGGGAAAATTGCTTCTGTGTAATGGTTCCAAGAGGCCTTCCCAGAAGACCTTTAATTTCTGGCCTCTCAAAGTACCCCTCTCACGATGCTACAACAACCTTTAACCAGTGCCAGTCTCTCCTTGGGGCTGGATTCCTTGAGAACCTTTCCAGTGCCCAAAAAAGGGTGTGGTCAGCATCAGTGCTCCATTGTCAGTAGGATAAATGAAGGGATAAGGTTGATTTGGATTTTCAGTGTGCAATGTTTATCATAGAAAAGGGAGAAAGGTTTTTTGAGCATCCCAAATGTATTTTAACTTCTCCACTCCAAGGTTCTATTTTTAGAGAGCTGCCATGCAAGCCAGAAGTTTGTTTGTATGTTTTATTAGATGCATGGGGACAGATGTTTGGGCAGTAAATCCCAAGACTTAGTCACCTACTCCAGCAGATATGCTTTTCAATGAATTACCAACAGTAGACTCAAATGCCATGTGTATAATGGAGGGAACTTCCCCTGTAGCTGGTCACTCCTTAGCAAGCACGGCTAATTCTGCTTCAGTTCTGAACAGTCAGTCATCTGGTTGCAGACTATGTTTGGGTAGCAATGTGCCATCTCCTATGTATGATTACATGATGGACTGACTCTCAACTCTGTCTCTTACTAGCAAGTTACTTAATCTTTCTAAATCTTTATTTTTATACTAAAGAAGTAAAGCCATTACTTTTTGATAGGTTGATATGAAGACAGAGGAACTGTCATATGAAAAAGGGTGGTTACAGTGAACTTGTGTAGTCCTGTTGACTGTCGTCCTCCATTCAGGAGAAACTCAGTCTACAGTCCAGATACATCATGGCATGGCCTTTGTGCTGCTCCCTTGTCCTCTCAGCTTGGAATCCCCACAAGCACCCCACAGCCTGCTCACACAAAATTCAGGCTTGTTCCTACCAAGTTTGCTCCTCCCTGAGCACTCACAGCTCCGTGAGCCCTCCCATCCCTCATCCAGTTACTGAGACCAAGGAGAGCAGCCTCCCCGCCCCATTCCTCCCTCCCTGCCCACCCTCTCTCTTCACAGCCACACAACTCACTCATTCAGTAGATGCTGCACTGTCCTTTGCCTTAACCTGGAGTTCTAGTTTCCAAAGATGCCAATGCTGTGGATTCCTCCTCCATCATTCCGCTGCTTTCTTTTCCAACCACCGCCCCTCAGGGCTAGCTCCTAACTGATTCCCTGTATCCACTCTTGCCTCTCAACAGCCTGATTTCCTATTGTAAATGAAGTAACCTTTTCAAAGTGTCTATCTGTCTACACATAACACATTAGTTTCTCAGAACACATCATAGCTCCCCGTTGCTCTCAGAAAAACAGAACAAGGTGCTTAATACAGCCATGTTTGTTTTGGATCTATGTTTGGCTAGCCTTTGTCATTGTTACTACCACTCCTTCACTGTTGCCTCTCAGGCCTCGAATCACCAAGCTGTCCCTGCCAATGTGCTGTCTCAGCCTGGAACATCATCCTCCACTCTCTTTGCTTAACTGTTCTCTACTCTTCCCTCAAGATTCAAGCTGAAAATTGCCTCCTCAAGCATTCTTCAGATGTTCCACCTCTAAACCCCACACAGCAGCCTAAACTTCCTCACAGCATATAGGCTATTCTAATACTTTCCTGGGTAGATGTGTCTCTCAAGCAATCTTTCCCCATTCTGATGTGCAATAGGTTCAAGCAAGAACTTTAGAAAAACATCAACTTAGGGATCCCACTCAAAATAATTGAATCAGATGGAGGCTAAGGCCTGGCCTTTGGCACTTTTTAATGACTCCCTGGGGTATTGAACATGCAGCCACAACTGGGAATTGATTGTCAAAGGAAATGGGAAACTGAGGAAACAGGGGACCAGTCAAGGGGATGACGGAGATGTAGGTCGGAACTGACGCTCCTGTCTGGCATGTGCATGGTCCTGACTTTGATTCTTATTGCTTAGAGAATCGTGACTGCTTACCCTGCTCTATCCCAGGGCCAGGCATACAGCAGCAGTGCTTGGAGCCGCTGTGTTTGCTGTTGCTGTTATCACTGATGCAGTTGTTACTAAGATCAGCGTGCCTGATGGCTTTCTTTGTACATGTTTTACCTCTGTGATTCCTTACTACAAAACTCAAAGTAATTAAAATAGGACCAACCAAATCACCTCCTTTCAGATTTATTTTTATTTTATGTGTATGGGTGTTTTGCCTGCATGTGTATCTATATAGCACATGTACCTTGTCAGAGAGGACAGCAAAGGGTATCAGATCCCCTGGAACTGTGGTTAGAGTCATGTGGGTGCTGGAAAGTGAATCCAGGTCTTCTGGAAGAACAGCAAGTCTCTTAACTGCTGAGGCATCTCTCCAGCCCCTCAAATCACTTTCTTAAAATTCACCATTTCTATTGTCCTGTCAACACAAGAGCTTTGGCCTACAAACTGAGGTGAAACAGAATACAATATATTTAAAACTCCAGTTCATACCATGTCAAATCCCTCTGTGTCTAGCTCTGTATTAGTGATTTCAGAGACTCTGATCCTGGCATTCTAATTTTGTAAGAACGTGAATTAACTGGATTGGCCACCACTTTGTTCTTTTGATTCCATTCTTCCTATATTTCCCCCATCTCCGGTCTCATGAACTCCCTTATCAAGCAAATGTGAACTCCACCCCCTAACCCAGCTCAGGGATCAGGATGGAATGGTCTTTTGCTGATAGTTTACCTGGTTCAGACCTAGTCAGACAGAGCCCTAGAAAACCCTTCCTCTAAAGAGTTCTCTAAAGATGAAGTTATAAAATCCAGTTCACATCTAAATCCAGGCACATCTAAAGTCTTGGGAAAGCCATGGCAGCCAGCTCCTCCGGGTTTCCGATTCAACAAGTCTGAGGTGAAGCCAAAGAATCCACATTTCTGGCAAGTTTCCAGGTGGTGATTGTGACACTGGTCTAGGGACCATACTTTGAAAACCATCCGGTTTGTAGTACATCATAGTCACCCCAAGTTAATACCTGTATGTTGTGTATTATCTCCATATATGTGGAAAGATACTACCTAGAAAGAGCTGCATAAACCTAGATAGAGACAGGAGTATGGGGGGGGGGGTTGTGAGGGCGTCTGAGGCCTCTCAGAAGTGCGGTGGGTAAAGGCTGCTGAGTTTCTGCTTCATATTTTGAAGTACACTGTGGGTCTTCTCCCTGTGGTTTCAGAGGGGTTTTCTCTACACTATTTTTGTAAACAGTCTCAAGCCGCTCCCTTACTTCTCCTTTTAGAAGAAGAAATTGTGATGGTTTATGAGAGCAGCATGCCTCTAAATCAGTTCCTTATTAGGTCATTTCCTCAGTCATCACTAACTTACTTTTAAAAGGCAGCCGTTCCGTTCCCCTTCCCAGAAGCCAGCTAGCTTACTGAGGTCACTTCGAGAATTGTTCATCAAAGTGGCAGAAAGGCTCAAGTATCAGGTGGGGAGGTGCAAGAAGCTCTTCAAAGGAAAGAGTTTCAAATCACCTTGGGGCTTCCTCTGTGATTGGGAGAGAGCCGTGTAGAAAGGCATCTGCTGAAGCATGTGACCCACGAACAGCATGCTGGCAAGAAAAGAGCTGCTCCAAGCAGTAGTCAAGGCTCTTGGATCATCATAAACAGATGCAGGGAACATGGTGTCTCGGCCTTGGAGCACCACATCACACCGGAGTGATGCTCTCAGCTACATAACACATGTTCACTCTGCAAGGGAAGTCACCAGGACAGGGAAACTCTGCCAGCACTGCCCTCTTCTGAACCTATGGAGCCCTCTTATGGAGGGCTCAGTTTCCCCAGCCCTGTCCTGGTTGTAATACTGTAAGGCTCACATCCCAACAAAGTTCCCAGGATGGCATGCCTATCTTCAGTCAAGCTCATTCTGCGCCAGTCAGCCCAGCTTCACTCCAGTAGTCAGTCAAACTGGTAGGTGCCTTTTCTGGGTTCTCTCTGCTAGGCTCTGGCCTTTTAGCTTCCTCTGTTCTCCCCTGAGCTCAAGTGCTGCCTGACTTTATTGCCATGGTTAGTCTTTCCACCATTCAGACTTTTAAAATATCCCATGAATGACAGTTATCTTCGTTGAAGCTGAAAGGATCCTTGGAGTTGACTCCCTCCAGTAACTCCCAGCACTCACTGACTGCACAGAAGAATCACCCAGGGATTTTCCTAGTCCTTTTCTGGGCAATCACACTGGGCTCTCAGTGCAGAGCCAGGCTATGAGCATGCTTAACATCCCCAGGTGATTCTAATGAATGTCAGGGGTTGCAAACGTGGGACCTAGTCCAACAGCTGCTGCAGGACAGATCTGTTGCTGTAGAATTCTTGAGAGCTAGGTTTTAACCTCTGTAGTAAATTCTTCCCAATGGGACACAAGGTATTTCAAAATCACACAGGCTAACAATAGCCACCTGTAAGTGTAAGGAAGCTCTGGTCTTGACCCAAGTTAAGTTTCCTTCTAACTCGCTCTGGACAGTCAAGCAACTTACTTACACTGTGTTCATTTCTCATTATTTTTTCAAGGATTCAAAGGTGGCAAGTTTGTATGCCTCAAGTTTCCTGTCTTCCAAACCAAAAAACCCCAGTTCATGAATCATGATTTTCAGACAATATGCCACCCCAGTGGCACTCTGGTGGAAGCCCTGCAGTTTGTTAACCACCCATCAAATCCTGCTTCTGTGATGGAAGGTCATGCAGGTGAGGTGGTTATTACGCCTTATTGTCTGTAAACTGAAAGTTACCACCAATGTGGCATTTCAGACATTTGAACCTGTATAACCTTCAGATCTTTCCTCCTGACAAGTGATCAAGTCATGACTCTCCCCTCACGCACTCACTTAAATGTCAGCTTCTCTCTTTAGCCCGTCTCTTCAACCTACAGGCAACTTACTTCTTTCTGTAATACACTGCAGTCTCACTGAAAGCTTCATGTTGTTGGCCAGTTTGCTTCCTATGCTTTCTAGGCTTTTATCCCAATTATTGATAAATGGACCCTGCAGGGAAAAGACAGACCCTAGTGGACTTCAAACCTTTTGTCAGCATGAGCTAGCCAGGAAGTCTGTGGCTCCTCCAATCCATATTTCTCCAACTCACTTGAAAGCATACTATGGGAGATCCTGCCGTACACCTTCCTCAGACTGAAGTCCTAACAGTAAAATTACAGGCTCTCCAGGTTTGCTCCTTCCAATCCCAACAGCAACAGCGCTGCCTGGAAAGAGTACAAGGAGAAAGGAAACCCTCCCTCCGAACACTGACAATCGCTGGCTATGAGTAACCACCCACAAGTCTACTAACCATCTTTGTTTCTGTTTGAAATTCTTATAACTAAAAACCTTTTCAATCTACTGTTGAAATAAAATATACTATTTCTATGAGAGATGGCCAAATTTCTTAATCACCTTCTTACATCTCTCCCATGTTATGGTAATTTGTTACAAACAGATTTGGTGAAACACAGGCCAGTTTCCAGGGATTAGATGTCTCTTTTCCAAGTAGCAATGGGTCTTCCATATTCATTTCCATATTTTTCCAAATATCAAGCCCATGAGGAGGCTTTCTGAATCTGCTCTTTTCCATATTTGTGATGTAGATTATAAATTCTTAGAATTTAAAGAGCACACACAATCTCTGTACAGTTTGTTTCGAACCATCAACCACTGGGCTACTGAGAGAGCTGAGTCTGTCAATGCATATCTGCACACTGATGGCCTGAGTTTTATCACCACACCCACGGAAGGAGAGAATAAGCCCTGAGAAAAAGGTTGTCCTCTGGCCTTCCCACTAGTACCCTTCTCCCGACACCTAATCATGCTGCTGGTTCAAAGTCATGTAAGAAGAAACCTAGATGGAAAAACTACCTAGATCAGACTCTATGCCTGTGGGGCATGATCTTGATTGTTGGTTGATGCAGGAGGGTCCGTCCCACTGGACAGTGTGTAAGCAGGTGGGTCAAGGTGTAAGCAGGTGGTTCTAGGCAGTGGAAGAAGGCTAACTGAGCCTGAACAAACCAGGATGAGCTAAGGAGCAAAGCAGCCTTGGTTACTCCATGGTCTCTGCCTTGAGTCCCTGACTAACTTTCCTCAGTGATGGAGTGGGACACTGAAGGGAAGGGGAATAAGCCCTTTCGTCCCCACGTTGCTTGAAGCATGGGAATTACCACAGCAACAGAAAGCACTCTAGAAGAATGCGCATGCTCACATACTGGGTGGAATGTAGTTTCCTAGATGAAAGTGAGATCGCCCTGAAGCTCCAGTTCCTCTGCAGCCTTCATCCTTACTCTGCATCCTTCTCCTGCTCGTGCTTCTACTGAACCAGAACAACTCATCATCTCTGGCATTGCCCAAGCGCTGCTGGGAAGAATCCTCCTCGCTTTTAAGCCCTCTGCTCAACTATTTGCTATCTCCTTTCCTTACCACACAGCCCCTATTTTATAAATGTCACAGTTACTGCTATGGTTTGGCTTCAGTTGGTCCTCCAAAGTCTCACGTGTTGGGACTGTAGTCCCAAGCATGATACCGTGGGAGCTGTCAGAACCTTTAAAAGGTGAGACCTCCTGGGAGATCAAGTCATGGGCACCCTATTCTTGGAAGGGATTAAGGTAGAGGTCTTACACGGTCCTCCATAGTCCTCATGATAGGGTTTTTATAAAGAGCCTGAACCTGCTGGCCCACACATTCTCTGTGGTTTTTGTTGTTTGAGACATGTTTGTTTGTTTGTTTGTTTGTCTGTTTTGTTTTGGAGACAGGGTTTCTCTGTGTAGCCCTGGCCTTCCTGGAACTCCCTCTGTAGACCAGGCTGGTCTCAAACTCAGTGGCCTGCTCCCACACGTGTTCATGCCATTAATGTCCACCATGATGTGGCATGCATGAAACAACCTTCATTGGAACTGAGCAGATGCAGGCATTGTGTGTCTGTTCTTTCCTTATTTTATAGGTGAAGGGGCTTGGGACAGAGTCTTGGGAGGCCCAGACTGGCCTTGAACACATTATGTAGCCAAGGATGAATATGAGATTCCAATTCACCTGGGTTTAGGGGCACATACCTTTAATCCTAGCATTGAAAACAGGTAGATCCTAGAGGCTGGCTGCCCAGCCATTCTAGCCTAAAACCTCTGGGTTCAGTGAAAGGCCTTGTCTCAAAAACTAAGGTAGCATCTGGGGCTGGTGAGATACCTCAGGAGTTAAGAGCACTTTCTGCTCTTGAAGAAGACCTAAGTTTAGTTCCCAGCACCCATGTCTCGGGTGGCTCACAACTTCCTGTAACTCCAGCTTCAGAGGATCCATGCCTTCTTATAGCCTCTGTAGACACCCACACTTGAGTGCACAGAACCCCTGTATACATTAAATTAAAAATAAATCTTTAAAAATAAGGTGAAGAATGGCAGAGGAAGACACCTGGAAGAAATCTGGCCTCCACACATGTACATACATGTGCATGTGCCACACACAAATGCATATAATTGAGGACATGTGTTTGGGTGCCTTATATTTCCTAATGTCTAAATGACCTAGTCATTCCTTCTATCTCCTTGGATTTATCTTTCTTCTGAGTTAAAATTAAGTTAGGGAAGAAGGGCACTAACATCTTCCTTCAGCTTACAAAAGAGATCTGCAAGGAAAATTAAGAAATTTCCCTATGTTCCACATTGGATTTCTAATTAATAACCAGATAAAGTTACTGTGTTTTAGAATTGTCATGACTGAGAGCAGTCTCAAAAGATAATGGAAAGGTGAGGGCTTTTTTTGTGTGTGATTTGCAACATATGAGGCATCTTTAAATTTTTACTTAATATTTTCAAATATCCTATGAGGCAAACAGTGTTTTATTCCACTTACAGATAAGAAAATAGAGTACTAGACATCACACTAATATGAAAAAAAAAAAAAAAACTTTGAAATAGTAGTGTGTTTAGTTCACAAAACCTCCTTGAGTTTAGTTGACACTCTCTGGGGACAGCCTGTCTGCTTGTCTCAGTTTTGTAGCTCCATAAATAAGCGCCATGACCCCAGCATCCTCTTGCCTGGCATGGACCTCAGTGTCCTCTTGCTGGCATGGATCATCTACACAACCAGGCCCTTCTCCTCCTTCTTCCTTGGGAAGAACTGCCAACTTCATGCTTCCAGGTTTTCACTCTGATAAATATTACCTTGACACACTCTCTCTCTCTCTCTCTTCTCTCTCTCTCTCTCTCTCTCTCTCTCTCTCTCTCTCTCTCTCTCTCTCTCTTCTCTGTCTGTCTCTCTCCTCTTAAATATATCTTCCCTTGAGGAAGAAGCATATTTCAGTGGCTGGGGCGAAGACTCAGTCAACAGAGCACCTGCCATGAAGGCTGAGGACCTGAGTCTGGTTCCCCAGCGACCATGTTAGGCTTGGTGGTACTCATCTATAACTCTACTGCTGGGGAGATGGGAGGGAGATGGGGAACCCCAAAACTTAACAGTCTAGCCAATCACTTGAGCTCTGGGGTCAGAAAGAGGGTCTACCTAAAAAAAAAATAATAATAAGGTAAATAATAGATTGATAATAAGGTAAATAACCCTAATGTCAATGTCCATCCTCTGTACACACACACACACACACACACACACACACACGCACACGCACAGCACACGCACACGCACAGGCACGCACACACGCACACACTCACAACTTATGCTACACAGACACACAGGGAACAAACATCAAATGTCTGATGCTTTTTCTCACTGGATTTGGTGCTTGCAGAAGTAAGCTTTTCCTTTTGACAGTAAGCTTTGGGGACCAGAACTCAACAGACATGGGCTTGGTGGGTCCCATTCCTGAGCTGCCCTTTTCCTGGGAGTTCAGCATTAGCATCAGGGTCTAAAAATCAAGGTTCTCTTTCTCAGAGACAGAGGACATAGCAGGGAGGGCGGGGACATACACACTTTCCTTCCTCCTCCCCTCTCCTCTATGCTTGCTCTTCAGGCTCCTTTCCAAGCCGACATGGATGTCCTGGGCTCGAGGTGCCTTCCACCCGCCATTATTTCTTGCTCTTTGAATTGTCAGTTTGGTGAAGAAAAAGATCTCTTGAGATTTTAAGATTTAAAAAAAAAGAACTATGCCAGTCTCCTACCAAAACCTGGCTGTGGTTAAGCTGAACAGAGAGAACAAGGTTTGGAGTCACCATGGGAAAGGAAAAAAACAAACACAGATCAGCCCAAAGGAAGTGAGAACAAGGGCTGGACAGCCCCTGGGAAGGAGTCTAGGAAGCATGGGGCAAAGGACAGGCTCAGGCCCTCAGAGCAACCCGGCTGCTGCTCCAGCATCAGTCCTTAAGTGCTCTCCTGTCTCCTTAGACAACAAATGCAACATCACAGATGCTTGCTGCTCAGCAGGTACTGCTCGGGGAAGCCTTAGCAGCTGCAGCCTCTCTTGGGCTACTTTACAGAAGTAAACCCCAGATGAGAAGGTTCACAAAGGCACTCAATGACACATAGTAGAGAGTGGAACAGAATGAACCCCAAGCTTGGTTTCCTCTGGGAAGTCTATGCTTTTGTTACTAGGCGAAACTGACACGCATTTAACTCTTCTCTTTCCAGTCTGCACATCTACCTACAGCTTCCTTTGATCAAGTATAACCGGTTTACAACAGACAACTTCTGAGAACTAGTGGTTTCTGCTTCAGAAGTGCCGGCTTTGGCTTTGTGCCCCATCTTACTTCCTGTGACCTTATGATCTTGGCCAAAATAGATTGTCTAAAAATTGCTGCTAGAGTCAAGGATAAGTATGAGCCAGGCCTGTGTCTATTACATCATTTAAAGCTTTAAGCTAAGGACAGATATCAAAGTTATTTTGTAGGTAAAATAAAAAACCTCAATACTCAGTGAAATTAAGTTACATGGCTTAGAGGAGGCAAGTGACCTGCCTGACACTGACATTGCCTGTCTAGTAAGAAATAAGCCCAGGTTCTGAAGGCAGGTTCATCTGAATGCCTGCTTGACTGACTGACTTCTTTCCTTTCTCTCTCTCTTTCTTTCTTTCTTTCTTTCTTTCTTTCTTCTCTTTCTTTCTTTCTTTCTTTCTTTCTTTCTATTTTCCTTCCTTCTTCCTTCCTTCCTTCCTTCCTTCCTTCCTTCCTTCCTTCCTCCTTCTTCCCTCTCTTCCTTCCTATTCTTTTTTTTCCCAGAAGTTAGTGACACTAGCCCAGAATCAAGGACCTTGTTGAATGCTGGTCACAAGAACTGAGAGAAGTTGTCTAGTCACGCGGCAGCAAGAGATACAGAGAGAAAAACATACTCAGGGGAGCTTAGTTCTCAGGACCTGGTGTGATGAAAGGGATGAGCAGTGGCTGTCTGGTCACGTGCACTGCTGCTGCTGCTGCTGCTGCTGCTGCTGCTACTGCTGCGCCCTCATCAAACAGTAGCTCCTTCTTCAGACTACAGCTTTCAGCTTCAGCACCTTTACCTGTGTTGCTGACGCTGCATGGGTCGGTCCTCCCTGTCATCCTCATGGCTTCTCCTCACACTCACACTCCTCCGTTATCATCTGGGTCTGCTGAAGTATGGTGGGGTGGGTTGAACCCTGAAACTTTGCAGACACTAAGCTTACACCCTGCTGCCACCTACCCAGCCAACTGCCAGTCCAACTTCCTCTCCCAGCAGGTGGCCCGCTCCTCTCTTTCCTCATTGTCTTCCAACTTAGTGGAGCAAACAGTGCTGGGGCCTGTGGGTGCCTTCCAACAGTGTCTGTGGTCCAGCTCTACATTAAATGTGTGCTGAGGGGAAACACAAGACTTGAGCACTGTGTGATTTGGAAGGTCACACTGCTATTGCCCTCCAGAACTGCCACTTCCTGGGTCCCTCAAGGACTGGGGAGCAAAGTCAGAGCATTCTTTCCAGGTCATCAAGCCCTGCAGGTGGCACCATTCTCTACACAAACCACAGGGCCCATGGGAGTCTCCAGGCCTCTGAGGTTGGCAAGGACGAATCGCTGCTGGTGCTCAACGTACTGACAACAAATCCTTAGGTGGTTTTTAGTATCTCCATAAAGTATGTGTGTCCCAAGCCAGTCGTGTTCGTGAGCAGCAGGGCCGCATCACTGAGTGGCAGGCAGTTTCAAGAAGCATCCAGGACTATAAGATACCGGATCTCCTGTCTCCATTTTCCTTTCATCTATGACACAAACAATCAGATTACCACTTTTTTTTCCCCTTTTTGAAAAATAAACATGAATTTGGCTATTTAAAGCATCCAACTCCATTTCTCCCTCAGGAAGGCAGGATATGGTAATCAGAATCAGACAAGAAACAGTTGACTAGAAACGTATATTTTTGCAAAGATCTCCACATCTGTTCCTCCCTTCCACAATCAGGAATATCTAGAAAGTGAGTTCCCCAGGCAACCACAAATATTTGTTATTCTTTCTGCCATGTGATTTGTCCTTAAAAATAAATTCAACCATTTTCCCCTACAACCAAAATGCCAGGAAAAATATAAATGGGTATTGTTTTGTTTTCTTTTCCTGAATATCTACGAACTAAGAAGTTCAACAATACAAAACTGAATTTTTAGGACCAATGTCAAGTCCTAAAATAGAAGATAGGATATAAAACTGGACTGTTGGATTGTTCTATAGTTAATATGGGACATGCAAAAGAGAGCCTGGGAAAAAAATGGATTGCAGGAAGCTGCAACATGCGTGTTACTCACATCAGACCTGAGGGAGGCGTCAGCCTACAGAAAGGAAGTAGCAAAGACTGCGTGTCAGCTCTCAACTCCAGGGAAAATTTTGCCTGTTTTCTTTGATGTGCTGGCCAGAGACACTGCTGAATCTCATGTGAATTCAGCATGGATCACCTTGGGAAGTCATAGACAAAGTCTCTGTTTATGGTTCCCACATAGTACATGATGAGTCCCATTATACAAATCACTGGGAATCAGAGCATCTCCAAGTAAAAGCAGGTCCAGGGAATGGGAATGTGGTGACAAGAGCAGAAACAGTCATAAAATGTCACATTCTGATTGTCTCGACAGCCTCAAAAATATATGTGTTTGCTCTCTTCTTGGATTTTTCAAATAAACTCTGTAAGACACAGTACTCGTACACACACACACATACACACACACACACAGGCATGCAAATCCTGATGCAAGAGTGGGGGAGCATTCCCAGTCCATATGGGACTGAGTATCAATTCAACCAAAATATCTACTCCACCTCTGTGTGCTTATCCTAGGCATCTGCCCAGAGTCTTCACCCTCAGAAGAGCTATCATCTATGAAGATAATAAAACTGGGAACATCTGTGGTCCAGGAGACCAGGAGTTGAAAAGCAGCCTTAGAATTCTAGCTAATCCATTCAGAACTTGGCAAAAGAATGGAAAGGCTGTTGGGAAATGGAGAGACTACAAAGTGGGAGGAGAACACAGAGGTGAGGTGAACAGAAGGAAGAGTCACTGAGGAGACATGGGTGTGGCTGCTTCTCTTCACATCTCCCTTGCTCACCATTACCTATGCCCCTCTCACCAACAAAGAACTTCCCTCCATGGCTCTCCAGCTTTAGATTGATTCCCCCCACCCAAAGTCACATGAGCAGCTCTTTAGATAGTTAAACTTTCTGAATGACCAGGAACAAGCTCGCAATTTTTGCTAAGAGCTTCCTTGTTAACAGCAGCCACATCCATTTTTTACTACCTCTTTTGACAAGTTTCTCCACATTCTGCAAGAACTGCACAGTTTGTCAATATCTAACTTTGAAAGTGAAACAAAAAGGAGACAGTCTACATAATAAAGCAGAAACAAAAAGGAGACAGAGCAGGAACCAGGAGGGTTCAGTTCTGCACTCAGTAAATCATACAAAGTGAAGAAACAGAACGTGCATTACAAGGGCTCTTTCATTTGCTTGTGGCAGGACCTCATTATGAAGCCCAGTCTAATTTTTTGGTGTTTTTTTTTTTTATTATATTGATCTAGTTAGTGTTTTACGTTGTTGTATGTAGGCACCAGTATGGAGACTGAAAGATAACTTTTGCAGAGTCGGTTTTCTCCTTCGACCACATGGATGCCAGGGATGACCTCAGATTGTAAGCTTGGTGCCATCCCACCCTTTCCTCTCCTGCTGGTCTTGGCCTCACCAGCCTCCTGCCTCAGCATCTTAAGTATTCGAGGCAAGAGACACCACTTGGCTATGAGGATGCTCTCGTGTGATGGAAATGCTCCATATGGGCAACTTGCTTTGGGATTAGCGGGTTGGAGGAGGCCCCCAGTGAGCATTCATCCTCCACAGCTCTCCAGATCATCACGGCTGTAATCAGGTCAGATCAGCATATTCTAAAGCAAGTGACTAAAAAAAAAAAAAAAAGGAGGGACCAAGACCCCAAGAAGGCAAGCAGCTCCAACACACAGAATTCCCATCAGCCATCTGTCTTTCATTTTTGTCTTAGCCAGCTCTTCTCTGTCCTGCAGAAAACAGTAAGTTTGTCTTCTAAAGATCAGTCCCATCTAATTCCTGGAATGTGTGATAGATTTTCTTCCGTTACCCAGAAGGCATTTAACCAGTTTACTCACATGCTGGTGGCCAATGTCTTGGGATTTATCTCTCCTTTGGGAGGATCCAAGAAAACTTCCTTAGCTCAATCCATTGCCCAGTATATAATGGGATATACAACCAACATTCTGTCTGGCTACCCAGGTCCACACCCATCTTTCAATTCACCCTCAGACCCAGAGCTTAACCTTAAATGCAGATGAAATCCAGTAAGGTGACTTCTCCCACTGGTTTCTGTTCACTGCGTTCCCCTAGGGTCTGAATTCAGTTTCCAGAATCCCTGAGAACAATTCCTCTGCCCCATAACTTGGACACAAACAAAGACTGTAATTCCCAGATGACCCTGCAGCTGGACCCCACACCTTGGCTCAAAAGTGTTTGAATATGTTCAGTCAGGGCCTGGATCAAGCATGGCTTTGTTCCTGTCCCTTGGACATTATAATCTGAAATGCCCAGGGCAACTTCCTCGTACTCTCCCCCATATGTAGAGAGTTTCAGGCACAATTCATGGCTATAAATATTCTATTGAGAACACTAACAACAAAGAAAGGAAAAAATACAGACAGCAAACACACAAACACAAAAAGCCCATGTAGAGTTTAGTAGCGGGATAAACAGTTCTAAAAAGTACTAAGTCTGAGTACTTTCCCAGATCTCTTACATCCTCATTCATACCTGTGTCTGCACTGACCTGAAGATGTCTGAATGCGCTCAGAATCAGGCATAGGGCCATGCATTTGTTGACATATAAAGGGCCATAAAACTAATACTCAAGGGTCAATGTGGATCTATAAAATAAATGCTTTTACCTTTACCATGTTCTGCTAAAGAAGGGAAACACATAAGATGTCTCATTAGCTAGATAGATCAGAAATGTCAGCTATCATTAGCATAGCATGCAAGGGGAGAGCTTAGATTTTCCAGGTTACAGCACAAACTGGGTGTGGTACCGTATCATACTCTCCATCCTCCTAGTTATATGACACTGGCCTTAATGCCTCATCTATGAAATGGATATAACAATAGCTCTCATGTCAAAAGGTTGTTGTAAAGGGCAAATAAAATAATATATTAAACTGAGTGTTTAATATGATGTCTGGGAAGTACCTGTTTATATTGTGGTTTTATTCTCAAATATACATTGATAGTTTTATTTATGCATTTTATATTAACAAGATTTTTTTCTACTTTTCAAATCAACTTGGTGCTTTCACTTGTGATTAATTGGAAAAGAGACTCAAAAGAAAAGAACAAAACAAAAGCAGTAGCCAACAAGGATCACACAATACACACACACACACACACACACACACACACACACACCACAAACACACACACACACACACATGCAAACACACACCCCTAATTTGGAAAGCATGTGAAATCAGAGTTCCAGCGATTAGAATGTGTAAGAAATGCATTGAAGCTAGGAGAGAAGCCGTATGTGAAAGTTCCCAGGTGAAGCCACAGGAGAAAGCAATTAAACATCCCTGTTTAAGGCTCTTTCAAAGCAAAGCTGCATTAAGATGTAGGCACACACCAAGTGAGACCTTTGCAGTCAAGTAGTCTGAAGCTCCCCAAAGGCATCCATCCACTTAGAGCGTCTGTGTTAGTCAGGTACCACCGTGGTGACCAAAGTCAAACACAACTTCAGGGAGGGAAAATTTAACTCTGGTTCAGTTTCAAAGGGATCGCATGACTGTTTGGCTCCTGAGCTGGGACAGAGCATCCTGGGAACAGGAGGATGTAGTAGGGAGGTTCCCACCTCATGGTGGGCAAGGAGGAGAGAGAGGGAATACAAGAGAAGCGGCAGGTCAAGACAGAGCAAGCACCCAAGGGCAAGGCCACAGTGAGCTAACCTTAGCTAACTTTACAACAAGGCTCCTGCCACCTAGCTTTCACTGCCTCCCAGTAAGGAACCGGATCAGGAGTCCAACGAGATGAACTATTTGATTAGAACTCAATTACTTCCCAAAGCTCCTAAGCTGGAAGCACACCCCCCACCTGACGGGGGGGGGGGTGGGGGGGGCATGAGGGGGGCATTTCATATGCAAAATGCAACAGAGTGCTCAGAGGAAGAGTTAGCTTTAGGCTTTTTTTTTTTTTTTTGGTTTTTTCGAGACAGGGTTTCTCTGTGTAGCCTGGGCTGTCCTGGAACTCACTCTGTAGACCAGGCTGGCCTCGAACTCAGAAATCCACCTGCCTCTGCCTCCCAAGTGCTGGGATTAAAGGCGTGCGCCACCACCGCCCAGCTAGCTTTAGGCTTCTTGAGGCTAAGGAATGGCACAGGTGGAAGAGCCAAGACAGCATCATTCCAAGTATCTGAAGGCCTCACCCTACAGAAAGGGATTTACATATGACTGAAGCTCTCTCTCTAGCACAGAGGGAAAAACTAATTCTGATGACAGGAAGGGAATGTAACTTGGAAAAGACAGAATTTTCTAGCTTTGTGAGACAGCCGGGCAGAGTGAGGAAAGATGTCAAAGAATTCAGTAGAAAAACCAACTAGAAAAAGAAACTGAACTGTGGGATTGACTGGATCATGATAAAAATACTTAGGCACTGTAAGGGTTAATTCTCATGGCCACTTGACTGGATTCAGAATTGCCTGGAGCCACAGATCTGATGAGTCTGTGGGTCATTTCCAGAGACCCACCCTGAACATGGACGGTTCCAGCTCCTCGGCTCAGAGCTCAGGCTGAATAAAAGGGAAACTCTGAGCTTGAGTGTTCTCCTTCCGCAGCTGGCCAGGACCAAAGACCAAGCTGTGCCACCCACCATGCTTTCCCACAACTTCATACCTCTGAACTGTGGGCTAACATGAACTCCTCCTCCACTGAGTTGCTTTTCTGTTGGGTGCTTGGTCATGATGATAAGAAAACTAATGTAAACATCTGTGGTAAGAACAAAACCTGATATATTCTCTAGGGTACATTAACTATAAAACACGGGTGGTGGTACATCCTGTATATTGGGCAAAGACTAAAGAAGAATGAGAAAAAGTCTTCAAAGTCAAAAGCAGAAATCTACAAAAATAAAACATACTTAGAAATAAAGCAAACAAAGAAAAAAATGTCAGTCACTATACTAGACTGCAAGATGTTGCATCTGTGAGAGCAGAAAGAGTATGGTTTTGTTTAAGTTAGTCCTCAGAAAATAAAGCCAAGCTTTTAGAAATTTATCCAAAATAAGAGAAGGCGGGGAGTGAGAACAGAAATCGGTGGGGGCATCACTGGGACTAACTAGAGGCCTGGGATAGGGGAGGCTACAGGGAGTCTATGGGGGTGACCCTAGCTGAGATTCCTATTAATATAGGCTATAGAGACTGAAGTGGCCACTTTCACTATAGCCAGGTAGGACTTCCAGTGGAGAAAAGGGGATATCAACCCACCCACAAACAAAACCTTCAACCCAAAACTTGTCCTGCTTACAAGATGCACAGGGATAAAGATGGAGCAGAGGCTGAGGGAACAGTCAACCAATGACTGCCCCAACTTGAGACCCATCCCATGTGAGAGAGCCAACCCCTGACACTATTAATGATACTCTGCTACGCTTGCAGACAGGAGCCCAGCATAACTGTCTCCTGAGAGGCTTCATCCAGCAGCTGATGGAAACAGATGCAGAGACCCACAGCCAAACATCAGGCAGAGCTCAGGGGTTCTTGTGAAATAGTAGGGGGATAGAATTGATCCAGCTAGAGGGGTCAAGGACACCACAATGAGACCTACAGAGTCTACTAACCTGGGCCTACTGTGGGGGGGGTGAGGGCATCCCAAAGACTGAACCAGCAACCCAAGAGCATGCAGTGGCTGGACCTAGGTCCCCTACTACATTTGGGGCAGATGTGCAGTTTGGTCTTCATGTGTGTCCCCTAACAAGTGGAGTGGAGGCTGTCTCTGACTCACTTGCCTGCCATTGGATCCCCTTCTCCTAACTGGACTACCTTGTGGGGCCTCAGTAGAAGAGGATTCGGTCAGGCCTACAGAGACTGGATGTCCCAAGGTAGGGTAGCACCCAAGGGGACTTCCCCTTCTCGGAGTAATGGGGTTTGGGATTTGTAAGGGTAGAACTCGGTAGGGCTCGGGAGGGGAAGTGTCTGGGGTTGGGATGTAAAGTGAATTTTAAAAAAAACCTATTTTCAGTAAAAGAAAAAAAAAAGTTAGCAAAAAAAATGTTGAACATAAAGTCAAGGAAATATCCTAGAAAGTGAACACATGTCAGAAAGCACGACCAGAAAACAGAGCACCATGTAACTCAGAAGACTTTGCAGAATGAACACAGAAAGTGACGGGAAGAAATCAAGAGAAGAGAGAAGTTGCCAGGACTGAAAGATGAGATTTTCTGATTGGGAGGGAACAAATGCTCCCACGCAATACACAAATCACAAAACGGTGGGTCACGGGGGACAGAAACTGACTGTGCCAAAGCACGTCACCATAAACTTCTAGTACATAAAAGACTAGAAAACAAAAGACCAAGACTTTTACACCCTTTCTGGAAACAGAAGGTGGGTGGGAGCAACAAATGACATAAAGACACTGAGGAACGAGAGCTGTGACGTGGAAAGCCCTAAAAGATGCAAGAGACCTCCACTGCATCTTCCTTCGCGTGCCTGTTTTCAGCGAGTTGCTAAAGGGTGCTCCACCCAGATGAGGCTGGGAACCTAGAAAGAGGAAGAGATGTTTAGTGCGAGAGTCAACATGGGCTAGAGGCCAGCGGACAGAGAATGACAAAAGAGCAGCCAGCTGAAACTAAACAGGACAAAAGACTCAGAAGGGAGACTTCAAAAACGAACAGACAAGAAAAGAAGAAGATGGGAAAAGTAAAACATAAAACAAAACAAAACCCACAGAGGAGGGATAAGACACCTGTTACATTACTGACCACCAAAATTAAACTAAATGTGGATTTAACTTGGCTTAGGAAGGAAAAAAAAAAAAAAAAAAAACAGTTACCAAGTAGAACAGCCAACTAAGCAAGCAGAGAAACAGGCCTTATTGGTGGCTGTAGGGTAAAGGATGCACCGGAAAGGAAACCGAAGGGAAGGAACACTTACTCAGATGCTGACGTAGGCAGGGAATGCTGTCTACTTCAGATCTGTCCATCACTGCTGGGGAAGGCTGGAGGGTGAAAGATTTGGCTGTCATGATAGGAAGGCAGCAGCCATCTCAGCTGACGCTGACAGACGACACTGTACAAAGGTTAAAAGGCAGCAGTCCTGGACAGGACGGAACTGGAGACGCAGCAGAGGTTTAAAGGTGACTGCAGGTCACTGTCTTCTTTGCTACATTGGAGTCTAAGTTATATTCTTGTATTGCTCTGACACGAAATACTGATTTCTTTTTAAGGAAAAATATCCCAGCATCTATCAAATTAAAACCTCCTGGAACCTCTGGATTAAGGGATGCCAAGGTCGGCTCTGCCCTAAAACAGTCACTAGATTCCTGTGTCCTCCAGCCGGGCTGTTGATCTGGGAAGGAGACCGTTCATGAGGCAGGCAGAGGTGGCTGCTGTCATCAGACTACTGAGTTTGTTAGTTATTTTTGTTGTGGTTTTAAAGATGGAATTTTCCCCCATTGTCCATGAACTTTATTGTACCACAGCCTTGTTGGTAAAAGAATTAGAAAGCCACTACCAGGAGCCCCGCCCTTCTCAGAGGGGCATTGCATCAAAACACACAACTTTCTGAGCCAACCTACTGTGATTCCATCATTTCGTTTTCTTTACTGCCCTTTTTCTTATTCAAATCCAGATGTGCTTGTTTTTCATTTCTAGAATAATTTTCTGAACTGTTCATAGCTAAGTTCTCTTGATTCTCTGTGAGGATACTGACTCTCAGACAGACACACTTTGCATGCTTTGTAGCCTGGTAGAAAAATTACACATATAGTTGAAAATCAGGCTAATAAGCAGATTACCATATTTCATATAATCCTTTTAAATCTGATTAATTTTTACTAGTAAATCAGTACTTTTCATTAACTTTAAATGAAAGATATTTCTAAGTAGCATTTGGTATTCCTTTCAGCAGAAAAAAATAAGATATGCTTGTTAAAATTCAGAAGGTACAGAAAATATCAGAAAGAAAATAAAATCTATGTAAACAATCTATTTTAATATTTTATCCTTTTGGTCTTCTTTCTGTACATTTTTTTGTTGTTGTTGAGGTAATTATTTTCTAACCAAGATCTTGACTTTCACTTTGTAACCTGGTCCTCATAACAAAACTATCCTTTAGGCTCACTCACAGCTCTTCCCACAATTCTTTTGAATATAGCTATAGTTGGGTTATTTCCCTCTGTCTCTCTAGCAGACAATGCGCCAGCACATGTCCTCTAGGGAACATTTATGCACATACTCTGGATAGCTTTTTTTGGACAATTTTTGTACGGTCAGGATAATAACAATCTTCATGCCTTAAATAATTATAAACAAACTACCATTCAGAAAAGTTTAACTTACGCTGCCAACTTGAGAATGTTCATTTCTGTTCTCAGTACTGTCTAAAACAACGGCGTTGGCACGTTTAATCCCAGACTTGAGCAAGAGATTCTGAGTCGAGCGCTTACGAGGATCATACCCGACTACCAGAAAAGTCGAAAAAAAAAAATATAATAAAAAAAAAACAAAATAAAAAAATTAAAAAAACCAACAAAAAAACCAGCAGAAGCGCTTCCCTCTGGCAATGAGAAAACAGTGGCTCGCTGTTGCAACTGACTGGGTTTACTAGTGATGAGGACATTCATATTCTTCCCATAGTCTTTAGCCACTGAGACTTCCTCTACCTCAGCTATGAAACAGCTGTGACGCTCTAGCAGGCCTCAATACCCAGCGATCAGGACGGTACCCAAAGCATTAATTGGTAGGTTTGGATTTAACAACTGATTTTAGCCTCATGATAAAAGAAAAGGACCAGGCACAGGTTGCATAGTACATAGTTCAAGAGGTGCGGCTTACATCACAGGCCACCCAGAGACCCTGAAGCTAACCCACACAATAACTGTGCACAGCAGCTCTGTTTGGGTGCCTGGGAGTCATGGGAAGTACTCCTAGACTATACTTGGGGATAAGCTGCCTTGATGCCTTGAAAATCTGTATGTTAATAGGAAGACTCATAAGAAATGCCAATCATTTAATTGACATACAAAATCTCTATTTAAAATGGTCTAACCCAAAAATATAGATAAATGTATTGTAAAACAGAGGAAAGTGTTGTAGGTGACTTCAGAACTAGCCAAGCTGCCCTTGCCTCTCAAGTTTCTCAGCTGTAGAAGAATCACCCATGCCTGCTCTCCTGTGTCAGCCTTGGTGCATTTTTACAACCCTGGCTGAATGAATAAGGGTGAGTCAGGTAAACCAGGAATGGGGTAAACTGGGGATGAGGAGATGTTTCAATCTGTAAAACACACGGAAAAGACAGTTTTTCTATAAAAAAAAAAAAAAAAAAAACCTATAGTTATGGGAGCCACTCACAGATAAGCACTGGGGAACCAGGAGGTTAAACATGAAGGATTCTCCTATCAAAGGGAGGGATATATAACCTGTTTTCCACCCAGAAAGCTAGGAGTGGGTGTGGCTAATAGCCTGGTGACCTTTGTACTACCTGTGTGGCCAAGACGATACTGAATCATCCACCAGGTCCTTATTATAAGCTTGTCAATCTATAGAACCATCTTTATGGAGGGTGTTATGAGTACTTAGAGAAGAGTTTCGATATAGTCATTCATGTCTTAAGCTTTACTGTGTACATGGGACTAGGTTATTTACCATTAGGAGATTTTTTTTTTCACCAAATTGTGCTGTGTGTGCTTAAATATGCCTAAAATAAACTACTTGGGATCAACTCCTGAAGTTTGAACCAATACCAGCTACAGAATTGTGTTAAACTGAACTACCTTCTTGCCTCCCCAGATGGTACTCTACTGGATGTGGTGGATAAAGAGATCCCTATTTCCAGTAAAGGGGAAACAAAATACACTACAGTCCAACAAGGTTAAAAATCAGTCAAGAGCAGCCAACATCATGACTCAGCAGAAAAGAATCATGACTCAGCAGGTCAGATGTCTGCTGTGCAAACCTGACCTGAGTTTGATTTCCAAAACCAACATTAAAAATGGTGATGGCCTATGTGCATCTGTAACTCCAGCATTCCTATGCAAGATGGGAGGCAGAGACAGGAGAATGCCTAGGAGCTCAGAGGCCAGCTGGACTGAAGTATACAGTACTACAGAAACTTCAAGAGAATCCTGTTTCAGCAAAGTGGAAGGAGAGTATCAACTCCAGGAAATTGTCCTCTAACTTCCACACATGTGTTGTAGCATATTATATATGCACACACTTTAAAAAAAAAAAATCAGGAAAATCCCAACAGGTGAACCAAAGAATTGTCTGTGAGTGGTGACTTTTGACTAAGGGAAGAACATTCATAACTCTAAGAATATTTGAGAACCATTTTCTCTGTGGGAAAAGAAAACCTCTCTCGATCACAGAGCATGCCATAGTCATGGATAAACTGGACTGGCTTGTCCTGAAGACTGATACTTCTTTCACAGAAAATGTTATGATCTGGCGCCCATGCACACCATGAAACACAAAGCTGCCGTAAGAGTTTCCATCCTAAATGACTTTAAACATAGTTGATGTCAGGAACACAAACAGGTTCAACAGATAGCAGCAGACTCCCTGTGCCACAGTGGACAAACGATGTCGTTGAATGTCCAGAGCTCATTTCCTCTTCTTCTGGCACCAGATTTTGAAATTTCCTTTGAGGAAACATGTCTACCTCCCTCCCAACCATTTTTTTCAGATGTCAAAAATTCTTCCTTAGTTCTTGGACAAAGGAAAAGGACAGAAACGAGAGAAATGGAGCAACGGGACCATCTCCATAAAGAATCTCCACCAAGTGTCTTACAAAGGCCATCTAGTGACCTCTACAGTTCCAAATCCCCTGGTTTCACCTGATTTTGACCCATGAGCTGATCAGAAGACTCAGACCACCGCCATTTCTTCTTCTTGAAGCACTCTCCTTGGTCCCCAGCACACAACATACTCCCTTAGTTTATCCTCTCCTCCACACCCTCAACATACACATATGGAGTGGGGCTGACCTTCTTGAATATTCCAAGGCTCAATACCCCAAACCTCTTTGCTTTTCTATCTGTACCTACTTCCTTGGTTTTTCTCAACTAGTCTCATTGCAGATAATCCAGGCTCACTGAACTTAAATGTTTCCTCATTACCTAAACTATTATCTCTAGCTCAGTGTTCTCCTACAAGTTCCAGATTTCAGCATATATCTACTTGCTGTCTCTGCAATTCCATATTAAAATAGATGTCTGCTGTAATTTGACTGTAAAACTCCCCACATGGACTCACGGGTTTGAAGACTTGGTTTCCAGTTGGTGGCACCATGTTGGGAGGTGGGAGAACTTTTAAGAAGTAGGGCCTAGCTGCAGGTGGGAAGCCACTGAGGTGCCAGGTTAACTGCCCTCTGCTTCCTGACCTACGGAGAGCTGAGGAAACAACGCCACAAGCCTCCTGGACCATAGAGGTCCCAGCCACCATTCCTTCTCCATCAAGACAGTCTATATTTCCTAAACCATGAGTGAGCTCAGAGACATGCTTTTTGCCTGAAGTTGCTCCTGTCAGGTATTTTGTCACATCCATGTGAAAAGACAGTAGCCTGGACCTAACATATCCAAAACAGTGTTTCATCTTCCTGCCCAAACTCCTTCCTTCTATAGTCTCAAGGCAACTCTATCCTTCCAGTTTCTCAGAAAGGGCCAAATCTTCCAAGTCAAGTTTCTGTCTCTCTTTCTGGTTCAAATCTGATTGGGAAATTTTACACCCCTATCTTTAAAATAGATAACAATAGATAACAATGCAATTGTTTCTCAACATCTCTCCTGCTGCCACCTACTACTGGGTACCTCCCCTCAGCTCTGCCCTACATCACTACAATGGTATCCTAGCCAGTCTCTCTCCAGAGTGATCCTATTAAAACACAGACTGAGCAAAGCCATTTTCTGTGCTCAGCATCTGCTGTGAAGTTTCGTTTCTCTATGACTACAAGTTAGAGCCTATTCTGGGCCCACGAAGACCTAGATTCTATCCCTTGGCTCTTACTCCCTTACTCCACTTGAGCTATGCTGTAGTCCTTGTTTCTTACACATCTCACCTCTCTTTAGGACTTTGTAGCTCCTGGTACCTCTGCCTGGAATGTTTGTCCCAGAAACTGCCACAGGATGTCACTTCTGCCATGCCTTGCTTGTTTATTTATTCTTCTGGGCACTTGTCACCAAGCACATATACACTTTATTGTTTACTGTCTGCCTCCTGCAACCCTAGAAGATAAGCCCCATAAAAGTCAAGGGTTTTTATTTGTCTCCAGATGTATCCTCTGCGTCTAAAATAGTGTTTAGCACAGACTTTGTTCAATAACTACAGTCTGATGAATGAATTCCAGCTGCTAGCTTTTATGATTCAAATGTAACCAAATTTACTCTTTGGTCTAACTAATTTCCTTATAACAATTCC
Source organism: Mastomys natalensis (assembly GCA_021653895.1). NCBI lineage: Eukaryota > Metazoa > Chordata > Mammalia > Rodentia > Muridae > Mastomys > Mastomys natalensis. The sequence continues at coordinate 561,428 of JAJTUV010000072.1, read as the reverse complement.
CTTCTTACATGAAGCCCTCCATTCCTACTTTCTTGGTTTTTATACTTTAATCTCTTAGCATGGATAAATATTCTATGAATTCTGTCTATATCAGCAACAGTTGTTAAGTTCAAAATTCCATAATCACATCACCGTATTTCCTCCATTGTAAACACACCATTAGAGGGGTTTGTTGTTGTTTTGCCTTACATTTACTTATTTATCTGTCTGTAGAGGTGGTATGTGCATTCCACAGCAAACATGTAGAGGTCAAAGAACAACTTGCAAGGTAATTGGTTCTCTCTCTTAACCATGTGAGACCCCAAAATCAAATTCATGTAGTCAGGGTTGATGGCAAGGGCCTTCACCCATTGAGCCAGCTTGCTGGTCCTCATTTTTTCAGAGAATAGAGTTTTTAGCAGCAAGCATTAAGCGCATCTCAGTTCCCAAAGCATTGGACTGTGGATAGAAGGAAGGATAATAGTGAGTATACTACCAGAGAGATGCTGCATGCAGCCTCACTTCCGGTAGAACAGAGGATGCAGTTGAGAGTATGCTTCAGGAGAGATGTTGCGTGTAGTCTCATTATCCATCTTGCCTTTTCTGCTGCTGTGAACGTGAACACAGTTTCCCCAACTACCAGGTTCAAATGGTCTCTTAGACTTTCTTCTATTTTTAAAGGCATTCTTGTTGAATCTCTTTTCCTAAGCTTTTTCTCTTCTTGACCCTTTCTTAACATGCTTCCCTCGGTATGGTTTTCACAATCTTCTGTGTTTGCTTTCTGTACTGCAGGTTGACTCATCTATGCCTACACTCTGAACCATAACTCTGCATCCCAATCATAACTCCTCTTGTCTCTCGAGCTCTAAGATCTACATCCAAATTCCAGCAACCAACAGAATATTATGTCTTACCTGATGTCTTATAAACATCTCAAGTTTAGACTATCCAAGATGTTGTTATCTGTCAAATTTATTTTCCCTCTCCAATTCTCAGCCTTGATCATCAATATCTATTGATCCAACCACCTAACTTGTGACTTAGGATGAGTTTTGACATCTTTCTTCCCATCTCTCCCAAGAAGCCACTCAACCTGCTACCTCTCCAACTCCACTTCAGAAACACTGCCAAAACTAAGCCTTTCATGGCCATTCCTCTCTCCCTCTACTGTGTGACCACCTCACCCTGTCTTATTGAGACATTATTGTAGATGCCTAATGCTAACCCCTCCCAGAACTGCTGTCTAACTGGTTGGCTCATTCTTAGAATGTCCCCAGAGTAATCTCACAACCTTGTGGCCACTGAACTGCATGGCAACATAAACATCGAGCTAAAATATCTCATCACTCTTTCCCACAGACTTATTAAAATCTACCTGTGTATCCAAAAGGAAATACATTTTTGAAAAATCGAAACAACTTTAGAGTAACATGAAGAGATCACAGTAGTGATTGTCATGGTCTGTCATGGCCTCGTGGAAGGCAAGATGGACGACCAGGAGCAGGTGAAGCAAGGACTCGTTGATCCTCCCAGCATGGCTAAACTTGGAAACAACAGAACACACCACGGCAGAAATACAGCACAGTGTGAGCATGACAGGAGGGACGAAGGAATGTCTGGGGAAACCTCTGGGGTCTTGTTTTTGTTCCTGACCCCACCCTCCACAAGTTGGCAGCCATGTGTCTGAGATACAAAGAGATCTAACCTTCCAGGACAGCATCACTATGGGGAAAGGACAGGGGCAGAGCTCAGTGTCCAGCTCCAACACATGTCCTCTCTCTGAGGAAAAAGTAAAGCAAGAGCATGTCCCAAGAGGGGACCTTCCTAGACATCTCATGCCTCTGAACAACAGTATGACAGAACTCTGAGAGCTAGTCTCTCTGTCCTCGGAAACATGGAAATATGCCAAGATGACTTTTGCCGTCTTTCCTGGAGCAGAGTAAGCCATTCTCTTGGAAAACTTAGATTTCTCCCCACATTTAGGTGAAGATCCAGCCTTTGAGATCCTAAACGAGATCCAAGCAGACTCCACAGGAGCCGTGGGTAAACCACCCATTCCAACTCCCTCTCAGGTTTGTTGGAAGTAAATCACCAGTAAAAGCCATTTAAATCTTAACATAACGTGAAGACACACTTGTATACATGTACTGCTTTGTGGGTTTTTTTTTAAAGGAATCTCTTTTCTTCCAATTAAAAAAAAAAAAACTTATATTTTACAAAAATGCAGCTGGAGAGATGGCTTAGTGGTTCAGAGTACCAGCTGCTCCTCCAGAGAAAGATTTGGGTTCAATTCCCAGCACTCACATGGTAACTCAAAGTCATCTATAACTCTGGTTGCAGGGTATCCAACACCCTCTTCTGCCTCCATGGGCTATGCACATGGTGCAGAGACATGCACACAGAAAGAACCCATATACATAAGATACGTAAATAAATAAATAAAGATTTGCAATAAAGATAAAGACAGACGAGAATGTCATCTCCATTGATAAATTGATATAAAGGATAACAGAAAGGGAAATCTTTAATTTCAACTAGATAGGAGAGAATCTTGCTATGAGAAAAAAACAAGCTAAAAGATTCCATGGAAGTAATTCCAAAATCACTGCAGCTGAATCAAATTTGATGTTGGCACTAGTTAAAGGAAATTGAATAGCATAGAGGAAAATAAATACTATTGGAATATGGTGGAAAATAAATGAAGGGGAAAAAGAAAGCATAAAGAAGAAATAAAGAATGATGAAATTCAAAGACATTAAATAATAAGCTCTTGCAAAGTTAAAACAAAAAGAGAGGAAGTGACCAAAGAGATGATGTGGGGATTTCCTCATCCCCAGGAACAGCTGCATTTGGAAAACAGCAGGGTTATCCTAGGCCAATCTAAATAAGGAAGTCTATCCTCAGCTACTTTGCAACAAAAGTTGTAACACTGAGATGCCGTTCACTGCAAACAGCATTGTCCTCAGCTTCTCTACAGCATCAGCTTTCCTAAGACAGTGGAGGAACTTCCCCAGTGACGTGGCAACGGAGATTTCTGTTCTGAAGACAGCACGTTATTCTTCTGCACAATGATCATCTTTCTGGAAAGTTAATTTGTTATGCTGAAAAGATTGATCAACATGAAGAGAGCCCAGATTAAGAACTCAAGAACGCAGACAGCACTGTGAGAAAAGAATGACACTGAACGCCAGCACATTTCTGCAGAGAGGAGTCTGATTAGTAATAGCTAAAGAGGAAGACAACTGTGGATCACGGCTGTGCTCCCAGTACTGATGTTGACAACATGCACAGATTAAACATTTAAGATAAAATAGAAAGACACAGGAAGCAGGTGCTCTTAAGTCCTATCTTCATACTAACATCAAAGTTGCTCACTTGTGTTTCGATACTAAGATACAATTAAAAGTAGAGTGCTTTTCTTTTCAGAATCCCACAGATGTAAAAGTAAGACATCTATCATCCATATCTTTGAAGCTGTATACATGATGATGAATAAGCAAAAGCTGTGTCAAAAGAGGAGGGGAAGTAAAAACAAGTATAGACTACTTCAATTCTTCCACCAAAACAATCGTGAACATTCATTTAAAGGCCAGTGGTTTAAATGGGGAATAGACACATTGGAAATAAAGATGAACCGTGTATAGGAACAAGAGATTCACCGAGACCTCCCTGCCTCTGCCTCAGAAGCACAGAGGTTAATAGTTTGTGCTTGGCTCCAATTATACTTACAAAGACATCAAAATGAAGGGAGAAACTTAACAATAAATTTGACAAAAGGAACCTAAAACCTGTGGTCTGAAAACAATAAAATGTTACTGGAGAAAGTTAAAGACACAAAAAAAATAAGAGCTACCACCTGTTCATGGACAAGAAGCCATACGATTCATTCATCTCTTTAAATCGCAGTACTAGAAGCTGCCTTGAGCTTATGCGACCTCTATCACTGAGCTGCAGCCTCAGTCTTTGATGGTTTAAAATGGCAGTCTTCCTCACATACACATGCTCAGCATAATCCTTATCAAGCTCTCAGCAGCTTCTTCCCAGAAATTAACAAGATGGTCCTAACATTCATTTGAAAATTCAGGGGACACATAATAGAACAACCTTGAGAAGGAAAAGCAAGGCTGGAGAACTCCAACTTCTGATTGTGAAGCTCCCTATACAGTTACAGTGACCAAGACAGTCTGGAGCGAGGACGGGATGAAATCTCAGTGGTCAGGACTGAGACTCCAGAAACAGACTCTCATGTGTTCTCAACTATGCCAAGCAAGACAACTCACAGAGGAAACAACAGTCTTCTCAGCAAACAATGCTGGGGCAACTGGGTATTCCAGAAGAAGGGTGGAGAGAGGAAGAGAAAGCCAGAAAGGATTGGAAACCTACCTATAGGGATAAAAACCATTAAAAATGCTGAAGAAAATATAGGAGGCCAGAGAGATGTCTCAGAAGTTAAGAACACTTGCTACTCTCTCAGAGGATCCAGGTTTGATTCCCAACACAGAGGGCAGACCACAATCATCTGCAACACAAACATCCAGGGGATCCAGTGACCTTTGCTGGCCTCCTCGTACACCGAACGCATGTGCTACACAGATACACAGGCAAAATAAACACAAAAGAAAATGAATAAAATCACAGGCATAAACGACTTCACGGATCTGGATTAGGTGCTGAGTTCTTAGATATGACATCAAAAACATAAGATACAGAGGGAAAAAATGAACTGGATATCGTTAAGATATAAAATTTTTATGCAGTAAAAGTTCAAAAAAAAGGAAAGATAACCAGAATACAGAAGAATTTTGAAAGTCATACATTTAAACAAAAGGAATATATGAAGAATCATTGCAACTCAATAATAAAAAGTCAAACTTTTAAAAATTAGCAAAGAATCCAAATGGACATTTCTCCAACGAAGATGCACAACTGCCCAGAGATCTCATGAGGGGTAGCATCAACCACTAGAAACAAGACCCGAAGCACACACACACCACTCCACCTGTTAGGAAGGCTCTAACCAGTGACAGACAGTGACAAGTACTGACAATGATGCAGAGACACTAGAAATCACATTCTGGGATGTAAAATAGCACACCTACTTTGATAAATAGTCTATCTGTGCCTTAAAGGAATAGACATAGACACTACTGAACAATTCCATTCCAGGTTTATCCCTATGGGAATTAAAGGTATTGTCTACACAAAAGTTTGTTCAGGCACATTCAAAGTACCATCCTTCATGACAAAAATCAGGATATGAAACAGCCTGCCAATCAATTGAGTGATGGACAGACAGTTAACATGTGATACAACATGGACTGTAATAGACAGGACATAGCTGGAATTAGGCAGAGCTACTATAAAAATTAGACCGTGTGAGCCCAGGGCATGGAAGAGGATAAGGGTTGGTGAATAGATAGGAAATGGGAGTGATTACTAATGAGTACAGAAGCTTTGAAATGTTAAAATGTATTGAACCTGATTGTGACAATCGTCCACAATTGTGTAAATACACTAGCACCAACTGAACCATAGATCTCAAATGCATGAGCAGATGGTATGTGAACCATATCTCCAAATAGTGAGACCAATGCCCAGGATCTGAGTCTGAACTCCACACTTTCCAACTGAGAGACATTAGTTAAGTAGCTTACTGTTCTTGTCGCTCAAATATCAGTAAAATAGTCAAATTAAATAGCACCAATCTCTAAACTAAATTAACATCTGTAAAGTGATTAGAACAGTTTGTGACCCAAATCCATCTGTATGGTAACTAAAACAATTTCATACCCACTTATTAAATATTTGCCATATTAGTGTCCTAATAATGGCTGCTGTCACAAGTCAGCACAAACAATTTATTCTCTCAAAGTACTTGAAGTCTGGGCTTAGAGAGATAACTCAGTAGGTAAAAGTACTTGCTTTGAAACCATGAGAACCTAAGCTCCCCAGTACCCATGTAAAAAGCCAGGCATTGCTAGGAATGCCTGTCTTGAGCAACAGAAACAGGTGGATACTGAGAGCTGACTAGCCAGTCAACCAGCAAGTTTCTGGTTCATCCAGAGACCCTGCCAATATATAAGGTTGACAACTTTTAAGGAAGACATCAACATGAATTCTGGGCCTCCACCTACATGTAGAACACACACACACACATGCACATACATACAGTGAATACCCATACACTGTAATTTCACTTGGGAGAAAATTATAATTGGAGATATATTACAACATAATTTAAAAGATTAAACTGATTAATATCAATTTTATATTTTAAAAGTAATATATCCATAAGTATTCATAGGTTTTAAAAATTTCACCATGTCTATTTACAAGCTATATTCTCTAAACCTTGAGAAGGAAATGAAAAATTATAATAATATAAACAAAAATTATAATTTTGTTAGAACTTAAACCATTATAAAGTTAAAAAGGCAATAAAAATATAGTTATCAAACTACTTATAAACTACAAAGCTGTGTATAAAAAATGTGTTAGATCTCTTCACAAAAACACTATAAAATATTATGAAGACACCAGGAACAGATTCCACAAAACTATTGCAAGGACTGCAGAAAGCTAAATATCTTCAGTGATGGATCATAGAAATTAAATTAAAAACATAAAATGCAAATTAGTAATAAATGAGCAAAGAATGCAGACATTATGCAAAAGGCTAAGCATATAGTGTGAAAAGTACCACAAAGATCTCTAGAAACTAAAGAACTACAAAGACTTTTAAAGTGGATGCAATGATTTTGTTTAACCAGTCACTAATGCTGTCAAGGATGCTGGAAAACAGGAAGCGGCCCTGGCACAAAGGGCCCACGCCTTGGGAACCAACTTGACCTTGGGAGGGCAACTTAGCAATGGCAACTGAGAGCTTCAGAAAATGTTCACAGGTTTTAAACTAGAGCTTCTACTTCTGGGGTTCCATCCTCATAGGGTGCACCCCTACTTAAGGAAGTAGTTCCTGCGCTGGTGCTTATTGAAGATGTTGCAAAAGACGGAAATTGTTAAATCAGCTACGTAACTGTAAAGAGAGTGTTACCCAAGGCTGTGCTACCAAATGCAAAACACTTGTGACTCAGGCCCTCACTAAAAGACAGAGTTTAAAACGTATACACCAAGATGATCGTGATGCTATCATGAGTTTTAAGGCAGTACCAAGTAAAGGAGAGATGAGAGGGGTGGCCCAGTCAGCTCTCTCAAGGGTCTCTCCTCACCCTAATAGGGTTACATGGAGTTCTCACGGCATGCGTGTGGGCACTGGACAACTGTACATGCACTCTGTATGAGGCCAAAGGAAACATCTCTGAAATCATTCCTTGAATTTAGACCACAAAAAACAATTCCTTACATTCCATCACATCGTCTACTTTCTTGTATTCTACTTCAAAGGCATTGGTCTATTTTCCCCCCATTTTGTTTTGAAATGTCATTGTTACTTATTGTCTCCTTTAATAAAGCATTTCGTTACCAGGCTTGGTGACACATGCCTATAATTCCAATACCCAGGAGGCTGAAGCAAAAAGATCACAAGCCTTGTCTGGGGTCAGGGTGTGTGTGTGTGTGTGTGTGTGTGTGTGTGTGTGTGTGTTGATTTTTGTCTAGGTCAAAAATTTGTTATATAAAAATGGTTTTAAATCAAGGGAAACCTCTCTTTGCGTTGGGCTGATTCTATAATTTGGTCTCTAACCACTTTGATAACTCAGGACAGAAAGTTCACATTGTGTGCTGATCAGACACCCTCTTCTACAACTTCATTCCTCCAAACCTAAGGAAGCCTCGGCATTCCTCTCTGAACCCATTTTCCTATCTTTGCAGCTAGGCTGGCTCCCACCCTGTGTGTGCAGAGCAGACATAGGATGGGTCTGGCGTGCCGTGCCCAAGCTCAGAGCCCTGAGTCCCTGTGACCCCCAGCTCCCAACACTCCTAGATCCAGCACAGGAGTCCTCAGGCAGCCACACATGAGCTTCCAGCCCTGCTCAAGCTGAAAGGGGGGAAGCTTAGGGAACGTGGGAGCTCTGGGGAACCAGAGAAAAGTAGAAAACAGGGGCTGGAGAGATGGCTGAGCTCATAGGAGCTGTTCTTGGAGAGGAGCTGAGTTCCACTCCCAGCACCTGGGTCAGTGGCTCACAACTGCCTGGACTTTCAGCTCCAGGTGATCCAATGCCTCTGACCTCTGTAGGCACCTGTGCTCACAGGCACACACCTACACACACACGCACACACACACACACACTTAGAAGTGATAAATCTTTTAAAGGTGAAGATACTTAAGAACTCAAACAGATGACCTTTCTGTTCTGCAGTGGGCTATGTGCTGAAGGTACACGTTTGTTCCTAGATCATAGCAAACTAGAGGCCAGAAACTCCGGTTGTAGGGCATGTATTTTTCTGCACATATAAATGAACTAGGCTTCCTGATATCCTGCAATGGCATAGCCAATTACTGGCTCCACATGGCAGCTCAGAGAATATAGGGTAAAGATGGGGAGGGGCTGATCTACTGGTACCAAAATAAGCAGAGACTAAGACTTGCATGGCCATGTACGTGCATGTAGCACTGCCAGTCAGGGTGGTCGTAGAGGCCAGTCACTACCTGGCCTGTGGAAGGACTGCAGGTCCTCAGCCTCACCCCAGAGCTTCTGAAGGAGACTCTAAATGTTAAGATCTTCAATGATGCATGTGTCTAAAGTCTGAGAAACATGGTCTCAGAAATACACACACACAGAGACACACTTGCATGTATGCACACATAGACACATACATAGACAAAGACACACAGATAGACACACACACACACACACACATCTGTGTTCTATATACACACACACACATGCACACATGAGAAAAACAAAGCTCATGCCTCCTCTCTTTCTTCTGTCAAATCATCAAAATGTCTGACGATTCTTCACCACAAGGGCTACTCTTGGTTTTTGGCCTCTCCCCCAAAATATTTGAAGAAACAAACTCTTCATAATTTTCCACACACTTTGCCATCACCCTATACAGGCTGAGCCAGCACACCTGAATTAAACACTCATCTCTTGTTCACAACTACTGATTACAGAGAAGCAACCATAACACCTCAAGGGAGAGACAGACTCTGAAAAGGTGCTTTAGCCAATGAGAAGCAATACAAATTCACGCTGCCGGACATACCTCACCACTTTCTCTATTACTATCCAGGGAAATCATGATTAAGGAAGTCATTTAATGTGCAGCTGATCACTCTGTAAATGTTTATTTAATTGCATGACTGGTAATCCCAAACTCGTGGTCAAGACTCAAGTCTGCAATTCTGCCTTTAAATCTACCAGATGAGATGCAAATAGATCCTGCTCAGAATGTGGAAAAGAGCTTTTTACCCTTCAGTCCAGGCCGCAGCTTTAGCAAAAAGAAAGGTTCCTTTGGCGCTGTCGACTGGGGAAGGAAGGGACTTTCTGTGGGCACTGCACTTCACTTATCTTTGTAAGTCCAGCTGAAAGCAGCCCATTCTTTAAGACGAGTTCTGAGAACTCATTCCTCCGAGTTGTGTTCCTCGTGGCACTGTCCTTGGACTGGTCTTGTGGCTCTCAGGAGGAAGGACTCATTTGTTAGTTCAAGCTTTGCAGTCTGACTACAAGGTCAAAAATGTCCCCTCTGCCTCTTACCAAACTATGTGACTTTGGCTGAGTGACTCCCTTCTATAACTGCGACATGCATAAATCAATATAAAGAGTTGTTGTGAAGATTATATGAGACAACATATATGAACCATTACAGCACCTGGCACATAATAATCAATATGAGCTATTATTAGCACTCGACAGAATCTGGCTTCTATTAGAATTGGTTTCATGTGTCTCCTTTCCCTACTACATCATGTGCAAACTGTTTATATCCCAAGGAGCTGGCATAGGTGCTTACAACTGGCAGACAAACAAGATTTGTCGAATTGCTTTGAAGGTATGCCAGGAAGAGGAAGGGGGGCGCTGGGAACAAACAATGTACATTATGATTTTACCCAGGGCCAGACTCGGTGTTTGATTTTCTTTTGTTACCACAATACACTGCTTCAGGCAGCAAAATTTCTATAAAATGGACTAGAGAGATGCTATTTATCAAAACAGATGTTTTGTTCAGAGACAGCAAAGGTGTGCTAGGACACATCTAAAAATATCCAGTTTGGTACCTGACTGAGTGGGGACTAGAGGCTGAAATTCATCCAGAGCTGTATGGGACAAACTGGGCGTCTTAGCATGAAGTCACATCAATTAAGACCATCAACCTAGGGTCTGGAGAGATGGCTCAGTGGTTAAGAGCACTAGCTACTCTTCTAGACCTCCTGAATTCAGTTCCCAGCAACCACATGGTGGCTCACAACCATTTATAATGGGATTTGATTCCCTCTTCTGGTGTGTCTGAAGACAGAACACACACTATGATAAATAAATAAATCTTTAAAAAAAAAAAGACCATCAACCTAGAGAGGGGCCCTTCGTTTTTCAGAGTATCTACAGAGAACGATGTCTGGGGGCTGCTCAGGAGTTATATTCATCAAAGCGAGGGAACCCCTATGACTAATTCAAAGGTTCCTTGTAAGCCCTCTGACTCCTGAATGAACATCAACTACAATCATAATAGAGCTTTAGATACTGACCGAATGCCCACTAAGGAGCTCAGGGTGCTTGTGGCTGACAAGAAGGGCTTGGGCAAAAGCTTGCAGAGCACCCTCCCTGCAGAGCATACCATCTCCTCTGAGATGATGTCAACTCCAAGGACGTGTCCTTGTGGCTTATGTGCTGATTCATAAGGACATCAGAGACCACTTGTGGACCTCGTGTGGTAAAACTGCCCAAACCTGGGCCACAGACTTGTCTTGTGGCTCTTACTGGATCAGTAACCTAGCTCAGTATTCTTCCTCGATGCCTTTCAGACCACATCTTCTGAGGCTTCTTTGTGAGTACCAGCTGCCTTCTGCCCTCTGTCATGATTGAGGTCTCTTTCCCACCATTCTGCCTGCCTGGACAACAAAGCGGCTATTCCTTCTAAAACTTTTTTTTTTTTTTTTTTTAAAAAAAAAAGGTGCACTCGATATTCATCCAAAGATGAATCCAGAAATTAAGCATTGTGGGCTGCAAAGTGTCACAGATAGAAGGAAAATGAGTGTGATGAGTGCCGCCTTGATGAGGTGGTCAAGGCAGGTCCTGAGCTAGGCCAAAGGATGGGAGAAGGCTTAACGGGGCGAGCGATACTCAGGAAAAATCTAGGAGCGAGGGCAGCAGTCTATTTATTGAGTCCACAGTCTACATTTAGGAACTTCGTGTAGGTCATTACTTGGTCCTTATAACCCTCTGAGGCAGGTATTGTTCTCTCCATTTCACAGGTGAGAAAGCTGAGGCTCACAGTAACAAAAACCAAAAAAAAACGATGGAGCTGGAATCCAAACGGAGGTGGGCTGGCTCCAGGATGAAGAAGGTCAGCCAGGCCTCCAAGATGGAGGACAGTGCTTTGCAGCTGACTGAACAGGAGGAAAGATCAGGTCCCTGGGGAACCGAAAGTCGCTTGGTAAGTACTAGCTGGGGGTGGGGACACATGTTCAGAAAGGAAACCAGAAGTAGAGGAGCTCTGGTTAGATCTAGACTTCTTGCCATCTAGACATTTGATTCATAGGGTCTAACCCCCGCAAGCTCAGATCCTTTCTTTTGTAAGAGAATGCAGAATAACAAGGTCTGCCTCTCTCCCATAAGGAATGACCATTAACACCAACTGAGATTGGTGGTGTAGACTTCATTACAAAATACAAATTCCTTCACAGACGAGATTTCATCAGTCTCCTCCCTACCAGCTTCAGAGATTCACAAGCCTAAGCGTCCAGTGATCCAGGCTTCCCCCTTGCCCGTGTCCACAGTTGCTACTTCCTAAGTACGAGATCCCAAGGTGAGTTCCACTCTTAGTTCCTGCACTGAGTCCTCAGGGGAAATGGAGGTGATAAGGACATCACTTACCTTATATGGATGAGAGGAAAGCTGCGCAGCAGGCATGGGAAAAGGAGCACAGGTCCCAGCACACGGTAAATAAAGCCTTAGTGCACCACACAGCTATGGTCTGCTTTACTTAGGAAGAAATCTGTTTGCTAGTTCTCTAGTCCCTCAGCATCCTATGTGATAGAAATCTGTGAGCCTGTTAGAAGCGGCGATGAAGTAGGTTCGCGACCCTACATTCCCCCTTTGTTCCTGGCTCCCAAGGACTGGCAAGCAGCTGGCTCCTCGTCCTGGCAGAAAATGCCCAAAAGAGGTAAAAGGCAGAGACTGCACACCATTTGTGCAAACCAGTCTGCCCTTGTAGTTTCGTAGGCAAAATCTAACGTGGTCAGTCGGATCTGACCTGCTCTTTTAAAAGGAACTCTTCCTTTCTTCCCTCCACCCCTTTCTCCCTCTCGGGGACGAGCACACTCCCCCACACAGCTCAAGGAGCTTACAGTATTTTTACAACAAGCACTCTGGGGTCCTGTTGTGACAGCCTCTTGCCACATTAACTTGCCTGTCCAACTCCCCGCAGAGAAGGAGCAGAGTCTTTGCAAATGTCCCAGCACGAAAGAACGCAGGAAATTCGAACAAAACAAATCTACTCGCAGAACCCAACATCTGCAAGCCGGGGACCAAACCGACACTAGATGACTCCAGACTGTAAATGAAGCAGCTGCCTCTTTAGGTACAAGAGGATTGAAAAACAGTCACTTGCCGCTTAAAAAAAAAAAAAAAAAAAAAAATCTGCATACCAATTAATTATGAATATTCATCGACTCCAGCCTACTCTAGAGTACTGCAACCCTGAGCTCTGTCTGCTTCCCAAAGCTTTCTCTGCCTCGCTCAGGAGAGAGAGAGAGAGTTCATTCAGGCGCTTTGCCTTTGGCTCTTTCAAGTACTTGCTTTGGGTCTGGGCTTTTTTTTCCCTGAAGGGTTTGAATCAAATCAGTTCTGGTCTTACCCTTTATATCTTCCATAAGGGGCAGCTTTTTGTTTTCTTCCTCTTCCCTCGTTTGTCTTGGGTGTTTTTGTTTTTGCTGCCTCTGCTTGCTGTGGTGGCTTTCTGTGAGAGAGGTACTCACGGTTCAGAGATATAACAGACCCTAGGGCTTGTGGGAGGGGCTAAATTAGCCAGCCCGGTTTCGGAAGGAACCTCAAACCGATGTCTTTTCATTGACTAGAAATACAGATTGGGAGAAGAGCCGGGCAGTTCAGTTCCCTAGTTACTCGAAAGCTCACTGAGGGTGTAATTTCTTTTTCCTAAGCTTGAGGTAGTGTGTGTTTAAAACTCCCTCTCCTTCCTCTCCTTCCTCTCCTTCCTCTCCTTCCTCTCCTTCCCTCCTTCCTCTCCTTCCTCTCCTTCCTCTCCTTCCCCTCCTTCCTCCTTTCCTCCTTCATAGATCTCTCACCCTCTCTGTTACAGAAAATCTATTTTTCTCTTTTGAAAAAGACATTTCTACTACTACCAAAAAAAGAAAAAGAAAAAAAGTAAAAGATAAGGAGGAAAAGCTCCGGGTCCTGCGATTATAATGTTGGTAGCCTTGCTAGTCAATACCTGTGGGAGGAAGAGCTCTTCCTATCGCGTAAAGCTGATCTCTTCCCAGCCCCTGATGAGCGATCATTTCTCAGTCTCATCGGAGAAGAACGCGGGCAATGGGGGAAGCTGCAGGCAAAGCCACACAGTTGTCTGGAAAGCCTTATGGGACCACTGAGTAAATTGCTCACTGGGTATGTATCCCTCTTGTCAGCTGTGAAATGACAAACGTTATCCACTTTTCTCCAGCTTTGACTTCCTACCTCCAAAGCCCTAGGAACAGGGATAGCCGTGCCCAGGCTTTGTGCAAGGTGACCCAGATGCAGGTGAACTATGAACTTGTTTTGAAATGAAGAGGTTTGAAATGAGGGCTGGCCCTCAGGGAGAAGGTGTAAGTCCTCAAATCCCAAAAGCCACTTGGACAGCTTCTCCTTATAAGGCTGCTGTAACCTTAGCTTTGAGGTTTGGAGACCTGCGGCATCCCATCAACCCAAGATGACAGCAAGAAAACTAAGTCACCCGCTCCTATTCACATGCCACAGAGCATGGAGTTGTTGACCTCTCCTGTTCGCCACCATGCTTCCAACACCAGATTCTCCCACAGTGCTGGTACTCAGTAAACAGAGTGAGTGGCTGAATCCGCGAACAAACAGCAACAATGCTGGACTGTAGCTAGAGACAGCTCTCTGATTCCTAGTTCATGGGGGTTTTGTTGTTGTTTGTTTGTTATTTGTTTGTTTATTTTTTCTGTATTTCCTTTATAGCAGAGAATTTGTGTCTGGAGCTAATTATACCACTAGACATAGTTCTGCCCAAAATAATTTACTTTGTGACCACTGAAGATTGCTTTGAAGGAAATGCATTCTCTGTACACTTTCGTGTATTTGTAAAGGGACAGAGCTGACTTTTCAATTTAGATGTCTGCGGCCTTGCACAATGCAGTGTTTGCCACACAGCACATGCTTAGTGAATTCTGCATATGTTGATAAATCGAGAACTATATAGCAAGACTTTCCGTATCTTACTAAATGGTGCATAACTATAGGATTTTTCATTTCAAAGAATAATTAATTACACTAAAAATCTAATGAATGCCTTCTCTAGAGCCAGCTTAAACTGCATTTCTAATAACAAATATTGGTTTGATATTGTCCTATGATAATAACATTGTTTTTAAGTGACATAATGAGATATTTGCAAATAACAGCAATCATTGTGGCTTTATGACTGCATGTGTGCTATATAAAATATATGAAGTTCAGGCCTGGAGTGATGGCTCAGCAGATAAAAGTGCTTTCGGAGCCTGACAGCCTGTGTTCAATCTTCAGAATCCTTGGTGGATGGAAGGAGAGGACAGACTCCCACAAACTGCCCTATGACCTCCATACATGCCCCCCAAATACACATACCCTTCTCCCACCCTCCCACACATAATTTGTTTTTAAAAACTGAAGTTCACCTGTATTGAATACATAGTAATAGAAGGAGCCTTCATACCAAACTAGCTCATCCTACGCAAATCTCCTGATCACAGTTAATGGTTTTGGTGGTACAGTGCTCTGTGCTGTTTAATCCTGTCGCTCAGTATTCACAGCTCCTCGGTATCAGGAAAACATTAGAGTTGAGCATGTGTTACCTCCCAATCACATGAGAGTAGTTTACATAAGAGATGGCAAGGATATAAGTGCCTGTTTAAAGGCCTGAAAACTGCTTTAAATTTCAATTTTATTTCTGGACAAAAAAAAAAAAAATTCATCGTGATAATTTTATTGTTTCCTTTTTCCAATAGAAAGGTACTCAAGAACGCTGCTGGAGTTAAATATACCTGTCCTCCTTTTACCGAGGAAATGTATTTTTAACGTTAAGTTCTTAGAAAAAAGTTTCATTTTTCCTACACCTTCAATCTCCTACATTATGTCAGTTCTTCCCTTAGCATCTAAAGTAGTTAAGTTTCTAAGCCTAAAGATAAATTCTGGTACTTAACGAGCACAGAGAATTCAGTTCTGCAAGATGAGAATGTTCTGGAGATAGTTGCTCAACGATATGAATGTACTCAACAAGGCTTAACTATAGCCAAAGGTGGTCAATGCTGTCAATTTTATAACTATAGCCAAAGGTGGTCAATACTGTCAATTTTATGCTGTTATGTATTTTTTCCCCATTTTTGGTTGGCTCTGTTTCTGTTTTTATTTTTACTTAAAAAACAAATATGCCACTAGCCTGTGCTTCTTTTTCACAGATCATGACTTTGCCTTCACTGGGTCTCTGCCACTCCCTCTTAATTCACGAATTCCTGTGAATCAAGGCTCCTGGAAAGAGGCTGGGTCTCTAAAGACTGCTTGACCTGTTCAAACTGCAAGCTGGAATGTAACAGGTTCAGAGGCTAATTACCTTGGTGTGAGCTAGCTTTTAGCTCCCAGAATAGCCATCTCTTGCCTACCTGTATGTCAGAACTACCTACCTGTGAGGAATAGATAAAAAAAATTTCAAAACTTATCACTTTAGCAGACACTAGCTTCCACCAACCATAAAGCTAAGAATGTCGTCAGGTAGCATCTTGGGTCTATAGAAAGGCTTTCCCCATCTTGTTATAACCACCTCTCTGATGTAATTACCAATATTATTTTAAACTTGCCTTGACTTATGACTTTTTTTTTTGTTCTGTAAAACTATAACTTCCCACATCTTACTGGTGACCAAATATTACTGTTCTATTCCTTGCTGTTCTCAAATCTGCCTCCTCCATTTCCATAACCTCGGCCATTGTGTTTACTCCTCATCTTTGCCTGAACAACTGTAACTTGGTGTCCCTTTATGCCAGGTCAGGAACAAAAGAAGTTAGAAGCCTTTTAATGTGTAAGTAAATACAATTCACGTCCAGTTACCCTGCTTCAAAAGGATGCCTGTTCTCTCTGAGCCTCCTTAAAATAACGAGTCCAAGAACCCACGCGAATGGGCCGGGTAGCATGATCACAAGCCACAGTCTCAGCAGCTGTCTCTGTTTCGGGGACAGGGTCGGGAGAGTGTCATAATCTGCCACATACAGTGCTCAGAATCAGTTTTTACCAAGTACCTGTGGTGAGTGTAAACTGCCCACAAATCTCTAAAACCCAGCTAGAAGGTGACTTCATCCAAGAATGCAATCCTGGTCATCTGTGTGTGCTGGATGCTTTGTACTTTTGCTCCTCAGCGATACCCTCCCTGCTTCCACACGCTGTCTGCTTCAAAAGCTTGGTTTCTTAGCTCCTCTGACCTCCGGACTACCTGAAGTTAGCTGTACTTCTTGTGCAAGATTTCTGCCTCTCTCTCTCAAAGCCCCTGGCTTTATTTAATGTTTTCCCTCCAAGACTTGGTAACTGATCCCTTCCTTGTTCCTTTGGGCCTACAACTGGTTGTATCTAGACTGCTACTATCCACTCCCTCTCCATTCCAGCTTAATGACATGTGGCTCTCATTTATTTTTAAATAGTCCTATTTCATATGAACTTGACTTGACTGGCATCCTCTGCTTCATCTAGGCACAGGCTAATACAGCCTTTACAACATCTCACCCCTATAAAACTCTGTATAAAACAGCATGCCCAAGGAAGTGAGGCTAGAGTTCTTCCAATGGCCAAACCCTCTATATAGGAATAATGATGATTAAATAAATAAAATTTATAGCATGAATTTTAAATGCCTATTAACTCACTTATCATCCTAATAACCCAGTGATTTAACAATTGTTAGTGTTCTTATTCTTCAGACTACAAGCCAGAAGCTCAGAAAGATTAAGTATCTTTTAAAAAAATAAAATAATTAAAAATTAAAAAAATAAGTAGTACACAATTGCTCTCTTCAGACACACCAGAAGAGGGCATCAGATACCATTATAGATGGTTGTGAGGGGCTGGAGAGATGGCTCAGCGGTTAAGAGCGTTGACTACTCTCTTCCAGAGGTCCTGAGTTCAATTCCCAGCAACCACACGGTGACTTACAACCATCTGTAATGGGATCTGATGCCCTCTTCTGATGTGTCTGAAGACAGCTACAGGGTACTTATCTCTCATATATATATATATACACACACACACATATAAAATCTTTAAAAAAGAAAAAAAAAAAAAGCACTCATACATATAGATGATTGTAAGCCACCACCATGTGACTGCTGGGAATTGAACTCAGAACATCTAGAAGAACAACAGTCAGTGTTCCTAACTGCTGAGCCACCTCTCTAGATCCACGATTGAGTATCTTGATGAAGCTAGTATGAGGTAGAGCTGGTATTTGAACCTAAGTTAATGAAACTCTGGGACCTTTACGTTTGCCTCCAATGTCACATGCTTCAGACTTGTTCCCTGGCCACCTTTCATTAGTACCCACAGGTCTGGGGCTGTCAATCTTCCTTGTTATTCTCCACACCACTGTATAGATGGCCTTTCTGAAATGTGTATCTTGATAATGCTATTCTGTAAGAATCCTCGAGTCCTTATAGGTAAAATTCCCAGTCTCCTCATGTGATCGCTCTGGGCCTGCTCTACCTCTGTCTCCTTGCTTTCTGCCACATGGGCAGAAACAATAACACTGTGTTCACCCCCATCAAATGCTACCACAGCATCATGCTGCTTTATAATCTCATTGATATCTCAGCCCATGAACCTTAGAGTCATATTTCAGTCTTCTTTCTTCGCACTGCATGTCTAACCCCTCAGCCAATGCTGTGGTTTCCTCCTACAAGATGATGTATCCAGAACCTGATCCCACTGCCTCCTCAGCCGCTGTACTCATCCAGACCGTACCAGTTGTCAGCTGAATCGTGACAGCCTCTTCCCCAGTCTCCTGCTTTCTGCTCAGTCAGTGAAGTCTTGACAAAGTATCCATAATATCAGGATAAAACAAAGGAGTCTATCACTCCCCTGCTGGAGATCCTGTGATGGCTCCACCTCAAGACAAGAAGAGCAGAACTCCTTCCAGGCCCCTCATGGCCTTTGCTCCATTTTCACTGTTCTCATTTACTTTATTCTTGCTCCTTCTGGTCCAGCCTCAGGGAGGTGCTCTGCTCTTCCTCCTATGTTGAATGCTATCTTCACAAATATCCATGGCTCCTCCCTGCATGCCTGCATGTTCTCACTGAAGGGATGGGGAGAACCACAACTCTTATCCCAAAGGGAATAAGAGATAGATTATTTTTGAGTCATTTTAGTGACCATGGTTCAGGAACACAGATTTAGGCTGCTCCAAACTCCATCCTCCAACATAAATGTAATATCATGAAGTGTTATAGTTCTACAGAACAAAGAAAGTCATAAGTCAAGACAAGTTTAAAATACATTGGTGGGTACATCAGAGAGGTGGGTACAGCAAAATGGGGGAGGCTTTTCTCTAGGCCCAAGATGCTACCTGATGGCATCGTTAGCTTTGGGGTTGGTGGAAGGTAGTGTCTGCTCAGTTAATGGATTCAAAGTTGTTTATCTATTTGTCACAGGTTGTTAGTTCTGACACACAATGGGTAAGGACTGGCCATTGAGGGAGCTAAAGCCAGCCCAGGATAAGGTAAGCAGCCTCTGGACCTGTAACATTCCAACATCTCTACTTCATTGCAGTTTAAAGTCAATCAGTCTTTGTGGACACAGCCTCTTTAAGGAATCCTCCTTTATAGCTCAGACCACCAAGACTGTGATAGTCACTATTATTCCCCATTAAAATAAACCAGACTCCTTTGGAAAAATAGCTGAGCCCAAGCCTAAGGCAGAAAGCATATGAGAATGTGAGTTTGAAGCATTGTGTTACACCAGAAAGCAGGGCTGGTATCCAAAACTGCTAGGGCCACACTAGAATGACTTGGGGCCAGTCCCAAGTAGATACCATTAGTCAAAATAGGAAAAGTTGAAGAAACAATCGAAATAGTAACCACAACAGGTTGGAACTCATCAGATATGCAATACGGCCAATGTTTATAATGGGGGGAAGATCAACACTCCAGCGTCTTTGTTGCATAAACTGTACCAGACGACCAAATGGCTCATGAGAAAAGTCCCCTTTCAAGGCTTACAGACAAGAAAGTAATACCACTGACAGTATCTGTTTGTCACTGCTTTGCTGACAACTAATAAAACCATGTGTTTAAATAATAATCACTGATGGTTGTTTACATCACAAAAGGAGGCAGACATTCAGTACGCAACTTCTGATGGAAGAATAGAACACCCTGTCTAAAGCTGTTTTGTAAAAGAAGTGGAGGCCAGTAAGGGGAAAGAGGGAAAAAAGGAAGATGAGTTTCTAGAGCTAACTACCATTTCATGGCATAGCTCAACAGAATACACTATGACACTATAGAGAGCTAGATGTGTATGATGGCACACCCCTGTAATCCCGGCACTCAGGAGGCTGAGGCTGGAAAATCTGAAGTTCAAATCCAGCCTAGAGCACACACAGCACGACTCTGTCTTTAAAAAAAAAAAATGAGGAGAATTGAATATTTGAACACTGATTGACTATATTTTGTAATATTGTATTTTTCATTATTAAGCATGATACTGTTATGGTTACAATCTTTAAGTCTATCTTTTGGAGATGCATGGTAATGCAAACAGGTGAGTTGACTATTAAAACAAAACAAAGCACTATTCTTTCTATAATTTAAACATTTGACATTTTCTGCAATAAAAGGTTTAAAACATGATTCTTAGACAGTGAGTGTGGACTGGTTTGATTATATGCACTGGCTACAAGGTAGAACTAAGGCAAAGTTTAATAATTCAGCTCAGAGTTTACTGAGTCTTGTCTATATGCTACAGTAGCTTGGGATTAAGACATAGCAATGTTCAACTATGGCAAAGGTCAGTTTTTTTAAAATGTAGTCTGGCGAGATGATTGGCACACAGAAACCTGAGCCTGGCATGGAGACTTAGGACTTTCATCTCAGCACTCAAGAGACAGTGGCAGGCAGATCTCTGTGAATTCAAGGCCAGTCTGGTCTACCTAGAACTCCGAGATAGCCAGTACTACATAGAGAGACCATGTCTCACAAAAACAACAACAGAACAGGCCAAGCATGTCACTGTCCCATGGTCAGATGAAGAGATCATTTGTAAGAAAGATAAAAGTGATTGAGCAATAAGCTAATCAAAGCTAAGAACACCCACGTAAGAGCAAGAGCAGCAAATTCACTGTGCGATTTGTCTGTAGTGCAAAACGGACACACAACATCACATCCCCTTTTCTTTTGGATGTGGAACTTAACATTAGGTACAGAAGTCAGGAAGGTGCTCTCCGTCCAACATGCGGCATGCCCAGTGCAGCCTGACAGTTTATGGAGCACCCCACAAACCCAATTGTGATCGGGCAGGAGTCACATTCATCGGAAATGCTTGTTGATGCAGTTTCTGCATCCCTAGGGCAGGGGGAGGGACACAGCTGGTTGAATTGAGTGGACAATGGCATTCTGGTCTCCATATTGTTTCTAAGGCTCCATTAAAACAGTAGTCCTTTGATAAAACTCATGAAAAGAGGTACTCGGGTTTTATGTATCATAAAATAAATGGCCAGGGTAACTATTATACAAATGGCTTGCTCTGCCAGTTCCAAGATTGCCTGTATTTATCCATTCAGCCTTTGTTATGTGCTAATATACTGAAACATTCTGCAATATTCCAGTGTCCAAAATGTTGCATGCTATTCTGTATTTTTTTAGACAGGACAGACTAATGAAAGGTTTGTTTTAAAACCTACTTCAGAGGATCACAGGGTATGGGGTGGGAGGCAGTAAATGAAGAATGTACCACCCCAGAAGACACCCAGTGCACAGCTCACACTCAGGAAACAGAGTTCCTTGGTCTTTACCTGTGCTCTAAATGTGTATAGAGCAAAAATGTTTGTTTGTCTTATGTCTCTTGCCCCACTGACATGTTTTGTGTATCTTTTCAGAAGTAACACAAGGGTTTCTGAGGTGACTAGGAACAGAAGTCTCTTCATTTGTATAGGACACAAGGTCTCTCTACTCCTCTTATCTGAATTTAAAGTGATTCCAAAGATTCAGTCAGCAGCTGTAGGGCTGGGACTCCATTACAAGAGGGAGCAAAATGGAGAAGAGGATGGGCTGGCAAGTCCTTCCATTCCCATGAAAATAAGCTCATGCCACAGTAATCAGGGAGGAATCCTGAAATTCTGAGCTAGGAAATGCCATGATATGCTGCAGAAGAGCCAGTTCCTCCAAAAGGGAACTGTGTGACCCAAGGGTGGCCTCATACAAAGACCAGCCTGGAACATGTAGTATAATAGCTGTGCTGTCTTTAGGGTCAACTGTGTTCAGTGCCAAAGAAAGCACTCATTGCAACTCAACCAAGACCAGGCCCCAGAACTTCTGAAAATATTTAGAGTTTAAAACTTTAAGCTATTAAATTCCTATCAAGACAGCAAACACATCAGTGGTGGCCTAAGACTCTTGAAAAGAATGGAAGACGATTTAAATAGGTGACTGAGTCAGAATTTGTGTGTATGGGTCTTCTTGTTTTGGTAGGACTAGGAGTTGAGTGTGGGGCATAACAAAAGACTTTTAGTACCACCAAACTATTCCATATGATACGGTAATGGTATCTGCACAACAATATACATTTGTCAAAACCTAGAGAGTTTTAATACACAAAGAATGAACATTACACACACACACACAATTCAACAGGCCAAGGGATCCCAAATTAAAAGGTAGATTGTGGAAAAGTACGGGAATAACCTCACTGAATAGTGGGAAAGAAAAGGCCTTGGCTTAAGTCAGTCTGGGGCTGAGTGACAGCTGTAAGGCCCGCGGCAGAAGGAAGTGCACAGAAGCACATTTCTCCACAACCACTGCTCATTCTACTGGAATCAAACAAGGAAGTGGATGCTGGGCACAGGAAGCAGGTCTCTCACTGTTGATGCTGCAGCTTTTGAGTGTTTTAAACAAGGAGAATCCACTCAAATGACACATGAGGAAGAAGACTGGAATCAGAGTCAATGCAAGTTCATATTCAGCTGAATAGAAATAGATGTGGATAAAGACAGCAATATCTGCCATTGCTCATAAATGCTAGGTTGAGAATACATACATATTTCTTCTCAGCTCAAAGTATCAGCAAAGATGTCTGAATAGCAAC
Source organism: Mastomys natalensis (assembly GCA_021653895.1). Taxonomy (NCBI): domain Eukaryota; kingdom Metazoa; phylum Chordata; class Mammalia; order Rodentia; family Muridae; genus Mastomys; species Mastomys natalensis. Next base: position 538,785 of record JAJTUV010000072.1, on the reverse strand, counting down.
AAAGCCTTACCTACAGACCCTCACCTCAAAAGCCATTCTCCAATACAAAGGACCAAAAGCATTCTGAGAAATAGCTGAGTCTAGAACTGATAGAGACAATGTACATGGTGAGTCTAAAGTATCTCAGAGTGCCACAAAGTGGGTTTTTAATTTTGAAATTTATTTCTTTTTATTTTATGTGTATGGATGCTTTGCCTGCATGTGACTATGCAGAGGCCAGGAAAGGGTTACAGCCTATGTGAGCCACTATGTGGGTGCTAGGAATCGAACCTGGGAGTAGCCAAGGTTCTTAACCATTTAGCTATCTCTCCAGCCACAAAGTGATTTTTGAAAAGTGTTTTTTAAAACTTGCAAAGGTGGGTACCTCAAAATGAGAGCAGGGGCCAGTCGGAAGAGCTCCCAATATGCCAGAAACAATCTGAACAGCAAAACAGACTCTGTTTTAATCCAAACTGTAACATGAGTATTCATAAGACTATACTAATATAGACTATTTACTAAATAAGTGAACTATTAAGTAAGTGGGAGAAAACAAGCAAGTTTCTGCTTAAAAGAATTCAAAATAATTCACAGAGGTACTCTGCTATCCGGGACATAAAGTAAAACTCCTTGTGCACTTTGTAACTTCTTTCCAATGACGACAGCACAGAAGGGAAGTAAGCAGGAGTTTCAGCTGCGATGGTAACCAGCCCTGTTGACAGTATACAATCAGTATGATGTCCCCAAAATGGAACTTTATCTCTGTGGTCTTCCTCCTTAACTCCAGGCTACTTACTCCAGGCTAACTATGAGTAAGACGTAGAACAGCTATCCCAACGAAGGACTGCTCCAAACATATCCTGACCGGGAATATTTCAGACTGTCAAAGTAGTCAAAAAATAAAGTCTGAGAACTCTTAGCAGCTATGGGGAGGATGGAAATAAAAATATTTGGGAATTAAAAATAAAATGTGACATCTAGACCAAAAATAAAGCTAAAGGAATATGAATAAAATCTTGTGTTGGGATTTTCTTATCTCTGTGACCAAAGAGCTCAGAGAAACAGTCTAAGGAGAAGAGGGTCAGGGATCCTGAGTTTTCGACCCGTGGACCACCATTGATTCTGACCATCACCAAGGTGGAGGTGTAAGGCACAGCATGAGAGCAGCAGAGAGGTAAAAGGGACCTGGGGCCAGGTATAGCCTTCAGCCAGTGAGCCTGCGAAGGGTATTCCACATTCAAATCACAACAGATTCGGACTTTAGTTAATAGTGTTATCAGGGGCAGTAAGATGGCTCTGCATGTAAAAGTGTCAAGTCTGATGACCTGAGTTTGAGCCTGAGATCCACATGGTAGAATGAGAAAACTGAGTCCTACAAGTTGTCCTCTGACCTGCACACACATACACATTCACATTAAAAATCAGTATTAGAGCGGGGCAGTGGTGGCACATGACTTTAATCCCAGCACTTGGGAGGCAGAGGCAGGCAGATTTCTGAGTTCGAGGCCAGCCTGGTCTACAGAGTGAGTTCCAGGACAGCCGGGGCTATACAGAGAAACCCTGTCTTGAAAAAAAAAAAAAAAATCAGTATTAGTTGAACATGGTAACACAAACATTTAATCCCATAATTTAAGAGGCAGAAGCAAGTGGATCTCTGAGTTCAAGGCCAGTCTGGTCTATACAGCTAGTTCCAGGACGTCCAAGGCTAAGCAGAGAAACCCTTTCTCAAATAATCAAACAAATATCAATATTAGTAATTGACAGACACTCTATCTTAATGTAAGATGTTAACAGTAGGAAAACATAGGGTGCAGTACGGGAGAACTTTCTGTACTATATTGACTTTTCGTTAAGTTGAAAATTATCCTAAAATTAAAAGTTTATTTACAAGTGCATTAAATTTAACATTGCATAAACATTCAAATGCAGCTTTTATGCTGAAGCACATTTTTGTTGAAGTAACTGCTAAGTGACCACCGTTTTGCAAAAGCGTCTGTTACACATGATTTCTTGTTCAAACAGAACCCATTGTGTCCACACATTCAGCAAAGCAAAGCAAACTTGGGATGCGAGCCACAATCGGCAAGCAGTCCGTTACCCTCACTGCGATAGTACTATTCAAATCTTTCCATTCCATGACACACGATATTCCCTTTGGTCAGGGGAAGGAAAGATCTCTCAGTTGATTCTTCACTGGCTCAAAAAGTTTCCAAATGAGTGTCTCTGGAGAGACGTCAGAAACCTGCCCTGGGGGAGAGCAGGAAGGAGATCTCTGGTCTAAGCCTTGAAGGAGAAAAAAAAAAAAAAAAAAAAAAAAAAAGGAAGGAAAAGGCTTGGGCTTCCCCAGACAGGCTGAGTTATATGGGAACATTGCCAGAAAACTTAACGTTCTGAGAGGAAGGAAAGCTGGTGCCTTAGTTTTACCACACTCACCAGCCCTAGAGGCCTGAGGATTGGTCTTTCCAAGCAGTCTGGATCTCAAAGGACATAAGTCTCTGTCTTCTCACAATCCCTGGTTCAAGGAGGCAGCGGAAAGTTCTGAAGAACACAAGGCCCCTTAGCGTCATGCTGACGACCTCTGAGATGGGGTTCACACACCCAGCTCCTAAAAACAATAGCATCAAGTTGGCTACAGCAGGAAGCTCTCTTGTTACTGCTAAGGCCTCCACCTTTGCAGAGATCAGCCAGGGGTGAGGAGGCATGGAGACAATGCCAAAATAAGGCCCCCTGCTCCCCTCTCAACTAGGGCAGCAGAGAGGAAGGCAATTGTGGGGAGAGAAAGACATAATACAATTTTCGGACTTTTGAAAGTCTGTTTACACATGTGGATTCTCCACTTAGCCTGTGGGGTTATTCCAGCTCATTCCAAGGTCTCATTCAAACTATAAATCTTTCAAGTCTCCCAGGATCCCCCCCCTCCATCCAATTCCAAAGATTATAATTAGCTTCTCATGAGCTTTTCATAAGTAATATTTTCATACGTAAAACTCAGTGTATTTTAAAGTTCTGGAACCTGATCAATTATTCTTCTGTCTTCATTAAACACTTCCCATATCCTATCACACCATGCCTACTGTTTTGTATATGTACTTAATGTTAGGTTAGTATTGATGGAGATGACATGGAATTAAAGGAAAGAGGATCCCTGTAGAGGGAGGTCCTGAGTTAAAATCCTGTTCCCCAATTGGTTCTTGATTTGTCGATAAAGAAGGCTGGGGGCCAATTGCTGGGCTCAGGGTACAGATGGGACTTCCAGGTCTGACGCAAAGGAAAGACAGAGACTTTTCTGTCATGCTTTGGAGGAAGGAAGACATAGCAATCACAAAAGGCCTCGAGGAGAGCTGGGGCCTGCAGCCTCCATTATGGGCGAATGGCCAAAGATGTTTCACAAGAACTAATTGGAACCAGCCACTAAGTTTAGGGCAGAAGGAGAGAGTGAGATAATAAATTGGTAAGGGCATGCATTTCCAGGTGGGAGATATTTGCGCCCAGCAACTGTGCCTAGTGGGCAAGTTGTAAAGTAACAGAGCTGTCTGTGTGTCTACTGTCCTTGGATTCAAGGGTCTCAGGTGGGAGCTGGTGTTGAGACCCCCCCCCCCTGAGCAGAGGCAGGTAGAGACAGTGGCCGGGTTGGGGCTGGTAGCAGCCATTCTGGAGCTAAGTCAAGTGGAACAAAAGGGAACCAGGAGGGGCTGGTAGCGGAGCAATCTCTTCATCAAAGTGGAGACTGTATGCCGTGATGCAGGGGGCTGGGGGCAGTTATAGGGCAGAGAGAGAAGTTTGGGGGTGGAGGACTCCATCTGCAGGTCTGTTCCCCTGAAGTCTCACTGTTGTAAATACCAGTGGAGGTTGGTATGCTGATCTTTTTTGTCAGGGTTTCCCGGATGGTCTGCAGGTGTTATTAGTCAAGTCAACTCTCCTAACCAGAGTAGCCCACCTACAAGGTCTTTAGGTAACTAGCCCTTTATTTAATATCTGATTTCCATTGGCTATTGTGAGCTCTCTGAAATTTGCAATAGGTACAATTTGTATATTATAAATAACATTAATATTTAAATAAGTATTTAAATACTTATTTACTCTAACTATAAACCAGAGTTTACTCTTCTGGCTATCCACTACCCAAGCAGCCAGGAGGTAGTCGTGGTTATGGTCTGCCTATCTGTGACAAGTCTCAGTTTAAGATAAGAAGAAATGGGTTTGCTCCCTCTCACCAACAGGGTTATTCATGTCTCTGCCCAATTTTGCCTGTTTTGACTCCTGTTTCCAACAACTCCTCATCCCAGCTGACTGATGCTTCTGGCTTTAGTGGAGAGAAGCCATGGTTTCAAAGCCTTTGGAAAGTGACTCCTGGGCAGAGAAACAAAAGCGACTCTGCCCTATAGCCTTAGCTGAGCACGGGCTTTCTTCATGTCTTTTAGTCATGTATTTGCCTATTGTCATACTTGTTTATACAGATACCCTGATAACTCCTCTTGGGAAAAGATAGAATATATTCTTAACTGAATCCTTAGCAATGGGAAACCCAGGCAGGCACAAGTAATGATTAGTGGGGAGAAAGTCTATTTAGGGCATTATATTAACATAAATAGTGTTTGCTTTGTTCTGTGTGCAGCCTTGCCCTGATGGGCATCGTGCATGTGTTCACTTATTCAACACACATTTCTCAACACCGACTGTGTGCAGAGAACTTTTCTGAGCATGAGGATCTACTATGACTTCTAGTCTTTTTCATTTTTCTCTGTCTTTCTCTAGAGCCTTACTCCAGAAGTCCCAGCTCTTGCTAATCACTTCCAATAGGTTTTCTGTTTTGAGTGATGGAGATGGTGAGACTTGGCGCCTCCAGATCCCACAGTGAAGCAGGTTTGTAAGCCCAGCATTTCTCCTGCTGATGTGCCAACCTTTCACACTTACATACCTTCCACAGGAAGAAGCAAAGTTTAGTTTTGGCTGAATTTTCTTTGTAATCTTCAAACTATTTAAAAGGTTGTGACTTGAAGTTCCCTGAGAAAGCGTGTGTATGCTGAAGATCTTGCAAGCTGGTTAGCTGAACCTTGGTAACTGTGGACAGTTGGAAGTTTACAAATGGACAACCAAAGTTCTCTTCAACTGTCTTTAGTCTTAGTACTTAGCCTTACTTCAACATAGGTTTTTAAAACTCACCCTCATGCAGCCCAGTTTTGCCTCAAACTCCTTAAACTCCTCCTAAATCCTCTTCCTCCACTTCCCAAGTGCTAAGATGTATAAACAATGCTATACTTGGCATCTAATAGCCATTTAACATGCTCTGTTGTATCTGACCTGTATATGATCTTTTGTCCATACCAAAAAGCAAAAACAATCATTTTTTAAGTATAAATCAACAATAAGGTTCACTTAAGATTAATAACTGAAACAAAAAGGCATAGAATTTAACCAAATAAGTAGATAATTTTTATTTAATTCTGTTATAAATTTAGATTCCATGTTGATTTTTAAATCGATAAATTTCTGTGTTACATTACTTTGCCTTATTATTAAAGCTTTGCCTTATGGCTAAAACTTCAACTTAAAGGTTGTATCACCTTTTTTTAAAGATTTATTTATTTATATGCATATACTGTAACTGTCCTCAGACACACCAGAAGAAGACATCAGATCCCATTACAGATGGTTGTGAATTACCATGTAGTTGCTGGGATTTGAACTTAGGACCCCTCGAAGAGCAGTTAGTGCTCCTAACCACTAGGCCAACTCTCCAGCCCCAGGTTGTATCATCTTAACATAGGAGTATGCCTCTTTATACCTACTTTTAGATACATGTTATATTGTATACTTTTATGATATTCCCCTAAATGACCTAAATAAAATTGTCTTAATGAGTAAGTACTCATATAAAATTACTTAAATTCCTTTTAGATCATGGGTCTTAATTCTAACTGGTTAATTCAAATCATGATGTTTGGCTAAGACAGACTTGTGTGGTATTTTGCTGAGGCAAGAGCCGTGGGAGGACACGTGATGATCTTTGTTGAGAGAGGTATGGTAGAGAACTTCTCCTGGTGTCCCCAACTGGTTGTGGTTGCTCCCACTGACAGGTGCCGATCATTGGCAGTTTCTGCTGGATTGTGCCACTGCTGCTGATTCATGTTTGGTATCCTGACACTACTGAACTGAACTGCTGGAATCCTGACAGACAGAGATTGGAATCGCCCCAAGGAACTACTTCTAAGCAGGTCCACATTCCCTTGTCCTTCCTGTTTACCATATTTTCTCCCCATTTGAAAACCCTTATTAAAAGTAGGTTTTAAAACTCAAAGGCTACAGGGTGGTGAGATGTCTCAGCCATTGAGAGCACTCACTGGCTGCTCTTCCGGAGGTCATGAGTTCAGATCCCAGCAACCACATGGTGGCTCACAACCATCTGTGGTGAGATCTGATGCCTTCTTATGGGGTGTCTGAAGACAGCTACAGAGTACTTACATATAATAAATAAATAAAAAACCTTTGGGCCTGAGCGGGGCTGAGCCGGAGTAAGAGGGAGAAGGGAAAGGGGAAAAAAAAATCAAAGGCTACACAATGCTGTCTATTTTTCATGTCTTCTGTATTTCAAATAAAGCTTCTTGAGCTTTACTTAAAATATAAAGTTGTGGCCTAGAGCCTCCCAGTGCCCAGAGATGAACTACTAGCAGTAGCTGGCCAACTTGGCCACCATGTCACCCAAGAGCCAGTGCTTTGAGTTGATCCACCCCAACATCTACTCCGTCTACAAGCTGTTGGAGGATGCGGAGGAGCTGATGCTGCAGAACCAGATCCAGGAGCACATGCAGCACGGCTGTAATCAAGGCACCCATTGCAGGACCTCAGAGATGCTCTGAGGCACCTGAGAGATCCATGGACTCTCCAAAGGGAGACTCAACAGTTGAGGAGGAGTCTGTAGAGCCCACAGTAAGCGTGGAACAACTAAAAACAAAACAAAAAAAAAGCAAGGTCTATGGGAAGATGCTTTTCCAAAGTGGACTCACTAAACTGGAAGGAAAGATGGCGATGTGCAGACGCATGCTGGGGACAATGGCAAACCTACAGATGCAGCAAGAAGGGTATGAGAGTGATATGGGAGAATAGGCCTCAGAAGACAAAGAACAGGGCATTACTGACTATGACCAGTTATTGGCCCTTGAGGCAGCCTGCACCATGGAGTTGCTACTGCTGCTCACCTTAATGGAGGAGAACACAGGCCCCAGTGCTGCCTGCAGGTACACAACTGCAAACACAACAGTTGTGCCCAGAGAGCCTCAGAGGCAGTGGGCACTGAGGTTGGGGAAGGTGTGGACTGAAGCTCACCTCCATCCTGTCCCTGGATGCACTGCCTAGCCACAAGATCAAGATCATCCTAAGTCTGGGAAACAGCAGAATATCCAAGACGAGTTTCAGTGATGGCCCAGTATTTATGGCGCTTCAGAAATCAGGAACATTGAACCAGACCAATGACTCATGGCAATGAATACGTACATGTAAAGCTTTTTGCATGCACTTGCGTGCACATGCGTGCACATGCACGCACACGCACACACATGAAAACATACATGTGACATACTACGACATTTCCAATGCCACTGTTATGAATGAATAAGCAGGATATAGAAGTGGAAAAGATGAAGGAGCAGAGCTGTGCATGTGGTGGTGAGAGGTGGAACTAGAGATCTGATGGCGGTGACAGGTGTGGGAGAAAGGCTGCAGTGTGTGGGGAGGCACGCCATTGCTGAGTGGGGCTGGCAGGGTGACATGCAGCACCACCTGCAGCTGCCCAGCTCTGAGCAACACGAGTATTTCTGAGATGGAAGATGGCTTATTTTCTAGATTGGGCCTCAAAAGACCTCCATGGTCCATGCTACCCTCAGAGTGGCAATGCCAAGTGTCATGAAGGCGCTGTTTGATGAAGTTCTGGTGCTTGGACACTCTGGACTGACTCTTCACTGCCCTTGACAGATATTTACTGGACACCTTTTGCTACACTTATATTCTCTCCAAAAGCTAGAACTGGGATAACAAAAGCTAGTGTAAACAAGAATGAAATTAATGAAAGCTCCCTGGAAAATAGTTATGCAGAAAATTGAGTCTTTCCCTAGAACTTATTACTTCAAGAAACATTTAGATCATTAATGAGTGTTATTAGCAAGCATGAGATAGAAGATTTGAGAAGAATTATTAAAGAAGAAAAATTTAGGAAAAAATTTGGAAACTGACAAGCTGTAATTGAATTGCTAGGTTTTTAATGTTTAACTTTAGAGACAAGGAACTTGTATGAATAGGAAAATATTTTGATCATGCAAGTTTATGACAAGCCTTGGTACCTTCCTGAAGGCAAAAGTAAGCAGTTTTAGGAATCTTGATTGTCTTCTGTTCTTTACAGAATTGTAATAAAGATAGGAATCATATTGAAACAAGGGTTCAAGACAGAGACCCAGAGGAAGGCGTCCTGGCTCAGTGAGCAGACTCGTCAGACCAGAACATAACTGAGAGACCGCCCTTGCTTAAGTAAAGGGGCTGCACAGTATTTTAAGAATTAAAGAAAAAGAACAGTGATTTTATACCAAATATAAAAGAAATACAGAGGAAGAAAAGGAAGAATTAAATAAGGGTTGGAGATTGAAGTTTTGTAGAAAGCCAAGTTTGATATAATAGGTAGTAGGAAATAACCTTGATCTATTAATTTTATGCCAAACTGAAATAGAATCAAATTCAAATAGAATCATCCTGTCTAGCATTTCTGTAACCGCAAGGCTTTATGACACCAATCTTAAGGAAGAAAATATTGTGTTTAAAGAAAATTGATTTTTTCATAATCTTAATTTTTAGTTCTTATAAAATTGCTGTTTGCTCAGTTTTTTCCGCTTTCAATAGTCTTATGTAATGAAGGAAGGCTTTAGAAGAAAATGTATTTTGAAAAGCTGTGTAATCAATGAATAAAATGTCTGAGGAAATGATTTTATATATGAATGACACCTGAAAGAGACAAAAGTGGTCAGAGTAGGAGAAGCCATGCCAAGATGTGCTTCCTCTCTGGCCTGTCTCTCATGAAGCGAATGATGTCCCGTGTCTGATCCTTCCTTCCCTTCTCCACTCTTACATCCACCCTTCTCCAGACTCTGGCCTCAGCCCAGGCTGGTCCCCAGCACCAGAGGCTACATCCAGGGGGTGTGCTTGTTTCCATGGTCCATGGTGCCACCCCAGGCTGTGTTGATGCCAGAGGTCCTTGTGGATGACCATGGTCTGTGCTACCACTGGAGGTTCATGCTGTCACCAAGGGCCATGCTGTCTGTGATCTGTGCTGCTGCCAGAGACCAGGTTGAAGTCCATGGTCTATGCTGCATCAGAAGGCCATTTCTGAAGGCTATGTGGATGCCCTTGGTCTTTGCTGTTACTGAAGCCATGTTGATGTCTGTGGGCCTTGCTGTCACTGAGAGCCATGCTGATGGCAGTGGCCTGTGCTGCTGTTGAGGGCCACAGTCATGACCACTGTCTGTACTGACATTGGAGATCATGCTGAGGTCCCTGGTCTGTGCTGTTACCAGGGACCATGTGGAAGTCCATGACCCGTGCTGCCATTGACTATAGAGGGCAAGGAAGCTATCAATGACTGCAGACTCATAGTTGAGAACGAAAGACACAGAGAAGGCTTTTGTGACACACACACCTCCCCAAAGAAACAGTTTAGACAGGAAGCCATTGAAGAGAACTCTTAAGATTTGTGAGAGGGTTGCTGACTTGTAGTGTTTCATAGTTGATGGTTTCTTGGGTGGGGGTTGGGAGGCACGACTCAGTTTTCTTTCTTGGGTGGGGTGCTGGTTACTGGGAGTTTGATCATGTTCCAGAGAGTATATAGACAACACAAAATGGTCTTGGTGTTTTCTTCTTTTTTTCGGAGAGGAGGGGGTCACAAGCGTCGGGGTGGACTTGAGAGGGCTGAGAAGTAAGTATGATGAGGATGCATTATGTGAATCCCCAAATAATCAATAAAAATATTATGTTTAAACATAGCTTTTCTACATTCAAAATTTATATAGAGAGAAAAAGGGAACCACCAAGTAAAAAGAAGATTCAGGGAGGGTTGTGCATGTCTATAATCACAACTCGTGGGAGGTGGAGGCAGAAGGATCAGGAGTTCAAGGCTAGCCTTAGCCATGGAAAAAGTTCAAAGCTAGGCTGGACTACATGAGACTCTGTCTCATAAGTAAATAAATAGTTCCAAAATGAAAACAGACAAGGACCAGAAAGAGTGAGGATGGAGTCGGGATGGAGAGGGAAATGAGGCAAGGAAGGAAGGAGGCTGATCTGAGTGCAGGAAAAGGGGCCGTGGCACAGGTTACTTCATATATGAAGAATATATATATTTCAAGTGAAAAGTTAAAAAAATAAGGACAAGAACCACAAGGCTAATATGCTTTCTTCTATAAGTTGCCTTGATCACGTGGTTATTAGGAACCACTCCTACTACCCTAGTGCTCACCAACTTCTGTTTCCTTCTCTTAGAATTTCTGTTCTTTGCTGACTTCTACCTCACCCCTTCCATACCTTATTGCTCTAGGGCACCTTGAAATTTCAGCAATAAGCCACGGTCATGCTTGGAGCCCATAACTATCAACATCTTCTCAAAGTAGCCAGGGACTTGGGCCTATGCAGTGTTTTCTTCTCAACCCAACTTCCCTTCACTCCTCCCAGTGTTCTATTGCTACCAGACCTGGAGTTCCACAAGAAAAGTCTAGTTTATTATTCTGTTATATCCTCTAAGATGCCTTAACCAGGAACCCTCAACATTTCATTTGGGAGATCATATCCTTCTCAGAAGTCCCTACATATCATTATTAATTCATTAAAGTAGTTTTGAATGTAAATCTGGTCACAGCAGTACGAGAGATGACAAAAGAAGCAGATCAGGCAGCTCAGGGTAAAGGGCTGTGCTGTGCTAAGAAGAATGAGTTAGCACACAGGATACGTATTATAGACACTTTGCCTCCAAGAAGGGCACAGCCAGAGCCAGAGAAGAGTTGGAGTAATGTTTTGGTACACTGTGTGAAAATGAGCCTCTCTCTTTCCTTGCCTGCCAAAGGTGCCTTCTGATTAGTTAAAAGGCCTGTGGCCTATAGCAAAAGGCAGGGTAGTAGGATGGGACCTCTGGGGGAGAGAGGACTCTGGCCATGAGGCTCAGAGGAAGTCGGAAGTATAAAACTAAGAAGAGGTAACTGACCACGTGGCAGAACTTAGATTAGTATAAATGGGATAATAAGATACAAGCCAGTTGAAAACAAGCCTAGCTTAAGGTCTAGGCATTTATTAATAAATATATACTAATATTTATTATTATTAAATACATTATTATTTATTAATTAATAATAATAAATATTAATAAATATAAGCTTCCGTGTCAGTGTTGGGGAACTGGGGTGAGCATAGAAAAGGCCTAAATAGTTACAGAGCAGCTTTTCTCTAACAGCAGTCACCCTGAGGAAAACCCATAGGCACCCCCTTAGTGCTTCGTCTGACCATGGTGTGACTGCATGACATCATCGCTGCCCTAACTCTTGCCGCTCCCAAGCATTTGCTTAGCACACAGCGCCTCCTTAGTATCTGAAGTGCACTTCTGTGTGACAAACAAGAGCTCAATCCGCTTAGCCTCATCTTCCTAACTAAAAGAATGCACAGTCATACTACCTACAAATTCCACTGTCCCTTTTTGTCTCGAAGCTGTGTACACAAGGGTAGTGAATCACTCTCCAGTTAGCAACTGTGTCACCATGACTACAGGGCCCTGAAGAACCAAGGAGAGGAAGAAAGAGGTTCCCAGAATCCAACAGCGGCGGTAAAGAGGCAGCTGTCTCACAATAGCTGTAGCGTCTGCGTTGAGGTAGGCTTCTCAGCAGCCAATCTTGAGGCTTAGATTTAAACATTTTGATGGCAATCTCAGGAGGTACTAGAAAATGTGTGGGTAAACACTCTGGGGAGGAAGGCCAATATATAAGCAAATTGCTGAGGGTAGCTGAAGTTGTCTTGACAAGGACCCCTGGGAGAGTCTGTAGGACCAGGTTACTGGCATTCCAAGCCTAGGGACAGAAGTGGAGGCTCTTATCTGCCAATTCACTTAAACCATCACTACATTCAAGATCGAGCACTGCCCGCCTGTCTGTCCCTCACAAGGCCCTGCATTCCACTGCGCACATCAGAAAACCAGCAACATAAGCCTTCTTTTTTTATTTTGGTTTTTCGAGACAGGGTTTCTCTGTGTAGCCCTGGCTGTCCTGGAACTCACTCTGTAGACCAGGCTGGCCTCGAACTCAGAAATCTGCCTGCCTCTGCCTCCCAAGTGCTGGGATTAAAGGCGTGCGCCACCACCGCCCGGCAACATAAGCCTTCTAATAGATTCACCTACTGTTTTCTTTTTCTTTTTTTTACATGGTGGTTTGCCTCAGCCACGACTACCCAGACCAGTTTCTAATAAAGCCATCAGTTGTTTTTCTAGTTGTTTCCTTCTATTTCTTGCAGGGTGCTTTGTTTTTTCAACCACTTCCTCATAGGCCTAAACAATGACAGCCCAGTGACAGTCTGGTGACGCACGTCTAACCATGATCCTTCCTCAGTCCACTTCTCTCTTAATGGCCACAGTGGAGGCAACTGTGATAGTAAGAACTACTCAGCCGAACATCACCTGTGCTTCAACAACCAAAGCCGGTGAATTAGCAAAATTATCGTTATTTCTCTCTGGCGATTTCAATGCTCCTGCTTTCCTATAAATCAAGAACTAGGGTACCCTATGCCTGAAGCATTTGTTTTGTTTTCCAGAAAGTAGCTTTGGGGAAAGGAGAGTGCCTGTAAATGTGCCACCTCTTGGGTAAACAAGCACTTGCCATTTTTATTCAACCAAGACAAAGTAGAGGAAGGTGGAAAGTTAATGTCAGTACAAAACACAAACTTTCCTACAGTGAATGCAAAGGTGCCGGTCTCACTGCCCCGCCATTGTTTCAGGTCTCCTGCAATGGGTGGGGAGCCGGAAGACTGAGAATGTAGGGAAGGAAAGGGGCTGCCCTTTTCAGTAAAGCAAGTCTACTGGGCTTTGCTTCGGAGCTGCTATCTCTGCTTCAGGCTGTGACACATTATCACACCATCTTGAGGAAGCAGACACTGGCCTCCTGAACTCTGCTAAGGAGCTAACAGATGTTGCAGCTCCATCCTGACAGCCCAGCAAAGCACAGACTCATTCGGTTGGTAGGGTTATGCTGCTGCTTAAACGACTTTTAAAAAACCTCCAGGTGTGGGTAATCTTAGCATGTGGGAACTGAAGGCAGGAGGGTCGTCATCAAGGTCATCAGCTACCTAGTGAGTTCCAGGCCAGCCTAGACCACATGAGACCCTGGATGAAAACCAAACCAAACAAAAAACAAAAGCAAAATGTCACGGTTTAGGGAGAGCAAGGCAGGGATGCTGAGTTTGAACTTGCTTGATATTAGCATGGGATATACAGGAAAGCCTATAAAACATCTCCAGTTATGAGGAGCTAAGCCATTTTCCAGAGATAATGCTCAGCATCCACAGTATGCTTCTCTGTAGACTACCAGGAGGAACACAATCTTAAGTGCTACAATTACAATATATGTTTTAAAAGAGAAAAGGAGATTGAGAATTCAAGTAATATGAAATAAATTCAGTACTACGCCTTACAAGACTATTAGTTTTACATTTTCAAACTAGATTATTCCAAATCACAAACCTAAAACTAAGATCAACTAACAGTAAGGATTTAATTTGGGGGATGGAGGGGACTGAAGAAACTTACATTTGCACAGAATGTCTAGGTGGATATTCTGGTGTTTGTATACCTGCCATTTTAAATGTGAAAGCTTCAGCTTGGTGATAGTTTTTATCATCAGACTTCTAGGAATAACCACATAAGTAGGAGATATTATTTTAGCATCATGTTTAGGATGTTGCTAAGAGAACCTCTATCAGAAATCTACCTGTCGTGGTTTGAATATGCTTGGTTCAGAGAGTGGCACTATTAGGAGGTATGGCATTGTTGAAGTGGGTGTGGTCTTGTTGGAGGAAGTGTGTTACTTTGGGCATGGGCTTTGAGACCCTCCTCCTATCTGCCTGGAGTCAGTCTTCTAGCAGCCGTCAGATGAAGATGTACAACTCTCAGCTCTGCATGCACTATGCCTGCCTGTATGCTGCCATGTTCCTGCCTTGATGATAATAGACTGAACCTCTAAACCTGTATAGCCAGCCCCAATTCCTTTATAAGAGTTACCTTGGTCTTTGTGTCTCTTCACAGCAATGAAACCCTAACTAAGATAGAAGTTGGTACTAGGGTTTGGGGTATTGTTGTAATAAGCCTGATCATGTTTTTGTTTGGAGCAATGTGGATTTCAGGACCTTGTATTTGGGAAGCAGTAAAATGCTTTAAATGGGGTTTAATGGACCTAATGTGGAAGACATTAGTGCTGAAGATGATTTGAAGACCTGGCCCAAGAGATTTCAGTGGAGAAGAATGTTAGCATGCGGCCTAGAGACTATTTTTGTGATATTTTAGTGAAGAATATGGCTGCTTTTTACCATTGTCCAACGGGTCTGCCTGAGGCTAAGAGAAGAGATTTAGATTAGTTGCTTTGACAAAGGATGTCTCAAAACAGCCTCGTATAAATTCTGCTGTGTAGTTACTAAAGTCCACTCATATGAAGAGCATTTTGATGAAAAGGAGCAGGCTTCAAAAGGAAAAGTACAAAATGTATGGTTCAAAGAATAAAGGGGCACCAGGAAATAGAATGGAGCTAAATCCTTTGTTCAAGAAGATAAACAGAATAAGGGAGTGGTGACCTCAAAGCAAGATCCCACCCTGCTACGGTTATTGTTTTTGTTTATGCTTTTGCAGTTGAACAAGGGACTTGGTTATTGTTTTCATTTGGACTTTTAATCTGAAATAAACTACAATCCAGAAATGGAGAGCACAACTGCAAGCCAGATCTTGAGGCTGGAAAACACAGGCTTTGGATCTGGATCTTGAGGAATAGTGGCCATGAAAAGTTTAGGCCTAGGCGTGGTGATACACACCTTTGATCCCAGGAGGCAGAGACAAGCTGACTCCTGACTTCAAGGCCAGCCTAGAACAGAGCCAGTTCCAAGTAGAGAAAAGCATAGGTCCAGACATGGTGATCCAAGCCTTTAATCCCAGCATTCAGGAGACGGAGCCATGCAGATCTCTGAGTTTAAGCTCAAGTTACAAAGCAAGTTCCATGACAGCTAAGCTTAGGCAGTGAAGGAGTTGAAAAACAGAACACTGGTGATGATGTACCATGTTCCAGCTCCAATAAGCAGCAGAACTCAGCAGCTTCAGCCATGTGGCTCTGGCTTTAGAATCAAGAGTAGGAGACTAGACTTCGGGACAATTGGTAATGTTGGTTAGCTGGAGCTAAGAAATTAGTGGTAATTAAGAAGAGACCAGCATCACTGAGGTGAAATCTTCTGGAAGTGTTTTCTGAGAGTTCAAAGAAACTGTGTCCCAGAGATAGCCAAGGTTGTATCTTGTGTTACAGCTGGACTTTTGTAAGAATTACATGGTACTGGCTTTGAAGACACGAAGGGACCATAGAGAACAGCTGAAGTTTGGCACTGTGAGAATACCAGGGAAGGCCATTGGTAAAAGTGCAGCCTCAGTTGCAGTTGATGACCCAGGATTGAAGGGGTCACGCAAAAAAGTTGAGGCTTGGCACCATGAAGGGGACCTATGAGAGTCTACTGGTGAAGCCTAGTTGCAATGAGAAACCCCCGAGTGTTAGAAATACTCGTACCACGGGATGACCATACGGAAGAGCAGCAGCAGTGGAGTGGAGTCAGCCAGACTCTGAAGTGCTGCAGAGGGCAGAGCTGGAGAAAGGACTCAAGACCTTTGGGGGAGCCAGATGATAATGTGTGGATTCCAAACACTGGAATAAGAGATATAATGTTGAAGTTGTCTTGGAGACCCCAAGATGTTAGATATGCCAGAACTATGGTCTTCCTGCTGAGAAAAGCTGCTAACAGGGAGTAGAACCAGCCCAAGAGAAAGAAGTATGTTGCAGTCATCAAAGCAGAAAGGAGATGGAGATCTGAAGAGTGCTTTGGCATCAGACATGGAGTCTGAAGTTTCCCCAGTCGGTCTTGGTCTTGCTTTTCCTCACTATGTCATTTTGGAATGGTAATGTATATCCTGTGACGTTGCAGGTATCTGATCCGCTTCTTAACTTTGATTTTATAGGGGATTACAGTAAAATGATTGGATGAGACTTTGAACTTGGGCTTTCAAACATTGTTAAAACTATGATAGACTATGAGGACTTTTGACTAAATATATTTTGGATTATGCTATGGCTAGGTATGGCCCTCCATAGACTCATGTGTTTGAATTAGCCTATGGGGGCCAGGAAGTGGAATGTGGTGGTTAAAATAAGCTTGGCCCAGGAAGTGGCACTATTAGGAGGTGTGGCCTTGTTGGAGAAAGTGTGTCACTTTGAGACCCTCCTCCTAGGTGTCTGAGGAGTCAGTCTTCTGTTTGCCTTTGGAACAAGATGTAGAACTCTCAGCTCCTCCAGTGCCATGCCTGCCTAGATGCTGCCATGTTCCCGCCATGATGATAATGAACTGAACCTTTGAACCTGTAAGCCAGTCTCAATTAAATGTTGTCTCTTATAAAAGTTGCCTTGGTCATGGTGTCTCTTCACAGCAATGAAACACTAAGTAAGATACTACCATTTGCCTGTTCACATCTTACATTTAAAAAAGATTTTATTTTTAATTATGTATGTATTTGTGCATCTGTGCACATGTGCATGCAAATGCTCGAGGTGTCCAGAAGAGGGCATCAGATCTCCTGCAGCTGGAATTATAGGTGGTCTTGAACTGCTGCAAGTGGGAAATGGGACCCAAACTTTGATCTTCTGCAAGGTTTTTTTGATTTTAGTTTTTGGGCTTGTTTGTTTTGTTTTGTTTTTTGTTAGTTTTATTTTATTTTATTTTGCTTGTTTGTTTTTTTTTTTTTTTTAGATAGAGTCTCACCTAGAACTTGCTATACAGACCAGGCTGGCCTTGAACTAACAGATCCAACTGCCTCTGCTAGGATGAAAGTTGTGTGCCACCATGCCCAATGATATCTAACATTTTTTTTTTTTTTTTTTGGCTTTTTCGAGACAGGGTTTCTCTGTGTAGCCCGGGCTGTCCTGGAACTCACTTGGTAGACCAGGCTGGCCTCGAACTCAGAAATCCGCCTGCCTCTGCCTCCCAAGTGCTGGGATTAAAGGCGTGTGCCACCACCGCCCGGCAACATTTTTTAAACTGTAGAGGAATGCCTTTACTTCACATTTGTTTGTAATTATCTGTGAGAAAAGTTATGTCAACAGATATTAAGAGCAGAAGGCAGGGAGTTAGACATGAGGTAACCAAGGAGAATGCAGCTGTGCCTCCTGATAGGCAGATGCCATTGTGGCTAATAGTCCTTGAAGCTGCAGGTGGATTCTTCCCACTAAGTCAGCAAAGCCCTGGCAAACTGCCCCAATGTCCATGCATGAACAGTAGTGAAGGTCCGCGCCCTCTAAGCACCAGGCTTCACTATCATACTATTTGTGCTCTGGTTTTGAGCCTCTTTTATGGCATTTCACAAGGATCAGGAGGGAAACATCTGAAAAAGAGATTCAATCCACTATGATTTGAGGGCAATAAAAGGCTCATCTTACTACCATGAATATGCCATCTATTTCAAGAATATTTATGAAATCTTAAACATACATAATGTAGCACTGAATGAGGTCCCTTCCTCAGGTCACCCCTGTCACGTGCGTGCACACGTGCATGTGTGCGTGTGTGTCTGTGTCTCTGTGTGCCTGTGTGTCTGTCTCTCTGTGTGTGTCTCTGTGTGTGTCCCTGTGTGTATCTGTGTGTCTGTCTGTCTGTCTTTGTGTGTGTGTCTGTCTGTCTCTCTCTCTCTTTGTGTGTGTGTGTGTCCCTGGAGTGATTTCCTTCCCCTTGCCTTGCCAAATCAACTAGTGGTGTCTCTTCTTTCCTCCAGAAGAAAAGAACAGAAAGGAAACCTTCACCTAGTAGTAATAATACTTGTGGGCTGAAATAAGCGAAGGCATATACTTGAAGGAATTATAAATATTTATAATAGTGTGGATTATAAGCATTGCCTTTGCCAATAAACAGGAGATAGGAGTTAGCATAATCACACCTCCCACTAAGCTCTGACACTGGCAATGCATAAGTTTATGGATGGGTGAGGATCCTTTCCATGAATAAAAGCTTGAATGCATGTAAATTATCTGCAGGGAATTCTTACCCGAATTCCAAGGATGAGTAAGGTCCTGGGAGTCATTTCCAGACTAGATCTGCCTGCTCCTCTCTATCACAGAGAAGATGTTTCCTGAGTGTAAATATGATTGAAACCCTCTGCTCTATTGATCATCCAGGTTTGTTAAGACAGACCTGCTCTCAATTAAACAAGTTTCCCCTTTTCCTCAAATAAACAGAAAAACTCCACATACCCAAACCATAGCTCGACTCTGAGGTCAGGAAACGCTATGAATAACCCATGTGAGCAGCCCATTTCCAAATGTTAGAGCTCCATGTCTTAGCAAATCAATCTCAGAAACTGCTTAGAGTACTCAGATGTATCACCATAGAACTAACAGGATCTTTATCGATTTCTGAACCTGTGCTGGAGCGTAATTTACTGCAGAAACACTGCTAATGAACTTCACAGTTTTGGGGGCTTGGGAGAGCACAGTGGATCAGCGCACACACTCCCGAAGAGAAGCTGAGTTTGGCTCTGGACACCCAAGCTCACAGCTGCCTGGAATTCCAGTTCTAGGGGATCCAACTGCCATTCACAACTCTTTGGACAGCAAGATTCCTTCGGACAAACCCACACAGATATGAACAAAATTAAGTAAAAATAAAATCTTAAAAGAGAGAGACAGAAAGACAGACAGGGAGAGCTAGCATAAATTTCCAACAGAGAATCTATGGAAAACCCTTACTGAAGGGCACTTCAAGGACAACATCTTAATTGTAAAGACAAGACCAACATGATGAACTGAAGTAGGATCAATCTAAGGAAAACCACACCAAGATATGCAAAGAGCCATGCTTTCTAAAATTAAAGACATGACTGGGTATTGTGCACAAACCATAATCTGCCACTCAAGTAGCAAAGCAGACAGATTTGTTCAAGGAGCCTGATTTGCACACCATATTCCAGATCAACCAGGGCTATGTAGAAGACCATGTCTCAAAAAAAGGCAAACCACAATAAACCAAAAGAAGATAACATAGAGAAACATCCTTCTCAAAAGCAACATTACAACAAATTTGTTTCAGAACAAGAATCAACTATTCAAAGACAAGAACTCAACAACCGAAGGAACCTGTAGAAATGAGGGGGAAGGAAGACATCACCCGGATGGGAATGGCAGACTCTGTCATCAGCGCCTAATCTTAGAGCACAGCTATGGGATCTTGCTAAAAGAAAAGAACTTCAGGTCGGGAAGAAGCATCAGGATAAAGAACTCCAGGAATAGGAAAAAGGCTCAGGATAATGGCCATAGCAAAATAACACTTTTTTTATCTGTCATGCCCTAAATGTATATAGAGGGCATATTAAAGAAAATACAAGAGGACAAGTTCTTAACTATCAGCTAGATTCCGACACTATTAAAAATCAATACAGAAAGAAAGGTATGTTGGAGAGCATTATTTCTGAATATCGCCAAAACTTGGGTAAAGACAATGGGAATTGTGACCTTTTTTCTGATATTTTTTATTTCCTCTCCCAACCTCGACACCACAATCTTGGCAAAAAAGAAGTTTTGCCAGCACAGGCTGGCCATGGAACAGCCAAGCTTTCCTCACAGAGATGGCTGACTAACACCCAAAGTGGGAGGTAGAAGCCAGGCTTGTCAGCCAAGTGGAGGCAACACTCGCGGCCTGAAGGAGGGGACCTCAGCTCTGTGGTGCCAGTGGGGTCTTGAGATGAACCATCCAGGAATTTA
Organism: Mastomys natalensis; assembly: GCA_021653895.1. Classification (NCBI taxonomy): domain Eukaryota; kingdom Metazoa; phylum Chordata; class Mammalia; order Rodentia; family Muridae; genus Mastomys; species Mastomys natalensis. The sequence continues at coordinate 518,761 of JAJTUV010000072.1, read as the reverse complement.
CTGGTTTGCTTGCATTCAGAAGGTAGCCTTTCAAAGGGGGAAACCTTTAGGGGCGAAAACCAGTTGTAACTCATGCAGATTTATAGACAGAGACTGAAAGCAATGGCCAGGGAATTTTTTTTTCCTGCCTAAAACATTGGCTGACGTCTTTGTTTTCTGTTGCTATAACAGAACACAAGAGACTGGACAATTTATTAAAAAAGAACATTTTGCTTATGGCTCTGAAGGCAGAGAAATTCAAGAGTAGGTGGGTAGCCACAACAGCTGAGGCTTCATGCTATGTCATTTTCCACAGAATAGAGGTGCTTATGAGTGTGGCAACCCTGCCACATGAAAGAGAAGAGGGGGTCAAAGAGGTTTGGGGCATTTTATAACAATATGCTAATATGAAGACTAAGCCACTCCCAAGAACAAAGCTAGTTTTGTAAGAAAGAAATTAATCCCTCTTAAGACAGACCCTCCCAACATCATTCTATACATTGGCAACCAAATTTCATACTGAGTTTTTTGCATGGACAAATATATACTCCTCATGAAAGACAAATACACATCCCTCATTAAAGTATAAGATACTTGGGGTAACTTAAGACCAGCGGGTAGATACCATGAAGACAGAGTCCAGAGGCAAGTCACTAGGGGAAAGAAATTGATTTTTAAAAATTACCTTAAAAATATAAAAAATTTAAAAATTTAAAAATCAAGCATCAATGAACTACAGTAAGATAAAAACCAAAATAAAAAAAAAGAGGATTATCTTGTAAATGATTACATTGTTGGGGAGAAATGCAGAAGAGTTGGAAGATACAGACATTTTTATCATTCACAGCAAGACCCGGCTTGTGTGTGAGGGGCTTACTTTCCCTCTAAGTCCCACAGGGTTGAGAGCACACACACACTATGGATTGCTTTGTTGGAAAAGGGCACAAGTATTTTGAGCAAACAGCAGAGCCAACTTCCTTATCTCCTTGGGAAGTCTCCCAGTGATAGGCTTGGAACAACTCAACTGACTAAGCTACTAGCTTCAGGACTAGTTTGGTGTCAGAAGATGGATAGACCCTGCAATGTAGCACATGTAGCAAGGGCTTATAGAAACAATTAGAGATCTGAGGACCACCTCTGCAAACACAAAAGCAAGAGGAGAAAATACAACAGTAGTGGAGAAAATGGGTTATATTCTATTACCAGCAAGTCAGCATCCACCTGTTTACATCACTGAAACATCTGGTCATCACTGCTCTCTGTAACTCCAGCTATTCTTGCCTTCTTCTAGCCTCCAAGGACACCTGCACTTGTGTGCACATACCCACAAACACTTACATATACACCCATCTACAAAAGAATCAAAGAACAGAAACAAGTTTCCTTCATCATGAGTTCCCATCATGATGTAGGCCTCACCACAGGGCAAAAGCTAGCAGTCAACCAACTTCACTGATGCCCCCACAACTCTAAGTCAAACAGCATCCTTTCTATTATTTTGGGTGGGTTTGTGTTTTTGTATTTTGTATTTTTTTAAAACAACAACACAAAGCTTATTAAGACAGACTGAATGGCAAGTTTATCCAACTATGTATTGTCAAAAAAAACCAGATTGCATAAATCTGTAAATGAGAGTCATATAGAGGCTGGAATGTCTATATGAAGATAAGACAAAATAGATTTTATGACTAGGAATATTAATAGATACTAACAAGTAAAGAATATAATGCTAAAATACATTTGGAAAAAGTAACAAGTATGAACACCCAATACTTAACAGAAGCACAGAACACAAAAAGCAAAGACTTACAAAACTGAAGTGAGGGACTGGAGAGAGGACTTGTGTGTGTGCCCTGCTCTTGCAGGGTCATCGAGTGGGGTCCCCAGCACTCAAAACAGGTGGCTTCAACTGCCTGTGACTCCAGCTCCCAGGGATCAGAGCCCTCTTCTGGCCTCTTCACACACACACACACACAGCACATACTCACACAGACATGCATATATACACATAAATAAAAGTAAAATTTAAAGCAAAACAACAGCAGCAAAGCTTAACAGAACTAGAAAAGGGATATGAATCACTTACCTAGAAGGACTTTTGCTTAAATAATGTGCACACACACACACACACACAAAAGATTACTGTGAAGTTCAGGGAGAAATCAGAGGGCATAAAAAAAAACCACTTAAGCTGATGTGGGGGTGCACGCCTTTAATCCCAGCACTCAGGAGGCAGAGGCAGGCGGATCTCTGAGTCTGAGGTCAGTCTGGTCTACAGAGTGACTTCCAGGACCACCAAGGCTACCCAGAGAAACCCTGACTCCAAAGAACAAAACAACTACAACAAAAGAATCCCTGAATAAACATTTCTAAAAAACCTTCAAGATTTATTTATTTATTGTGATGTGTATGAGTGTTCTGCCTACATGTGTCTGTACACCATATGCTTGTCTTGTGTCTGTGGTGGTCAGAAGAGGGTGTTGAATCCCTTAGAACTGAATTATAAATGGTTATGAGCCAACATGTGGGTACTGGAAATTGAATTCGGGTTCTCTAAAAGAACAAGTGTTCTTAACTGCTGATGCATGTCTCCAGCCTCTGTATAAACCTTTGGTTTAAATTATCTAATGTGCATAATCTTATACTGACATAATTTTAACACTGACACAGACATAAAAGCGAAGCCTGCAGATGCTAAAGGGGGAGGGGCTACAGGGACAGGAATGGCTCCTGTCATCTCGCTCCCTTCTTCTTTTCAGGGACTAGCCTCAAAATAAGTTGAGAAAATATTTTGTCTCTGTTTCAAAATTAGTTATGTTGCTATGATTCTTTTCTACAGGCTAAAATAAGGGAGCAATGCAAACCTTTCTCTCCTTTAACACAGTTTACATCAGTTTTGTTATTTCTATAACAGAAAATTTAATTTCAAATTAATGATTCTGGTCATCTCTTTCCCTTCATTCTTTGGTGACTCAGGCCCAAGGCTTGCTAAAACATATGATGGAACTCAAACTGTCACATTCTTAGAAGGCGTAAGAAAATGGACCTAAAAATACACCATGTCTATTGTTTTGTTTTTACTTAACTTTTAGCATGTTTTAATTGTACAAAGTATCAGGTTTCACTGTGATGTTTACATAGATGCATATCACAGACTTTGAGCATAATTGTCCCACCCAACCCCCTTTCTTTCCTATCTTCCCTCCTCCTCCAACCCTTTTCCCAAATCTAGGTCACACATACGAGAGAAAACATAACATTTGGGTCTCAGAAACTGACTTGTTTTGCTTAATGTGACAATTACTAGTGACTTCCATTTTCCTGCAAATGGCATCACCTTATTCTTCACGGCTGAATGAGTTCCATCATGTACATGTGCCACGTTTTCTTTCGTCACTCACTGAAAAGCACCTGAGCTAAGACCACAGCTAGGCTATTGTTAACAGTGCTGCAATAGACATGTGTTTGTAGGGTCTCTATGGCATACTGACTTGGATTTCTTCCAGAAAACACACGGGAACAGTATGCAGTGATATATGGTGCACTGTGGATCAGATAGGAATTATTGAAGCATTCTAGAAGCTGGGGCCAAGTATTTTCTTTAAAAAAACAAAAATCAAGCTGGTCGTTCAGTCCCAAATAAGTAGCCCTGAAAACATACACATGAGTAACATAGGGACTCAACAGGTTATACTTGGGAATATATGTGCAAATAAAAATACATATATGTATGCAATAACAACTGAGAAAAAAGGCCATGAATTTGAAATAGGGGGGAGGTATATGGGAGGGTTTGGAGGGAGGAAGGGGAAGGTGGGAATACTGTAACTAAATTACAGTATCAAAACCAAACAAACAGAAAAACCCTGTCTTTGTTGCTGTGTACAGCTTTGTAGAAGTCATATACCTTAAGAGGAAAAAAAAGGAAAGAAAGGAAAATAAAGCCCAGTGTGGTGGTGCACGCCATTGATCCTGGGATCAAAGTTAGAAGGCAGAGACAGGCAGATCTCTGCGAGTTTGAGACCAGACTGGTCCATATAGTAAGTTCCAGAACAGCCAAGGGTAGGTAGAGAGACCCTGTCTCAAAACTTTAAAAAAAATTTTTTTTAATTTGAAAAAAGGAAATAATTTTTGAAATGCCTTTTAGAAAATATAAATTATATATAATCCTGGCTAGACATAAAGAAACACAGAGATAAACAAACAAAAGTACTGTGAGAGGATTAAGAGATTGTAAACTTAATTAGTTTCAAGATAGGGTCTATTTGGTATAATAAATGTCATAAATTCAGGTGTCTTAAACTACTCATTGTTTTTAATTTAATTTTTAATTATTTTTAATATTTTTAAATATAACCCTAGACTCAGAAGTCAAGGTAATCTCTTCCCCCACGGAACTGTAAATTGAGGCATGTGGTATGCTGAGTAACTTTATAGAGGTCACTTATCTCCTCGAGGAAGCAAGCTGGCCATACCCTGAAATCCAAGTTCTCAAAGGAAATGCTTTGTTTTGTTTTATTTCAAAGTTAGTTATAATCATATGATCCTGCTTTATAGGCTAAAATAAGGTTAGAGGATGTTCCCTTCTTTAACATAACTGTCAGTTCTGTTAACCTAAAAGAAAATCTTAACCACAGATTAAGACAATTTAATATTAAGTAATAAGATACATGTCTTTAAAGTTGATAAATTTTTATAATTTTTATTTGGGAATCATTATCAACAGAAATAAGGAAAAAAATTAGTAAATTAAATTTTTTACATTAAAACTAAAACAAAACCCTATATTCCATTTCTGGGCTAATGTCATTATTATACAATGAAATAAAATACAGACATACTAATTTTTATCTACCTGAAACTTTGGATTTATTCCCTAAAAACAAAATATCTGTGACTATTTGAATAGATGTATAGAGATGTTGTATAGATAAACGGTAGATTCAGAGTGGCCCTAACAGGTCCCCACACTGGTCCCACCCTCCTCCCCTGGCTACATTAGGTATCTATGTCCTGGGATTAAAAAGCCACCCCACAGCTCCTTTATCATGTGACATTGAAGACTTTCCCCTGATTGAGCAAAGCGTCCGGAATGTAGCTTAGGTGAGCATAGAGAGGCCTTTATCTGGCTGGAATTACATTAAGCCTTCTACCCCAACAATGGTATTTTATCGGTGCCTTCAAGCTAAGTAATATTTCTCCCCACAAGTATGCTTTGTACATTAAATGTTATGTTCTGTAATGGAGATATGTGAAAGGATTTTACAGAGACACCACATACTTCCTCAACTATCACTGTGGGAGGGAGAAAGGACTCTCTACAGTTTCTTCCTGGCCTTCTTAGAGACTGCTGGGGATCCCAGGCAAGCAGCCTGCAAATGTATGGGAACTCCCCAATAACACTGACCACCCCCTAAATGCTTCACATTCTCAAGATAAGTAGACCTGGAATTACTCCAGAAATTCTTTAAGTTTCTAGTTTAAATATATTTAAATAAATCTTTATAAAGATCATTTATATATGTAGTTTAAATAAATCTAAAGTAATCATAAAAATTGATCTTTAGAATTTATTTTAAATTTATTTTTATTTTATATGTGCATGTGTGTGCTTGAGTGTATGTATGTGTCATGTGTGTGTAGGTGCCCACAGAGGCCAGAAGAGGGCATCAGATCCTGTGGAGTTTGTGAGCTGCCTAATAGTAGAGCCAGAAATTGAACTCGGGTTCTCTGCAATAGCAGTGTGCGCTCTTAACCACTGAGCCATCTCTCCAACCCCAATTTTTTTCCTTTTAGTTATTGAACTATCTAGTATCTTTTGTGAACACTGCCAAACAAAAACCTGGACTGGTTACTTAATACTTAAAATCAAAATATAAGATTTTTCACTTAAAATTTATTACCATTCTAGTTTTCTAGTAATCCTTGAGTGTATATGTTGAAAATAAATATGGTTATGATTTCTGAAATTCTTAAGTGACTTTTGGAACTTCATCATATGTGGAGTCTTTTAAAACTTCAGTTCACTCGTAGACTGTAATAAATAAAAGTAAACTAATACACAGTCATCGTATAACTCCTATGCTGTACTGCCATATGTACTTTTCAAAATACAAAACACATGGCTCTTTGTAAAACCGTATAAAAGTAAAAGGACTAATATGTTATAGAAATTACCTCATTGATGTTCTTAAACTTTATGCTATAAGTAAATTTTGCTTCAGGCTTGCATCGTTACTATTTAATTGAAATAACAGCATTGACATTAGTGAACAGCGTATGTTTAACATGGGAAGGAAAAAGCCACCTGGTAGCTAAGAGGCTTTCAAAATCAAGGAGGCACGGTGACAAGGACAAGGAAGGCAGCCTAATGGACTGACTCTTGATTCAAACATTAAGAAACTAACAATTAAAAAAATTATAGCCAGTCTGTATTCCCAGATGTGTGTCTTCCCAGCCTTCAAACCAAGACTCAGCCAGTCTGCCGTGTGAGGTCATCTGAGACCATCCAGCCCTGCCAAGACAGCCCATCCCAGAAGGCTGGGACCAGTAAGTTACAAGAATGGTTTGTTGTTCAACTCAACTAACTTTCACGTGATTTGTCGTGATTTGTCACCATATTATATGAAACACTAGTGGCATGTTGCACTGGACACCTGCCAACTAGAAGTACAACCTTCTAACAGAAACTGGGTCATAGTCCCCTTTTTCTCAATTTAAAAACACAAGAGGGGGGAAAATATCACAAATACTAAAACCTCATTCCAACACTCCAAACTGGGACAAATTGGAATTTATCTAGCTCTGTCTAATGGCAAAAACAATAAAACTGAGAGACAATCATGGCTGGTGCTCACTGAAGACCAGAGACCATTGCTTCAGTCAGGTTTAATATGCACGCACGGTCTTAATGCTGATATACAAAGTTATTTTAACTGCATTGCAAGAATATGTAAAGTGGCTGATGGTTGAGTCACTGAAACACAAGGAGCTGAAGCTGGGAACAGAGGCCACACCTGCACTCCTGCAGTGCAAGAGGCTGAAGCAGGAGGACTGAAGTTCAAGGTCCTGAGGTATTTAATGAGGCCATCTCAAAGGAAAAGGAGGCGAGGAAGGGAGGCAGGCAGGCTGAATTCCACTAGAGGACCATTCAGCTTTTATCTTCAGGTAGCATGGAAACACCATGCATTTGATTTACTTAGTAAATGGTTGTGAGCTGTATCGCCACCACTACTACTACTATTTTATTTCGGTTTTTGAGACAGGGTCTCCCTATGTAGTCCTAGCTATCCTGGAGCTTGCTATGTAGACCAGGCTGGTCTCAAACTCCAGAGATCATCCTGCTTCTGACTTCAGAGTGCTGGAATTAAAGGTACCACCACACCCTGCTGTGAGCCATTTGTAAATAACTTAAATGATCAATTAAATCATGTCGATTATAAAGTTAATGACACTTAAAACCGCATCATGGGGACGAGCAGGAGGAAGGTGGATGTGGCTACGGAAGAATGATAGGAGGGACCTTCGTGGAGTCGGAGCCCTGCCTTTTCTGTGGTGGCAGAAACGTGAGGGCGCAAATGCATCGAAACTGCACAGAACTAGCCAGGCAGTGGTGATGCACACCTTTGCTCCCAGCACTCGGGTGGCAGAGGCGGAGGCCGGTGGATTTCTGAGTTCAAGTCCAGCCTGTTCTACTGAGTGAACTCCAGGGTAGCCAACCTGCTCTACAGAGAGATTTCCAGGATACCCAGTGCTACACAGAGAAACCCTGACTCAAAATCTTCAAAACCCAAAAACAAACACTAAAAAAAAAAAAAGACAGAAAAACTGTACAGAATTACCAAAAACATACAATCATGCAGTAAACTGAGGAAATTGATGATCAGGTTAGAACGCATCACTGTATTCCTCCCCACTGACAACTCTCCTCACACAAACCTTTATCCTGGCCTCTAATAGCAGGACAGTTTTGCCTTGTTTTGGATTTACTTTAACTGAAGAAGGGGTTTGACTATACTACATTATGACATACATTTTGCTGTTAATATGATCATTGGTGTGGTTAAACAGTGCTATACTATAAGTATTTTCATAGTCTTTTGGCAAACACATATACATTTCAGTACATATATGAAAGAATGTATTTTGTCAGAGGAGGTGAATATGTTTAGCTCAACAGTAGAAGACAGCAACAACTTACCCTACCATCAGGAACATGTGTAAAGCCACAATGTCAGCTTAGGCCTAAGCTGACACAGGAGGCTGACACAGGAGGATCACCATGAGTTCAAGGGTAACCTGGGCTATAAAATAAGACATTGCTCAAAAAGGGGGAGAGGGGCGAGTAGAGAAAAGAAGAAAATCTAGTAATTCCACATCCTCACTGAAAGTTTATGTTAGCTAGTATTTCTATTTCTTGCTCTTCTGTGGGGTACGGTATTTTACTGTTGCCTTGATTCTGACTTCCCTGATTAGTAATAGCGTTTTTCCTCCTTTGCTTATTAGTCATTTGAATATTGTGGTAGACATGTTCCACCACTGTGATAAAGCACCTGACACAACAGCTTTCAAGAAGGAAGTGTTATTGGGGCTCACCGTTTTGGACATTTTATCCCCCATGCTCATTTGGCCCCCGAGCTATAGGGCCTGTCTGAGGCAGAAGTGAGGGAGGAGCACAGGGCAAAAGAAAGCTACTCACCTCGTGGAAGCCAGGAAATGTCCTCCTACCATGGCTTACTTCTAGAAGGTTCTATTATCACACAACAGCACCATAGGCAGATCCTCTGAGACACTTCAGATCCAAATTATAGTAGATATGTTCTTTCACAAAGACCTTAGTCACATCTTGGGTTCTTCGTATAGTTTAGGTAAAAATCTTTATTTCACATATATGCATACATAATTATAAAACCTATGATCTCGGGTACCTTTTCATGGTTATCTTTTTTTAATATCATCTTTTTATTTTTATCCAAAGAGGTAAAAACAAAACTTAACAGGGTAAGTTTTAACAAAACTACTAAGGAGAATCAAAAGGAGGGAAAGTGGAGCCAGATGCAGAGCAATTGTAAATTAATGAACACAAGGAGGATAATGAGAGGGAGGATAGAGAGGGAGGGCAGAGAGGGAGGGAGAGAGGAGAAGGGAGGGGCAGAGAGGGGGCAGAGAGAGGGAGGGCAGAGAGGGAGGGCAGAGAGAGGGAGGAGAGAGAGAGGACAGAGAGGGAGGGCAGAGAGGGAGGGCAGAGAGAGGGAACACAGAGAGGGAGCAGAGAGAAGGAGGAGAGAGAGAGACAGAGAGGGAGGACAGAGAGGGAGGGCAGAGAGGGAGGGCAGAGAGAGAGAGAGGGATAGTAAATAGGTGTGGAAGATACCAGGGAAGAGGATCTGTACTTAATTCAATGTCGCACAAGCACTTAGGTAAAGGAATAATGGGAAAAAAATTTCTAAATTCCACCATATTCTTAAGAGTCATCTCTTTACTCAGCCTCTCTTTCATTATCCCTGATCAGCTCCAGCTGGACACACACACACACACACACACGCATGCACGCACACACTCACAGACACACAGACAGACAGACACACACCACACCACCACCATCATCCAGCAGGCCTCCTGCTCAGCACTCATCCGCATCTGCCTTAGATTCATCTTCTCATTAGTTTCACGTTTTGGCACAGAGACGCTGCTCTGCTCTGCTCCGGACCTTTCACTCTTCATCTCTCCTGGGGACAAGAAAGACAAGTTTGCCAGTTTGATGATTTCCCCCTCCTCCTTGTCCTCCTCCTCTCCCCTCCTCCTCCTCCTCCTCCTCCTCCTCCTCCTCTTCTTCTTCTTCTTCTTCTTCTTTCTTTTTCTTCTTCTTCTCTTCCTCCTCCTCCTCTTCCTCCTTCAGTTTTCTCCAGGCTTTCCAGCCGAGAATCCACTCTGTGTTTAATCTGGGCCAGCTCCTTCTTCTTAATGGCCTGAAGATCATCTTTCAACTCTCTGGATCCCAATTGTCCAATCTTCAAATTGAATCCACTTTTGCGGCTTTGTGAGTAGTTTCCGAACATACACTATATTTAGAAGGCACCACAGCATGAGCAATAGAAGAAGAAATACATGCTGGGTAATTGTACATCCTGTCATAATCATTCCATTGGCCAAGTCAAGCGAGGAACCGTACATCCCTGCTGCAGAGTGTTTCACACCTGTTTCCCTCCGCTTACTCTTGGCTCTGCAGCCGGATTCATAGCTAAAACCTGGCCAGCAATCATTCTGTCATCCTCTCTGGCTACAGCATCTCTTCATTAATACACTTGACAAAGTCAAAGCCCCTGTGCACAAAACAACCCAGATTTTTGCCTTTGAAAAGACTGCCTCCGGCCTGGTGGTGGTGGCGCACGCCTTTAATCCCAGCACTTGGGAGGCAGAGGCAGGTGGATTTCTGAGTTCGAGGCCAGCCTGGTCTACAGAGTGAGTTCCAGGACAGCCCGAGCTACACAGAGAAACCCTGTCTCGAAAAACCAAAAAAAAAAAAAAAAAGAAAAGAAAAGACTGCCTCCAAATCAGAGTTCTTGATGATAAGAGTGTTGAGATTCCCAATGAATACAAGAGATTTCATGGATGGAGGATCCAACCTGTTGATAACATCGATAGCCATCTCTTTTGATGATAAGTTTTTTTGTGAAGCCAAAACTGTAGGGGAGATCAAAAATGTTTTTCACAAGAGAAAGGGGATAAAAGCCTGCGCTGAGAGCGTCTATGACACCCAAGCTGTAGCAGGCGGGGAGCTCACAGCTTCCTGTGCTAATCCCTCCAGCCGAGAATGAAAACCACCATCCAAAGTAAAACCAAATAAGCAAGTTTTATTTACTGTACATAGGAGTGACTCTCCAAAGCAGGATTTGAGAATACAGTACTGGTTGGCTTTTCATGCCTCCTTTTATAGAGAAAAACGTGTAACATAAGGATTTTGCAAGCCCATTTTACAGAAGCAGATAGCAGATTAGAGTATTTGACAGATTCTCTTGGCAGAACAGCTCAAGGTTCCTTGGCAGAGCATGTTATCTTATCACAGTAAAGTATGTGTAAGTCAAACTTGACTTCTGCAGCAAATAGAAACAACTTATTCGGACCTTATAACAAAATGGCTTTTTATCCTAAGATGGAATTGGGTTGATCCATCATCTGCTTTCTGTCTCTTCCCCGAAAGTCCCTTATTGTGTTTCTCAATTTCAAGGTGTGTTCGTGTCCGCACATGAGTCTGTGCACCCAGCAGGCTTTTCTGTGATGTTTAGTTTTACAATACAGTGAGGGAGCGATAGAGAATAGAGTTCATTCCCAATGTGACAGTTGAACAAAAATTTATCTAAATTCTTCCTACTTTCTGTTTGCTGGAACCTATAACATAAAAACCTCAGTTCTTCAGGGATCTAATAATAAAATCTGAAAGAGAATTTTGAGGAGGAAGAAATTTGTTCCCATGTGCCACGCAGATGCCAGTTTTAAGATGGAGCCAAGTCTTTGGGTGCGTTAATATGACATCACCTCAGAAGTAGAGATTTCCAAACTGGATCATATGATTCCAACAGCTGCCTGTGTTTCAAAGGAGAAGGGTTCAGCATGTGGTTGAAAACATAGCAGATTGGATCAAGATGCAAGACTGGAAACAAATCCTAACACTTTTCTTTCCTCTTTCCCAGATCGACACGAATTATAGAAAAGTTAGGTGGAGACACAAACTCGTGCCCCGCTCCCAGTGCTGGGGCAGAGTGCAGAGCCTACAGCACGGTAGGCAAGCCTTCTGCCTTGAAGGAAAAGCCACTGAGGTGTTGCTGAACAGCATTTCCTCACCGGGCAACCCTGAGATTACTTCAACCAGCCCAAGTTTACCAACAATCATCCAGGAATAATTTCAGAGTGGAAATGCAAACTTTAAAATTTGAGATCTAAAAGATTTTATGATCGGATATAAAACAAAGCTTATAAAGATAAGCACAGCCTGAAATAAGGTGATGTCCCAAGAACTGAACTAAAGGAGTCCAACAAACCAGTCTTCGATATGTATTTTGAATGTTCACATATGAACCCAGCCTAAGCAAAGGGATATATCAGCAAAACCACAGATAAAACCACTTACCTTCCATAAATTAAATCCTAGTAAATACATATAATTTGAGTAATATAAATATGGCCTTTGAATGATCTATGGAATGTGGGCTGGAGAGGTGGCTCAGGGTGCAAGAGTACATTCTGCTCCTTCAGAGACCTGCACTCAGTTCCCATCATCCACAGCAGGAGCCTCAAAACCAGCTGTAACTCCAGCTCCAGAGCAATCTTACCCCCTCTTCTGTCCTTCACAGGGACCCACGCACATGAGATACACATAAATAAAAAGTAAATCTAAAAGAAAAGCTACAGAAATTGTGAATACAACAGGTAAGTAATTAAGATCAAATACTGCATATACATATATTTACTTATGTCTTAGTTAACCACCCAATCACATAAACATGTTTGAGAAAACTTAGAGCACAGGGATATATTTAAGCTACGAATTCCAAGGCATTATAAAAATTAACATCCTCTTGCAAAATATGAGCAATTTCAAGTTCCCCAAATCTTATGTGCCCAAGAAATTCATTAGAAAAGAGAGGCACCAGCCCAGGAGATTCATTGGAAAAAGAGACAGCTGAAATCAGTTTTAAGGAATGGACTGGAGTTTAGTTAGGTAACTCCTGGCAGACATTACTATATTCTCCCAAACAATTAAAGTAACCCAAATGTTGGAATTGTGAGCACAGGAAGATAACTGGCTGGGCTTTGATCAGATGCAATCCAACTGCTCCTTGCAATAGCTATTACTCACCTGAGATTATTTAACCTTGAATAGCAATTTTAAAATTAAATATTTAACAACTCAAGCATATTGTGGGCCTAGCATGTGTGCAATAGTCATGCCTGCCTGCATCTACCAGATTAGTGGAAATACAGAATGTTTGTGCCATTAGCCAATCAGAAGGGCCATGCCACTCCTGAAAAGAGCAAGCACATTCTGAAGAGTGTTACAAAACTTAACGGTAAAATGGTAAAAAAGCAAGCAGCTTCCTTCTTGGTTCCTTGGCTATTTCCATCTCTGTATCTTTACTTTCTACTGAGAAAATGTCTCTAAATTGTAACTTTCTTTAAGCGCTCATATTCTTCCCTATCTTGTTTTCTTGTACAGAACCTCTCTGCTTATCACCCTTTCCAGCAACAAATATACAGGTCACCTTTATTGATATAATGCACTTACTAAAGCTTTTTGTTTTTAAATAAAATTTAAGTTGTTAGAGTGTTTGCTAGGCGTGCATGAAGCCAAAACCATGCGTTTCACCTCCATGATGTGGCGGCCTATATGGTTGAAATTCCAGACCCAGGAGGACCAGAAAGTCAGAGTCATCCTTGGCCACATCTTGAATTTGAGGGTCAGCCTGGTCTACATGAAACTGTGACTGAGAGAGGGGGTGGGGAATAAAGAAACTCATGGAGTTGAAGTAAGCATTGTTTTATTGTGCTTTTTAAAAATACCATAGTATTACAGTGTAGATATTTTCTAAATTTTCTTTTAGATTTTATGCATTGGAGTGTTTTGCCTGCGTATGTCTGTGCACCTGTGGGTATCTGATGCCTCCTACTGAGGACAGAAAATGGCTCAGGCAATGGATCCCCTGGAACTGGAGTTGCGGATAGTTGTGAGACACTCCGCGAGTTCTGGGAAGCGAACCCCAATTCTTTGAAGAAACAAATGTTCTTAGCAGCCGAGCCATCTCTCAAGCTCCTATCATGGGAACTTTGTTGAAACAGACTCTCACACAGTAACCCAGGTTGGTCCAAACTTAGTGATTCCACTTGAGTCTCGAGAGTACGAGCGTGATCCGGTACTCAATTTCCCGGCCCACGTAAGGACTTTCTGTGTTTTTCTCTTCGAGATCATGGTGTTTCCACAGAAAGGGCCTCTTACCTTGGAAGACCGATCGAAAGACACAAGTAATTCCAGTTCTTGCCTCTGGGTCGTCCCCTCAGTGAAGACTTCACTCAATTCCTCCAGGTCCGTAAAGGGCACCAACCTGATGCCAGCTGCCATCTAGCGGCGGGATAGGGCAAAGGCGCCTTCGCCCCTGGGACTTCCAGCGGTTGCCAGGTAACGGGAGTCGCGAGCCGCTAAGGAGGAGCGCGCTGCACGAAGGACGCGCAGGGTCGCAACAACACGGCCTTCTATTGGCTGAAGAGCACTCGGTTCCCGCCTGAGCCAATGCGCAGATGGAAGCTGATGACGTCGTACGCGACTCCTCTTCCCTGGGCTCCTGGGACCTATCTGAAGACCCAGTCTCCTGTCGCATCGCTCTGTGACCCGGCTGCCTTATGTGCACTCCGCAGCTGCACCTGCTGGTGGCGGTGGTCCTGATGCTTTCTGATGCCGCCCGACCGCAGCCCTCCTCCACAGCCCGGGCTCTGCCCACCGCCTGGGACCTGGGGCCAGTGACGCCCGAAGTGCCTACTGCAGCAGCTCCGGACTCGTCTGAGAGTCCTACTCCCTGGACGCTATCGGTGCCAGAGAACGCGACCACCGACCCCTTCCCAGGTGATGCGGCGGCATACGGGATGGGAATACTGACTTCTCGGATCTAAAATTGTGTAGACAAAATTGCCTTGCCGCATAACTGGCAATAATAGGGCTGTCTGCGCGGGAAAACTTTGGGGAGCTTCATCTCGCTTTACTTCTTGCACTTACAGCCTTACCGATCTGTGTCTGCGACTTGACTCCTGGTACCTGCGATTTAAACTGCTGCTGTGACAAGGACTGCGATCTTCTCCATCCCAGAACAGTCTTTTCCTTCTGCCTTCCTGGTAGTGTAAGGTGAGTTGCCCTGCTCTGGCGGAGAAGAGTGAGTTTCCTACCCCAAGTCCCCCGCCTCCCGCCCAGCTAGGATGTTCCCTTGGGTTTTCCATGGAGTGCTGAGCCATCCAGGAAAACAGAACCTGAGTGTTGCACCTCTGCCCACAGACCCCCTTATTGGCATCGGACATTAGTGGGGTAGGGCTCCTTCCCTAACCATACCCCATGCCTCTCCTCAGCATCTTCACCTTTCCTCGCAGATCTTCAAGTTGGGTATGTGTGGACAACTCTCTTATGTTCAGGAGCAACTCCCCATTTCCTACTAGAGTTTTCACGGACTCCAGTGGAATTACACAGTTTTGTGTCCGCGTGAACAACTGTGAGTGGAAACAAGTTTGGCTGCTCTTGTCATTTAACGTTTATTACAACGTGACTTTGTCTTTGGAATTCCTCTCTCTCTCCTCTCTCTCTCTCTCTCTCTCTCTCTCTCCTCTCTCCTCTCTCCCCACCCCACGCCGATCACTCACCTCTCTTACTCTCTTACTTTTAGTTAGCAGAGGACATTAGTAATTTCAGAAACCTCCAGTGACTCTACTTTAAAATACTACTCAGCACCTTTAGCCTAGCAATCGGTGTTGATTTCTTGTTCTTTTTCTTTCTTTCTTTCTTTCTTTCTTTCTTTCTTTCTTTCTTTCTTTCCTCCTCTCTTCTCTCTCTTCTTTCTTTTCTTTCTTTCTTTCTTCTCTTCTTTCTTTCTTTCGCAAGCTTTTCTCTAATGATTTTATACTACCCTTTTACTTTTGGACAAATTCATGTTCATTGTCTTCAAGCTATGCCTTAAATTTTTCCTAAATTTTATTTGCTCTTTTCCTTGACTCAAGTGGCCCTCTTTCTCCTTGCATTGTGAACATCTTAGCTCTCCTAAGACTCTTCTGTCATCTGCCCAAGTGAGTGGCCCGTCCTCAGAAGTTCTGAGACACTCGTCCTAAGTCGTTCCTTTCGAATTTGTAGAGTTCCTTGTATGGTTGTCAGTTTATGTGAATATTATGACTTCCTCCAGATAAATTGTCATCCCCTTAAAAGGACAAACTGTGGGGCTAGATGCTGAGAGATGGCTCAGCATGTAAGAACACTGGCTGTTCTTCTAGAGGACCCAGGTCCAATTCCTAGCACCCACATGGCAGCTCACAACTGGCTGTAACTCCAGCTCCAGGGCATCTGTCATGCTCACACAGACATACATACAAGCAAAACACCAATACACATAAAGTGAAAATAAACGAATCATTTTTTAGAAAGAGGCAAACTGTATATTTATTCACAATGGATAAAATGTCTTGAAAATGATCATGGCATGGCTGTGCTATTCCTAACAGTGTCTCTACAGGACGGTGGAGGGGGGAAAACTACAGACAAGCAAGAAGGGAATTGGGGATCTGCTCCCAGTTTTGCTAGCTTACTCTGAGGTCCCTTGCAACTCCCTTGCCTCAGAAGATCCAAATTTCCTAGTGGGATTGGTTGAGATGGTCTGTAGGCTTCTTTTCATATCCTGTTATATCAGAGTGTAACTACCTCTAAACTGTCGGCTGATGGTATGCCATGCGTGATGGTGGACACCAACAAGAATATTTATATATGAATTAATATATGAATAATGTACGTGTGTATATGTATATAGCCTTAGCTTGTATGTCGTATCTGGATTATGTCCTTATCACTACTTTAACCAATACACCTGTACTGAAATGAGGGGGGCAAGTGGTTGTCTGTGGGGCTAGAGAGATGGCTTGACACCTAAGAGCACTGGCTGTTCTCCCAGAGGACCCAGGCTCAATTCCCAGCACCCACATGGCAGCTCACAACTAGCTGTGGTTCTCTCTAACTGGGAAAAGCTATGAAAAGAATCCATAGCTATTGACTCTGAACTCATCTTTTCTCTCCACTTCACTTTAACTTTTGCATACAAAGGTAGCAGTAACTGGATTTGATAGGAGGCAGATAGCCTTTCTGTGCTGTTTCTGGAGGAAGCTGCCTCGATGGAAGCCTTAGCTCATGGAGATGCAGGGCAGGAAAGGTGGTGTTCAGACCAGGCGTCAGCACACCTGTGCCCGAGCAGTACTTTGTTCTGGAAAAATTTCACTTATTTACTGGGGATGGGAGAGGGGACAGCACACACATGCATGTGACAGGAATACCTGCCATAGCACACTTGTGGAGATGGAAGGACAGCGTGTGAGAATCAGTTCTCCTCTTCTTCCCGTATGTAGGTCCCAGGGATCAAACTCAGGTTGTCAGTCCTGGTGGCAATTGCCTTGACCAGGTGGACCATCTTATATAGTTCTTTTGAAAACTGATGTTCATTTGCGTGTGATCATGTGTGTTTGTTGTGCTTCAAAGGTTGTGTCTTATGCCAAATACTTAAAAAGAAATGCTTTTTATCTAAGTTTCTGTTCTTTTAAAAACAAAATTTTAGCAAAATCAAACTACTTCCAGAAGCTCCAAACAGTCAATGCAACCAACTTCCAGGCTCTGGCTGCAGAGTTTGGAGGCCAGTCCTTCACTTCAACACCGGAAACCCAGCCTCCAGTACCGTTCTATAGGGTGAGCCTGGGGATGGGGCGGGGATAGTCTGGTTTTCCCAACAGAGTGCAGTTGGCTGTGTAATTCTGTAATAGCCTCCTAAGATGAGGTAAACCGTGCTCATCAGAACTATCTAGTTAACCTTTGTTTCTGTTTCCCTTTCCTGGGCTGTTGAGTCTGACCTCACAGCGAATGAGTTTGTCCTCTGTTTTATTCAGGCTGGGGATCCCATCCTGATCTACTACCCCAGCTCATCTGTAGTGAGCTTACTGAGGCAGCCAGCAGCAGTGGGAGCTGGGGGACTCTGTGCCGAGAGCAACCCTGCAGGTGGGTCTGGGGCAGGATCGTACCGGCCTTTGGCTTTTCTGGAAATAGGCTTTCTCACTGACCCTGCTGTCTTCCCTCTTTGTGTTATAAGGTTTCCTAGAGAGTAAAAGCACAACGTGTCCTCGTTTCTTCAGGGACCTGGCCAGTAGCTGCACCTCGGAGCCAGCCCTGGATGCTGCCTCTTACCATAACTTCAGAGTCCTGAGGGTAGGTCATTCCTCTCTGCCCACTCTACAGACTCACCTCACTCAAATCGCTCAGCCTCACTGTGAAGCTCATATGTCACCCATGGTTGTGTGCTGTAGAGAAGTCCCTACGCTGGAGCTTATAATTCCTACGATAAGACCTCATCACCATCCTGGCTGATGGCTTTACTTGAGAGTGAAGAAACCGAGACAGTCCCCTGTTTTGCCAAAGTTCTTGCTTTTTGAGCAAGCTCTGTCTGGGTGTGTGGCATTCAGTAGAGTGTGGCATTGAGCTCCACACTGATATTTAGTGAGAGGAGAGTCACGTGAAAGATCTGAGGCCACTCTAGAATTTTGATCTTCCCCTTCCCCTACCAAAGTCTGTTTGAAGTGGAAACTCCTGGTGATCTTATGGAAGGCATGTACACCCTCGTGTTTCCATTCTTTGTCTTTCCTAGGTTCCAAGAGGTATGACTGATCTTCAGAATATGAAGGTATGATGCTGTTTATCAGAAAGAACAATACCTGGCTAATATCTATCTGAGGCATTTCATTCTAAATTATAATACTGGAGGAGAATGTAGGCATTTTATACCACAAATGTAGATCTAGAAATAGTTTCATATGAAGTAAAGATTAGTGACATGTTGGTAAGTAGAAAACACCTGAGTTACACTAAGCTAAATGCTGCATTTGGAGTGGGCGTCTTTAAGTCTCTTCATATAATAGCATGCATATGAGTGTCTAAGAGGGAAATACAGGATTCTTACATAATTGGCTGTGGCCCTTGCTTCATATCTGATAGAACCAGTGTTCCAAGAAGCTTGTACTGAAATGTGCTGATTCAGAATGACCTGATTTTAAGTTGTCTGGCACTGGAAGGAGAAAAAAATGGGATAGTCAAGGGGAAAGAAAAGCATTCATTTTAGCATAATGCATAGCTAGCATGCATTTCTCCTCTTGCTACAAGAGAAAGGCTGTTCTCCATTGCTGATGGTCTGCTTCTCCCTCTCACCAG
Source organism: Mastomys natalensis (assembly GCA_021653895.1). Lineage (NCBI taxonomy): Eukaryota > Metazoa > Chordata > Mammalia > Rodentia > Muridae > Mastomys > Mastomys natalensis. The sequence continues at coordinate 499,806 of JAJTUV010000072.1, read as the reverse complement.
TTCCAGGTTCCTGTGACCCTTGCCTCACAAACCAGCCGCCTCTGTTGGCTGGAAACACGTGTCAGAATATCGTGTCCCAGGTATGGAAACTCAAATCCTGGACTGGTATGTATCAGTCAATATCACCAGAGGGGCCTCGTCTTCCTGTAAGGGTAGAGCAGCGGTTCCCAACCTTCCTAATGCTGTGACCCTTTATACAGTTCTTCATGGTGCGATGATCCCCCAACCATAAAATTATTTTGTTGCTACTTCATGACTGTAACCGTGCTATTATGAATCGTAAATATAAATGTCTGTGTTTCCCAATGGTCTTAGGCGACTCCACCCCCCACTCCGTGAAAAGGTCATTCAACCTGCAATGTGGTCACGACCCACGGGTTGAGAACCACTGGGCTAGACTAACTCACCGACTGCTGGTCATCATCTCAGCTCTTGCTCAGGAGTTGAGCCTGTCACTCTCGTCCCCACCGTGTTTTCAGTCACGTCCATCACTATTGCCCTCCAGTGTTTTAGGTTCAGACTCCTCCTTGTACACAAGTCTTGCACTGGCTCTACCAACTTTGCACACTTCCATATGCTGCCACAGTATCATAGCAAAGTCTAAGATTAGTCAACTGTAATTTTCTCTTATAATCAATGAAGATGTGTAAAAGGAATAAGAACTATCTTAAAATATTATCTTGAAGTATCCCATCTGTCCCAGCTACTATCTTTATTTCTCTTCAGACACTTAAGGGCCTAGTAAACCTGGTTTCCAATCCATATTTACTCTGTCCAATTCCACACCTGCCTGTCTGGCTCACACTCAGAACTCTTTTAACTAAGCACACCTCTTCGGTGAACTTTCCCTAAGAGCCATATTTGGTCTCTATTTCACATGCAAATGCAATATCAAGCCATCTTTATCCTGACATGCTATTGGTTTTTATCTGTTCTGATTGTTATGTAAGCCTCTTACATGCAGTTAAAAACACAGACAGAATAGTCTTCGGTGCTAAACACTGTTCTAAGGCCACAATTTTGATTAATAGAGTCTCCTTTTGTTTTTCAGGTCGTCTACGAGATAGAGACCAATGGGACCTTTGGGATCCAGAAAGTCTCTGTCAGCTTCAGACAGACCAACCTGACTGTCAAGCCAGGGGTTTCCATGCAGCAGGACTTCATCGTTCACTTTAGGGTCAGCAGCCTTCTCTCTGAGAGGGTTCAGAGGCTAGCACTTTACAGAGCCAGTATCCATACTGCGTCTGTCTGTCTGTCTGTCTTTCTGAGTACCTCTCTTTCTCCTACAGAATTCTTTTTAATAAAATCTCCCATTCTACTTCATAGAAAAAAAATGATAATCTGTGTCTGTAATGTGTGGAAACAGAATCCAAATATTAAGGCCTACTTTGGTCTTAATTAAGGTCTCGACAGTTACTGTTCCTTAATTTAATTAGAGTGACAGATACTCAATACATGCGTATCATTAACATTTTCTCTGATGCTCTGTTTGGACCCAAGCAAAACAGTACTGAACTTGTTAAAGATGCTCACTGTGTTCGGTCAGCAGCACACAGAAATTCTTTTACTCTGTTTTTTCATCTTTGAACATTCATAATTGTATTTCCCAGTGACCTCTGATTTGTGGTCTCCACTACTGTCATCTGTCGGCCTTTCTTCTGCCTCTTTACTCCTTTAAAACCAAGAGAGTTCTCTCCAAGTCTGTGATCAGCCAGGCTCCGTGTCTCTCACGCCGTCATAAAATTCAACTTTATTTAGATTCCTCTGGATTCGGCCAGGCCGATACACATTGCCTGAACTCAGTGTCAATGTTTGAGAAACAGTGTCAAGGGATCCTGAGTGAGTCCTTGGCTTCAATCCTTGGCACAGTTAGCATGGCGTGAATTCCAGCGTTCAGATTGCTCAGGATCAGGGAGAGAGCACGTGCCTAGCATATACAAGACCCTGAGTTTAATCCCCAGCACTCCCCAAAACAGAACAACAAACAGATGGCTCCAGATTTACGTTAGAGAAGGAAGAGGGGGTGGTGGAGCTGATGCTGCAGTGTGAAGGAAGCTTCTCGGTGCAGCTCACAGATTGCCTATTTGGAGGGAAGGCCTGAGTCCAGTGGGGAAGCCTGTTGCAGTGATTGTCTTCTTCCTTCTGCAGGCATTTCCACAGAGAAAAGCTGCTTTGCCTGCTGCGCCGAGAAGCGGGAATCCTGGCTACATCACTGGGAAGCCACTCTTGGTGCTAACTGGTGACTTAGGTCACTCGGTATCTTTTTGGGGGCTGGGTGGACTATTGCAGTCTAACAAGGAAACCTTCCGGGTTTTCCAGTTCTCAAGGTTCTGTCGGGCTCTGGTAGCCTGTTCTGTACCAGAGTATATTCTGTTCTTAAAGGTTGTTGCCACCAAAGGCTTTACCTCAGACAACTAATGGTGAAAATTAACCGATGTTTGCTTATTTTAGTGTAATATTCATATGCTAATATATGGTTAATGAGTTTTTAGAAAGACAGTATTTGTCTGGTTTTTTTCTTTTTCTTTTTTTTTTTTGGTTTTTCAAGACAGGGTTTCTCTGTGTAGCCCTGGCTGTCCTGGAACTCACTCTGTAGACCAGGGTGGCCTTGAACTCAGAAATCGCCTGCCTCTGGCCCCCAAGTGCTGGGATTAAAGGCGTGCACTACCACTGCCCAGCTTGGTTTTTTCACTACTAGAGAAAATGTGTGACCAAACTGACAGTTTATTAGTAAAATACAAACAGTGCTTAGGGTACAGTAAAACCATTGATTTCCCAGCCCTGCCCACTTATTATTTCTGTTACAGTCTCCTTGACCATCACTTTTGCACCTCAGATGACCCTGTTGCGGAGCGAGGGTAATGGGCTTTGCTCTGCTAAGAGACACGAAGTACAGTTTGGCGTGAACGCAGTGTCTGGGTGCCAGTTAAGGTAATTATTTGCCTCAGAGCGTGTCCCACCATTTTGTTTCTGCTTATAGGGACAATGTAGAAGTAGTAACTGTGTACTACTTTAAATAACACTTTAGAAAATGTCTTTGCATCTGTGGAGTGCCTGCTAAGGTTACTTCCTCCGATCCCTATCACGATATTAATTTTATGTTCGAATACTAACATGGTGTCTCCACCATGCTGGTGTTGGGCTCCAGCCTCCATGGTGTTTTACTTTCAGACCCAAAGAGGTGAACTGCAGCCACTTGCAGAGGGAGATTTACCAGACTCTTCATGGAAGGCCCAGACCAGAACTTGTTGCCATCTTTGGTAATGCTGACCCAGCCCAGAAAGGAGGGTGGACCAGGATCCTCAGCAAGAACTGCAGTGTTTCGGTAAGGAAGGAACTGCTGACTGGGGACGCGTTCTCCACCTTTGCAGTTATGGCTAGCAAGGCAAAACCAGTCTTGAGTCTGTCTGTATTTATCATATCAAGAAGAATGTAAGAAATTTTACCCATCTGGGTCCATGTTTCAGGTAAACCTCCATCTAATCTACTTCTTTACTTTAAAATAAACTTGAAGATAATCTAGAGCAATTCTCAACCTGTGGGTCGTGACCCCCTTCTGGGGTCAAGCAACCCTTTCACAGGTGTTGCCTCAGACCATCAGAAAACATGGGTATTTACATTGTAATTTATAACAGTTAGCAAAATTACAGTTATGAAGTAGCAACAAAAATAACTTTCTGGTTGGGGGCCGGGGATCAGCACAACATGAGGAACTGTATTAACAGGTTCCAGCCTTAGGAAGGTTGAGAGGCACTCATGGTACCGTATAGTTCAAAGCCAGGCCATATGTTTCAAATATTCTCTCTTATTCCTGTTTTCATTCCATTTGTCATGTAAGTGCATATGTGTGGAAGTCAGAGGGAAGCTTGGAGAAGTGGTCCTGTCCTACCGTGGGGGATCAAACTCACGTTGCCAGGCTCGGGAGCAAGTAAGCTTTACCTGCTGACCGTGTTTGCAGCTACACTTACAGTCTTAACTATTTGGTCAGTACGGGTTTGTTTATGAGGCTGGCAGCAGGTTTACTCTCTTACGACCCCAGCAGGTCAGGTTTTTTGGACAGTGTAGAACCCTTGCTGGGTAGTTGAATTGGGTTCAGTTCTAAGCACCACCAAATAAAGATCATGTTTCACATACGGAAGAGTATTAAGGGTTTAAAAATTGAAGTCAAATAGGATGTATCTTCCTACATCTTGCAATTGTTTCTCTTAGGGCTGTAACTATGCCAGGTGTCTGTTAGAACCACGTACATGACTCCCTGATGCCTTCAAAACAGACTTAGATTCTAACCCCAACCCTGTGTCATTACTTCTGTGTTCAAATCCTTTTTTTTTAAATCCAAGTTGTTTGCTCGAGGCCACGACCTTTCATACCCTTAGGAGACACTTTGTAGCTGTCGCTTAGTGAGTGTTTCTCCTCAGCAACTTGTGCCTTCTAATCGTGTGCCTTTTTGGAAGTTTTATTTTTAATGAGCATAACTGTATATATGTGTGGACCGTGTGTGACATTTCAGTACATTCATGCACTGTTCAGTGTTCATTTCCATCCTTATTCTTACATTCAGAGGCTGCTTGCTTCTCTCTCTCTTTTTCTTTTCTTTCAGTGCTGGAAATTATACAGTCAGTTATTTAAAACTTAGTTGCCCCACTGTGCTGTGAGCCATCAGTTATTTAAAACTTTAACTGTAACTTGGTACTAACCTTACTCTCTGTGTACACTATACCCTTTAACTAGTCTCCAGTAATCACTGTAGAATTCTGCTCTTCTATGTTAAGTTCAGCATTTCTCTTTATGCAGTAGTGGCGCACATCTCTGATCCCAGCACTCAGGAGGCAGAGGTAGTCAGGTCTCTGTGAATCTTAGGCCAGCCTCATCTACAGAGTGAGTTCTAAGACAGCCAGGGCTGCAGAGAGAAACCCTGTCTTGGAAAATCAAATAGAATGTAGTGTTCACTGTGTCCACCCATTTTGCTGCAAATGTCAGGGTTGCGTTTTTTCTTTTCTTGAGTGAATGAATCATATTCCATTGTATGGATACCACATTTTCTTCAGCCTTTTATCCCTCAATAGGAACCTCTGTGAAGAGCCTATGTTAGTTGTTGTGAATGGCAGTGCAGCTATCTCTTTGGCAGTGTGGTTTCATTTCCATTGAATAGTTATGCACCCAAGAGTAGAATAGCTAGACCAGATGTTAGATGTATCTTTAGTTTTCAGAAGACTCTTCATTCTGTTTTATCTTTTTTTTTTTGGTTTTTCGAGACAGGGTTTCTCTGTGTAGCCTGGGCTGTCCTGGAACTCACTCTGTAGACCAGGCTGGCCTCGAACTCAGAAATCCGCCTGCCTCTGCCTCCCAAGTGCTGGGATTAAAGGCGTGTGCCACCATTGACCGGCTTTTTTTTTTTAGTTTTATCTTTTTTTTTTTTTTTTTTTTTTTTTTTGGTTTTTCGAGACAGGGTTTCTCTGTGTAGCCCGGGCTGTCCTGGAACTCACTTGGTAGACCAGGCTGGAAGACTCTTCATTCTGTTGTTTTTTTTTAAACACAACTTTTTAAAGATTAAGAACATTTATATGGCCTGGTTTTGTACTTTCTCTAAGCCATATGGGCCTCTGTGTTATTACACAATGCTTTAAATAACAATAGCTGCTCAAGAGATGCTGAGAAAAGATGGATCAGCTGTTAACAGCACCCATTGGTGGCTCACAGCTGCCTATAACTCTACCTACGGGGGCTCTGACACTCTCTCTAGCCTCCATGGGCATCTACACATGTGCAAAGAGAGACAGGCAGACAGACAGACAGAGACATGCTTACGCATCCATAAAAATAAATCTTGTGAAAACAACAGAAGCGATGGCAACTGAGCGCATGCTTCTTTATGTCTACAGGCAGTTAACTGCACTTCCTGCTGTCTGATACCAGTGTCCCTGGAGATCCAGGTGGTGTGGGCACATATAGGACTTCAGTCCAACCCACAGGCTCATGTGGCAGGAGCCCGATTCCTGTACCAATGCAAGTCTGTACAGGTAAGTCATGTTCCTCCCAGCCATTTGACGACCAGGGCGTTGTTAAACTTCTGAGAGCCAGTGTGTTACCAAACAATGTTTTTAGAGTGAGTCCCCAGAATCCAAGTTTAGGTCTGTCTTTCCAGCATGCTTATGAACATTAGCATTTTGTCAGAGTGAATACAGCCATATCCATTCTTCTCCATCCCCACCCCACTCCCTGATTTCAGATCTCTCTTAAATAACCCTACTGTTATTAGTAATCTGACCACAGAAAACATATTTTATGCATGTTGGAATCTGTTTGTTGTGATTACATTACTGGTGTACTTAACAATTCTTGCTTCTGTGGTCCCCATTAAATAAATGCTTTCATCTGGAGTAAACATGTCTGCAGTTTATAACATGCTGTAGGATGCATTTAGCATCTGCCTTGGTTTGAGAGTGTGTAGTCTTTGGCTTTAGAGAGTCAAACATATGGTATTTTTACCTAGATATACTGAGGTGAAGTGATCCATGTTTGGACTGGTATGCTATTTTCAATGAAAATGAAAACATTGTAATTTCTGTTTGCTGCAGTATATTTGCTTTCTAGGAAATTAACAGGGAGTTGCATTTAGGCCTGGCATAACATACTTACACTCTCCCAAGCAGCAGGATTGGACAACTCGGTTGTCTTTGCCTAACAGTGGTGATAACACTCGGTTATCAGGAAGTTTCACTGAAAGCTTCCTGTTCTTTGCCTAGATGGACATGTTTCTGTAAGACTCATGCAGTCAGGTACAGAACCTGCACTGAATCCCCTGATAAGTTTTCCTCACTAGAGTTCTGTTGCCACAGGGCTGTTTTTGTGTTTGTTCTTTTCCAAAGTCTCTGCCTCTCTTGGGCATTACAGCCACTGAGTCCTTGTTTTCTTCTAGACACTTTACCCCATGCCTTTTTCTGGTAGTTTGCTTTGCCTACAATAATGTCCAGTCATTCAGTCTACCTGATAGATGTGGATAATAGAGTTTCAGCTGTGTTTTGATCATGAGTAGCCGAAGAACCATTAGCTAGTCCAGTGGTAAGACTGAAAAGGGACCACAGAAGAACTAAGACATTGCACCTCTGGCTCTTGTTTTGGCTTTGGTCAGATAACAGTTATCAGCCAGAACTCTGACCTAAATAGTAACACCCATCGATTTTATTGTTTATAAATTATATATCAAAGAAAGCATTAAAACCCAACAAAAAGACATTTAAGGACCAGAGCTAAGGGAAATGCTCACAACAATGTACCTGATGGTGTCTTCCATGTAGAATAAAGAACTTGTGTCTCAGTCATGGGTTACACTCTGACCAAAAATAGTACACTCTACCCTAGAAATATATATATATATGAATGATTGATTGACATGTTTATTAAAAATGAAAGATAAAAACTTTTTTAAAAAGGGAGTCAGATAAGTAGACATTAAAATATAGTTTGGGCCCAGGAAATGGTTCAGCCAATTAAAGGCACCTGCCACCAAACCTGATGACCTGAGTTTGATCTCTGGGACCCACAGGATGGAAGGACAGAAGTGACTCCCACGAGTTGTCCTCTGATACACACACACACACACACACACACACACACACACACACAGACACAGCATGCATTCAGAGAACAAAACTTAAAAAAGTAAATGTCATAGAAACCAAAGAATCAGTTTTGTTACTGATGAGCACTGTGTAGACCATACCCCTTTCCTAACCTCTGCTCTGTGCAGTGGCCTTCCAGGATAACTAGGCAGTTCAAAGTTTGTCTTCCTCCTGAAGGCCTGAAGTGAATCAGAGCAGCACACTACCTGAGACCCTAACCAACACTAAGCCTGGAGCTGAAAATTAACTCTCTGTTCCATTTTCCATCCCAAAGTATTTCTCACAGGCATTCTTTAAATAAGACTCTCAGTGATGTCACGTTATCAGCAATATACCTCATTTTCATTTTAAAGTTCCTGGGGACAAAATTAATGTCCTCACTAAAAAGCCCTATCATAAGTTAAATTCCAAAGAAAATATAGTGCTTGTTCTTAAGTTTCCTGTTAAGCATGCTCTAATTCTCTTTGTTTGGTTAGTCACTGCTAGTTTTCAGTGTCTGGTTGGACTCTTGTTTTCCCTGGGCCGAGTTAGCCAAGGCAGGCTGTCCTTGGATGGATGTGGTTGAGCACCTCAGTTCTGTGCCAAAGCTATGGTGACTGTTTTACAAAAGAGCCCTGTAAATCCATATAACTTGTGAGATTACCATAGCATTGCCCTGTGCCATTTCAAAACCAGAAATAAGTAATTCCAGGTAAAAACTACATTTTTGGAGTCTGGTTTTGATGTTTTCAAAAACCACAACAGGTGCTGGAGAGTGAATGAGAGCGATGGCATCTCTTCTACAGGGCCCACAGGGCAGCTCCCAGCTCTACTAACTCCAGTTCTAGAGGACCCAACACCATTTTCTGGCCTCCCTGGATAGCAGGTGTACATGCACACACACACACACACACACACACACACACACACAGAGCACACAAAGATATATATAGACAAAAACATTCATGGATATAAAAAATAAACAAATCTTTTAAAATACAAATAGACAGACAAATGAACTCCAGAAAACTATAGTTATGTGCCTCAAAGTGATGCAGGGAAACAGGACAGCTTCATTCCAGGTTCTACGAGATAATTTTGTACTGTCAAATTAGAATCAAGGTGTGCTTGGTAAGCACAGGGTCAGAACAAAGGAATTCGTCTCAGGACCATGAGAGCCACATCTAGAAGTCCTGTTTCTGAGACTGGATATGGGGTTAGCCTGACATGGCTGTTTCTCCTGGGAGCATCCCTTCTGTTTGACTCGAATTAGTGGATGGCTGGGGAATCTTTAACGTCTAAGAGTGTGTGAATCATAGATCTGATAATCCAGGTAAGTTCCCCCACCCCAATTCTTTTTTTCCAGTGAGCATCCTTTCTGCCTTTCCCTTATGGATTGTTTCAGAGCTGCAGCTGCTGGGCCCTCTAGGGCAAAGCTGTGAAGCATGTGATAGCAGTGGTCTGGTTATCTGGCCTTCCTGCTATCGGGCCACTCCCTAGTTGGAGACAGTGAAAGTCTCTTTTGAGACAGGGTCTTCTGTAGTCCAGACTGGCCTCAAATTTGCTATAGTCAAGGATAACCTTAAACTCCTGATCCTTCCATCTCTGCCCTCTATGTGTGGTTGGCTCTGAGAATCAGGCTTCAGGTATACCTGTTAGAGTTCTGGAGTCACCGTCTGTTATTTGAAATTTGTTTGCTTGTATCTCACACAATGAGAACTACATGCAGCCCTGCAAGAAGATGTATCTTGCTTGGGTCACGTATTTTCAGTCCAAAGGAAGTAATGCAGCTGGAGACTCTGAAACGTCCCAAGAGCTCACCTATCCTCGACTTTCTTCCTGTAGGAGCAGCAGAGAGGAATGGAAGTATCTTTGACGACTCTTGTGAACTTTGTGGACATTACTCAGAAGCCAGAGCCACCAAGGGATCAACCCAGAATAGACTGGAAGCTGCCATTTGATTTCTTCTTTCCCTTCAAAGAGGCGTTCAGCAGAGGGGCCAGTGTTCAGAAAGACTCAGCCTCTCTTGTCCTCATCCTGTGTGTCTTCCTACTTGGACTTCTCAACTCACAGACCTAGTGAGGAAAGAAAATAGTCAGGTTTCATTGTTCCCTATGGGAAACTCTGAAGACAGCCTACTTATCGTGGCTAAACAGGTCCTCGCTTACTCGTGATTACAGGAGGGAATTTAGGGAAGCAGAACCTAACAAAAGATTTTTTTTTCCTTTCCACTTTCTCATTATGTAGCCTTGGCTGGCCTAGAACTCCCAATGTAGACCAGACTGGCCTCAGACGCACAGAGACATTCCCCCTGCCTCTGCCTATGTAGTGCTAGGATTAAAGGCATGTGCCATCATACCCAGCCAGGAATCTTTATAAATTGCTCTAGAAAAGCAATTACAAATATTCTGTCATAACTTTCCACTTAGGGCTCCTCGGACCTCCAGATACACAGTGGGTTCTCTGGTTCTAAAGCTAGGCAGGACGAAAGCTCCATCTCTCCATGTTGTGTCTCTTCACGTGTTTTGCCTCTCTTAATAAATGTTTACAGGATCTGTCCAGCCACTCACAGGGACATGCTCCTGCCATCACCCAGAGTGAACTCAGAGTGGCTGGCCCCTGCATTAATGCTGACAATTCAAGCCAGGAAACTGCTGGCTCTGTATTTTGTCTGGCTCTTTTGCCAAAGTATAGCCACACCCTTTGCCCAGACCTGCATTAGGAAAGTAGTTCTTTCCACTCGTTTTCCAAAGTGAATGGAGTCCCATCTCCTTTTCTCACTAGCACATGACCCCACCAGTCCTTTCTGTCCTTCCCTCCTTGGTGGTGTGGGGTAATAGAAGTGACTGAGAACTCTATTGTATTATGTCCAGTAACATGGCAGAAGTTGACACCCCATGATACACACCCCGAGAATTTTTACATGTATGAGGTTTAAAGGGGAGTGGAGACTCTCATAAACTGTACAGTAGTATTTGAATCAGGTGACTTGGCTTCTTTTCTGGGGAAATACTCTCCTTTAGTCCAATTTTATGCCCATGACTTTTGTTTGAAGTCTGTTTCTTTAAGGATAAGGGCTTGGTAGTTCACACTGAATCCCGACTGCCTGACCAGAACACAGAGGTAGCATGCACAGAGACACACTTCTCCTCTTGAATGGAGACAAATTAGTTGAGAATTATAGTAGAAATCTTAAAACTTAAAAGACTCATGCTGTTCTTTTAATTAAAGCAAAAGTTTTTAATTAAAAGTTTTGATGGAAGAAATGACATTAATTCTAATTATTTTAAACATTAAGCCTTGGAATGAGACAGTGAATATAGAGTTAAGATGCAAAAGAATAACTCCAGTGAAGCCATGTGAAACGTGCAGCTCTGAGGCACCACCCCCTCTGAGTGACATGTACCACTGGAGCCAGACAGTCAGTGTGGCTTGCATTATTGATGGGTGAGCTTTATAATCAGGTTGGCGCATGTATCAAAAATCTGCTGGCCTAGGAAAGTGAATGGGAGGGGGAAGGACCTGAGAACGTGGAACGACCTGACCTGAGTGGGGGCCCAAGCATTTCTGTGGATTAAAGTGATCACAGGAAAAATACCAAATAGATTAAGCAGTGAGGAAAGTTCGCTTTGTGGGAATTTGAAAGCCAGACAGAGAGGGTCGGAAGTTATTAATACTCTGAAACCCAAATTGTATTTGTTTGTTTGTTTGTTTTTGTCTTTGTTTTTTGAGACAGGGTTTCTTTGGATAGCCCTGGCTGACCTGGAACTTGATTTGTAGCCTAGGCTGACCTTGAACTCATGGAGATCTGCTTGCCTCTACCTCCCAAGTACTGGGATTAAAAACTTATGCTGTCAGAGGCAGGTGGATTTCTGAGTTCGAGGCCAGCCTGGTCTACAGAGTGAGTTCCAGGACAGCCCGGGCTACACAGAGAAACCCTGTCTCAAAAAACCAAAAAAAAAAAAAAAAAAAAAAAAAAAAAACTTATGCTGTCACCACCCAGCTCCCAAATTGTGTTTTAATGAAGCAGTCACAATCGTGCCTCAGGAGCAGAAGGAAATGCTGATGATGTAGTCCATCTCCAACTGCTTCATCGTTTTTGTTCCACTCCAGAGCAAGTAGCCAGTTTCTCTGAAAAGGGCAAAGCTCTTGAGTCAGTTACTACCAAGCCAGAAGCACTCCTGCACAGGACAGTGAGGATCATGGGAAGTTGGCAGCACACATCTCAACAGAGTCCATTACACAGATGTTATCTAGCTAAGCAGCCTTGGCTCCTAGTCCCAGTCACTCTGACCACTAGGTATTAGGAGACATAGGGCCTTCAAGTTTGGTCTTAGCAGTTAATAACCCTACTATGTGACAATGTATCCTAAGTTGCAGGCTAGCTGACACCCAATCCACTTGGAGCTGCCTACAAGTTCTTTCCAGAGTCTGTCCCTCTCCCTCTGTTCTCCTTTGTGTAGACGTTTACTCTCACTGAGACTATGAGCCATTCTGTCTTTAAATTTTCTGTCTAAAGGCCTGTGCAGTGTTCTAAAATCTTTCAGATGTATTTAGTTTGTGTTTTTGAGGGTTGGTTTGGGTTTTTTGTTTGTTTGTTTGTTTTGTTTTGTTTTTTGCTTACATGTACATATGCATGCCTAAGTGTGATGGTTGTGAACCACTACTGGGAGCTGGGAATTGAACCTGGGTCCTCTATAAGAATAAGTGCTCTTAACCACTGAGCAATCTCTCCAGCCCCTAAAAGACAGCCTTTTAAAATTCACACAATTTGGCAATAAATTTATTGGTAAAGTGTTTGCCATGCAAGTAGAGGGACAGGTATCCAGAATTCTTTTTCTCTGTGTGTTCACGCACGTGCTCGTGTGTGTGTGTGTGTGTGTGTGTGTGTGTGTGTGTGTGTGTATTTTCTGCCCTCTGGTAGATATGGCAACCTGCCTAACGTTCCTGTGAGAGGCAGAGACAAGGAATCCCTGGACTAATCAGGCCCTATTAGTCAAAACAGAGCTTCAGGCTCCATTGATAGACTCTGGCTCAGTGAATGAGGTGAGTGATCCAGGAGATGCAGGATTAACCTCAGGTATATACACATGTACACACATTCATATACATACATGTGCCCTCCTACATGCACATACACTGAATACATATACCAAAAATGAATAATGTACAAGTCAGGGTAGTAACGGCAATCACCACTGACTCCAGTTGTGTCATTACCCTGTAAAAGAAAAGCTGCCCGTTAGCAGGCTCCTCCCTCTCTCCTCCCAGTTACCGTCATGGTAATCACAAATCCCCCTTTTTTCCCTCTGTAGATCGCCTATTCTGGACATCCATCATGCTACATTCTTGTCTGGCTTCTTTTCACTTTGTGAGTTTTTCAAAGTTCATCTGATTTGTAATTTGTATCAACACATTGCTCCTTTATGACTAAATAGTCCATTTAAGGGTCTGCTACATGTGATCCATTTGTTAGACAGTGACGTTTAGGTTACTCCCACCTCGGGCAGTTGTGAGCATTTGTATGAACTTCAGTGTGGACACTGACTTTTCATGTATCATAGGTGTATACATTAAAGCTGTAGGTCTTATGGTGCTTCTGTTGGACACATGGACCTTCCAGGGTGATTTTATTCTTGTAATAGAACTTCACAACGATCCTCATGTTTACTGGAAAACTCAATACATATTAGTTCCAGTCCTGAATCTTCTCTGCACGCAAACCAATGCAGTTCTTAGTATAGGGAAGACATTTTACAGAAAAATCTAATTTAAAGAACAAGTTTTACAAAGAGGTATGTACAGTTTGGATAAAGTGAAGTAGGAATCCCTGTCAGCCTGCTACAGGTTGGAGAAATGTGTCCAGAATTCTCAAATACATCCAATGGGTATGTAAGTGACAGAAACATCAATAAGGTGTGCTAGCTATTGGGTCACGTGTCTAACAGGCCTTAAGAAATGTTTAGAAGATAGATATGTTTTGTATCTTTAATCCCAGCACTCAGGAGGTTGAAGCTGGAGACTGGCAACTGAACTGCACAGTAATTTCAAGGCCATTCTCAGCAACAAAGAAAATACCTGTTTAAGCTGGTTATGGTGGTACATGCCTATAATTCCAGAATTCAGGAGGGGGAGGCAGGAGGGCCACAAGTGAGCCTGCTGCTATGTGAGACCTTGCTCTCCCTCTCAAAAGAGGAAAAGAGAAAAGGAAAGAATAAAAGACCCTGCTTTTAAACTTTAACCCAATAATTCCATTTATTAAGCAAAGTAATGTTCAACAGTATTGAACCAGTTACATTATGGTAAATGTATAGGTTGGAAATTTGTACAACCCCTAAAAATTATGTAGACTTGCCTTTATTGCAATAGAACTTATGACCTATTTAAATTGTGTGTGTGTGTGTGTGTGTGTGTGTGTGTGTGTGTGTGTGTTCTGCATATGTGAGTGCAGGTACCAGCAGAGGCCAGAAGAGGGTTTTGATCCCTGGAGCTGGTGGATGTGAGCATCTAACATGGGTGCTGGAACTAGACTTGGGTCCTTTAGTAGAACAGCAAGTGGTCTTATGCACTGAGCTATCTCTCCAGCTCCCTCATGACCTATTTTTAAGTGAGAAAAACAGACTACAAATATCACAGATACTCTGTGCTCCTATTTTTATAAATATAAATATTCGTATATATATGAATGGAAAACAAAAATTAAAAGACTACATGTCAAAATGTATTTTTTAAAAAATGATACCTGATTTTGTAATCAGAAAATACCATATTTTGAAGAAACTTGGTATTTACTCTCTAAAAAGAGCCTCAGTTTATTCTGCTCAGGAATTGTGCTCCATGAATAACCTCGCTTTTCTGTTGATGGTTTTGTTCAACATCCCAGCCCTGTCTAGAATCATTCCCTCATGCCTGTCACCTTGTGATCTGCTGAGGTTCTTTAAGATAAAATACTGACTGAGCCCTGCATCTGAAGATTCTAGTTCACCTGTGGAAAAACACTGGGAAGCCGGGACTTTAAGACTCTTTCATAATAAATAAGCAATTAGAAAAAAAAAATCTGTGTTTTAGATGAGTGTGGTCATATGTACCTATAATCCAAGAAGCAGAGAGGCAGAAGAATTTCCATTTATTATCACATTTATCATCATCACTATCATCATCATTTACATTTTCCTGATGTTTCTAGTGTGCTCTTTGCCTTATGAAACTATACACAGTGTGGCTGTAGTGTTCATTGGTTACTGCTGACTCCTGACTATGTTTACCCCTTCTCCCTTCTCTGAGCCTACCCATCACTCACTGTGCTAAGGTATGGGCAGAGCAACATAGGCCTCCTGCCCTACCTCAGCTGACTGGTTCAAGCATGGAGTCCTAAAATCACACAGGAGTCCCAGAAACTCTTCTCTCCCAGGAGTTTGGAAGTGAGATCAAGCCTGTCTGTCAGGAATGACACTAATGATGAGACTACCGTAGAGCTGGGAAGACCATTTTCTATCACGTCTTTAAAACCAAAAATTCTAATGTCATACAGTTGAAAGATTTGTCGATCCAATATTTCCATCTGAGAATGGCAGGAGAAAAATTAAGGTTGACAACTAAATCACTGCCCTTCTATAAGAGCAGGAAACTTTGTGTGTACAGTGAAAACACTGCAGATCATAACATGCAGTGGTCTGGAATCGGAGTTGGGTCATCACTCCTGGTGTCGTGTGACATGATGCTATTTACGGTATTCAGCATACATGTGTGTCAGAACTGAGGTAACTGAAGTCTCACGATGCGACATGCAGGGAGCGCCAGAAGCACCTCAGTTGTTCAATTTCAAACTAATGTTTGATCGTTTGTCATGTTAAGAAACCTTCCACTATTTACAGTTGCCAAAATCGTCACAACTCTCACATTTGGTTCCAGAAGCACTATGGGAAGACTGTTTCCAGAGAAAGTGGGAGGGGGCAGGATGAGCGGTGTGTAAGGAAGCATTGGAAGATAGCATTGGTTCCAGATGCTACAGTTTCTTGTTCTTGTCTCTCGGGAGACCTGAATTTCCCTATTGCCCTTGAAGACTCAAATACACACACACACACACCACACACACAAAATTGCTTTGTTGGGATGAATATCTGCTCTTTACATTTAACAACTTGAAACTATTTTAAAGTTGGTGTGGTGGCCTATGCTTCTAATCCCAGCCTGGGTTCAAGGCCAGCCAGAGCTTCAGAATCAGACTTTGCCCCACCCCAGGCCCCTGAAAGAAAAGAAAGACCAATTAAGTCTGGCATTTGATATAGTTCTGTGCGCCAGTGGTTGGCAGCATATATCTAATTGAAGCATTTAGGAAGCAACGTCAACCTGGTCTACACAGCAAGTTCAGGGCCAGTAGGATGTCTGAGTAGGTAGAGGTACTTGATGCCAAGTCTGATGATCCTAGTTCAGTTCCAAGAATCCACATGGTAGAGGCAAAGAACCAACTCCCATAAATTCTGACCTCCATGAGTGCTGCAGCATGCCCCGCCCCTCCCGAGTCACTCAACCAATCAATGCCGCCCTGCCCTCCGGAGTCACTCAACCTATAAGTCCATAATAGCGGGTTCCAGGGAAGCTAGGACTACAGAGTAAAAGACCAAATGTTCTAAATGTCCTGCTTCCTGCATGACTTCCTGGTCGTGTTGAGCCTTATTCCCATTTGCTAGGACAAGTTAAAATCCACTCCCTACCCAGTCAACAAAAAGAACATTTGTTGTGTATGTGAGAAAGATACTGTGACTAAATTACTTCTTTGATTTTCATAGAAAGGCGAGCAGGCTGTGTGCCTAGAACTGGATTTTCCCTTATCCCCACTCTTCTAACACACTCCTTCCCTCTACTGGCAAAATAGAATATTAGTGGCAAAACAATAAGTAAACTATAATTAAAAGAATAAAAATAAAAACAGTAGAATGTTAAGGAGTTTCGCGCTTGATTCTTTGAGACGCTGTTAGGTAGCATGTCGTTGCAGAGCCCAGGCTGATCTGGAACTCACTATGTATGAAGCCCAGGCTGGCTAGGGTCTAATCCTCTGACATCTGCCTGTGGAATGCTGGAGTTGAATTCATGGCCTTTAAGGAAGACCAGCCTAACACGGATGTTGTTAAAAGCCCAATTTCTTTTATTTATTTTTTTCAGCACCGATAATCAATTCCAACATCTTGCTTTTGTGTTATTTGTTTTAAACTTTCTGCAAACTGATGCTAAAGGTCAGTCTACAGCAGATCGCCACTGGCATCCAGTAACTGCCAGCTCATTTGCCAGGGTCACATGGAGAGACCCCCTAACTAATACATGGAATGGTCCTGACCATGTTTTAATTTGGGGTCGTGGCTCAGTCTACATTTTCTCAGAAAAAAAAAAAAAAAAATAGAGCCCGATGGCTGCCTGAAAGATTGGTCCGTCAAGTGGACACAGATCTTGAGCCTAATAATTATGATTCTGATGATGAAGATGGCTCAAAATCAGCCAGCTGATTTAACCTAGCATGTACTCTCTATCTATACTTAAAGCCACCCACTATATAACCTGGTGGCCAGACTTTGTGTCTGATCCCTGTCAACCAGCAGTTAGATTAGACACTGGAACATTTCCACTTCCAACCTTATTTTCTACATTGCTTGGACAAATCATGTTGCTTTTAGCCTTTTGAACCTTGTGTCTCAAGCAGACAGGTCGCCTTCACACAAGATTACTCTCAGCAAGCCCAACCCTTCATCACGGCAGTTATCCATCCTTATGAAAAATTACATCAAGTACATGCTCACAGGTCCTTTGGTCTAAATGTGGCTTTAGTCTATATTGAGAAAGAGTGTGCCAATGATGGCCGGTTAGTCAAAGACGGGTAAGTGTGTCTTGAGCTCCTATAAACCTAAGGCAGAGAAATACATCAATATGCTATATATTATCTCAAAGACAGATAATATAAAAAAACAATATAGATGCCAACCTAAGCCAGGCACAGTCGCCCGGCCACTCTATACCCCAGATGAGATGAAATTATACCCCATCCAGCTGCTGACAATGCTCATATTTCATAAAACTTAAAAGGGGGAACTGTGCCCTTCCCCCGGCCTTGAGCAGGCCTGAGACCTTGCTTACCACAACAGACCAGGTGATAAAGATCTGGGTGTAGTTACCCACCTTGGCTACAAGGAACTAAAAAGAAGAACTGCCCCAGGGCTTGCTTTGAGACATCTCTGGTCGTGACCAGTGACCAAGAATGGACTATACCACCCATCTCTCCGGCAGAAACCAGAAAGGGTTTTTTGGCGGGCTTTTCCCTTTAAATTGAGAGCTAAACATTAAAATATGGGGCCTTGATCAGAGAACTTTGTCTTGGCCTCATCTCTTCTCGCCCTCCGTCCCCCTTTCGTTCCCAGCCCCCTTTTCAGGTAAACCCAGTTGATTTGAGGCCGCAGGCGGATTCACTTTTTGAGGAATATAAACTTTTTTAAAACTAAAGAAATCATATTTATTCACTCCCCCAATACTTACAAAATATCTCATAGTCTAGGAATATACTTTCTTGCTCTCCAGAGACTTGCAATTACAATAAGATGATATGTGGGTGAACTGAAGAACCAGAATCACCTTCTAACTTAGAGAGCTCCAGCCTCTTAGTCTAGTTACACGCCCTCACTCCCCACCCGCTTTTTTTTTTTTTTTTTTGAGAAGCCCACGTACCAGATCTAATCAGCTCATGATGTATTGTTTCTCTTTAATGCCCGCCTCCCAACCCTCAACGTGCTCAAAATTTAACTCTTCCTGGCGCCAACACTCTTGCCAAAGCACAGGTCCGCTCATCTTCTTCCTGGATCTCATACTGCAGTTCCCTCTCATTTCAAAGAACTCCTCTTCCTGGTACTCAACCCTAGCAAAAAGTGCTGTGAGCACTCCTTCCTTTTTTGTTCCCACGCCCCCTGTTGGAGCCTTTTGACCGCTTATCATTTCTTACGTGGAGCTTTGCAATAGGCTAACCGACCTAACAGTTTCTACACCTCTGTCCTGATTTCTGACACAAAAACCTGATCATATCATTCCAGGGCTTTAAAAGTTTGGTTTACTGACTCGGTGGCCCATAACAGTCAAAATCTTAGGCATAGCACAGAACACCCTCTGTATGGTGGGCTCCCAGCCAGATTTTCTCTTCTGCAAACCCAAAGGGTATATATGAGCGTGGATCTCTCCTGATCTGGAATCTCCTTTTAGGCCTCTTTTCCGCAATACCCCTACATCTTGGACTGAGAAGTAGCGGTAAGTTCCCTTTAGTGAGTGAGAAAATGAATGAATAGGCTCAGCAGCGTTGTCAGGACTACAAAAGCACAAAGCACCAACTCCCAACCAAAGCTGACCTCTAGACAATGGCTTACGTGCAAATGGTGCTTTGGGAGGTGTACGTTGTCAGCCCGGAAGGAGATGGTCTGTGCTCGTTATGCATTCAGCTTTGGAATAATCGGTAATTATTAACAATCAGAGATAGACACATCGTTTTAAATGCGGTATTCTTACCACCGCCTTTGCTGAAAACACTTGGCCTGTTACTTTCAGTTAACTGAGTGCCAATTTGTTTTATCATGGTGCCAAATTTTTTCAATAGCCAGTTTTTTGTTTTTTAGGGGGATGGTCTTAGTTATTTCGATCTATTCGTAAGGTGAGTCTGACATATAGTCGATCAACTGTCAAACAACGCTTTATGAAATCCATTAGCCACTGGGAACCTGTCTTCTTTACCTTTCTGGGAAGCTGTCTGGGGCGGCTCCTTTCTGGGTGCTCGGAGCCCCGCCCCTATACTCTGCGGGCGGGGAGCCTGGGGATGGGAGGGGGCCCGCCACGTGGAGCGTGGGCGCGATTCTCAAAAGCGCCTGCGCCGTTGCCGTAGCGTAGCGCGGGTCAGACCCGTCTCCCAACGTCAGCGGCGCTACGGGGGTTCAGTCTAACGCAGCTGACGCAACTCCGGAGAGCCGGGACGTAGACGGAAGAAAAGGCGGAGGAGAGGGCTGCCGCCGCGGAGAGTGGTCTGGGGCTGGGGTCGGCGGTCAGCAGGTAGGTGGCCGGGCAGCACTGGACAAGGGTACGCGCGCGGAACGTGGGAGATGCCGGGCGCAGCCGCGGGTCTGGAGGGGCGTGGACATGGGGGCCGGCGGCGGCTCCGGGCGCCTAGGTGCTCCGAGATGCTCATGCACAGCTCCCCGTGCAGGGCATGGGAGGCCCTGGGATCTCTGGGTATGCGGCCAGGCGGAGGCTGGAGGACCCTGCCACCTCTTCCCACCCAGGTCCGAACCGCCTTCCAGTGCTCCTGTGCTGGAGTAGTCCTACACCTGGTGTGTAAGCAGCCGCGGGCGCACCCCCAGGGCCTGAGTCTGCAGTTCTCCGTGGTTCCCAACTTGACATACGGAGCCTGTGCATAGGTGAACCTCCCTGCAGCCAGGGTTACTCCCGGAGCCCCTGTGTGTGATAATTATCTCCTGGCACAGTAAGGGTGCACTCAGATTCTTCACCTCGAATGCCTTACCCCAGCATTATTCCTCCACCCTCTGAAGCAGCAATATTTATCTTTGGGCTTTTGTCTTTTTGTTAAGTAGTGAACCATGAACTCAGTATGTGTTTGTCTGGGTAGTTTGTTGAGACTGAAGTTCACTTCTCTAAGTGAGATAAGAGCTCTCAGTGTACTTGTGTATAATCACTTGAAAGCTGTTTTGAGTTAAAATATAAGAACTTTTCTCGATCACAGAGTCTCCACATATATACCCTTTGGGTTTTTGCATCACTTGTCTGGTTTTTGCCGTCACGATAAACTGACAGGTTGAACAGTCCTTTGCAATCTAAGATCTTGCTTCCCTGGGACAGAGACAAGTGGTACAAGGGAAGACCTCGTACCTCAATGGAGCTCAAACGTTCAGAGCTTTCCACCCTTAGACAAGAGAGGGGTAAACAGTCTAGAGCTATGCGTGTGACCAGATCAGAATCTTTTTTGAGACAGAGTATGTAGCTTAGGCTTATGTAGCTCAGGCTGGCCTAGAACTGGCTGTGTGCTGAGAACGACCTTGGGCTTCTTATCCTTTTGCCTCTACCTCCCCCAAATGCTGGGATTACAGGCATTGGCCACTCAGCACAGATGTCCATCAATGTGTCTCTTTTGACCTTTTTGTGTCGGTGAAGGAAGTAAGTGGAAAGGTTAAGACATGTCAGTGCCTTTTAAAAGACAGAGGAGGGCCGGGCGGTGGTGGCGCACGCCTTTAATCCCAGCACTTGGGAGGCAGAGGCAGGCGGATTTCTGA
This sequence comes from Mastomys natalensis, assembly GCA_021653895.1. Taxonomy (NCBI): domain Eukaryota; kingdom Metazoa; phylum Chordata; class Mammalia; order Rodentia; family Muridae; genus Mastomys; species Mastomys natalensis. The sequence continues at coordinate 478,901 of JAJTUV010000072.1, read as the reverse complement.
GTTCGAGGCCAGCCTGGTCTACAGAGTGAGTTCCAGGACAGCCTGAGCTACACAGAGAAACCCTGTCTCGAAAAACCAAAAAAAAAAAAAAAAAAAAAAAGACAGAGGAGGGAGGCAGACATTAGCTTTATCTGTGCGCCCAGGCGCTTTCTGTGCTTTGCCTTGTGTAACTCCCACAGTGATCTCAGGCCATATTAACCGTTAGTATCCCTCACTTACAGATGAGAAGAGTGAGTTCCTATGGCAAGGACAGAGCCAACAGTTAAATCTATCCAATCTAAAGTTGCATGTATCCCCATCCTGTGTACCAGACTCTAAAGGGGAGCTCAGAGCTCATCTGGGGAGAGCAACCAACGACCCAGCTCACCCAGAGGGTTATGTCCAACTTTGAAGACTAGAGTTGCTAGGAAGGGGGTACAAAGGGGGCACAACTGGAATTATGTCACTACTGGCTCTTTATAGGCATTTTTGCAGAATCTATATAAATAATTGTTTTAGCGGCCATGAGTGAGGGGATTTATGTAAGTGTTGAACATGGACCATGGGCCTGCAACGGACTTTCAGTGTTATGCAGAAACTGAAGCCAGCAAAGCCATCACTCACCAGGTTTGGTTATCTGCTTGTTGCCGTGTGTTTTATTACAGAGCTATCCTGTCCCTTTGTCCTCTTTCTATTTCTGTGATTTTGTGCAGAATAATTGCAGAATAGTATATTCCATTCCTTGCTTTCTCTTTGCTGTGGAGCCAAATGCTATTTTTTTTTTTTTTTTTTTTTGAGACACACTGAAAAAGAGATTTGGGGACTGGTTCAGTGGATAAGGAAGGCGCTTGACGTGCAAGCATGGAGACCTAAGTTCAAATCTCTAGCATCCATGTAAAATCTGATGTGGTGATTTACCTCTGTGACCCCAGAGCTGGGGGAAGCAAAGCAGCAGGTCCAAGCTCACTGGCCAACCAGTACCACAGAAGCTGCAAGCTCCAGGTTCACTGAGAGTCTTGATCCCAAAAAATACAGTGCACAGAGATAGAGCAGCACACCTGAACTGACCTCTGACCTCCACATTTGCAGGTACCCCTGACCACCAACACATACACCCAAAGGATTTGGACTATATCCACCAGTCTTTGCAGAACAGGTACTATAACAAAGATTTAATACCAATATATAAACATTTTTTTTTTTTTTTTTTAGATTTATTTATCATGTATACGTCATTCTGCCTGCATGTATACCAGCAGGCCAGAAGAGGGCACTGGACCTCATCATAGATGGTTATGAGCCACCATGTGGTTGCTGGGAATTGAACTCAGGGCCTCTGGAAGATCAGCCAGTGCTCTTAACCTCTGAACCACCTCTCCAGCCCATAAACATTGTGTCTTTAAAATATTTTATCATTCAAAATATTCATTGTATCTAACTACTGTTTGGTGTAAAAAGTAAAAAAGCAGTTCTTTAAAATAAAAATACATTTGTTTGTCTATTGCTGTAACACTGAGGAAGTAGTTTCTAACTTAGCAAAGTTTAAACCAAGAGGGTCATGGTTTTGCTCTAAGAGAAGAAGTGGGGGGTTTATAATAAGTTAACTAGTGTTTTTTTCATGATTTTTCCCCATTAATAAAATTCTTCCCACAGGTGTTTGGATTTGTAACCACATCTCAACATGTTGAGACACATGCACCGCTCTGGGTTCCAGCCCTTCAGCCAACGTCTTCTGCCGTGGGTTCAGTCCATAGCTGTGCCCAGATCGCGTATGTACCGCTGATGCCTATGTCAGAAGTGTGGTGGTCCGTGTGCTACAGCCTAGGTTTTAAGGGGGCTGGGGGAGATGTAGTTTGGCAGAAGTATGTAGGAAGCTGCCTGCTGGTGGACAAATATTTATTTTTGTCAATAATATGGGTTTTTTTATAATCATTCCTCCCAAAATATGTACAAGTTAGTTTGACCCTTTTCCTTCCTTCCTTCCTTCCTTCCTTCCTTCCTTCCTTCCTTCCTTTTTTCTTTCTTTTCTTTCTTTCTTCTTCCTTCCTTTCTTCCTTCCTTCCTTCCTTTCTTTCTTTCTTTCTTTTCTTTCTTTCTTTCTTTCTTTCTTTCTGTCTGTCTGTCTGTCTGTCTTTCTTTCTTTCATTCTTTCTTTCTTTTGGCTGCAATTAAGTATTTAATTTTGAGTTGCTACATTTATAATACCGGTAGATCCCTTATATCCTTTACTCCACTTTCAAACAATGTTTCCAGCAGGGTACTAGCATTAATACAGAGAAGATACCACCAGACCTTTGTGTTTCTTTGTTATCACTATCTCCTCTCCTTATCCCTAACCCTTGGCCACCTCTAATCTCCTCTATGTTTAATTTTTTTTTTCCATTTGAAAAATGTTATGTAAGTAGACTCATCTGGTGTGTGACAGATTTTCTGAGTTGTTTTGTTCTTTTCTTTCCTTCCTTTCTTCCCCTTTGCATTAATTCAGTATGATTCCCCAGCCCCGATCTGAGTAGTAGTTAATGAGGAGAGTGAAGTATTGTAAAGTGGTACAGAAGTGCCATAGCCAGAATAACCAGTCTCAATAAGGACATCTAGGCTTTGGGCTCTTGAACATGCATTGAGGACATAAATGAAGCTACTTTGAACATTCATACACAGGAGTTTTATATGAACGTAGTTTTCATTTTTCTGGGATAAATGCCCAAGAGTGTCAGATTTGCAGTTGTTGGACCACATGATAGTTTTACCATGACCATGTTTAGTTGGGTTTTTTTGTTAAATATTTTTTAACTTTTATTTATCTGTATGGATGTGTGCCTGCATGAGTTGTGAACCATGTGCATGAAGAAACTTGAGATACAGGCAGTTGTGAACTTACTGATATTGGATATTGAACCTGGGTCCATTGAAAGAACAGTCAGTGCTCTTAACCAACCACTGAGCCATCTCTACAGCCCTACCTGTATAGTTTAATAAGTGTATACTTTTATTTTAACCATTTTGGTAAATGGTATAATGTACTGATACTGCATGGTAGCTTTATCTTGTTTGTCAAACGTTGAACAGTTTTTTGTATGCTTGTTTGCCAGCTAAATAGTCTCTTTAGTGAAATGTTTGTCTGTATCATGAGTGTGTGTGTGTGTGTGTGTGTGTGTGTGTGTTGCATGTGTGCATGCACACAAATGCAGAGGACAGGGCAGGACACCAAATGTCCTCTTCTATCACTTTCTACCATATTGTCCTGAGACAGGGTCTCTCACTGAACCAGAAGCTAACCCTTTAAGACAGGCTAGCTAGCAAGCAAAGTCTCGGAAGTGTGCAATGCTAAGATTCTAAGCGTTCACACACAGCCTTGTCCAGATTTCTGCAAGGGAGCTGGGATTTGAACTCAGATCCTCAGGTTTTCAATACAAGTGGGTGTTCTTACTCACTGAGCCATCTTCCTAACCTCTCATTTTTAGTTGGAACATTTTATTTTCTTCTGTTGAGCTTGGAGAATTCTTTGTGTCTTTTAGGTACTCATCCTTGGTGAGTAGATGGTTTGCTAACCTTCCCTCACAGTTTATTGATGTTTTGCTTTATTCTTTTAACAGGGTCTCTCACAGAGAAAGATTTTTATTTTGATGGGGTCAAACTTACCGGTTTTTCTTTGTATGAATTTTACTTTAGAGCCAAGTCCAAAATCTCTCATTCTTTTTTGAGTTGTACTGAAAACCTGAGGATCTGAATTCAAATCCCCCCATGCAAAAACCTGGCCAGGCTGTGTGCGAATGCTTCTAATCCCAGCATTGTATACTTCCAAGACTTTTTTAGTTCAAGTTTTCCACAGATGTGAGAGTTAGGTCAGAGTTCCTCTTTTTAGCATATGGATAGATACAAAGTAGTCAGTTTTTGTTTGATTGATTTTTTTGTTTGTTTGGATGGTTGTTTTTTGCAGACAGTTTCTCTGTGTAGCCCTGGCTGTCCTGGAGCTCTCTCTTTAGACCATGCTAGCCTCCACCCAGAGATCCACCTGCCTCTGCCTCTTAAGTGCTGGGATTAAAGGCCTGAGCCACCATTGCTCAGTGATGCTAAGTGTTTTGGCACCATTTACTGAAAGACTGGTATCTTGAGCTGGCCATCGCCTCAATTTATTCCAAATCTAAATCTTATCATCTTCTTATCATTGTCAGATAGTTTCTGTTCCCTTTCATATACAAAAGGGTATACATATGGGAAACTTGAGGTCCAAAGCCAGCTCCCTGAATTTGAAAACTAACACTATTACTCAGAAATGACATAACTTAGTGACTAAAAACAACTGTCCATCAGGGGTGTTGTTCTTGGGTTGGCATTTGGGCTTGGGTTATATGTCTGTTGTCATGGATGCTGGCTTGGATTGCTGTGGTCAGGACTTCCTGCTGGGGTACTGGTTCATCTGGGTTCCAGGTAGTCTCCCACCCTGAATCAGGCTATCCACCTGTTGATGGGAAAAGCTGCAAAGTACTGTGGTCATCTTTTGCATTCTGGTAATGTTGGTAAATTACTGTTTTTTACCTGGCGTAAGCTTCCTTATGTATCAAACAGGGATAATGGCTAAAGTGTAATTCATCAGTCTTAACCATAAGAAGTCTGTAAAATCATAATGATGATTGGTAGTGTATTTCTTGTTGCTGTGATAAAATGCCTGAGTAAATCTATGCAGGGCGGTCACATGGTACATGTGACTAGTATGAGAAGTTTCACTGTGTATTGAATATTTATTTATTTACTGGCAGGAGGATCTGATTGGGTAGCCCAAGTTGGTCTCAAACTTGCTGTGTGACCCAGGCTGGCCTTGAATTCACAATCCTCTTTCCATAACCCCAAGTACTAAGGTGCTGACATGCATCACAGGCCCGGTTATTCAGTATTTTCATTGTTGATATTATTTATCCATATTTATAAAAAGAGGCACTTGTGACTTTTCTCACTTTTAGGTCCTAGAGTACTGGGTTAACTGGGCATGGAAAGCCAAAAAGCAGACAAAAAACCATGAAAGGCTGAGTGACAGCATGTATTCCTTTGCTGCTGCTGTGGTAAGATACCAGAACCAAAGCAACTTTTAGGAAAACAGGATCTGTTTTGGCTTCTGTTTCCCAAAGTCTCGAGTCCATGATAGTGCCGAAAGCATGGCTTGCTGGTAGCAGCAGGATACTGGCTTAGTTCATTTTATCCACACACAGGCAGCAGAGAGGATGGATAGGAAGTAGCATGAGGCTCTAAGCCTTCAAAGTCCACCTCCAGTGACATACTTCCTCCAGCAGAGCTGTACCTCCCAAAGGTTCCAGGAACTCCCCCAAACCTCCTGAAGGCCAGTTATTCAAATAGGTAGCCTATGGGGCTTTCCCATTCAAACTACCTCACAAGATATTCAGAGAAAACCGGCAAAAGGCCAGGGAAAGAGACACAATAGGAAGGTCCCTTCTTAAAGCCTCTGCGGCAGCCTCATTGATCACTAAACTTCTCAAACTCAGAGGAAAAGCTGTGAAGGGCATTGCATGCTTTGGTGTATAATCCACGGCACACTGTGAATTTGGACAGCCTTGTCACCCACCTCACCTGAGGCATGTGTACACATACTTCCTACATGGACAGCCTTCTCATATACACCCCTCACCACACAATCGTGCACACATATTTCTCGCCACCTGTGAACTTCCTCTGGAGAAACAGGTTTTCTTTGGTGCCCTGAAGGTAAGGATTTCTTAGAAACAGAGGGAGAACTCCCCAGAAGCTTTGGGTTTTCCTAATTAATCAAGGCCTTCCTGTCCATGTGCATTTAGTCTGGTGACAAAGAACTTGAGAAAAATGAACTTGAAATGAAGCCAGGGTTATCTGAGCTCTGGATTCAGAAGCTTTGGTGCATAGTCACTTTGGTGCAGGGCTCTGCACTTTGGCACATGGTCACTTTGGTGCAGGGCTCTACACTTTGGCACATGGTCACTTTGGTGCAGGGCTCTGCACTTTGGCACATGGTCACTTTCGTGCAGGGCTCTGCAGTTCATAGGCAGGGTGAGGATTTGTTTCTTTTGACCCATGGTAAGTAAGGCAGTGCCTCACTCAAGGTGCAGGACAGAAAAGACTGCTTACCTTGTGGCAGCCAGAAAGCAGAAGAGGGACAAGGGTCACGGTAGGCCCTTCAAAGGCACACCAGCAGTAACCTTACCTTCTTTTACTAGGCCCTATTCCTAAAGATTGCACCTACCTTCCATAGCTCTGTATGCTGGTAACCAGGGCATGGACCATATGACCACTGACTGGACTTAAGATCCATCATAACAGTACACAATGTAAACCATAAAGTGTAAAATAAACTATAAAATATATTTAAAAAACACCCCAAGAAGCCAGGTATGGTAGTATACTCTTATATTCCCAGCACTCAAAATGCAAAAGCAGGAAGATCAGTAATTCACAGCCAGCTCTGGTAACTTGATAAATTTGAGGCTAGCCTGGGCTACATGAGACCCTAACTCAAGAAAAGAATGGTAGGATCATTCAGGGTGGGGAAGATAAAATGGTTTTGTTCAACAGGAAACTCCTAAACCTTCAATCCTTGAAACTTACCTTGAATGCCCCCTTCGAACTAAGTTCTTATCTGCTTGAAACCGCCCAGATAGTTATGACCTCTGTTTGAACCTTATCAGCCCTAATCTGCTGTGACCGAATTGCCTGCAAGAGATCGACCCTTGACTGCCTGGCTCTAAGTCAAACCATCCTCCTCTGCTGATAAGACAATGTGGATCACAAGCCTTCTTCATGCTAGCCCAGCTGCTGGGTTCTGATTGGCTTCTGCCATTTGACCACATGGACTGACATATTAATTTCTATCTGTGCCCCTGAGGGATCCTATCAGGCTGTCACACCCATACTCCGGAGACCAGAAAGGCCCTGCAATAGATAGGAGAGACAAATAGCCAGCAGGCTAGGTCCTGACAGCTGCTAAAGGGACACGTGATACTTGGGTGGAGTTCAGGACTGTAAGACTGTTGCTCCACCAGCCTTTTCTCTAGCAGGCCACATAAGCAAAACATCAGGTCTACAACTTTCATATTAGACAAAGATACGCATGTTATTTAGAATAATACCCCAAAGACTGAGGTAGGGCAGCTATACTGATTAGCCTGGAGAAGGCAGGCAGCTCCAATGAAAAAGACAACAGTGTTTTAGTCCCTGAATGTCCTCTGGAGGAAGAGACAGTATACCTGTGGATCTACTAAGGTTGCTACAGTTTCCCCTGTCCAGAATGGTGCCTCGGTGAACATCTCTACATCTTGGTGAACAGGTGCTACACTGCAAGCCCATTGTAAAGAAACCAGACTGTCTTCCACAACCTGAAACATAGTTACTTAAAAGAGTAGCTATATAACAAAGAAGGAAAGGACTACTTAGTACTATTGTATAAGATGGTCTTTCTAAGATTTGTATGTGCTGGGCATGATGATACATGCCTTCAATCCCAGCGTTGGGGGACTGATGCAGGAGGATTGTGAGTTTGAGTCTAGCTTAGGTACATAGTGAGACCCCGACTCAAAAGCAAAATAACAAAGGAGTTGTATTTAAGTGCTAGAGATACAGTGCAGTAATAGCTTAGCTATTTTGTGTAGCCAAGCTGGTTACTATTGTGTATGAATCTTTTCATTGAAAAGTTATATCGTGTCTCTCTGTTGTTTTGGGTTTTTTTTTTGCCCGTGACTTTTGGACCTCCAGATCGTGTCCAGCCTTCAGCTGTTAGACATGTTCGTTCTTGGAGTAACATCCCGTTTATCACGGTACCCCTCAGTCGTGCCCACGGCAAGCCCTTCGCCCACCGAAGTGAGCTGAAGCACGCCAAGAGAATTGTGGTGAAACTCGGCAGTGCTGTGGTGACCAGAGGAGATGAGTGTGGCCTGGCACTGGGGCGCCTGGCATCTATTGTTGAACAGGTAATTGCCAGGGCAGAACATTCTGCTAAACTAAAACAGAGTCTCCAAGTTGATGCCAGACTTGTTAATCGTGTGTGAGAGCGGATGGGCCAAGGAGGAGGCAAGCTTGGGAACCATGATGGCACTATCAGGGGAGTCTGGGAAGCTAAGTGGGTCATTACAGCAGGTGGGATTCGAGACCTTAGTCTAGAGCGGGGCTTCAACCTCAAAGGAGATGGAAGATTCTGATCAGAGGAGAAACCTGATGAAATGGCTGAGAGAACCTGGCAGAAAGACCTTTAGCCACCTGCCTGCCTTCTGCTGCCGTAGACCTGAGAGAACAGCTCTAGCAATTAGACGGCCTTATTCACAATGTCATCTGAGACATTTGGTCATTTTAGGTGGATTCAGAAGGCCACATCAAGGGCTGCCCAATGGCTCTAGATTGAAAAGTTTGAATATGAGTAAGCAACTGCTCCAGGGACGTAAAATATGTTTAAATGCATGAGTTTATAATAACACTTTTATGTGAGTACACTGTCACTGTCTTCAGACACACCAGGAGACAGAATCAGATCCTATTACAGATGGTTGTGAGCCACTGTGTGGTTGCTGGGAACTGAACTCAGGACCTCTGGAAGAGCAGTCAGTGCTCTTAACCTCTGAGCCATCTCTCCAGCCCATAATAACATTTTTAGACACCCATTGATGGGTTGGGGATATAGCACTTCCGCCCTGGGTTTGACCACCAGGGTTTGATCTGAGTTAGAATATCAATATATTACAAACCCTAATGGAATAGTGAATCTCAGTGATAATCAACAATTGTTGCCAACTTCATAAACAGGAAGAGAACCAGGCATCTTGTTTACAACCTGCCTGAAGAAAATTCTTGACACGCACACCCCAACAAAAGCTTCCATGCCTTATGTGGACACAGTCAGAAAAATGAGGGCTGGGAAACCATGAAGGGAGAGGAGGAAAGCCTATGGATTAAAAGATTATAAAGATATTTAACTGCTTATGATATATGGGCTTAACTTGCATTGTAGTCTGAGCAAGCCAAAAAACCAAACTGGGTGTAAATGTGAACACTGGCTATTTGACATGAGGAATGTCATTCAAATGTTTTGGGTAATAATGATTTTACAATGCAGACATCCATATTCTCTGGCTTTTAATGGTTGCTGCTGAGATAGCTACATAGTGTGGGAGGTCTGGGATTGACGTTAAACCATGGTGGAGGTGTAGCGGCATCGCTTTTAAAATTTTTATATATATAATATAATGTATATATATTTTTAAAGTTAATATATATTATATCATATATATATTTTAAGTTATTTATGAGTGCACACCAGAAGAGAACATCAGATCCCATTACAGATGGTTGTGTAAAAAATATCTAAATGACCTTTTAAAAAGATTTGTTTTATTTATTTATTTATTTATTTCTCTATTTTCTGTGTATGTCTGTGCGTGGGTATGTCCACGTGCGTGTAGGTACCCATGGAGGCCAGGGGCATTGGATGACTCTGGAGCCAGAGTTGCAGGCAGTTGTGAAACACCCATCATGGGTGCTGGGAACTGAACTCAGGTCCTCTGCAAGACCCTTAACCGCTGGGCCCAATACTATATTTTTCTAAGATAAGGATTGACTGTTTTAAGCTGGGCAGTGGGACGCATGCCTTTAATCCCAGCATTAGGAGGCAGAAGCAGGTGGATCTCCATCTTAGAGACTAGCCTGGTCTACAGAATTGGCTGCTTTAGATTACAGATCTCCCCAGGCTGCCTTCTGCATTATAGATGGACAATATCAAGTCTTACGACTCCAAAGCTGGCTGCATGCTGGAATCACTTTCTAAATACCTCATGTCTGCCTGTCACCTGTTAAACAGACAGTTGAGGCCGTGTAAAAAGAATGTTTGTGCCAAACAATCGAAGCAGTTCCAGATCCAGCTGCTCCCTGTCCTCTAGAGAAGTGTGTGAGTCCACTCATGTCTGTCCTACTCACGTCTGTCCTACTTAGGTCCTGTGAAGAAAGAGAGAGTGGACCATGACTTGTGCGTTTTCCTTTTTCCATGCTAGGTCTCTGTGCTGCAGAACCAGGGCCGAGAGATGATGTTGGTGACCAGTGGAGCCGTCGCCTTCGGCAAGCAGCGCCTGCGCCACGAGATCCTTCTGTCACAGAGCGTGCGGCAAGCCCTGCACTCAGGACAGAACCATCTGAAGGAGATGGTGGGTGCCGCTTCCCCAGCCCTGTCATGGAGTCCTCAGGTCTCCCTTCCCTCCTTCCCAACCACACGGTATCTGATTGCTGTATTGCAGGCAGTTCCAGTCTTAGAGGCCCGAGCCTGTGCAGCTGCTGGACAGAGTGGGCTGATGGCCTTGTACGAGGCCATGTTTACACAGTATAGCATCTGTGCTGCCCAGGTGAGAGACTGCGCCTTCCTGGGGATGTGGGGCCGGTGAGGGTGGTTCTCATGGAGTTAAGAAGCCTACGAGCAAGACTCCCGCAACCGGTGTCAGCATGCAGTCTTTAAGTGTCTGCCTGGCTTTCCTCATCAGAAAAATGAAAGTAACATCGGTGCCTACATCAGAGAATTTTAGGCAAGGTTCAAGGAAAAAATATATGAGAGGTATTTAAGATAGCTTCTGGTACATAATATACCTCAAACCCAAGAGTTACTCCCCCAATAACTCATAGGCCAGTGGTTCTCAACTTTTCTAATACTGAAACCCTTAAATATAGTCTCTCCATGCTGTGGTGATCCCCCAACCACAAAATGGCTACATCATATCTGTAATTCTGTTACTGCTACGAATCGTAATATAAATATCAGATACGCAGGATATCTGATGAGTGACTCCTATGGGCGTCTCAACCCACAGGTTGAGAACGACTGCTCTAGAGCAAATGCTGAACAAGTTAGAAGTCGGTTTTGTTGCTTTATTTGACTTCCGGTAGCTCGCCAAACTGCACCTGGTTGCCTTAAGTAAATACATGCTGAGTATTGACAGGCAGGAAGGGATGCTAGTGGGCGGCTTGCTTTACATTCACCCAGTGAGTATTTATTGGGCACTGGTGATCTACAAAATGGTCTGCCTGGCATTGGGGTTCTGTGGTGCACAAGGCTGACAAGGTTCCAGCCCTCCTGGGACTTACTGTTGAGTGCTCGCCTCTGATGTTGCCTTCTTTTCTACACTTTCATTTTACCTAAATGTTTTGAGTTTTTTCTTTAAAAAAAAAAAAGTGTGATTTTAATCTGGACAGCCAAGCAGTAAATAAGAACCTCTAAAATGCAGTCATATAACTGGTAAAAAGCCTGAAGTTAATATTTGCCGATGTCTCTGGTACCTCTGACCCTGCTAGTTATGTGGCTGTTATTTTACATAGGTGATACCTCAGGTTTTGTGGGAGCTTTGTTTGTTTGTTTGTTTGTTTGTCTTGTTTTGTTTTGGGAGACAGGGTTTCAATTAGTGCAGTGGTTCTTAACCTGTGCGTCGAGACCCCCTTGCCTAATCTCTGTCTCCAAAAAGCATTGACCTTAAAATTTATAACAGTAGCGACATTACAGTCATAAAGTAGCAATGAAAATAATTTTGTGGTTGGGAGCCAGCACAGCATGAGGAGCTGTATTAAAGGGCTGCAGCATTAAAGGCTGAGACCCACTGAGTTAGTATGAACACAGTAGACATGTCGTATCCATCACGGGTACCATCCACTCTCTCTTCTCTGCGGTGTTAGCTGTCCGGTGTCAGGAGCCAGGGCGGACACTTCAGTCCAGGCGCCCGCACTTCTGTCGTGTCTTATTTATTTATTTTCCTCAGTATTGATGCTTTTGGACAGGTTCCATTTTGCTTCATTGGTAGCGACCGTTCCATCAGAAGTCGCTGCCACTGTTTGCATTGATACTGAGGAGGTAAAAGCTCTACCCATCCTGTTCCCCAGAAGCTCCGGTCCCCTGGGCCTCTTCCACTCTGGCCCCTCTCCCTCATGGAGCTTATCACATGTGCTCTTTGCTCCTTCTCCTGTGGTTCCTTATTTTCTCCAGGAATCCTGTGTAGAAGACCCTTATCAGTGAGTTTGAGACTTCGCCTTGTGGGCCTCGGCTTAAAGACTTACCCAAGAGCAGCAGCTTGTGTTTCCTCCATAGAAATGAGTCTGATCTGTTGTCTCAGCTAGTTACCTTTGCTCCAGCACCAGCTTCCCCTCCTGGGGGCCCCCTGTCCCCACCTTCCCTGCCAGAGCCGCAGCAGCCCTTGTTTGCAGCCCTTGTTTGTGACGCTGTCATAGTGACATGTGTTTCCCTGGACGTTTAGCCCTCCTGCTTACCCCTCTCCTACCCCTTCCGCACCAGTATGCTTATATCTGCTATTTCACACAAGCTTGCTAGACACAGCTTCAGCTCTGAGCCCACCTACTGCCTGCAGAACTAAAGCTTTCTAGAAAGGATTCATGTTTCCTCATAAGCATACGTCACTCCATCATGGACATTCTCCATTCCTGTAGCTGAGGTGGGGGAGGGGGAGGGAGAGTCTGTGAGAGACTCCTTCCCTCAGTCACTCTCCCAGTCTGCCTTCATTACCTACGTTTCATAAGCAGTGAAGCATTTGCTGTGTCGCAGGGGTCTCAGACCTTCCAGCCAGACTCTCAGGGGTCTCTGGCCTTCACGCCAGACCCTGGTGCCGTCTCAACTGCTGCCTGTTTTAGCGCCTTCCTCCCCCTTTCCCTATGTCAGGAATTGCAGGAAAACATTTTTGTGTTTTGTTTTCTTCAGAGTTTACTATCATGCAGTTTCTTGCTGTCTCTTTCACCTTGGTCTCCTGTTGCCTTCTGCCTGATACTCTAGTTCTTGAGTGAAAACAGACCCATTGACAGCTTCCACCTCAGCTCCCATCCATGAGCCCCTTATTCTCATTCTTTCCTCTAAGTTCTGTCTGGCTCTTCTTTCTACCATCATGGAGACCAACTCCCTATCCCCACATACTCAGACATAGTATCCTTAACTCCAACAGTGCTCTGCATCAGAGCAAAACGAGGGACAGCCTAGCCCTATGCCAATTCGTCTAATACACTCTTGCAGACAGGTAAATCCCTCATTCACTCACCTAGCACATAAGTGCCTGCTATGGCCAGCATCTCAGGTGCTAGAGTATAAAGATAGTTCTTAAAGTAGTGGCAGGTCATAGATCCTCCTAATGTCCCTTTATTATATTTTATTTTTCAAAGATTCACTTACTTTATGTATGAGTACACTGTAACTGTCTTCAGGCACAGCAGAAGAGGGCATCAGATCCCATTACAGATGGTTGTGAGCCACTATCACATCAATTGCTGGGAATTGAACTCAAGACCTCTGGAAGAGCAGTCAGTGCTCTTAACCACTGAGCCATCTCTCCAGCCCCTAATGTCCCTTTAAAGTAGATGCATCGCTTTCCCAACTTCATATACAGATGCTGTCTTAGCATCATTAAATAAATATTCCAGGCAAGTGTAATTCTTTCAAGGCTCCCTTGAGTAAGCATGTTAGAATCGTGCTTCCCCAGAAACATACCTGGCTAGAGACATATGCTGGACCCCAGGTATAAAACAAGGAACTGGATCAGCATCCAACCGTGTATTTTGTTCTAAAAGTCCATAGCTTGGCTCCCCGGTGCTCAGCATCTCTTTGTGCCACTCCTAGGAAGTTCATCATTTTCTCCCTGGCCACATCTTCTGTTTAATCCCTTCAGATTTTGGTGACCAACCTGGATTTCCACGACGAGCAGAAGCGCAGGAATCTCAACGGTACCCTACACGAGCTGCTCCGGATGAACATCGTCCCCATCGTCAACACAAACGATGCTGTTGTCCCCCCAGCTGAGCCAAACAGTGATCTTCAGGGGGTAAATGTGGGTAAAGTATTCCTAAGAGTTGAGCATGCTGGAGACACTAACTACCACAGGCTGCTGCGCTGCATGCACTAACACTGGATGTCTGGCATGAGCAAGAGGAGAGATTGAGAGACCCGGCATGACGGAGCCTTGGCCGAGGAGGCACCTCTGAAACGAGGGAGTCTTGTTCAGTGGGTGAGGTGCTCCCGAGGCTTAGATGATGCTGTGAGCCTGGCATGAGAGCTCAGAGTGCATGTCGGACAGGAAGCCTTTTTGTGGTGCAGGCTCTGCGGCCTGGGCTCTCATCTGCATGACTTCTGTCATTGGCTTCTGCCTGCCAGAGCCTAACTGGGTGCTGCTGGGAATTCTTTTTGGACCTCGACACTAACTCAGTCACTGCTCTCCCTACATTGTAGGTGATTAGTGTTAAGGATAACGATAGCCTGGCTGCCCGTCTGGCCGTGGAGATGAAAACCGACCTCTTGATTGTCCTCTCAGACGTGGAAGGTACACGGCAATGCCTTTTTCTTTTGTTCGCACGTGTGAGCACGCGGGTTTTCTTCCGATGGTTTTCCACTGTGGGCAGTTCCTGAGCCACGTGAGCTGAAGAGTCTCTGTGGCTCGGTTGAGCATTTCTGGAAAATGCAGTTTGAATGCACAAATGATGTTTCTAGGTACTTTCATGGGTTTTTGTTTGTTTGTTTGTTTCTTTTTCTTTTTTCCTTTGTTTTTTAAACAGCTTCAAGGAAATAGTCACACACCACATAATTCAAAATTTAAAAATTTTAATTCAGTGATCTCTGGAGTATTCATATACTTGTACAACCATCTCCATAAACAATTATAAGTTATGTTCCTCACCCTGACAAGAGACCTCACACCTGTTAGTAGCCACTGCCTACTTGCATACACATCCCCAGGCGCGTACACAACCTCCTTTCTGTCTCTGTGGGTTTCCTTATTAGAGATTTTATACGAAGGGAATCATAAACTATGTAGTCCTCTGTAACTGGCTTCGTTCACTTAGTATAATATGTTCAGGCTTTATCTACGTTATAGTATACACCAACGCTCTGTATCTTTTTATTGCCAAATAATACTCCACTCTGGACATTCCTCATTTTATTTATTCACTCATCAGTTGATGGGCATCTGTGCTATTAGTAATAATGTTGCTGGGAGCCTATTTTTGTATGAGTGTTTGTTTGTTTGTTTTGCTTTGTTTTTCCCATCAAAGAGTGTGATTGTTGAGCTTCATGAGAGAATATTGACCTAGCAAGAGTGGGAGCCAATCCCCAACCCTACAGTTAAGAGAGAGAAATGAGGAAGAGTGGAGAGGAGAGAAGACTTTGATTCGTGTGGCAACCTGGTATTTAAAACCACCGTGTCTCCCCACAACTGCTGTGCTGTTTGGTGTTGCCGCCCACAGAGTATGAGGGTTCTAATTTGTCTGACCCTTGACGATACCTACTTGTTAGCTGTGTGTTATTCTGTGTCGTGACTGTCTTAATGAGAAGTTTTTATTCCTTTCCTTTTAAAAAAAACAAAACGTATTACATTTGTTTATGTGGGGGTGGGGTGTGTGCTAAGTTCAGAGGACAACTCGTGAGAATTGATCTACATTCCATCATGTGAATCCTGGGGATCAAACCCAGGCTTAGTGATCCCCGCCTTTGCCATCAAGTGTTGAATCTTAGGACAGTAGCATATGTTAAAGATCCTGATGGTGGGTTCGGAAGACAGAGGAAAGAGGAGTAGACAGAATGAGAGAGTGCTGGGAGAGCCTCTGGAAAATGTCTCCCAGTGGGTCAGCCTTTCCCACACGGTTACCTGAAACTGAACAGCCCCTTGGTTCACTCTATGCCTGTCACCTTCTGGGAGGAACGCAGCTGGGAATCCTGGACTGAGGGCCATTGGCTGGGCCTTGTGGGTTGGGCACTTACTGCTGCTCATGCGTTACATTCGCACACTGATTCTCTCAATCCCCAGGGAGGGTTTACCCAGAACAGGATTGCCCTACAGATCTGAAATGAGGTGGGCATCCCATGCAGGAAAAGCAGCAATGTAAGCCCAGAATGGCTGGGGAGGGGGCTGAGTGGGCAAAGCACTTGCTTTGCAAGCATGACGACCTGAGTTTGACCCATGGGACAAACACTAAAAATAGAAAGAAAAGAGAAGCCTAGTGGTGTAGACTTGTAATCTTCGAGCTGAGGAGGCATGAACAGAGCTTGGTGCTTATCAGCCTAGCCCACTGCGTAAGTTCCAGGCCAGTGGGACTCTGTCTTTAAAACGTAAATGAAGGTGGATGGTAACTGAGAGACAACACCTGAGGTTATCCTCTGCCTTCACATACACTGCACATGTGTATATTATATCTATACACACATGTATATACAAACACATAAAACCAAATGGCATTACCACCTGAAATGTCCTTAGCCGGTTCTCAGCCATGGGCAGCGTCTCCTTAATGTGTGTCTCCCTTTGGTCTCTTCCCCTTTGCCTTTCCCCTTCCAGGGTCTCTTATCTTTCAAAGTGAAACTGAGGATTTTTTAAAACCTCATGTTGTATACATATAACATTCTATACATATAACATTCTATACATATAACTGTCAACCCTGCTCAGTTGCATACAGGCTGTGTGTTTCATGGAGATGAAGCCAGCCTGAATGCTGACGGTCATAGCTCTCCTGCTGACTCAGCCCAACCTCCAAGACACTCTCTCATAAACCGGGTATCAGTCTGCTTGATTGCACGGGTACGGTGAGAGTTAATGAGTACCGTGCCTGCTTCAGTTCTCACCCTGCCCACGTGGTGTATGCTCACTGTAGTGCTTCTGCGCTTGTCTCTCTTTCAGTTATATTGTTGAGGTGCAGCATGATAAGCCGAGAGGGCAGAGGGAAGGACTCTTGTTAGCGCTGTAGGCACAGTGCCAAGGATGTGACCTTGCTCAGAGCTCGGGAGATATTTGTTTAAGGCTGCTTAAAAGGGCACAGAAGGTGCTGGAGCGATTGCTCAGTGTGGGTCAGCTCCTCTGATCCCTTATCCTCTTTCCTGGTGAGACAGGTGTTGGTACAGTGCATTCATTGTTTTGGGGGTTTGGTTTGTACGTATAGTAACAAGCGCCTGGGGCAGCCTGTGCGGGTCAGTGCAGTGTTACTGACTCTGATTCACGTTTTAGGCCTCTTTGACAGCCCCCCAGGCTCAGATGATGCCAAGCTCATTGATATATTCTATCCGGGAGATCAGCAGTCTGTGACATTTGGAACGAAGTCTAGAGTGGGCCTAGGGGGCATGGAAGCCAAGGTAAGCTGACACTGAACTATTCCAGTCATCAAACCCAAATGATATTTTATCATTTCTTTCTTTCTTATTTTTTTTACTATTAACTTCTGGGAACTTATGGTTTAGATACCATGCACATACACTTAAATATGCACATATCTAAATATGTTTTATGGCTTTTGTATACCTATACTTAATCATGCCCTTAGATGTATCTTATTAACACATAAGCCATACGTTTTGTGCATGTGTTCATTTTGTTGTCATGACAGAATAGCTGATAAAAGTTCTGGTGGCCCACAGTTTGGGAGCTCAGTCCCGGTTCAGTTTGAGAACACAGTCCTTCGAGGCAGGGAATTCATGGTAGCCGCTGACGTAGCAAGTGGTCATATTGGATCACAGTCAGGAAGTAAAGATGTACTGTGCCCGGCTAACTTTCTCCTCATTACTTAGTCTGCAACCTCGGCTCACATGTAGCGTTCTCCTTCTCCAGTTAAAGTTTTCTGGAACTTTAGAAGTGTGTTTCCATGATGAGTACAAATCCAGTCAAGTAGACAGTGACAATTAACTGTCACCATGTTGTAACCATAGAGGGCAGGGCCCGTGTAATGTTCATAGATAATAAATCTTCTGTTATCAACTCAGATGTTTCTGGAAGCTTTTCAAAACCCCTTTCCCTCCCGTTATTTGTTCTCAGAGACTGTATACCCTTAATGCAGAAGAGCATCAGGTTAGCAATAGTAGTGAAGAACAACAGAGCCATGTTCAAATAATCCTGTTCTGGTCACTCGTCTAGCTAATCAGTTGTAGCTGTTCAGGCATGACAAATCAAAATGCTCAGGCATAACAAATCAAAATGTGCACATTCTGAGTTGAGTACTAGATGGTCTCAGAGAGAGCAGGACTTGTTGTTTCCCTTCAGACAGTACATGCTGTAGCTGGACAGCCATAGTGGGCTGCTTATGGTTTCCCAGATCCTGAGCTTTAAACCCGTTCCTCTGTTTATTTAGCTTGTATCGAATTGTATCTTATGTCATAGTGCAAGTTCAGAATACATGTTTCTAGGTGTGAATCTCATTCTGGATCTAACCTGACCCCGTAGGTGAAAGCTGCCCTCTGGGCTTTGCAAGGTGGTACTTCTGTGGTCATTGCCAATGGAACCCACCCAAAGGTATCTGGGCACGTCATCACAGACATTGTGGAGGGAAAGAAAGTTGGCACCTTCTTTTCAGAAGTAAAGCCTGCTGGTGAGTAGTTTCCCCTCAAGTCCCAGGGCTTGTGGGTAATAGCCAGCGCCATCCCAGCCTAGATGGGGCTGAAGCCTGAACTCTCACCTTACAAATCCAGGTTCTGAAAGCATTGCGGTCACATCATAGATTCTGGTGTTGTAAAGACTGTTTACAGAACTGGATTTTGTGAGAATCCATCTACCCTGCCTGCTTAGTCTAACTCTTACCCTCCAAAATAAGGAAACACTTGCTAGCCCTGCACTGGATGCTAAGAGCTAATGAGCATTAGCTGTGCAGAGAGGTACATAAGAAGACAGTGTGAGCTCTGAAGTGCACACAAAGATGTGCCCCTGTTACCCACACTCACAAATGCAAGCCCATGAGAAATGTGCTTGCCAAAATGAAATTGAACTCTGAAAGGCCCAGAGACTCTTGTCTACATCAGACATGGGAAGTCTCTGTGTTTATTCCCAGTTACTCTGGCATGCATTTGTTTGTTTGTGGTTTAGATTATTATTGGTTGGAAGAGGGGTGTTGCCATTCTGTGGCCTTGGTGGTCTCTGTGGGTCAACCAACCCACGTTCCTTCTGCATTCACTGAAGCATGTTCTGGGAAACAGAGTCTGGTCTGATGCTTGCACATGCTCTTGCAGGCCCTACAGTGGAGCAGCAGGGGGAGATGGCTCGATCTGGAGGGAGAATGCTGGCCACATTAGAGCCTGAACAGGTGAGGACATCCCCTGACAGCTTGGTGGGTTTTTCAGAGCAAAACATGCTGTACGTTTTGGTATAACAGTCAAGTCTGCTGGCTCCATTTATTCCTACTGTTAGTGGAATTATCTAAATTAATTGTAAGCTCTTCTTTGTCTGAAGACAGTCTATCAGTATGTTTTGATCAAAGACAAGATTAGGGAAGCTGCTGATCTGAGCCATGTACACATAGGAACATTACCTGTTCCTGCCCTTTGAATTGCCTGCAACATGTGACAGAGGAACGCATCAGAGCCTGCTCTGTGGTTCATGCCCTCCTGTCCATAGTGAATTCGTCTAAACAGCAGATCGATAAAGCTGGTACTTATGAAGATGGTGAGGCCAAGTGAAACCTGGCTGGCTTCCTGAGGGTGTGCCGCTCTGGCTGGAGTGTTACAGGTTTCTTCTGTGGAGCACATCAGTCTGAGAAGGGAGACGAGAATGGCTACACATGAAAAAAGCTAAAGCCAAGGAGGACTCTGCCTCCTCTCAGACCACTCTGTTCTACGTGGATGACGTCACACCCACTGACACATTTCCCAGTCAGATGGCCAAGGATCAGTCCCCTTGGGTATATGGGACTGGGAACTGGGATGTTCTCCTTTTAATTACACCAAATAGTTGGCCAGAGGAAAAGCCAAAGGGCTTAAGAGATGGCTCAGCAGTTACGAGCACTGATTGCTCTTCCAGAGGACCTCCGTTAGACTCCCAACACTCACATAGTAGCTTAAAATTATCTGTAACTCCAGTTCCAAGGTGATCTAGTACCTTGCCCTTTTCTGACCACCACAGACACTATGCACTTGTGGTGTACAGACATACGTGCAGGCAGAACTCTCACACATAAAATAAAAATAAACCTCAAAAGAATCTTAAAGAAAAGCCTGTTGTTAAAACTTACCAGGGATACTGTGTGTTGATGGTGCACACCTTTAATCCTAGCACTCAGGAGGCAGAGGCAGGTGGATCTCTGTGAGTTCAAGCCTGGCCTGGTGTATAGAGTGAGCTCTAGGACAGATAGATCTACACAGAGAAACCCTGTCTCAAAAAGAGAGAGAGAGAGAGAGGGAGAGGGAGAAAAAGAGAAAGAGACAGACAGAGACAGAGAGAAAGAGCAAGTATTACCTGGGAAATAGCAGTCTATT
The DNA here is from genome assembly GCA_021653895.1 of Mastomys natalensis. Lineage (NCBI taxonomy): Eukaryota > Metazoa > Chordata > Mammalia > Rodentia > Muridae > Mastomys > Mastomys natalensis. Next base: position 458,710 of record JAJTUV010000072.1, on the reverse strand, counting down.
GATACAAAATCTGTAAAGTCATGTGTGTCATTCCTAATTCTTTGTGCCAGCTTATCTCATGGTCAAATTCCATAACTCATGATCTCCTCAGTGCTGAGCCGTGGATTCCTAATGATCATAATCAGAGTGGAAAAGGAGAAGGAAAAGAAGAAATGAGGGCATGTTGGAAGCATGTTAGGAGTGGAGAATGCCAGGAATGTGTGAAAGAAAGGGACTTCAGTCTGTGACAACTTTGGCTCCAGGGACAAGCATGGCATTCTGAGGGTAGAGGAAGAAGTGTGTATATTCTTGTACATATCTGGCATTTTAATGGTTTGCTTTTATTTTTCTTGCAGAGGGCAGAAATTATCAATCATCTGGCTGACCTGCTGACGGACCAGCGGGAAGAGATCTTGTTAGCCAACAAAAAAGATTTGGAGGAGGCAGAGGGTAAGGATTTATCCTTGTGTCTTTCTCCTCTTCCTCCTATTTATTTATTTATTTATTTACTTATTTTTGATTTCCGAGACAGGGTTTCTTTGTGTAGCTCTGGCTATCCTGAAACTCATTCTGTAGACCAGGCTAGACCCAAATTCAGAGATTTGCCTGTCTCTGCCTCTGCCTTCCGAGTGCTAGAATTAAAGGTGTGTGCCACCATTGCCAGGCTACTGATAATTCTTATGTCTATATAAAGGAAAGATTGTTAGACAAAAATTACATTATTTATTATGTGTAATTTTTATCAAGGGTTGGTGGCTAGTGCTACCTTCATTTTTTCCTAACTACTCATGGTACTTACTTCTGCTCCATTTCTAGTTATTGTAACCCAACCCTCCAAGGAGCTTTTCTTGTTCTCAAATGTGATGTGAGCTCTGGCCTTTGTGGCAAATTTAGAACTAGAAAATGAAACTGAGAATGTCACTGTTGTAGATGCTCAGCTGATTATGGCTGAGACCGTCCTATTAGCAGGCACTGTGCTATGGGCTTTTCCAACAGGATCCCCTTTAAACTGCACAATCTAATGTATCCGAGGGAGCAACTATTTATTAGTCTTAACTCAGCAAAGCCGTCATGCACCCTAAGTCATATATGGCCAGTGGTGGACCCAGGATGCCAGTTCAGATGAACTGTCCATATAAAAGAGCCACAGAAATGGCTCGTGCTGCCTGTGCTGAAAGATTAGACACTCTTGGGCCATTAAACCAGTGTGCTATCTTTATGGCTGGCATCAAGTGCTCTCCAGACAGATCTGTGTGACACTCATGGAAGAGCAGGTGATATGGCTGAAGTCATATCACAGATGACCAGTTACAGTCAGTGAGACCCGGGTGCCTCCTTTCTCTTCATCCTCTGCTTTGCCAGCTGAAGATAGTGGGGGTATCTGGGTGTGGTGGCTACATAGTGAGATCCTGTCAATAATAATAATAGGGGCTGGCGAGATGGCTCAGCAGTTAAGAGCACTGACTGTTCTTCCGGAGGTCATGAGTTCAAATCCCAGCAACCACATGGTGGCTCACAACCATCTATAATGAGATCTGATGCCCTCTTATGGGATGTCTGAAGACAGCTACAGTGTACTTACATATAATAAATAAATAAATAAAAACTTTTGGGCTGGAGCAAGCGAGGCCAGAAGGAGAAGGGAAGGGAAATAATAATAATAAACAATAAGTATAGCAGCAACAACAGAAAAGTAGACAAATTGTCATTGCTCTTGATGCCATCAAGTGCACACATACATCAGCTATGTTTAATGAATAGACTTGATGTTTCTTAGTTGGCATTTTTTTTTACATGTCATATTTCAGATAGCCTGACTTGTTAGTACCTGTGGTAGATTATGTGTAACAACATCGCAGCCTCTTGTTTAAATAGATAGAATCCCAGGCCTCCCTGTTTTGAAATGCTGAAATGTTTTGAAATGTCACATGTTGAAAGTGATCATTTGGGGACATGAGATACAGTTGTCAAGCAGTCTTTCCCTACCCGAGGAAGAGCTATGTAAACCTGCATGTCGCAGCATCACCAAGACTCTCAGTTCCGTGTCTATCCCTACTACAGTAAAGTTGGTGGCCAAAGCCTGCCCACACTGGCCACTTTATCATGTCCTACTGCCGTTTTAGGAAGACTTGCAAGCCCCCTGCTGAAGCGCCTTAGCCTCTCCACGTCTAAACTGAATAGCCTGGCCATCGGGCTGCGGCAGATCGCAGCTTCCTCTCAAGAGAGCGTAGGCCGTGTCCTGCGCCGGACTCGGATTGCCAAAAACCTGGAGTTAGAACAAGTGACTGTCCCAATAGGTGTTTTACTGGTGATCTTTGAGTCTCGCCCTGACTGTCTACCCCAGGTATGTGAGACATGGCCCTGCCTGGGAATGGGTTGGAGGAAGCATTTATTACCAGGAGTAGAGATAAGTCACCAGAGATGTATGTAGTATGTATGTACGTACAAGCATGTGTATATATAAGAGAGAGAAAGATCTTTTTCTTGAGCCTATGGCGTTGTCAGTTTTATTATTAAGGTGAGTTATGCTCTTTACCCGTCCAGCCATCCCAGAGCAGAGATGCAATCCAACATTATAAAGTTAATATTCCCTGTCACACCTGAGCCCAGATCAGCCCCATGCAGAGAGGAGAAGAAACTCCCAGCTCTCCTGGCTCATGGGTGCTCTTGGTTCTGAGACTGGCAAGTCCCTGCTAGGCTGCTGCAGTCATTCACCTAACACCTGTCTACCCACACAAAAGGACTCCATTATCAGCGCCACAGAGTACTTCCTGCAGGAACATCATGTAGAAAAAGTGCTCTGTGTAGTTAATGGACCATAGAATGCAGCCCTCTTTAAGGAATGTGACTGACACGTGTCAAAGCAGCCAAGCCTGGGAAACATGAGGTGACAGTAGAGAGCTGGCCTCCCTTCTGCCCTAAACTCTCTGAGAAATCAGTAATCGATCATTTCCCACTAAACCGTGAGAGAGATAGATCAACTCTTTATTTGTATGGGCTCTGGGGTCTTAAAGGGAAATTCTCTTTTAAAATGGAGATCTGGCCCCTCTATATGTGGACTGTGAAGCCTGCAGAGATCTGTGGCAGGCACTCCCTGACTGAACCTCCCATTAGCTTGTTTGTCACAGGACTCCCTCCCCATGGTTGCCTGTCCTCAGCCAGGCTCACTACCCTTCTGGCCACAAGCCAGTCTTGTAGATGAGCCCAGTGGTGGCTATAGTACTCACTTGTACTAACAGAAATGGGGCCCAATTCTCTGTGGCTCTGTTCATGAAATGTCTTAGTGACCCGATTCCTCACAGGCTTTCCCCTGTGTCTGAGGCTCCTCACCTGAAGCGTAGCCCCGAACATCCTAACAATGGTGTGTGGAACATAAAGTGTCTGCATTTAGCTAGACAAAGTTTGCATTACCATTGTAAGGGGCTCAAGAGCAACTCAAGCCAATAGAAAGCATTAAGAACCCTAATCTGGAGGTTAAAATGGCCAGGCGAAGGGTTCTAGTAGCCTTTTCCAACAACAAGGGTGATTTTCATTAAACTGAAGTGTTCAAGAAATCAAGCTTCTGGCTTAGGATGACTGAGCCCATGTCTCTGCTGAGTGCTTCAGTGGGATAGCTCATCTTCCCCCTGCCCTGAGCAGTGTGTGCTCCCTCAGGAGGTTGCTGTCACCATCCATGACTGGCATGAGCTTGTGTTCTCCATGTTCTTAGGATCAGGCATATAGAGCCCCCAGGTCAACTCCAGGACCACAGTCAACTGGGGTCATAGGTCCCCACCGAGCCGGTGGAGCAGGTACTTTACTGTAGAGACACTTAAGCATCCTGTTCCCCACATTGGCCAGAGCTGGGAGGAAGTACCATGTGACCCTGACCATGAATTTAGCTTGCATTGCTGCTGCTTCTGTGGAAACCACATAGTTTAGTTCCCCAGAGTCAAGTATCTCGGAGTGTTTGCCGGCCCTGCATTCGTAAGCTGTGTGACCTGGAGAGTCACCGCCCTTACTGAGCTTCAGTATAAAGTGGGATGAAATGAGTTTTTCATTGACTTGGAGGCTGGTGAAGGTGAGATGGACACACAGCAATGCAGACATCATTGTCACTCTGTCTGCAGGTGGCAGCCTTGGCCATTGCGAGTGGCAACGGCTTACTGCTCAAAGGCGGGAAGGAGGCCGCACACAGCAACCGCATTCTTCACCTCCTGACCCAGGAGGCCCTCTCCATCCACGGAGTCAAGGAGGCCATACAGCTGGTAGGTGGCTGGGAACAAGCCTGGCCCCACCCAGAGAGGGCCAGGTGAGGTCTATGGAAATTTGTAGCAAATACTAGGTTGGGTGAAGCCAAGATGCTTCTACAGGCAAGCTTGGTTAGAGAGGCAGCAAGTTCTGTGAACCCTAGGCCATTCTGCTGAGCCAGGCGGGTTTTCACTGGCTCGAGAGAGCTGCCATACAGCTGTATCCTGGTACTACTAGGTTACTCAGTATCAATTAGACCTTCATTCTTTTTTAAAACTTAATTTTCTTTATTACTCTTGCACTGTGGTGTGTGTGCATGTGTGTGTACGTGTATATGTTTAAGTCAGAGAACAACTCTGTGGAGTCACCTCTCTCCTTCTACCTTTACTTGGGTTCTGGGAATTGAACTCAGGTCTTCAAGCATGTGTAGCAAGCACCTTTACATGCTGAGCCCCCAGACCCTCATTCATTAGGTTACGGGGGTGGGAGACCCACTGTAGGGCTGGGTTCCTCCATTGGTGAAGTTATGTAGGGTAATCTGACTCAGGGGTAAAGAATTCTCCAGTCTTTGGTAGAGTTTAGATTTGACATAAGCCTCTTTAAGAAGGTGTGCCATCAGCCCTCATGTGGCATGGAGAATGAGAGCAATGCTGCTGCCTGTTTCTGCGGTCACTGGGTCACTGAGTCGCCAGATGAGCTCTGTGTGAGCAAGTCATGTGAGGAGCTTGCATTACCTCAGTTAATTCTCGGTATAACCCTGAGAGGAAATGCTGTTCCTTTTAGGCCCTTGCTCTGGACTGGGTAAAAGCAGAGTCTGGGGTATAGAACCTCACCCATCTATGATAGGGTTTGGATTTGATTTAAGTCAGTTCTAGAGCTTTCTTTTTCTGTGAGAGGAGCGGCCTTATTACTTGCTCAGGGAGAATCTGGTGGGAGAATCCCAGGCTTAGGAATTCAGCCCAGCTCCTGTACAGCCTGCTTGGATGGGTCCCTTCTCTCCCTCTTCCTTTTCCTCCCTCCCTCGTTCCCTCCCTGGCTGTGTATAATATACTTACGCTACATGCAGATTTCAGGAAGACAGCTCTGTAACTATGTGTGGATATGCATGGCCGCTAACCACATGTCCCCAGCACGCCACGGGGCCCTTCCCACCCTCTTCGACTTGCACCACATTCAGTTACATTTTGTCTGTTCCTGAACTTTGATAGAGTCATCCAGAGTCATCCAGAATGCACTTTTCCATCCTATGACTTTTGTTTATTTTTATCTTGGTGGTATTCATCTGTGGTTTTGCATCCCGAAGTTCTTTCTCCTTTTTCATTACCGAGTAGTAGTTCATTTATAGCCACATTACTCTTTTCTTTGTCGGTGGGAATTTTTGCTGGTCCTTGGTATTGGCTTCACGAAATAAAGCAGCTATGAACATTTTGGCATATGTACGTTTATATAGCTTTGTAACATGACTAGTTGGAAGACATTGACAAATCTAGAAAAGAAAATGCCTGCTATCTCTGTGACGCAACACAGGCACTTGTGATTGGTCTAGTCTGCGTCTCAGGATGGAGCTTGTCAGTGGAAGTCTCAGGGGAATGGGACCTCTCCTAACAAGCCTCAGCATGCCCTCCAGCGGCTGCTTCTTTTAGTGATCCCGCAGCATGGCATCATCTGTGCTGCCTGTCATCCACCACAGCACTCAGCACCTCCTGAACATTTAAAAAGACTCACTGCCCTGTGTGGTTAGCTGTCCACTGCCCTTTCTTCTGTGACTGAGCTCTCTCTGAGGACTGGCCACGTCTACGTCTGAAACGCAGAGCATGACGCCAAGCGAGACCGACAGTCCTGTCTCTGCAGTTTGATCGGAAGATGCCATCTTCCTCATTGATTCTCTCCCTCCTCAGGTAAATACCAGAGAAGAAGTTGAGGATCTCTGTCGCCTTGACAAAATAATAGATCTGATCATTCCTCGAGGCTCCTCCCAGCTGGTCAGAGACATACAGAAAGCTGCCAAGGGGATCCCAGTGATGGGCCACAGCGAAGGGATCTGCCACATGTACGTGGATTCGGAAGCCAGTGTGGACAAGGTCACCCGACTCGGTGAGCTGACCTGGGGCTCCTGAGGAGTCAGGGGAAACTCTTGGTGAATCCTCTATGCCTGTGGATCACGTACCCAGGACTATGGGAAAAAACACATGCGGGTGCAGGGTCTCAGGACCACACCGGTGATCTGCAGATGAGCGGCAGAGTCCTGGGGCTTCCACGCTGTCGAGTCCCACATACAGGAGAAGGTCTAAGGTTCCAGAGTCTGGAAGCTTTGGTGGTGGCAGGCCCCAGAAGACACGTGGAGTCCATGGGTTTCCAAAGAGTAGTTTATTGTTCATGGCATGATAGTTGGATGTGCACTCCGCCCCCACCCCAAAAGCCAGGGGAGAGCTGGCTTAAATAGGGAAGGGGGAAAGAGGAGGGACTGAGAAGGGATAACTTAATTAATCACACCCTCTCTTAGGTAACTCATGAATATGGAAATAAATCTCTTGTTAGTCACACCATCTACCTGGATGGTGACGCAAAACCTCTCTGGGAGGTGCTACTTTTGAGCCAAACATGTCTGCAAGGCACAGATTAATGGGGATGTATGTAGGCTGCATATGGGGGTCTGAAATCTGGGAGCGCGGGGAGATATGTGCGTCCTGACAGGCCATGTCCCTGTTGGGTCTCCGGCTATCTCAAACCCAGTACTGTACGGGGAGACCAAACCATCCCTTTGCGGCCCCACACAGGACTCAGTCTTTGTTCTTCTTCCCTTCAGTCAGAGACTCTAAATGTGAATATCCAGCTGCCTGTAATGCTCTGGAGACTTTGCTCATCCACCGAGATCTGCTGAGAACACCCTTATTTGACCAGATCATTGACATGCTGAGAGTGGAACAGGTATGGTAGACCTGCGGGAAAGATCAGACCAGGAGCAGCTTCCAGGCACTTAGGGAACAGTACGTTACACCAGTGCTGTGCAGAGTACAGAGGCAAATAAGATATAATCCCTGCCCTCTGCAGTCAGTGGGTGGATGGAACGGATACACAGATGCCCGTGGCTGCGTGTTTTACACAGCACGGCATATTTCCCTGCTGCAAGGGTTCAAAGGTAGCAGACCACATAGAGCCATACAAAATGAGATCTTAACAGCAGTGTTTTATTTGGGTAGTAAAGTTATATTTCCAACTAGCCATTCCCTTTTATGTAACTTTAAAAAAAATTGTGCAGAAGAGCTTTGTTTCTGTTTTGAGGAGTTTTGGGGGGAGGGGAGTAGGGCACAGTGTTTTTACTATTGTATGTTATGTGTGTGTGTGTTATGCATGAATGTCTATAGACCACATGTGCCCCAGAAGGACAGAAGAAGGCATCAGATCCTCTGGAACTGGAGTTACAGACAGTTGTGAGCTGTCATGTGGGTGCTAGGAATTGAACTGGGGTCCTCTGGAAGAGCACCCAGTGCTCTTAACTGCTGAACCATTCCACTAGCCTCAAGCGTTTTCAAGAGTAAAATGTATATGCATCCACACCTTTCCTCCAAAATGTCTTCAGTTGCCAATATAAATGCGCTTATTGAGTGGCATTCAGGATGAGCAGTTTGTATAGCTTTTGGGTTTTGTTCATAAACTGCTCTCAAGGTTGTATGCAAACATATTCAGTAAGTTTGCAGTACAGACAGGTTTATGCTGTGCTAAATTCACAGTTGCAAATTACTAGGTTTCATGGCCAAATGGACAATCTATTAAAGGTCCTGCATGGCTGCATTTCCAACTTTGAGAGCAGGTGTGAGCCTGCTGGCTTCGTTTGCTGTGACCCTGAGGTGGCATCCTTTCGCCGGAAGGGAAAGATGTTTATCAATACAGATAATACAATCAATCCCAGTGAAGTCCTGCGTTTAGGTTTCTGTGGCATTACAGCCAAACAAAACGCCCAAGAAAAGCAACTTAAAAAACTGTGCTTAAAAGAAATGACTCCAGGGAAAACCATACAAATCCTCAGAAGAACAGAAAATCCCTAGAATCTCTGTGCGAGCACAGAACTGTGTATCAGTCTAATCCAAAATGCAGAGTCGAGGTTGCCAGTGGAAATGTGATTCCCCAGTGGAACCCAACGTCTCCTCGAGGCTGCAGCTAGGGAACCTGAGAACCAGCAAAGCAGCTGCTCCCTTTAGTTTCCGGTAGCCTGGTGCCGTCCCTAACTCCTTAAGTTGGTTTACCCTTTCAGAGGGTTCGTTCCCTCACGGTGGGAAGCAGCTCACCTCGTGGTAGCCAGAAAGCAAAGAAAGGGGAAATAGAGTCAGTCTTCCAGACATCTCTCCAGAGGTCTCCTTCCTCAAGAAGGCCATCTTCTACCTTTCACCCCCTCCCAATAAGCCATCCTACCACAGAGCCGCCAAGGGATTGGTCCATTCGTTAGGCCAGAGCCCCCAGGTTCTAAGCGTCTGTTTGGAAACACACCCTTATTTGATCTGATCATTGATACATGCAGAGGTGGGCTTCACTAATCCCAGTCAGGTTAAGGGTCAGAGCTGCCCAGCACCTGAAGTCATTGGTTTGAAAGTGAAAGTGCTACACAGAGAAACCCTGTCTCAGAAGAAGGAGGAGGAGGAGGAGGAGGAGGAGGAGAAAGTGAAAGTGCACCCCACATAGTAAAATGGAATCAGGACACACGACTGTCGTGCTCAGGTCGGTAAACTAGTGGCCCATTTGACTGTTGGCTGCCTGTAGATGCCAAAAATCACAGTCACCTGCACTGCACAAGAGGAAAGGCATCCTTGCCTAGAACTGAGCCCCCTCATCCTGTTGAGGGCTAACTCTTGGCATCCTCACTGTCAGAATGAGGATTGCCTTGACAGGCTTCAAACCAAGATGAGGCAATGTGCATACTGCATGCAGCTCCTTCGTGTGTATGAACTAAGTCCTCAGAGGGATCTTGATCACAGATTGGGTTCCCCAATCCTGGAGGTAGTGCAATGCCCAACAGAGTCGCATCAGGGCCTCAAGCCACCAGGCAAGACAGAGCTTATTGTAGCTGGAGCCAAGACCCAAGGAATCAAGGCATGAACCTAGTCCTGTGCAGTCTCAGAGAACAAGGCCTCTGTGGAATGGAACTGTGATCAGGTCCCTCAGGGACCAGCCCAGGACCTTACATTGGTCTAACTGGGAACAGGATCGGTTTGAGGGCACGAGCTGGCGTGGCAGGCCAAAATCATACAGGTAACTAGTTGGAAATACTTAGCCTTGAGCACCAAGCCAGGGCTTCCCTGGGGTGCTGGAAGTAAAGATACATCTATGGCGCCTTCTCACGAAACCAGCTCAGGTTCCACCTCAGAGAGAATGAGAGTTTATGGTTAAACGTTCCTCAGTAAAAACCCAGAAGTCAGGGGCTTGTGTACCTCAACATTCAGCATTCAAAGGCTTTTCCTTTCAGTCCAGCCCCAGCTTGCTCAAGGGCCTGTTGCTGGAAAAGTGGCCAGCAATCCCTGACCTATGACCAAGCAGAGCATCCTGGTGTGAGGAAGGCTAAGTCACCTTCCAGGCCCACAAGCAGACTGGCTGCCGCTTGCCAGGGCCTTGCTGCTCTTCACACAGGCTGGTCGTTCAGCCCAGCTGCTGGTTCACCCCTGCGTGTTTTTGTCTTGGATTTCCTCTCTGACAGGTAAAAATTCACGCAGGCCCCAAGTTTGCCTCCTACCTGACCTTCAGCCCCTCAGAAGTGAAGTCACTCCGAACAGAGTATGGGGACCTGGAAGTGTGCATCGAAGTGGTGGACAGCGTCCAGGAAGCCATTGATCACATCCATAAATACGGCAGCTCTCACACAGACGTCATCGTCACCGAAAATGGTAAGTTTGCGGTGCTTCGGGCACGTGGTGCCAGTTTTCTTTGCTCTGACCTACAGTTGGAACCGCTGCTCTCAGCCCCTTTGGTCATGCAGGAAAGCACACTCCAGACTGACCAGTGACAGTCCTGGCACTGGAGACAGCTGGTGACTTGCTGAGTGCTCTCTGATCTATCTATCTATGGGTCCATCCCAGTGGCCACCATCGGCAGGGCAGGGATGATTGGCACCACTTTAAGGCTTCCCCTGCTTTAGACACATTGTCTTTACCTGTGCAGCTGCCCCACCACGTAGGTTAGTTCTGAGCCAGACATTGTGGCTAAACATCTGCAATCTCAGAACTCGGGAAGCTAAGGCAGGAGGATTGCCACAAGTTGAAACCCTGCCTGGACTACATAGCAAGACCCTGGGTCTGAAAACAAAAAACAAAAATAAGCCATTTACAGCGGAAGCAAACCAGCACCCGGAGGTTAAGACAGGACAGACTCTGCACACTGCTTCATTTAACACGCAAATAGCATACACGCCAGGGCGGCTGGCACTGAGACATGCTGGTGAAGGAAGCCATATGGCCCCTGAGGAATTCACAGCCAATTTACTGAAGCTATGACCATAGCACCAAGCAGCAGCAATCACCAACTGACCACTTACCATGAGGCACTGGGGTGAGGATTCCCAAGGACCAGCTGGCTTCCTCCACACCCTGAGAGCCAGGTGATGCCTTCCCTTCTTCCCCAGGCACAGAGCTCAAGGCCACAGAGCTGATGGGTGTGGACTTGGAGGTCAGACCTAGACAGGCTATCCCAGCATGGAGACATTACTGCCTACAGATCCGATTCCAACTGTCTCTTACCAGCCCGACCGTGGGCTCCTGTTTGCTGTCTTCCCCTTCAGAGCTCTCCTAAGCCTGCGTGTTTAACATGTGAGGAAAACATGTACAGCCAGATCTGTCACCAGGGAGTGACCAAAAGTGGGTGTGTTCTCCATGTGTCATCCTCAGTCAGTTTCTCTTTCCCCTGTAGAGAAAACAGCAGAATTCTTCCTCCAGCACGTGGACAGCGCCTGTGTCTTCTGGAACGCCAGTACTCGATTCTCTGATGGCTACCGATTTGGACTGGGTAAGAAAGACAGGGAAAAGGAGTCCCCTTTGGCTCTCCCACTGTGGTGGTTCTAAGGACTGTGGTGAAGTAAAGACACCTCCCTCCAGTCACGTGTGCGACCCGATAGAGAACAGCCCCTGTACCACATGCACTGGTAGACCTCCTGCCTGTGAAGATGATAACTGCCCCTAATTCCTTCTCCGTAGATGGGGAAAGCAAAGGACAAGTCACTTGCCCAGAGTCACACAGCCAGTGTCAGATCTAACTTGCACAAGCCTGGGCACCCCCACTTACAATGCAAGCCGGCACGGTTTATCTGAATTCACAGGCTGCTGTGGTTCCCAGAGAGCAGGCCATAGCAGACTTACTGCTTTCAAGTGACACTGCCAGGTTGACTCAGAGATAGGAACCAGAACATAGGGTGGAAGCTGTCGATGTTGATGTCGATGTCTACACAGAGCCTACGTACCAGCATCAGGAACCAGGAAGGAAGTGTATGTGTGTGTGGAGGTGGGGGTGTCATTCTGAAGCATGTGCTTAGAATGCACAGGCTCTGGGTTCACCCCTGGCACAAGTACAAACAAATGTGAACTAAGGAATACACACCGAGCGGGCGTGGTGGCGCACGCTTTACAGCACTTGGGAGCAGAGGCAGGCGGATTTCTGAGTTGAGGCCAGCCTGGTCTCAGAGTGAGCTCCAGGACAGCCCGGCTACACAGAAACCCTGTCTCGAAAAATAAAAAAAAAAAAACAGAGTGGGAATACACACCGTCCTTTCTTACTTACCAAATTCGCTCTCCTTTGAACAGTCTGCTTTCCCAGGGGACCATTACCCAAGCATCCAATAAGGCATTGTGGCACAGTTTGTGGATATTTGAAGGGCATATGTATGTGTTGCTGTTTTGCTTTTTTTTTTTTTTTATTGTATCATTTTGAGACAGGGTCTTCCTATGTAGCACTGGCTATCCTAGAACTTGTTAGATAGACTAGGCTGGCCTTGAACTCAGAGTTCTGCATACCCCTGCCTCCCAAGCATGGGGAGTAAAGGCTTGAGCCACCGTGTCCAGCCAATATTTGAGATTTTTGTCTTTGGTGTTGGGCTTCTCTCTTTGCTAGGGATCAAACCCAGGGCCTCCGACATTGCTGTGCAGCTGAGCTGTACCCTAGTCTCCCTCCCCCAAGCTTTCTGGAACATGCGATCTGCCTGGAGAAATCCCTCTCCCTGATTGTGGAGCGTGTGAGGGGATTTACCGCAGATGTCTTAGTCATTGACTTTTGAGTTCCTGTTTTTGCCGCTTTGGGATTCTCACTTACATTAACTTTCACAGTTGGAGTTTGCCCTTGAACTCACTCAAACACCGTAGAAAAGTGATAACTGCCTGCCCTTTGGTTCCCTTGCCCAGTAAAAATCTACCCCATAGTAAGGAGCTTGGTCTTGACTACCTCATCCCTAGCCTGGTGCATTGGACACACTCAGGGATGTTGTAATACATGAGGAATCCCAGTGGCCACTGAATACAGTGGAGAACACGGAGCCAGACCCAGGAAAACCCCTGGTCTCAGGAGCGAGAAGGAAGAGAAACGAGCAAGGCCAGCCTGGTGTATATAACAAGTTGTCTATTCAGTAACTGACAGGCGCCTTTGTGCTAAGTGCCTGGGAGCACTGGCGACCTTGCTTTCTAGAGTGTAAAGACTTATTTGGCGGGGCAGGGTGGGGGGCTGAGGTTGAAAGCCCTTGCTGCTTTTGCAGAGGACTAGGGTTCTTTTCTAGTACCTACATCAGGTGACTTACATCTGTAACTCCAGTTCCCAGATCTGCCTTCTCTTCTGGTCTCCACTGGCACTAGCATGCATGTAGTATACATATATACATGCAAATTACACATGGTAAAATATATTTTATACAAAGTAAAAATAAATCAGTCTTTTAAAAATAAATAAATACTATTTTGGTATAATGGGCTCATACCTGCCATCCTACCACTCCAGAGGCTGAGGCAGGAAGATCAAAAATTCAAGGCTAACCTGGGCTATAAAGTAAGACCGCCTCTCAAAATAAAGGGGGTGGGGGTGGGAGGCTTAGGAGTTGAACTTTATGCCAGACATTGTTATAAGCTTCAAGACATTCCCAGATGTTAAAATGGGGCACACAATTAAGATGTTTAAACTGATGAGGATGGATCTTCTAAAACTGTCAGAATACACTTGGACAGGAGAGAGGTGCATACTGTAGTGCATCACAGTTGGAAAGGGTCATTATGATCTTAGTGACAGAGAACTTACCACATAGATGAGAACACCAGCTGGCCCGGGGAAATGGGTCACAAGTTAGCAGAGAAGACCCATTGCAGGCTCACGGGCGACAGGGAACAGCGGGTGGGAAAAACCACAGCTTTCCGCATGACTTTTTGGTTTTGTTTTGTTTTTAATTTTAATAGGAGCTGAAGTAGGAATCAGCACATCACGAATCCACGCCCGGGGACCAGTAGGACTGGGGGATTGCTAACTACTAAGTGGTTACTTCGAGGGCAAGACCACGTGGTCTCAGACTTCTCAGAGCACGGAAGCCTAAAATACCTTCACGAGAACCTCCCTGTTCCCAGAGAAATTTTAGCTGAGAGGAGCCAGACAGTAGGAACTGTTGTGTGCAGTCTGGCACATTTAGGCTACTTGAGGATCTCCAGAAAGAACCTGATCTCATCCCTCACTTCTTGGAAGGGTCTGCCTTCTGGACAGTTCACCTATGCTTCTGGCTCTACTCAGCATTTCCAGCTTTAGCTAATGTTCACACTCCATTTCAGCCTTCTTGGGTGTGTCTATCTCTGTTACTGGGGTTGAATCTAGGGCCTTGCACATGCTGGCAGATGTTCCCCTGCCAGGCTGTCTCCCTAGCCCTGCAGTCCAGTCTAGGAAGAGAATCATTGTTGGAGGTGGAGGCTTGTCTTTTCCCAGTCTGTTCACATCAGAGACAATGGAAATTCCTGGCTGCTGTAACACCTCAGTGAGGTAAAGTCTCTTGGCATTTGATTGGGACCAGCCCTGCCATCCTCAGCCTCTCGACATGTAATTTCATTTTTTTTATGTACGCTCATCTTCAGAAGGGGAGACTAGGAATTCTTAAGGAGGGGTAACTCCTTAAAACCATTAACATTTTCATTGGAAACCGTGACTAGAACAGACTGGCCTATATCCACTGGCAAGATGACCTTTGTGTCTGTGAAGTTATGGGTGCACATTCTACACATCTGCAGTCTGTCCCTGGCCCAGGACACACGGTACCTTCAAAGTAGTTGGAATCTGAGCATCACACTGGAGGGATGGATTTCAGGATGTTCCTACAAGTGGGAGGAAGATCTACAATTAATTATGCTTGACCTTTTTATATGAATTATTTTGACATCCTACTCTTGACCTCCAGGACAAAGACTAGAGATTATTTTAATACTTTAGATTCTTTCCCCTTTTTTGAGAAATAAAGTTCTTATAAAAGCCCGTGTGCAGTTAAGTTTTCTCCCTTAATTGTCCTACCATCTCTTCCCTCTCTCTCCCTGGTGACCCTTCCTGTCCAGCTCTCGGCTCTCCGAATGCTGTTCCTGGAAGTTGGCTTGGTGTGGAGGTGGGGGAGCAATTTCAATGGAAACCTTCCAGGGAAGGACTCCAGCCTTGAGAGGAAAAGAAAACAGGACAGTGAGCACCAAGAGTCTGGAGGCTAGATATATGATGGTCTAATGTCTGGGGTTGTGCATGGCATGAACATGTTTGTTTCTGTCACATCCCTGAAGTATCTGCTCCAACATGTCACTAGCCCACATCTTTGGCTCACTGTGGCTATAACTAAATTCACTCTCCTGACTGTCAAGTGTCTCTTAACACTTCTAATCCCCTCAATCCCGTTCCTTCAGCCCCTCAGAGTCTTCGGAACTCTGCCGTCTGCATTTCAAAGACTTTTTATTTCTTGGAGGCCTCCAAATGAAGCAAGAGTTCACTGACACACTGCTTCTGATCCTCAGAGTGGTTTTATGTGTATAAGAATTACGGTGTTGTGTGGATCATGTTCCCAGGCTGGCTCTGGCTCTACCTTCATCATGGTCTGGCAAGTCACCCAGCCTTCCCTGCCCCGGGAAGGGGGAGTTCTGAGATATCTTGCCTGCAAAGACAATAAGCAAGATCCAGTTGAAAAGACAACACAGATTCTGCAACCAGCTCCCACCAGACAGCAGATACCCCAAGAGTGTGAAATAGCACACAAGAGAGCTGGGCCCTTTGGGAGCTCACTGTGAACACAGGCTGCCGTGTAGGCTCTGAAGAAGATGGGTTCTGGATTGACTGGTGGTGTGGCTTACAGGCTGCGGGTCGGTGCAGAGCAAGGATAAAACCAGTGAGTCTGGAGAGCAGTGACTGCTGACTGAGGACAGAAGTCTATAGGTTTCAAAAAAGTATGTCCTAACAGTGGTGTTGGTATTGTCTCCTGGAGCCTTGTTTTTACGGCATGGGACAGGGATGGGGATGTCCTGGAAATGACAACAGGGCAATTTCCCCTATTCAGAAACCATAGCCCTGTCTATTTCCATAGAGACTGGGCCACAAGCACCCTCCCTTTCTCCATTCAAAGTGAAGAAACACCTAAAGGGGACTAGGAGGCAGTCAGGGTCTTGAAAGTGGCCCTACTTGGGTGGCCCAGTGTTTACTGGGTTGTCCTGTGGGAAGGGACATCTTATTCTGAAGCTTCTCCTGCAGTCCTGCCTCCCACCACCACCTCCTAGACCATATATGCCACAGAACCAACCAACCTAGAGTCTCCCAGTTCCCACAAGGAACAAAAGAAGAGTCCCTGGCACACATGAATTCATGTTCTTATTCAAACGGCAGTTCTACTTGGGTGTAGATTTTCTCTCATTATAGCCCAAGGCAACACTATGGGACATACCACCATTAGGAGATTGCTTATTAGATAGGCGACCAGGACAGCATGGGAAGCTGTATGGCTACTCTTCTCCCCTTTTTTTATGAATCTGTCTGTCCTTGGTCCTGTCATGAGCCTGTCAGTTGGTGTGGTTCAAAGCTTCCCAATTCTACAACCAATGCTCACATGATTCAGGCCTCAATAATCCAAGCACTCACTCTGCTGGGCATGTGGTTTAAATTTGACCAAATAGCATGTTGGTAGAATTTTTATGCAGTTCTTGGGAAAAGCAAGCTCTAGTCTCCTGGGGCCATAAAGTCTATTTGAAGGAGATTAGAGCCGATTGTGTCCAGTCTGCCTACTGTGTAGGAAGTCTGTGTAAGTCATCCAACAGAAGAGAAGCCAGAGCCCAGATCCTTCCAACTGTGTCTGAAATGCACGCCTAGACTCAACTCAGCAATTCAGTTGTTTGCTTAAACAAGTTTGAGCTGGCTTTTTATTTTCCGTATTGGAAGACTGGATGATATGCCTGGGTTCAAGTCTCATGCTCTGCATGGCCTAAGCAAGTTTAGCTTGTTTGCTCTTGGGACTATTGCTATGCCTGCTCCATAGGTGGTAAGGTAGATGGCACAGCATTGTGAGGGAGAGATGACCACATGGTGTGCTGTGAGTTCAATACTCTTCACAAATTCCAGAAGTTTCTTGTTACTTGATGAGGCTACTTTCAAGAGCCAGATCTGCAGCTGCTCCCCAGAAGACCAGACTGATCCTCTCTGTGAACAGTGAGGTGCAGAGCAGAGTCTGACTAGACATTTAAGGACCTGGGCAGTGTGGTGAGCTGTCACTGAGCAGGGCATGAAGCAACAGAGATCTTAGTTTGAATCTGAGAGAAAGTAAGAGGAATGTTTCCTGAAAGGGGCGAGGGGTGTGATCCTGAGAGGGCTGAAAGGGAGAGAGTGACAACAAAGTAAGAAACAAGGTTTCCAGTTATTACACATGAGTGATACAGTGTGTTACCGAATGGGGTGTTGGTGCTCAGCATCCAAGAGCTTGCCACACAAGCCTGACAACCCAAACTTAGTCCCTATAACCCACAATGGAAGGATAAAACGGATTCCTACCAGTTATCCTCTAACTTTGCACATGTATGTGCAAATGTCATCTCTCCAAATAGTAATAAAAATCAAATAAATGCAGAATTTACATCCCTAAGAAAACACAAAGTTTCTGTATATGTTTGGTCATCTGGAAGTTTTAACTGGCTCAGACTTCCTGCTAATCAAATCCCTTTTTTATAACTCTGAGATGCTGTTTGTGTCATTATTACTCTGATGCCCCTAAGTTTGTGTGCTGGATGGTTTGATGTTAATTTGACACAAGCTAGAGTTATCAGAGAGTAGGACGCCTCAATTGAGAAAATGCCTCCATAGGATTGGGCTGTAGGCAACCCTGTAGAGCATTGTCTTCATTAGTGATTGATAGGGTAGGGCCCAGCCCGTCATATGTGGTGCCATCTTGGGCTAGCGGTACTGGGGTCTATAAACAAGTAATTGGGTAAGCCATGAGGATCAATCCAATAGACAGCACCTCTCTGTAGCCTCTGCATCAGCTCCTGCCTCCAGTTTTCTTCCTCATTCAAGTTCCTACCCTGACTTCTTTCAATGATGGACTAAGGTGTGGAAGTGTAAGCCAAATAAACCCTTTCCTCCCCGACTTGCTCTTGGTCATAGTGTTTCATCCCAACAATGATAACCCTAAGATGGATAGATATTGTTTTATTTGGGGGTAAGATTTTGTGCTCTGTTATAACAAAGTCCTCTTGTACTTGTGAGTGCTTCCATGTACAAGTAACAGGAAGTGCAACTCAAACTACTATAAAGAAAAATGGTTGTGTTTGTATATATAACTGAAGAAGTCTGGAGGTATACCCTGACATGCTTTGATTAGGATTTTGGCCCTGTTTCTCTATAAATCTCTGTAAATTGGAACTCTTCAAGCTTTAGAACCTTTAGCATCATCTATAGAACTTATCAAAACATAATGGATTCAATAGATCTGTCACAGTGGCAGGGTTTTCCATTTAGGTATGGGGATGTACTTTCCATTGCTAAATTGCACATCTTCAGTTCTTATGTGGCATTCATTTCGGCCTAGGTGTTGTGGGGAGTGGGAGAGTGGGGGAACAATTGAAAGCTAAGTACATCTTTGACACTCCTCCTAGACAGTCAAACACACACACACACACTCCTTTAGTCATCACTGAGTTTATGGGCCTCAAATACCTTCAAACTGGCCCAAAGAACACAGAAGGACCAGCTAAAACAAGAAAACAAGAAAAACAAGACTGTCTTCTGTGATCCAGGAAGAAAGCCCTCCCTCACCAAGAACTGAATCCTGGACCTTGGACTTCCCAAACTGCAGACTATCAGAAATAAATTGCCAGCCACCTATTTTGTTGGGGAAGGAAGATTGTCTCAAAGGCCTTGAGTTTTACAAAGGACTCCTATGGGGTAAGAATGTTTGCTCTGCAAGCATGAAGACTTGAGTTTGAACCAGAATCACCTTTAAAACTGATCCGGTGGGGGGGGGGAATAAAACTGATCCGGATGTAGCTACATACGCCTGAATCCCCAGCAATATGGAGAAAGCCGAGTTAGGAGACTCACTGGGGCTTGCTGCAGGAATGAGCCTGACAGTCCTACTTTCCATGAGCCACCTGAGCTCTCTAACACTAGAGGGCAGTCTAGCCCATAGACCTGAACAAGTCTGCCCTTCTCTCAGTCTACCAATCACTTCTCACTGGTCCCATTCTGCTCAGCTCTGGGAATTACTAAATTGCATCTAGAGGCTTGCTCACTGATAGAAGGAGGATGTGGGCTTTTTTTTTTTTTTTTTTAACTCACTGCTTAACCTATGGAAACTTTTCTAAACTTTTGTAATACAGATCCATAAGTGAGTTTTTTGAGCTCCTATATGAAGCACTCAACATCATGTCCAGCACATGGTACTCTGGTTTAATGTTACAGTGTTTATTTCTAAAGAATAAATTTTCCTTAGCCCTGGACATGGCTCTTAATCTTTAAGCATCCCTTTCTAGGAAATGAGGTAGTGCCATTCTTTGGACATGGCTATTGTGTATCAGATGGCATAGTAGGATACTGCAATAATCTGAGAAAAATCACTATTTTTGTTTCATATATAGAAGCTGAGAGTTGAAAAGGTTGAACAGGCATTTCAAGGTCACATAGCAAATGGTTGTGAAATCTAGATTTAAACAAGGGACCATGGACTTCACTGGCCTGTGGCTGAAGACGTTCCCCAGGAGTTTCTTGTGCCCTAGCTTCCAGGCAAGTCCTATGACTGAAGGAGGTCGTCACAGCTACTGGACCCCCTTTCAGTAATCAGATCCTCATTTCTGCTCCGGCTTTGCAAGGGGAGCTGCTGGGCTGGAAACTCTTCCACACCTGCTCTGGGAGGGAGCCAACTGCATCTTAATTATTTAGGGAGTCTCTAGACACTTGATATAATGAGCAGGTGTGGATGCTTTACTGACTTTCTGCAACATGCCTTTACTTACCCCTGTCCCCCCCCCCCAGATGCCTGAGGGAAAAAAGAGGTGACATTCTCCATCCTGCAGGTGTGTTCGCCTCCTTCTTCATTCTCTACCCCAAAATCCATTTTGGAAGACACAGACCAGTTTCCTTGCAAACTTCAGGTTGCACCTGCTGGCGTAGATAGGACCCTAAGTAGCAAGTGAATAACTAATCATTTTCTGTTAGCACACTTTCCTTTCCTTGATCCTAAACTTACACATGTCAAGCCCAAAGATTGAGTTTACATGAATGAAAAAAAAAAAAAAACCACAAGATTTTTGTATTGTGGATTTCAGCTGTGTGAACAGGAATGGCAGGGAGGGGGTATCCTATGCTTAGAAAAAAAATTGGAAGGAAATATGAATAGGAAAGTGGCAAAGGTGACTAGGGCCATGTGTGGCCGTCACCGAGGCACTCATGTACACCCCAGAACTCACCTGCTCACACACACTCCAGAACTTCAGGAGCTATTATTGCCCGGTGGGGTAGGGGATGGGGTGTCATTGCAGCAGACTGTTTTCAGGTTTGTTCTTCGTTTGCACCATCAGCCTGTGACTGAATTGTTATTGTCATCTTTCTTAGCTCCCAAACTGCATTTAAAGTGAAACCAAATGAATCCACTGAGTTCTAACCACATATCTCCTTATAATGAAGTAATTCATCATTAAAAGTCTTGTTTTTATCGTGCTGCTTAGTTTGTGTCCGCTTGACACAAAGTAGAGTCACTTAGGAAAAGGGAACCATAACTGAGGAACTGCCTCCATCAGACTTGCTGGTTGATGTGGGAGGGCCCCACCGGGAGGGCCCCACCCATTGTGGGCAGTACCATCCGAGGTAAATGGGCCTGGGCTGTATAAGTAAGGTAGCTGAGCAAGCCAGTAAGCAGCGTGGTCTCTGGCTCAGTTCTTGCCCTGACTTCCCTCAGTGATGGATTATGATCTGGGAGTCCTAAGATGAAATAAATCCTTTCCTTTCCAAGTTGGCTTTGGTCATGGTATTTTATCACAACAACAGAAAGCAAACTAGAGAAAGTATTTATTGACATCGAGAAGAAGCTTATTATAAAATGTCAATAGGGAAACTAGGCTATAAATAATACAATAATTTAAGGTCAGCCAAGATGGCTCAACAGGTAAAGGAGCTTGCCAGCCAACCAAGCCTACAGTCTTAGTTTGATCCCCAGAACCCACGTGATAGAAGGAGAGAACTGACTCCCACAAAGTATCCTCTGACTCTTTCATTCTTGATGAAGCATGAGCCCCTCCCCCATACAAATACAGGTTTTGAAAAATTATAGTATTCTCAATGGTATTATATATAGAGAAAACTAAAAGAAAATATATCAAAATGTTTCTGAGAAATTCCTATTGAGCAGCATGCTGGATAATATTGATTGTTGACAGGAAGTAGATTCATCTAGAAGACAAACCTTCAGCTACCTCTGAGAGGGGGTGTTTCTGGATTCGGCTAACTGGTGTAGAGAGAAGCATCCTAACTGTAGGTGGAAACGTTCTTGCTTGGATTAGTGTTGTGAACTGAGTAAGAAGAAAAAAGTGAGTTGAGTGCCAGTATTGGTTCCTCTCTGCTTTCTGTGGATGAAAAGAGACCAGCTGCCTCAGGCTCCTGCCACCACAGCTTCTGCACGGTCATGGACCGCACCATAGCTTCCCCACCACGATGGACCACACTGTCAAACTGGGAGCTTTGTGCTCTGCGCCACAGCAATGAGGAGCGTAACTAACATAAGAAGCGAGACTACAGCGGATTATATTTGTATCATTATTTTTCTGAGTTTTCTACTTTAGGACATTTTCTTTGTTTTCATGGCTACTAATATTTTTTTCCTGTGATTGGCATGAATGAACATAAAATTAGTCTTAGTATTAGGTCTTTTTTTTTCCCCCTAATGAGAGACTTACTTTCCCTCCCAGCCCTTTTGTATTCTGTCTTTTGAAGAGAAGAAACCAAAACTTAGGGGCACTTGGAGACATAGCCAGTTGAGGGAAAAGTCTAGATTGTGGCCCAAAGCAGCCCTACAGAAGCACTGGGCCTCAGCGGAGACTAGACCAGAGTTCTGAGGTTCCTTCTAGCCCAGGCTCTGTCTCTGCACTGTGCCAGCTCCACTGGGCACTCCAACTGTATCTTAGGGTTTCTATTGCTGTGATTAAACACCATGATCAAAAGCAACCGGGGAGGAAACAGTTTCTTTGGCTTACACCTCCACATCACAGTCTATCACTGAGGGAAGTCAGGAACAAGGAAGACACCTGCAGGCAGGAGCTGATGCAGAGGATATGGAGGGATGCTGCTCACAGGCTTGCTCCTCATGGCTTGCTCAGCCTGCTCTTTTATAGAACCCAGGACCAGCAGCCCAGGGGTGGCACCACCCACAAGGGTCTTGACCCTCCCACTTTAATCACTAAGTAAGAAAATGCCCTATAGGCTTGACTACGGCCAGATCTTATGGAGGCATTTTCTCAATGAGGTCCCTCCTTTCTGATGACTCTAGCTTGGGTCAAGTTGACATAAAACCAGCCAGCACAAACTGCTTCACTCAACTCCAGCTTTCCCGCTCGGCTCACTCAGGAGGCCACATCTTGGATTCTGTTTGCAGATTCTGTTTCACTGTAGACAATTAGATGGTAAATAATTGAAGAGAAACGGAAACTGGCAAAGTGGTGTGTGATGTCCAAATAGCTCTCTTGTTTACTCTCTGGTGTAAACTCAAGGCTCGTCTGCAAGCCAGGAGACCCGAGTGTAGGTAAAATGTGCAAACACAGGAATCTTCTGTTCTCCCTCCCATCTTTGGATGCTGTTTGGGGAACTCACTTTCCTGCTTTGGTTAAAGTCAGAAACAGCTTGGCTTAGGCAGACATTCAAATGACATCTTAGACACATCTGAAGCTCCTCCCACTTGGGGTTGTGTGACCCAAATCCAGAAGCTCCAATTTCTCCTTCTGTAAGGATTCATTATCTAATAAAGCTGAGGACTCCGTGTGTCTCTAGCCATGCTCTCTGTTCCTCTGTGCTGAGGAGGTATATTTCTGCAGGACCCGCTAGACCTGTCTGTCACTAAGCAGCAGTCTTAGTTAAGACTCTGAGTCCCAGGTAACATAAACCAGCCCCACACGCTTAAGAAGAAAAGGATATGGACATCGACCAGAGTGGCCTCTGAGACCAAGGGTAGACATGGATTGAGGATGACCCAGCCTCTCAAAGGCATGAAGTCAGTTCAGGTGTAAAAGGGAATTGTATAGCTCAAGTCATCAAACCACAGAAAAAGCAACTGGACAAGAATCAGGGGTTCCAAACCCACTGCCAGCCCCTGGATATAACTGCACTCCTCTCCAGGGTGAGGGCTTCGACTCTCTAGTCCTTGGCTAACCTCTTTCAGACTTTTCTCACAGCTTTGTCACACTTCCTACTTACTGCAAAAATAAGAGTGTTCTTCCTTCCCTTGTCCCTCAGTTTTAAAAGATGTTCGCTTATCTGTTTGGGTCCATGATCTAATAATATGCGACTTAGCCACATATGTACGACCTTATTATGGTTAAATATTAAAATAGCTGCATGGAATCTCTTCTTCTGCATGTGCTAAAATGTCTAATAAAATCTAGGTATGGTATAAAACTAAATTTCATACCATAATTTTTAAGGACACAGAGAGCTCAGACAGAGATGAGGATTAGTAAATTAAAATTCTGAGAGAAATGAGGACTTTCTGAACAAACTCTGCACATCTGACAATCCCCCACCCCCCTTTTGTTTTCTTTTGTTTCTTCCAAATCCAGGTGCCAGTCAAGGCTACAGAATGTTCTCAGTGTAAGGTCCTTACTGGGACAAAGAGAACACAGTTGAGTTTGATGCTTCATGTGACCAACAGAACAGTAGACTCCCAGGAGCTCTGAACACGTGGACCATTTGCCCTGTGGAGCCTTAGTTAAGCCTCATGGAGCAGCAGAGGCCAGGCTCTAATAGCAGGGTGCATTTCCTACGGGCTTACAGTATACAAGAAACAAAAGCCTAATGGAGGAAGGAGGCCTGCATCAAACAGAAGGCAGATGTGCCTGTCAAGATGTTTGCCAAACTCAGGGTAAACTACCAAACAGCTTGCTTAGCTCAAGCTCCTAAGACCAGAACTGAATCTTCTACAGGCTTTCAGGAGTGAGAAGACAAGAGTCTTGCTAGGCTGTCAGTCCAGAGCTTAAGTGGGTTTTGTAAATCATCTGAAGGACCCAGAGACATACCAGGATCAAGTGAATTGGAAATTGGTCCAACCCAATTGACTGTGTAATGACCATCCCTTCACCGTAACTGCTAGCAGACAAAAGGAGCATCAGTCAGTACCTTCTGCCTCTGGTTGGGCAAAGAGCAGGAAAATTACCTAATAACCAAGAAAGAAAGCAAACATGGAAGCAAAAGATTTGAGACAGCAGACAAAGATTTTATAACATAGTAAAGAAAATAAAGGAAACACATCAGATGAAAAAAATGCATTTCAATGGGTGATTGGAATCTATAAAAATAGAATCAAAGAAATGTCACAAACTGAAAACTGTAATATCTGAGATTTAAAATTCATTAAATGAAGTATTTGCATACAAGTGAATCTGTTCACCCAAGCCCCCTGAGTTCCTTACCCACATTCTGGCCCCATACTGGAGCAGCCACTGTCTCAGGACGACAGCATCCTTTCACGACAGCATGGCTGTCTTCTGATTGGTCTAAAAAGCTGCACTTTTTCAGCTGTTAAATTTTGATGTCACTTTTTGGAAGTCCCCATCAGATTCAAATGACTGAGGCTTCATAGAGGAATTTCCTCAAGGACGTGGTCTCAGGCGAGCAGGACAATTGTTTGGATACAGAAAGGGCTATCTGCACATTGATGATTCTCACACAGAGACCAGAAACGTGGGGCTGAAGCCTACTGTTTGCTGAGTTATGGTTTCTCTGTTTCCTTTCCACCATGACGAAGGGTGCACTATGGAGAAAGAGATCGAGTGGAATGTTGGATGCCAAGACAGGTTCTCAGTTGTTTGGTCTCCCAAGTCTGACTGAGTGGCTGTCCCTACGATAATTATTCCCATGAAACTCATAGCATCCTTGAGGATATGAGTTCCTCAAAAGTTCCTCAAAGGCAAAAACCTCAAGAGAGGACTCTCATCTCATCAGTCATGCTTTGAAAGATAATAAAGAATCAATCTACTAAAATTTTTTGGAAGGGTTTCATATAGCCCAGGCTGTCCTTGAACTGGCTATGTAGCTGAAGATGTCTTTGAATTTCTGATCCTCTTGCCTCCACTTTCTGGGTTATGTGACACTAGAGATCAAATCCAGAAAAAATTCTACCAACTGAGCTCCATCCCCAGTTCTCAATTCATTAATTGGAAAAGGTAAATCCAGGAAAAGGATCAGCTATTATTCTACTCTTCCATTCCTGGCTGTTCATAAGATAAGCAGGGAGCCAATGAGGGTTTGCTTTTCCTTATAGCTATATCCCAGCTAAGAAATGAAGAGGAGGGCTGGAGAGATGGCTCAGTGGTTAAGAGCACTGACTGCTCTTCCAGAGGTTCTGAGTTCAATTTCCAGCAACTACATGGTGGCTCACAACCATCTGTAATGAGATCTGATGCCCTGAAGAGAGCAACGGTGTACTCAGATACATAAAAATTAAATAAATAAATAAGTCTAAAAAGGAGAGAAATGATGAAGAAATGAAAGTAAGAAATGAAGTTATCATATCATCATTTGCCACTCTTGATGCAATAATGCACCTAGACAACGATGATCATTATTTTTCAACATCTTTATAGAAATACAGAAATCTTCCTATGTGGCATTTCTTGCTGATGGACCTAGGCCTCATCCAACTTTTGACCTCACTACCAATTTGTAGAGAATACAAGTGACCCCATCTCTTCAATATGTAAGTCAAAAGAAGTCAAGGGTAGAGAAGGGCTCTAGATTAATCAGCTTAGAGAAGGGATTTAGATTAATGGTGTCACATTCATATTACATAGTGATAAAACTTAGATCTTTTTTTTTTTTTTTTTTTTGGTTTTTCGAGACAGGGTTCTCTGTGTAGCCCGAGCTGTCCTGGAACTCACTCTGTAGACCAGGCTGGCCTCGAACTCAGAAATCCGCCTGCCTCTGCCTCCCAAGTGCTGGATTAAAGGCGTGCGCCACCACCGCCCGGCATTAGATCTTAATTTTAGCAAATTATTTTAAAAACTATTTTATGGCAAATCAGGTAAATTTGAGTTATATTTAAGTGTGCAACACAGATTTTTACATGTGATAATGATATTGTGTGGTTTTATACTATTTCCAAAGTAATTTATCTTTTAGGATGATACTTTGAAGCTGGATGCAGTAGCACACACTTATAATCCTAGATTCTTGAGGTCGAGGCAATAGGATTATGAGCTCAAGACACCTTGAGCTATATAACAAAACCCTGTGTTAAAAAATAACCAAGCAACAGCGATAAAACCAGGGCACATTGAAATATCTGTAGGTGAAATTATAGGATTTCTGGAGCTTGCCTCAAAATAATTTGTAGGGAGGTTTAGGGTCAGTTAGTGGGAACACAGAAAACATAGGGTGGCCACTTGGGAAGATTCTTCAGGCTGAGGAATGGGAATATCAAAACCCATTGTATGTTCTTTCTATGTCTGTGTGTTTGAACCCCTACAAGTATCTCATTTACTCTACTCACTAAGGAGGCACATTCTGGGAATCAAAGAGTTGGAGATGATGCAGGAACCACAATATCTCTAGAATGATTTCAGTCAGCTCCCTAAGAAAAAGGAATCTCTCATGACAAGGTCTCACTATGTGATTATGTAAGCTAGGCTGGCCTTGAACTTGAAATCCTCTCACCTCATCCTTCTGAGTGTTGGTATTACAGGTGTGTATCAGCATGCAAGACTTGTCTCTCACACTTACATTGAATTTGTTTCACTAGCTTTTTTACCTCTTGCATTCCATATCTTATGGATCACCAGGTATGTGTGTTGGTTTGTGCTGATTTAAAAGTATTCTATCTTAGGGACTGGAGAGATGACTTAGCAGTTAAGAACACTGGCTGCTCTTTCAGAGGACCCAGGTTTGATTCCCAGCACCTACATGGTGGCTCATAATCATCTGTAATTCAGTTTCCTGGGGACCTGATGCCCTCTTCTGGCCACCATGGACACCAGGCATACATGTAGCACATAGTCATACATGCAAGCTGTCATGGTTTGAATATGCTTGCCCCAGGGAGTGGCACAATTTGGAGGTGTGGCCTTATTGGAATAGGTGTGTTACTGTGGGCATGGGCTTGAAGACCTTCATCCTAGCTGCCTGAAAGCCAGTCTCCCATTAGCCACCTTCAGATGAAGATGTAGAACTCTTAGCTCTGCCTGCACCACACCTGCCTGGATGCTTCCATGCTCCCACCTTGATGATAATGGACTGAACCTCTGAATCTGTAAGCCAGCTCCAATTAAATGTTGTTCTTATAAGAGTTGCCTCGGTCATGGTGTCTGTTCACAGCAGTAAAACCCTAACTAAGATACAAGCAAAACACTCATGTACATAAAACAGCAACAATAGTAAACATTGAAAGTATGACTGTTCCAGACAGTTTATCTTTTATGAACCCTTAAAAGAAGCCTTGATACGGAGTCCCTCAAATGGCCCAATGTTGAAATTTTACAGACATGGAACCTGAGACCTATAAAAGAAGATTGCCAGAGTCATGTGCTAGCGGTGGAGAACGTGAAGTCTCACTTTCCTGAGGCCAGGTCCATTGTTTTTCCAGTATGGCACCACTGGTCAAGCACAGAGGACGTTTGGAAAGTGCCGATGATCTTGCTTTCTGTGCTGCACACAGCTACTATAATAGACTGTCACCTTTTCGTTTTAAAAACTGAGTTATGCCAGCTCCTTCAACTTTTTCTTGTTGATTTTGTTTATTCGCCACCTCTGAGACTGTTCCACAACTGTCTAACACACTGCTGGAGACTCTAAATTTCCCCTTGATGACAGGTTGCAGAACATGTATTTTCCTCTCTTCAGTTAAGAGTGTGATTGAGGAAGGAAGGTAGTCATCTCTTGGTTACATGGGGCAGGTTGACCAATTTCCATTGATGGTAGTCAATACAAAACAAGAGCAAGCATATAATAGAGGTGGACAGCAATTAGAAGAGGTGAGTCTGGAGTTCTCCTAAAAGCCTGTGTATGAAAGGCTTGGTTTATTGCTCTGCACTACTGGGGGCTAGAAAAATGTTCAGAGGAGAGGCCTAACGAAATAGTGTGTGTGTCTGTGTGTGTGTGAGGCTGCATTATCAATGGGAATCATAGAGCCTGCATGTCTTCCTCCTCCTCTTTCCTTTCCACTGTAAGATGACTATTTTTGCCATTCGAAGTGTTCTGTGATGTGCTTCCCTCTTACCAGAGGCTTACAAGAATCTTCCTGGGCAGCAAGGGCTGAAACCTCCCAAACTGAGCTGAAATGACCTTTTCGTCTAAGTTTATTGTATGGGACGTTTGCTACAGTAGCAAAAAGCCAAGGGATACAGGAACTTTGCCATTAGGAGATTCTTTCCCTTCATCAGCCTTGATTCCGGCACAGGTTGGTTTGTTGGGAAATGACTGTGTGTGCTCAGTACTTACTTTGGAATCTTATCCGTTTTGCTGGAGTCCTTCCAGTGTGATGTGCTCCTTATCACTGTTTTGCCAGCGGCATCTTCTTTCAACAGTCCTTCCTGTCAGGATGGTAGAAGGATGCCCTAGCTCCCCCCAGCCAAACTGTTATATAGATCAAACAGCCCACCTCAGATGCCAAGGTTCCCACATGTAAAACTAAAATCTCTACTTTTAAAATTAATTTTTAGATGCATTTGTTTTATTTAATGCATATGCATGTTTTGCCTACATGCAAACATGTTTACCACAAATGTGCCTTTTGCCCACAAAGCCAGAAGAGAGCTTTGGATCTCCTGACACTGAAGTTATTGATGGTTGTGAGCCACCATGTGGGTGCTGGGACTCAAACAGGGGTCCTCTGCAAGAGCAACAAGTACTTTCAATTGCTGATCCAGCTCTCCAGTCCAGAGTAGGACTCTAAAAAGCCCCTTTAAATGGTTCTGTAATCAGGTTGTGTCTCTATTGGGAATGACTTGGTTTCCTTCATGAATTTTCTTCAGGGAGGAAAAAAAATGTTCTGATTTGTGTACAGCAAGAACAAGAAAGAGCTGGCTTTCACAGAGCTGGTTAGAACAGGCACAGAGAATCAATCTATCTCCAAGAAAAAGCTTCCACACGAAAGGTAGGTGGGGTTTTCGCTATTTCAGCTTTAGTCAAAATGTTTCTTAAAAACCCAGAGTTGTTTCTGTAAATTACAAGATCTAAAGCTGGCTTTGTTGTTACTATACCCAGGAGTCCACTAGAGCTACACTGCAATGTCTCTATTTAAGAACTAAGCATGAGGGTTTATTTGTACCACGACAGTTTCTCGGGACAGGATGCTCTTTCATCCCCAGCTTGACTGCCTGGCCTCAATCCTGTCTTCTGATACTTCCCAGGCAGTCTGCTGGGGAGGTGCTCTGATTTCTCATCTTCAGTGCTCCAATCCTGTCTAGAAACTCAAAGCTAATAAACCCAACTAGGTATCGTCATAACAAAAATAGGAATATAGAAGAGATCTCCCTCCAGTTCGATAAAGACTGTTAAGCAAAAAACCTAGTTGAAGGTGCAGTGGAGGCAGCCATAGGTGATGGTGAATGACCAGAGGAATTTTTGTCCCAGTGAGGAACATGACAAATAGCTCCTTTAGGGTTGGGGATCTAATAATGTGAGGGGAGAGAAACTTCAAGGAGGGCATGGAGGAGTCCGTGTCTCCTAACTCTCCTTTGCCTTAAAACTGATGATCCATTTCCCATGCTGACATTTACCTAAGGGTGGTAGGCAAAGAGAAGATGCAAAATGGTCACAGCTTAAGATGCCTATGAGGAAAGAGGTAGCACCTGCTGACCTCACTGTTTCCATTTTAATTATTTCCTTTTAGGTATCTGGAGCCAAGGTAGGAGGCATAATGGACAATGACTGTGACTGTGAGGTGCTGCAGGAGATGAGGACGACCACAACAACAACGTCTTACTGGTTTAAATACAATTTCCATGCTTTAAAGAAAGATGGGCAAGGGCTGGAGAGATGGTTCAGTGTTTAAGAGCATGGAGTACTTTTCCAGAAGTTCTGAGTTCAGTTCCCAGCAACTACATGGTGGCTCACAACCATGGTGTGTCTGAAGACAGTGACAGTGTACTCATCAAAAAAAAAAAAAAAAAATCAAGGCAAATGGAGCAAAAAGAGGAATGAATGAGAAAGAGCGAATGGCCACATGGTGTTGCGTGGAGGAGCAGTAAGAAGGGGAGGAGAAAGGGAGAATTGAGGTGAAGGGTCTGGATGAGAAAGTGGGAAGACACAATAGCCCAGAAGTCACCAAGGCTAGAAGGAATGTGAAGTTTCAAGCAGAAACTAGATTAAGGGAAGGGTTTGACTGGAAACAGGAGTTCAGATGGGAAGTTCAGCGAAGTGCTAATACTTAGAAATCTATGGGACACTCTGCTGAGGGTTTCCATGACTGTCTTAATCCAACTTTACTGATTCAGAAGCGCGACTGCTCTAGTTTTTCTCAGCACCAATGGAGAAACGGAAGTCTGGAGACATAAGTGTTTACCCAAGATCAGTCCATCATGATGTGAGGAGCAGGGGTAGAATTTAAACCTGGGTGTGCTGACTCTGGAGCTCTGGCTGCTAGTCTTCAGTCACTCTTCCAGAAGCTCCTCTGGTTCTCCCCAAGATTACCTTCCAAGACTGAACAAATTCAGGGTAGTGTGCTGTGTTGTGTGAGTCAGTAAAAAGGATCTCAGACTAGTGGGCTTTTAGATGCCGATGAAGCTAAAGCCCATGTCAAATGAGGATGCTTTGGGGATTAGCTCTCAGAGAGAAAGGTAGGACACCGGGAACATGAGAGAGAAGCAATCACTGCAGGAGACGTTTCAGGAAGACCAGTTGGGGTGCTAATGAGGGAGACGTGAATTAGAGCTCAGTCTTGAGACAGTCTTCTACCTAGGACTTTCCAGAAATGGGGTAGAGTTCTCCATCACTGAAGGTGTGTGGTCAATATTCCATCACTAATTTCATTACAGTTGTTTTCAATCTGTGGACCACGGCCCCTTTGGCAAAACTCTATCTCCAAAAAATATTTGCATTACAATTCACAACAGTAGCAAAGTTACAGTTATGAAGTAGCAGAGGAAATAATTTTATGGTTGGGGTCACCACAACATGAGGAACTGTATTAAAGGATCAAAGCCCTAGGAAGGTTGAGAACCACTGCTCAGTCTCAAGTGTGGAGCATCCACAGTGTACCATTCCTGTTCTAGAGACTGTAGTCTAAAAAGTAATAAAGGCAAGCATCTAATTTTACTGTGTGTTGGGGGGTGGGGGACAGACAGCAAATTATTACATTACTTGCTTATAAGCCAGTATAGCATCAAGAAGATGAACAAGGGCCTGAGGTAAGACACAAGTGAAAAGTCTAGAATGCTCTGCTGAGGCTCTCCTGGATTTCTTTTGTATTTCTGGTCCACCAGTCCCTGGTTTCTGTGTATTTGTAGTTCTTAGCACCTACAACTTTGTTCCAGTGACAGCCCCGAGTCACTGAGCTATCTGCTTGTTAGCAATGGAAAGCTCCCCCAAAGCCTCTGTAGCCTAAGACTTTGTTACTTGAGTGAGAACATGGCTACTCTCTTAGTCGGGGTTTCTATTGCTACATAAACATCAAGACCAAGAAGCAAGTTGGGAAGGAAAGGGTTTATTCAGCTTACACTTCCATGTTGCTGGAGTCAGAATTGGAACTCAAGCAGGTCAGGAAGCAGGAGCTGATGCAGAGGCCATGGAGGGATGTTACTTACTGGCTTGCTTCCCCTGGCTTGCTCAGCTTGCTTTCTTATAGAACCCAAGACTACCTACCAGCCCAGAGATGGTACCACCCACAAGGAGCCCTCCTGCCTTGATCACTGAGAAAATGCCTTACAGCTGGATCTCATGGCGGCACTTTCTCAACTGAAGCTCCTTTGTCTGCGATAACTCCCACTTGTGTCAAGTTGACAGAAAACCAGCCAGTACACCCACCCTTGGTTTTGGGGAAAAAACAAGGGCATGGAGATACTTTACAACCCCCAACTCCCCAGGGGAATTTGGCTCAGACTGGGTCTATGCTGAGAAGATGGGCTTCTATGTCTCCTTCCTGCCTGCTGTCTCCTCCAGACTCTCACGTCTATCTCCCCAGATACTTTCTGGGTAAAACAGTGGCTCATGAGTCCTTATGTCGCAGTCTGTGTCTTGGTACTCAGCCCTTGCCAGGGAGAGGGCTGTGGCCTGATTCACATTTATAAAATGCACTCATGAAGTATGAAGGAGACTTTCTTTGGGAAGATGTCAATGGTGAGAGCAGAAAGAGGGACCTAAACGCTTATTATTATTTAAACTTTTTTCAGATTTATTTTATGTGTAAGGATGTTTTCCCTGTGTGTGTGTGTGTGTGTGTGTGTGTCTGTAAGTACACATGAGTACCTGGTACTCATCTAGGTCAGAAGGTTTTAGATCTTCTAGAACTGAAGTTATGGATGTCTATGAAGATCCATCTGCAAATCCAGAGTCAGCTACTGAGCCAAAGACAGGACCTGGCAGT
Source organism: Mastomys natalensis (assembly GCA_021653895.1). Classification (NCBI taxonomy): domain Eukaryota; kingdom Metazoa; phylum Chordata; class Mammalia; order Rodentia; family Muridae; genus Mastomys; species Mastomys natalensis. The sequence continues at coordinate 426,291 of JAJTUV010000072.1, read as the reverse complement.
GGTTACACAGGAAAGAAACTCAGTCACAGAGAACACACATCTAGATTGGCAGATAGCTGTAAAAATCACTGAAGCTGCCCAAATGCCTTTTGAGTTATCTAATGGGCTGTTTCTGTTTCCTGCTCCTACAGTCCTCCACCCATTTGAATCCAGGTCATGTCATGCATTATGAAACGAACAGAGTCTTTAGGTGAAACCACACTTGTGTAAGAATCACACTGACTTGCCCAGCTGGTCCAACTTATACCTCTGGTGATCGGTCATCTTGAGTCTGAAAAGAGCAAATGTCTTATTTTTTAAAAATAATAATTATTGGTAACAGTTACTGAGTACTCACTAAGTAGCAAGTGCTTTGCTTAGAACTTTGAGATACAATCTTATTTAAGCTTCTCATTGCCTCTTTGAGGTGGTACCCTGGTCTTCCCCTCTTAGGATTTAAACCATTATGGCTTAACCATTCCTCCCAAAGGTGGAATTTGAATTTGGAAGTCCCACACCAGATCTCAAGTCCTCAATGTGTGGTCTGATTAAATTCACTGGGGGAAAATGTACTCTCAGGAATACTGAGCATTTTCTGCAGTCTAGGCTGTGGAGCCCTTAGGCAGTAATGTAAAGTGCCAGTTTCTCAATTCCTCACTCTCCAGCTTCTCCTAGAGACACACCCACTTCCCTCTGGCTCCACCTATGGTGGTTAAGATTGATGGTCGGCCTTAAAGGATCCAGAATCACCTCTAGACTTGGCTGTGAAGGATTATCTTGATTTTATTAGTTAAGATGAGAAGACACCTCCTAAAAGTGGGTGGCACCATTCCTTGTGCTATGGTTCTGGACTGGATAAAAGGGAGTGTCTAGGTTTCATTTCTTGTTGGTGTGCTAAAAAAAATATTCTGACAAAAGCAATTTTAAAAGGAGTTTATTTTTGCTCACAATTCCAGATTACAATCTAGGAAGCTGCAGTGGCAGGAGCTTTTGAGAAATGGTCACTTTACCTCCCCACTCAGAAATAAAAAGTAATCCATGCTTGCATATTTGTGTTCATCTTTCTTTCTACACTCCTACATAGGTCAAGATCTCCTGTCTAGGGAATGGTGCTACCCATGGTGGGGATGGGGGGGGGGGTCTTCTCACTTAATGCAATCAAGGTAAGTGTGCTGGGCATACCCACAGGCCAACCTGATCTAGACCATTATCTCTCAATGAGACTGCATGTGTGATGTTGACAGGCACAATCACCATAATGAGGCAGACTGAGACAGCTCAGCAGGTAAAAGTAGTCTCTGTACAAGTTGGTAGCCTTGAGTTTGGTTCTTAGAACCCATGGTAAATGGAGAGTATTCCCTCCTTTCCTCTGATACTGTGGCACTCACCTGCTTGCACTCACACACATACACCACACAGTTATACACATAATAGTAATAAATATAGTTTAAATTTTTATATAAAAGAAAGAAAGAGTGAGAGAGCCAAGTGTAATAGTGCAGGCCTTTAATCCCAGAATTTGGGAGGCAGATACCTGTGAGTTTGAGGCCAGCCTGGTCTACGTAAGTGAGTTTCAGGCTAGCCAAGCTACATAGTGAGACCCCATCTGAAACAGAGAGGTAGTGGCTGCAGCAGTAATAGTGGGGATGGGGGCCCTAGCTGAGCCTCAGCATTTATCACTAGTTGTTTTCTGATACAATGTGGCCAGCTGTCTCATGCTCCTGCCTCTAGCTGATACAATGTGGCTAGCTGTCTCATGCTCCTGCCTCTAGGACTTTCACACCCCCAGACGTGAGCCAAAATAAATCCCTTCCTTAAATGACTTTTGTCAGAGAATTTTGTCACAATAACAGGAAAAGTGTTTAAAACACCCATCCCACCTCTTTCTGGCACCCTTTGGCTCTGCTCTTCACAGAAGGGCCCCTCCCTACAGAATCTCTTTTTCCTTATTTCATTTGTATGTATGCGTATCTATGTGAGTATGTGTTTGTGAATGAGAGGGCTCATGCACCTGTGTCAGTGTGCTTGTGGAGAACAGAGATCAAGGTCACATGTCTTCCTCTATCTCTACCTTACATTTTATTTTTTAAAATAAGGTCTGTCCCAGAAGCTGGAGCTCATTGATGACTGGTGATCGAGTACCAGGGATCCTCCTGTCTCTGCACCACCCTTAACATTTAATTCTGGGATTAACGCCGCCACACTCTGGCTTTTTAAGTGGATGCTTGAGGGTCTTACCCACACTGACTTTCTCTTTTGCTCCTCGAGAGGGCTATGCTAGCACCACAGAGGTTCAAATATTTCTTTAGAAGTACCCCCAAATAATTTTTTAGGAACATGTCAGATCTACTCAGTCCATGTTCATCAGGTGCCTGCTGGGTGCTAGCTAGACTCTGTGTTTGTCACTGAGATGAGAAGTGATAGACCTTGGCCTTGGCTGCAGGAGACCTGGAAGGAAGGCCAGTCATATTGTCTAGGTGATCAGATTAGAAATCTGCTCCTGATAACCTTGTGTTCCCTGTTGCCTGGAGACTTCGAGGGCCTTTTCTAGTTTAAGGGGAGACTAAAAGCCAGAAAGAATTCTTGTTATGCAGTAAAATATTGATTAAGTCACCGATTTATTATTATAAACCATTAGATGTGTTGTTATTATGGACAAGTAAATGTATTGTTATAAACCACAAGACATTCTTGCAGATACTGAAACAAAGAAGGGGGCTGGGGAGTTGACTCAATGACTAAAAGCACTTGTCATATAAGCAAGAGGTTCCGAGGTCAAATATCCAGCATTCACCAAAAGCTGATCATGGCTGTTCAGTGGCATGCCTTGTTCAGTGAAAGACCCTGTTTCCAAAAACAAATAAGCAAAAATGACAAAAGGACAGTGTTTTGTTTTGTTTGTTTTTTTAAAAATTAAGACATTTGACATCCTCCTTTGGCCTCTGCATGCACATGCACCTGCACACATGTGTGCATCCAATGCACACACACACCTCACCATCAATAACAACAACAATCTGAAATCACATAGATTTTATACTTTTTGTTTTGTTTTGTTTTTCCAGACAGGGTTTCTCTGTGTAGCTCTGGCTGTCCTGGAACTCACTCTGTAGACCAGGCTGGCCTCGAACTCAGAAATCTGCCTGCCTCTGCCTCCCAAGTGCTGGGACTATAGGCATGCGCCACCACTGCCCTGCTTATACTATGTTGTAAAACGGGAATAGAGAGATCATAGTATTGCACACTGTGAGCCCACTGAGGGGGAAATGTCAATTGTTTTAATGATAGTGATTATCTCAAAATAATGAGTTCTGATGGCCTCTTTTATTATAATTGGCTTTATGTATTTTATTTGAAAATAATTTATTAGCCTACCATCACTCCTCACAGGTGCCACCACGAGAAAGCCTATTTTCTGTACCATGACAAGGGGGGAAAAGACTGTGTGCAAAAGAAAAGAGAGCCCATATGTTGCAGAGTTTTTTTTTCTTGGTATATCAATTAAAAGATTTAGAGAAGACCACTCCCAAAGAGAAGGCATCATTGCCCCTCCAGGGAAAATCCTCAAAGCCTGGTTATTATGGTCTGGTTGACTGGGAGAGGATGGGAGCCTCCTGTTATGATTGAGCTTTGAGATGCTGGAATCTCATATATATATATATCACTTGCCCCAGACCCCTTAGCTTGTCTATCCCCTTTCAGCCCACCTCACCCACTCTAGACAACCGCCAGTCTCCTTTTTTTTTTTTCCCTGCAATATTTATTAAGGAATTTACACGTACACAGGAGAAAGGCAACCAGGCGCTGTGGCTCCCACACACGAGATCTTTGAAGCAAAGTTTTCTTGTTTGAATTTTCAAGTGGGGTGAACAATGGCTGAGAGAAAGCTGTCCAGGCTCTCTGCCTCTTACACCTGGAAAAGGTGGGCAAACAGCACTCAGACAAGAGGGCACAGAGAGACTGGAAGATGGGAGAGGAAAAAGAGAAGGGACTACAGATGAGACGGCAAGTTTTAAACTGTAAGATAACCTGGCAACAGTTTTAGGCTGTTGATAAATTAACTCCTCTCTGTTGTAAACCTACAACTATAAAAAAACAAAACTACACCCAGAGCAGATGGGGAGGCGGCAGGTGGGATCCACACATCCACACGCACACAAGCAGTGCACACGGTGAGCTCCTCATTTCCTCGTAGGGGCTGGTCTTCTGGCCACAGGGCCAGATCCCCGCCAGTCTCCTTTATGTTGCTATGGACTTCTCTGTTCAGTCCAGTTTTTATGAATGGAGTTATACATTATGTGGACCTTCATGAATGATTCCTTTGAACTCTTGGCAACAGTTCATCCATGTCGTAACATGTGTCGTCAGTACTTCCTGTCATGACCAAATGATAGTCTCCTCTATGTATATATCACATTGTGCTTACCCCTTCATCTGTTGGTCTGCATTTGGATCAGTTTTTACTCCTTGATCATTCAGAAGAATGCTACTCTAAACTTTCTGTGAAATGATTTTTTTGCAGGCATGTTTTTACTTCTGCTATGTATATACTTTAGTAGAGTTGCTAGATCATACGGCAACTCTATGTTTAGTTATCTGGAGAACTTTAGACTATGTTTCAAAGTGTTTATAATATTTTGCATTTTTACTTTCATTATATGAAGGTTCTAGTTCTGTACATCATTACAAATCGTCACTGGTATTTTTTGTTATAAACAGGTGTGAGGTGATAACTCATTGGAGTTTTGTTTTTTATGCCTCAGATGATTAGAGTTGTTGAGCAGATTTTTGGGCTACTTGTATATCTTCTTTGGGAGAAACATTTATCTGGATCCTTAGCCTAAATCTTATCTCTTAAATATAATGCTGTATTTTTCCTTCCTGTCAGAGAGCATCGTGCATATTCACCAGTCATCACTTAAAAAAAAAAAAAACTTAGGTATGCAATTAGGAACTTTGTACAGGGCATGTTAGTCAGGATTCCATCATTCCAATCAAATATCAGAGAGGATTACTTTGTGAAAGGAAAGACTTATTTAAGCCCACAGTTTTTGGAGAGTTTACTCTGTGTATATCATAAGCATCCTATCATGGCAAAGTACACTGTGCAGCAAAACCAGTACACCATGAGTCAGGGAGCAAATAGAACAGGTCTTGGGGCCCATAATTCCTTTGGAGGGCACACCTGCAAGGACCTAATTTCTTTCCACTGGGCCCTACTTAGAAAAGATTCTATCACTTCCCTCCTCTCAATCCAAGTCCTTAGCACATGGTTCTTCAGGAGATATTTATGAGCTAAACTACAGCTCAGGGTTTTTAAAGCCTTCCTGCATTTTCCTGTCTGATTTTTGTTATTGCTGTTCTTGCTTTTGTGTCTTGGGGAATTTGTATTCATACATATTTGCCCATTTTCTAAGTATCTCTTAGAAACTGCCCCAGTTCTTGCTGCTCTGGGTTCTTGGTCTTCTTTAAAGTCCTGCAATATTTTGGTTTTCCCATGAATAAAATGTATTGCTTGGTATTTAAAACATTGTTCAGGGTGCTGGGGAGACTCTTACCTTGTTGGTGTGAAGACTGGAATTTGGATCCCTAGAATCCAAATGCAGGATGGTGCTGCTACTCATTTTGTAACTCCAGCCTGGGAAGGCAAAGACAGGACAATTTCCAGACCAAGCTGACTGGACAACAAGCCACATGGATGCAATCTGGTTTGACTGAGAGACCCTGCCTTTGAGGATAAAGTGAAAGCATGACACCATCTTGGGCTTCCAGAGCCATGCACACATGTGCATGTGCCTCTCTACATGTGCCCACACACATGCAAACATGACCACATGCATATACATTCACATGTCATACTCCTTAAAGTGGAAAAAGAAAACTTCATTCAGAGAAGTTCCCTGCTAGATTTCCACTGTGTGGCACTCTGGAAAGGGAGGACTTCAGAGCAGGGCTGCAGATGGAGAGAGGTATGATCGACTCAGTGCAATCCTCCTGTCTCAGATTCTCAGATGCTGGATTACAGGAATGCATCCCTATTTTAAGTTACTTAAAAGAAAAATAATAAATTATAGAAAATCCAACCTCTTTCTTCTTTCCCTAGGGAAATTCTTTTTACTGCCGGCTTGACAGAATTTGAGCACGGTGATTTCTGTCACACCTGTTAGTATTCCAGCACCCATACAGAGAAACCTGTTCGAAAAAAAAAAAACAACAACAAATTTCTAACCTTCACTGTATGCTTTAGATCCCTCCCCTAAGATGGATTGAAATATCTGTCTCTGCAAATTACTTTTTAAAAGTAAGCTTAACAGTTATTTGTTATACATGAATCTCTTCCTTATTTATCCTTACTGCTATGTAGCCTTTCATTGTATGAGCATGAACGGAAGTTTTAAGATACTGTTTGAACACATATTGTAATAATATGAAGAAATGTTAATGTTGGCTTAATTGTGGGATTGTGGGATAGCTTCTTTGTTTTCTAACCTGTTAAGTGAGTAAGCATCAGTTTTATGTTTAAAAATGTGACTAAAGGGGGCTGGCGAGATGGTTCAGGAGTTAGGAGCACTGGCTGCTCTTCCAGAGGTCATGAGTTCAGTTCCCAGAAGTCACATGGTGGCTCACAACCATCTATAATTGGATCCAATGCCCTCTTCACATAAAATAAATAAATAAATCTGTTAAAAATGTGATTAAAGAGAAACAGTACTAGTGAAACAGGAGTCTGAGTTCCTGCAAGGATCATGTCCTGTCTGGCCTCCACTGGAGCTCCCCTGAAGGTGGTCTCCAAATGGTCTCACCCTCTTCTGCCTGGCCATTTGCAGGAGCTGCTGATTGGCCCCTGTCCTAATAGCTACATTCCCTTAGTCTTCACAGCATACTGGCGTAGTTTTTGATGCCTGATCCCCACAACGGGATTGGATATAATTATGCCTGCTGTGATATTATGGGATTGGATATAAATATTCTTGCTACACGTGAACAGGGTTTATTTCTGTCCACAGTTTACCATCTGGCTGTGGCACACCCTTTCCTAGCAGAGAGAGAGAAGAACTCTATTCAAGCCAGAGGTAGACTGGGAGTTGGACCAGAGATTTCAATCAACTTCCCAAAGATCAGCTTAGCTTGTGTGCTGCTGACAGGGCTCTAGTGTTAGGAATCCCAGGACAGTAGCACAGGGTTGGACAGATATGTTTGCAACTGATACTGAGCAGGCAAGCAAAAATATCTCCATTTTCCTCCATGCTCTGGCCTCCAGCAGGCTGGCTCAGACAGTCCCACATGACACTGGTTCTGAAGCCTCTCCTCACAGAGGTACCCCTGTGGCCACCTTCTACTTCCAACTCCCTCCCTGACTCAGGTCCCACATCTTTTTTTCCTTTCTTGTCTCTGGCTAGTTTCCCCCTGTCTGCTCAGCTCTATCATAAACTGAATTCATAACTATACATCCTCAGATGCCTAAACTCAGACTTCCTATTTCTCTCAGTGGCAAAGGTTACCTAGGGGGTCTTTGCTTTCTACCCAGCCTCTTGTATCTCAGGAGAAGGCAAGGCTTGCAACACTCCCATATCGCACACAGTTCCTGGTTCTCAGAGATGAACAACTAAACAATTATTTGTTAGCTGAATGAGTTAACTGATGCATGAAATGCTTCTCGATCTCCTTTCCCCGGGCCACCTCCCTGGTTTCAGCCCTTGTTACTTCACACCTGGGCTATTGCAGTCACCTCACACCTGGGCGCACTGTCTCTCCTCTTTCTTGGCACTAGTTCCTATTATTGCTGCCACCAGACAGGTTGCCCTGTGTGCCACCTCTGTCACACCATGCCCTGTTTAAACACTCTTGCCGATTCTTCACTGACTAAAACAAAAGTTCAGAATTAGGAGCTTAGCTTTCAAGGTCACCATATTCTACCCTGACTACATCTCTGACTTACTCACGTTCCTAAAACCTCTTTTTATTTGTTTGATCTCAGCCCTCCCCCCACAAGCCCCTGCCCCTTGACAGGGTCTCCCTATGTATCCCTGGCTGCCTCTATTTCACAGCAATCTTCCTGCCTCAGCCACCGGAGTGCTAAAATGGCAGGCATGTGGCACACATGCTGCTGTTTCTCGTCCTTGTTTAGTTCTACACGTCCTGCTCTTGGCCATCTCCATAGCTATGGCCAGCCCTGCCCAGCCTAGTCTCAACAGACATCCCATTTCTGTGCATTCTTCACACTTCAGTTCCCACTTACTCTGTCATATCAAGTTTCCTCAGATCATCTTGACCTGATGGAGAATGGATTGCTTGTGACACTGCAGGATAACCAGTTATACTCTGAACTGTTTCATTTCGTTGTAGTGACCCTACTGCTTACCCCATGGGCTTTTTCTTTCTTTTCTATGCTTGGATTAACTAAGTCTATCATATGCTCCATCTGCTTCATCTCAATCTTTCTGTGTATCCCCATCACGGCATGTGATATAGGCTAACTAATCCCTTGTCATATTGTTTCAGGGATGAATTATTGTGGTTCATGACCCCAACCAGTTTAACCACAATCTTTTAAAGGGTTTGTCCTACTAGAGATATCGGGGAGTTTCACCTGGGTTCTGAGCTTTGGAAGGGTGTGAGTCCAGAATCACCAGGTTGCTAATTAGGAAGAAAAAAGGCGATCTGGTCTGCAGTTGGAGAGGTTGTAGCCAATGCTCAGGAAAAACAGAGGTGAGCAAAGAAATCTGATGACTACTCTGGCGTCCTTGGACTAAATTATGCCCAAGCCAGATTTGCCCTTGACATTTTAATTACTAATTGCACACATTTCCTCCTTTTCACATGGACTAGCTTGAGTTTTCTGTTGTTTTAACTGGCAGAGGCTAGAACCCCTGGTGGAAGGAGATAAACGGTTTTCTCTTGTTACTTTCACACATGCCATTTTGTTGCTCTACCTATTTTTATTTTTATAGGTTTGGAAAAAATATGTTGCTAAACATTTTACATTATTTTGAAAATGCAGAAAAGTTTAAAGGTAAAAATGAATATACCACCCACATAACCAGCATTTGAAGCCCCACTGAACACAGTTGGCTACCTTTATTCTGTCTCTTTGAATTTATATAGTTTTTAAAAATTGTGTATGTATTGTGTGTATGTGCACATGCACGTTGTGTGTGTGTATGTGTGTATGTGTCTGTGTGTGTACCCCAAGGTTGAGACCAGGTGTCTTTCCTAGATTGGTCTCCTACTTTATATGAGACAGGGTCTCTTGCTGAACCTAAAGCTCACCCAGTTACAGGGATCCACGTGTCTCTGTTCCCTTCCTCCACCTGGGATTATAGGGCATACAGGCATGTATGTCCATGCATGGGTTCTGGGAATCCAAACTCAGGTCCTGAAGCTTGTGTGACAGGAGTTTTCCTAACTTAGCATCTTCCTGGCCTCTCTGTTCTATTATACTGTATGTATTATATATTCAGAAAAACGAGGTGAAGAGAGATACTAGGAGATTTTTAAGAGAGAGAAAGGGGACAGAGAAGAGATGACACTTGTTTGGTTTAAGTCCATATTTTATCCTTCCTTGTTTCCAGGAGGGGTGGAAGGTGCTTTATACTGTGGTCTCAAACAGCTCTCTGGATTTCCACAGCAATGGCTGCTTGGGCTGCTGTGGGTCCATGGGTCTGTGTTCCACAGGAGAGGAAGAGCTGGAATTCAAGATGGTCAATTTGCAATCCTAGCAGAATCAATCTATTGAAACTAATGAGCACAAATAGTGCATGCCTCTGAGGCTGATCTGGCAAATGAATAAACAGGGTTCAATCAGCAGAGAAAAATCAATGATGCAAAACATGCATTTCAATCTGACCTCACTTCCCTCTGGGGTGCCCACGACATCACATTCTATTGTTCCGATGCTTCTGTGGCAATTCTGGTCTAAGCCTCTGAAAGCCAGGCCAGGGCTTCACACCCACAGAGGCTGGTAAACGCCAAGGTTTGGTGCTAAGACTGAGAAGCCCCATGCTGGTTGTCAGTGAGAGAAATAGCAAGCGATACGATTTTATAAGCTCCCTAGGAGAGCAAATCACAGGAGTGCCATGTCATTAATTTATCATTATTTTACATTTATAAAACAAAAATATAGGGTGCTGTTTCAGTCTTAACAATATTTTGTGGCACTAAGCTTATTTTTCCTTAAGTATACTAGCAAGGTATTATTATGAAAAATATAGAAACTACTAGTAAGCAAAAAGAAAAACATTAAGTAATCTCTATTAAGTTATATCTGTCGAATTTGCTCTACATATAATTATTTTTAAGAAATAAGGGAGGGACAGAGAGATACTCAGCAGTTAGAGGAGCATACATATACTGCTCCCTGTGTTTGATTCCTAGCACATCAGGTGACTCACAACCTGTAACTCCAGTTCCAGGGGCTCCAACACCTCTGACTTCAAACCTTTAAATATAACAACATGACATGTGCTATTCTATAACCTACTTAAAAGTCTTAATGTATTGGAGTAGCTATTCCAAACAGGACTTTCTCCTGTTATATATCGGGTGTGTAAAATGTTCTGTGTATTTGGAACCCACTAGACCCTCAGGAGGCCTGACTGGAGTGAACTTTTGGCTCTGGAAAGTGTGTGAAGTATTAGAAAGCACCAAGTCTCATCCTAGATAGGGTGTCTTACAGGAACTGGAACCCAGAAAGGACCTGAGTGCCATAGTAGGCCTGGCTCCAAAGCAGCCAGTGGCAATAAACAGCCACTCAAATTGGCCCAAGGGGTCAGTAGGTTAAATCCAAGGGTGGTTAGAAAATGGAAGGCACAGTTGAGATCCAAGACCTACACTAACCGAGAAGATTCAGGAGTGGGCCATCTACAGAAGCAATGGATAGCCCCAAATAGTGGCCCCTCTCCTCAAGAGTAAGGACTCAATCAATTTGTGCCAGCAGTGTTGGAGAGGATGGAGATTTGATAAGTAGTTGCTAAATAAAAGAATACTTACCTCTTCTGGGTCATCTTAGACATTAGCTCCTCCAGGAAGGCTTCTATGGTAAACACCCTCTATTCATGTTCTCTAACTATCCCGGCCCATGCTAAACAGTGTTCTACTGTGCCATTCATATAAATCCATGATAAAAATGGCAATTCAATCTAGTAAGACAGAATATTTGAATAGATATTTCTACAAAGTAGACATATAAAGGGCCAAAAAGGACACAATACTCAATAATCATTTGCCTAAACCACAATGAGATACCACTTTTGACTCATCAGCATGGCTATCACAACTATACATAATATCATGTATTTGTGAGGATGTAGATTACATACAGGCCTCCATGTTGTGTGAAGGGCAAGTGGCACGGCTGTTTTGGGAACAATGTGTCAGTTCCCTAAGAAGTAAAACGTAGTGTATGACCCATTTATGTGCCCAGGAGAACTGAAAACACACGATCATTTAAAAGGTGGCTCAGTAAGATTCATAGCAGCATTGTTTATAATAGCCAATGGGTAGAAACAACACAGATGTCCGTCAAGTTGTGAGTAGATAAAAAAAAAAAGTAACATATCTATATAATGGAATAGTATTCCATTATTGGAAAGGAGTAAAATTCTGATACAAGCGACAAAGGTGAATGGATGGAGCCAGCAGAAGAGCCACCTGCGGTATGATTTCTTTTATTTGAGATGTTCAGAGCAGGCAAATCTACAGAGGCGAAGATATAGCAGTGACTGCCAGGGACTGAGAGAAGAGGGCATGTGCAAGGTACCTGCTGGGGGAATAGGAATAGGCTATCTTTTTCTTTACAATGATGAAAATGTTCTGGAGTTAGATAGCTGTATTAGATGATCAAACAAAATGGCTTGCTGATCATAGTATTTGCCACAGTTTTGCAAGAGAACTGAATCATTCTCTCCCATGAGACAAAGCATGGTGGGGGTGGGGTGGGCTTTATCCCCATTTTTGGGTTCTTTAGCTCCAAGTGAAGACCTGAAAAAGAGTAGGCAGCCATATAATGTTTGTAACTTGGATATCTAGAGCGTTCTCTTTCCACAACTCTAGGCTTGCTTGTGTGGCTATGTGCCTGGCCTTCATGACTTTTGGTTGTTACAAGTCTCGATGCAGCAACCTCTGGAGTCAAAGAGCAGAACTCACTGACCCAACACCCACCCCACAGTCTTATCTAGTGTTGTACTGAGTCCAAGCAAAGGGGCTTCCTCTGGCTGTGCTGGGGACCTTGCTTTCCTCTATGGAGAACTTATTATCAGTGCCCTTTCCCTGAGTTGGAGGCAACTGTAAAAATCTGGTTCTCTTTTATACAAAGTCCACTTGTTCTTAATCTATCATTGGTCATGATTTATTCCTGGAGCATTCATTCATTCATTCACTCTCTCATTTTGATGCTGAAAATTGAACTTAGGGCCTTATAGGCATGTGTTATGGTTTGTATATGCTTGGCTCAGGGACTGACACTATTAGAAGGTGTGGCCCTGTTGGAGTAGGTGTGGCTCTGTGGAGTAGGTGAGTCACTGTGAGTGTGGGCTTTAAGACCTTCATTCTAGCTGCCTGGGAGCTAATCTTCTACGAGCAGCCCTTCAGATGAAGATGTAGAACTCTCAGCTCGCCGGTCAGTAGTGGTACATGCCTTTAATCCTAGCACTTGGGAGGCAGAGGCAGGCAGATTTCTGAGTTCGAGGCCAGCCTGGTCTGAAGAGTGAGTTCCAGAACAGCCAGGACTACACAGAGAAACCCTGTCTCAAAAAACCAAAAAAAAAAAAAAAAAAAAAAAAGACTCTGCCTGCACCAGGCCTGCCTGGATGCTGCTCTGCTCCCACCTTGATGATGATGGACTGAACCTCTGAACCTGTAAACCAGCCCCAAATATATATTGTCCTTTATAAGACTTGCCTTGGTCATGGTGTCTGTTCACAGCAGTAAAACCCTAACTAAGACAGCATGCTAGGCAAGCACGCTCTCTCTGAGTTTATAGTCCCAGCCTGATTATTTTCTTCTTACCTTCAGAGCCAGGCAGGCCATGCAAACCTTGCTTTCTTTGAGGTCAGCTAGTCAGGGAAGCAGGGAGTAAGATCCGTAAGAGGCGGGGCCTGGAGACTACACTGCTGTTCTTGGCAATGGGTTGAGGTAATGAAGGTATTAAACTTTACTGAATGGGGACAAGGCAAGCATGTCTGGGGAAGGACAGGTGTGCTGAGGTAATGAAGGCCCTGAAACCTTGTGAGTACCTCAGCCACCTCCCTCTGTTCTTTCTGCTCAGTACTTCTTTTGATAAATGCTCATAAAGCAGAAACTCCCATCCTGAGGCATCCCTGTGACTTAATTTGGTCTTCTGCAATGAGTCCCTCAGTGAGCTCTTCCAATTACCTCTGATAAGTCTCCCGCAGCTTCCGGAGTGCCGGTTTTTCTCTTTAACATCATTGCTGTTGATTTTTTAAACCCCTTATTAAATTTACATTTGTTTTGTAAGGCGAGTTGCCCCGCTCCTGAAGTTGCTGTATTTTCCCTGCCAGACCATCCGACATGGTCTCTCTGGCTCTCCGAGTTCTCTGTCCTTTCTCTCTTTCTCTCTGTCAACCTTCCTACATTCTTCCTTCTGAGTCTCCACTCCCCTCTCTTCAGCCTCAGTCAGAATGCTTCTTGAAGAGTTGTCAGCTGTAGGTACCCACTCTAAACATGTTTTTCTAAAGTAAACAGTCCATTAGTTAAATTATTCTACAGTAGGAAGTCTTCCAAAGCTCAGCATTTTCTAACCTACGTCCCAGCCAGAAAAGATACATTTCCTAGCAACGCTTTCAGCAGGCCACCTTGTCTTTTTACCTGCTGGTTTCCCAGCCAAGGTTAGGGGAACCTTCTCTCAACATGGTGGATGACAGACAGCTTTACATCCCGATTTCTACCAAAGGTCCATTTTAAAAATCGTATTTATTTTGACTATCTAAAAACATGAGAAAATGTCCAAGCCAAATTTTGCACCCTTGGGCAAATACAATATAGGTCTTGGGGTTCTCTTGTGAATGCATTCCTTCATCCAAGGAACAGTATAAAACACATCAAAATACATTTGTGGGTTGATAAACACTGGTCTGGTAACTGGAATCTTAGTGTTAGTGATTTATATTTACCCTGATTATTCATGTATATATCCCCATTGCTCTGGTTGTTGTTTACCTGACTTCTTAGACATGTCCTGACCCATCGCCATTCATTCCACTAAGTTTCCCTAAGGCAGTGACTATGGTCACAGTTACAAACTTTCAAAGAATGTGGAATTCTTGGAAGTGACATTCCATCTAGTTGTTTTTTTTTTTTTTTTTTTTTTTTTTTTTTGTCTTTCTGTGGTTCTGGGAATGGAACCCAGGCACTGAGCTGTAGTATGGTGTGTGTGTGTGTGTGTGTGTGTGTGTGTGTGTGTGCAATATTTATATCAGTTCTATACATTTTAGGCATAAGTTTTGTGGTTAGGCTTCCGTCCCCCCACCCTCCCCTGTACTACCATTCCTAGATGAGAATCTGTTCATTAAGGAAATTTTGCTGTTTCTAAAGCTTGTCACGGTCATCTAGAGATCTGTCACTAAACCTGTGCAACCCCAGGGATAGACAGAAGAAAGGCTGGTGACCCAGCTTGTCTGTAGAGCCTTGTTTCTTCCTCTCTTGATTTCTCATGGAGATCGCTTTTGGAGCCGATTGCTAGAACTTGGGGATGACTCTGGTTTGTGTGCATGACTCTCCTGTTTTGTACTTTCCTTCTTTTTCCAGTAGTAGAGACACTGCTGGGAACAATCTGAGGCACATGAAGAGAAAACGAGGAGTTACTAAAAAGATTAAATTAAACTTAAGTGGATTTTTGTTTTCAGTGTGTGAGGATCAGTTGTAAGGCCTATTGAGATGAGCAGACACAGGCTGAGACTTTGTAACATTTACAATCTATGTAAAGAGGGGCAGAGGAATAAAACTACAGAGAAACACACTATGTCATGTCAAATATGCTATATTCCACATGAAAGGCAGGGTTGAAGTGTTGTGGGGTAGGGAAGCAGGGTCCTCCCCATATCCCTGGGGATCTGGGAATGAGAGTGAACTGTATTCAAGACACAGTTGTGATGGAGAGAGCCCTCAGCTATCATCTAAGCCAGTGGTTCTCGACCTATGGGTCATGACCTCTCTGGCAGTCTCATATTCTACGTATCAGATGTTTACATTGTGATTCATAACAGTAGCAAAATTACAGTTATGAAGTAGCAATGAAATAATTTTATGGTTGGGGGTCACCACAACATGAGAAACTGTATTAAAGGGTTGCAGCATGAGGAATGTTGAGAACCATTGACCTAAGCTCTACCCCTTAGGCCCTGGTGTCTCCTCTCCTTAAGGCCAGTTACATAATTTATAGGGCCCAGTTCTTTGATCAAACCCAGGGCCTAACACATGCTAGGCAGGGGTGTTCTACCATTGAGATATATCTCTAACCCAAGGGTCCAGTTCAAAATAAAAATTCAGGATCTTCTGTATAAAAGTAAAGAACTCTAAGAGAGGCAATCACAACATTAAAGGAAGGGTGAGATATTACTCAATATAGGCTGCTTGCTTTTAGTGTGAGCCTTGGTCCATGCCCTAGTCAAGGTTTCTGTTGCTGTGATGAAACACCATGACCAAAAGCAACTTGGGGAGGAAAGGGTTTATTTGGCTCACACTTCCACATCATAATTCATCATTGAAGGAAGTCAGGGCAAGAACTCAAACAGAGCAGGAATCTGGAGGCAGGAGCTGATGCAGAGACAAATGGAGGGGTGCTGCTTATTGTTCATCATGGCTTGCTCAACCTGTTTTTCTATAGAACCTAGGATCACCACACCGAGGATGGCACCATTCACAGTGGGATGGGCCATCCCCCATCAGTCACTAATTAAGAAAATTCCCTATAACCCAATCTTATGGAGGCATATCCTTCATTGAAATTCGCTTCTATCTGATGACACTACCTTGTGTCAAGTTGACATAAAACTAACCAGTATAGCCTATGTGAACTTGACTGGGTCTCTGCCTCCCTGGGCCTCACCTTGGGGCAGCAGGGAGACACGTCTTACTCTTGCCACATATATAGCAGCAGGTCTGCCTCCCAGATGAATCAGTAAATGGCTGAGAGGGAGATGAGTTGGTCTAATTAAACCTAATAATCTCTTAGGTTGCTTTTATTGTGAACTATTACAAGACCACATTTTGGGAGCTGCTCTTTGAGACTGGGTCTCGCTGAGTGGTCCAAGCTGACTTTGAACGTTTGCTTCAGCCTCCCAAGTGTTGGTATCACAGAAGCAAGATACCCTATTCTGGTCCTCATGGAAGAAATGTCTGAGGTATGTTTTGAGGTAGAAGGTTTTGCTTCCTCTCTGTTTCTTCCACTTGCCACCTTCCTGTCTTTCCCAGATTCTTCTTTCTCTCTTTGACACCCCATTTATGCTTTCCAGTGAGAAATGGGGCAGTCGCTGAAGCTACTAAGGAGTGACTTCGAGAGTTCAGTGTCTCCTTAGGTCTCTTGAGTTTCAATTTCTCACTTCTGCGAATGGCCTTGAGTAGAGTTCAAAATTTCCTAAGCAGAGTCTGGTGTTTCGTTTTAAAATTATTATATATTTTTAAAAATTTTCACTGAACAATATGATAGATTTTTGTTTGTTTGTTTTTGTTTTTTGAGACGAGTTTTGCCTGGGCTATCCTGGAACTCATTCAGTAGACCAGGCTGGCCTTGAACTCAGAGATCTATCTGCCTTTGTCTCTGGGATTAAAGGAATGTGCTACCACCACCTGGCTTGATAGATGTTTATAACAGAAAAAAAAATCAGAAAAACAAAGATCAGCAAAATAAATATTGTACATAATTCTAGAGGAAAAGTTCTAATGGGATTTTACACATCAGTTTTTAATCAACTTTCCCATTCAATAATACAAGCACCTTTGAGTGTTGCTATGTCAACAGCTGGCCATGGTAACTTACTGATGGTTGTGAGCCATTGTGTGTGCACTAGAAACTGAACCAGGTCCTCAGCAAGAGATTAAGTGAGTGCTCTGAACTGCTAAGCCAATTCCACAGCTCCCCACCCTTTAAAATTACCAAAAATACTTCCTCATTTTTCATAGCTTCCTAGTATTCTGCTAAATGGTTGTATTGCTATTTTCTTTTTCTTTTTCTTTTTTTTTTTTCTTTTTTTGGTTTTTCGAGACAGGGTTTCTCTGTATAGCCCTGGCTGTCCTGGAACTCACTTGGTAGACCAGGCTGGCCTTGAACTCAGAAAATCCGCCTGCCTCTGCCTCCCAAGTGCTAGGATTAAAGGCGTGCGCCACCACCGCCCGGCTGTATTGTTATTTTCTTAACCAATCCACCTAAACTGAACATTGAATTGTTCTAATTTTTTTTTTTCATTCTAAACCTTGTTGCTTGGATTTGGTAGGCAGAGAACACTCAGTTTCTCTGCCTTCCATTTCCTGTCTCTTTGGATTATCTCCTAGTATCAATAGTGCCTTTAGCTATGTTTGTTGTTCAGTGTGTACCAATGCATATAAAGCTCATGGCACTGGTACAACAGTGCACAGCAGACCAGACAGGCACATAAATACTTGCTGCTTTATTACTTTATAGACCAGAGAGCTGTTTGTCCAGACTGTGGCTTAAGGTAACTGTAGAGCCTGGGAAGTGTGTTTTACAAAGCAATAGGATGAGGTCTGGGTGAGGCAGAGTCCTGTGCTGAGGGATCCCTGAGTTCTCTGGAGGCTTCTTGCTTCCTTGGTTATAGAGTGAGCTCCCAGACAGCTAGACGTCTTCAATCGAAAAACACAAGCAACATAGTTGAGGGTAGCAGGTGCTCAGCCAGGACCTGTCACTGCTCCCTGGCATCTAACAACCTTTACAGATGGGGTTCCCATTGCCTGTGCAAGTCCTATCCTTACCCCACCACACAGCCTGCTAACTAGGAACACAGTTGGGCTGAAAATTCTTGCCCAACAAAGCTGAAAAGAATTAATTGTGCTCATGTGAATATTGTGGTGGAAAGTTTTAAGTCAACTTGACACAGGCTAAGGTCGAGTGAGAGGAGAGAATCTCAATTAAGAAAAAGCCTCCGTAAGATGGGGCTGTAGGCAAGCCTGTAGGGCATTTTTAAATTAGTGATTGATGGGGGAGGGCCCAGCCCATTGTGGATGGGCCATCCTGGGCTCATGGTCCTGGATTCTGTATGAAAGCAGGCTAAGCAAGCCACGAGGAGCAAGCCAGTAAGCAACATCCCTCCATGTCACCTGCATCAGCTCCTGTCACCAGATTCCTGCCCTGCTTGAGTTCCTGTCACGACTTCTTTCAGAGATGAGCTGTGCCAAATAAACCCTTTCCTCCCCAAGTTGCTTTAGCCATGGTGTTTTGTTGCAGCAATAGAAACCCTGACTAGGACACCTACCTTGAGGGGTGTCCCAGGGATGTGAGATGTTGGTCATGGAGGAAGCAAGTTACGGACTAGCTCTTGCTGGCTCACTTAATTTGTGCAAACAGTCTCTCTCCCTGTTCCCCTTTCTGCTCTTCTTTGGGTACTGGAGAGGGTTATAAGACAGGAGGCACAAGGGACACAACTGCGTACTCTGCCTGTTCTTGCCTGTGCTCCGTTATTACTCTCACTCATTTACAGATGATCTGGTTTGTTCATCCCTCTCTTCAATGCAAGCTTCTTAAGGGGAGGGTCCTCTTAGTAACTCCAGGGCTCAGCTCATTCATGCCCACTGAGCTTTGCATGAATAAAATACCAGTGCCAGGCTAGCGGAGTGGTGCAGCTGATAACCCTAGCGCTCTAGAGGCTGAGTTAGGAGGTTGGCCTGGGGTGTGTGTATGTAGGGCATCCTGTAATCCCAGAGGGTGGAGGTAAGGATCATCCTTGGGTGCACAGTGAGTTTGAGGTCACGCTAGAATACATGGGCTGTTTGTTAAAAAGAAAAGGCTAAAACAAGAGAAACTAGTAATAGGGTCTCTTTCACAAAGCTGCGAAAAATCAAATGAGAAAATAGGAAGCATTAGGCACTTGTCTGGTAGAATCAGATTGACAGCGCCATGAGCAAGCTTTTATTCACTACATTCTACCAAGAGGAATTATGGTGCCATTTTACAGATCGGCAAAAGGGCACAGGGTTAAATAATTTGTATATAGCTAGGATACATTGTTGTTTTATGTTTACTGTTCCTTTCAAGCTCTCTGTGGGCAAACTCTTAGAGAGACCACAGGGCCAGCGTCTCGAGGCACTCGCGGACAGCCCAGGACAGAAAGGTTAGCGGGTGCGCGCGCGTTATCCGCGGGGATCCGCGGGCGCGCGCCCCACTCAGGGGGACGCAGGCTTGGCGGCGGGCTCTTCCTCGCCTCCCCATTGGCGCACACGCCCCTTCCTGTCACGGCCGGCCAGGCCCCGCCCCCTGGGCGCTGCCGGAGTGGACGGTTCCAGGCCATGCTAATGAGGGGCTGGTCGCCGCCGCCCATTGGCCGGCCCTAGTGTCGGTGAAGTCAGCTCGGAGTAGCAGAAAAACAGAGCGGGGCTGACTGCAGCGTGGAGTGCGAGCTCGGCTGGACGCGCGCAAGTCCTTGCCGGGGACCCGCGAGGTAAGCGGGCGGTGGCTGCGCTCTCCGGCGGCAGCTCCCGGGCGGGCGCAGCGGGCCCCCGGAGCGGCGCCTTTGTTCCGCGCGCGGAGGAGGTGCTTTTAAAGGGCCAGCTCTTGAAGGGACCTGGGGGCCCCCCTTCTCCTAGAGCATCCCCGGTGGCCGCGGGGAACCTTCGCCGAGCCGTGTCTCCCGGCTGCTCCGTGTCCCCCCTCCCCATCCCTTCAAGAAAAGTTGCTAGGACGCCGAGAGCTTGGGGGATTCCAGGTTTCTTTATGCCTTTTCGTTTTTGCTAGGTGAAGAAGGTAAGGGCGATCATGGCCTCTGCTAGGAGGGAATGTCCGCCCGCCTCAGGCTGGCTGCAGTGTGGGTGGATGGAGACAGGAGAGCCCGGGTGGGTTTGCGCTGGAAAGTGAAACTACTGAGGGTCTTTTCTGCGGCCAGAGGAAGAAGGAGGGAGCAAGTGTCGGGATGGAGGCATCTCAGGTGTGTTCATTCATCAGCACACCCCTCCACTCCATCCCCAAAGCCGAGGGCGGAGGGAGTGGGGCAAGGACTACGCTGCTGGCCCAGACCAGCCTGCAGACGCGCGTGTTGGTGGGTGTGTGTCCGGGTATGCCGTGCTTCCGCTCACCGCCCAGGCCCCTTCATGCTTCCCTGGATGCCTTGATGGATACAGCATCTTAGAGGGCAGCCCATCACCAAAGGGACCTAAAGCTACTCCTTTCTCTTGTTTCCCAGGCAGTCCCTCCCGGGTTTCCACCTTCGTTTCCATGATAAGCGGTAGTGACATTCGAGATAGGAGGGGAAAGAGGCTTAAAGTCCTTATGCTTCTTTGAAGGGCGATGTGTTGTCGAATTCTGTATCCTGGAACCTCTGATTGTCGTACTACGGCTTTGAAATTCATCAGTGCATGCTTTTTCCGGGCAGACAGAATTTATTATGCATTGCTACATAGAAGCAGAGGGCTCCCTTTGAGCGGGCTCATTTCATCCTGTCCGAGGGTTTTCCCAGCATGTTCTGGACGAGCCTTTGGATTTTTGTTTGAATCGCTGAGCTCTGGGATGCCCCTGTTGTCACACGGCCGGCCTACTGAAATTGCTAAAATTGATTTCACTGTCAGTAGGCGGGAGGTTCATCTAGAGACACCGTAGAACGCGCCAGGCATGTTAGGCCGCTGACTGCATCTCCCCACCCACCTTCCAGCCCCTCACACTGGTGTGTCCTTTTCTTCCTTGGCGAAGGCCAGGGATGGCCTGTCTGACCACATGCTTTTTTGATTTTTTTAAATACCGCCCTTTAGATTTAAGTGTGTGTTTTGGCTAGAAAGATAGCGAGGTGGTGATTGAAGGGTGGATTAAAAGTGAGGTGGACAGCAGCCGGGGACAGCCGTGTCAATGACAGAAAACACACATTGGGAGATTTTATAGCTTCAGCCTTCTGAGAGTGAGTGAGATGACTACAGGGTGAGGTGTGTTAGCTGTGAGGGGGAGGGGTGGAGGAGGAAGATACTGCCAACAGTTTTCTGCCCCACCCTCCTTCTACCGCCTTAAATAACTCCATGCCAGCCCAGCCCTGAGGTCTTCCTGAGCCCGAGGGAAAAAGGTGGTCTGTTGGCCTACCTTTGCCTGGGGCACCTTTGATGAAGGTTAGGAAGGGTTAGTTAGTTCTGGTCTGTGTGGGGGTGGTGTGTTAAAGATGGTATATTCCTTCGCTTGAGGACCTGAGATAACTAGTGACTTCCCTGCAGGCAACTAGTATCTGAATGAAGTGTTCTACCCTCTGTAGAACTCCCTTTTGTTGACTCTACCTGCCTCTTTTTTTTTTTTTTTTTTTTTTTTTTTGGCTAAAGCAGTTGAATTTCTGTAAACTTTTCGAAGAGATTGGGAATATGGGGATGGGGTTGTAAATATGGCAAGGAAGAAAAGAAGACTGCTTCTTCCTGGCAGAACAAAGACTGGTTGAGCAATTCTTTTTCTTCTCCAAAATAGAGTTAGCCTCAGACAGCAGGGTGTGGAAAGCTAGGGTCCAGGGAAGAGAGCTGCGCCTGTGGCGCTGGTAGTGTCCTCGTCATCCCAACCCTACTCTCCCTGGACCCTTCTCTGGATGTGGATGTGGAAGGCACCCACTGGCAATTTAGGATTTAACTAGCCCTCGAGGAGGAATAGATGATCCCCCCACAACCCCCAAAAGGTGAAAGCTTGTGCCAAAAGCAGAACAGCAGGCAGGCTTTGGGTCTGGGCAGCGTCCTCTGGGCCTTGAGCTTGTGGCTTATGCTCTGTTCTTGTTGGTAAAATAAGAGGCTTTAGAGCAGTGACTGTCTAGGGTTCCCCACACCAGCGTCATTCAGTTTTAATTCACAAGTACATTTTGTGATGGCGATTTTAGATTCTTTCCTGTTTGCTAGTCAGATGCTAAATTCTGAGTATTTAGCAAGAGCACTGAAAAGGCACTTGAGAACTCAGGCTTCTGTCGGGAGTCAGACTACCTTTTCTTGATTGGTGCGATTCATGTGGTTTTAGAGTATGTAAATAATTCAGGGCTAGAATGATCCAGAGTGAGAGACGTGGACCTCAGAGCGAATTGGTGTGTGGGGGAGGTGAGGATGGGATGACAGATTGTGGAGGAAAGGGTGTTTCTATAATTCATTCTCTCCCAGTCTATGTTTTATTTATGATCGCACAGGTGAATGTTTAAATATTGGGAACATGGGGAGGGGGCCTCTATGATTGATCCATAGCAGCCTTCACCAAGGAGTAAGTGCTGCAAGGTATAGCCATTTGTCTGAGGTCACAGCATAGCAAGATGCAGAGGAGGATAAGAATCTGGGTCTCCAGAGGAAGGCCCTCCTTTTTGTGAGAGGAGCCTAAGATGGGAAGGAGAAAGATGAGGAGGAAACAAGAGATGAAGGGGGAGGCTGGAGACTCCATAGCTTCAGACTTTGGGGCCAGGAGTAGAGCAGTCCTGTGTCCTTGAAATGAAGTAAGGATCAAAGCCCCTTAGATAAGTGTGTGTGTGTGCACACACGAGTGTGTATGTGTGCAAGTGTGTGTGCGTGAGCACATGTGCATGCTAGTGTGTGTGCGTGTGGATGATATGGAATCGGAGAGGTGTTAAGCGCACTGATCCTGCCATAGATTTTCTCTGCTGACTCTGATTGTAGGATGAAGTTGAAGCTGCATGTTCAGAGCCAAGCAAGACCTTTAGCCAGAGCCAGAGAACTCAGTCACTCAGGGAATTAGGTGTGCTGGTGGTGATGCCGAGGAGAGCTGAAGTTGGGCCCAGATCTGGTGCAATTCCAGTTTCTTCTTGATGTTTTGTGTATTTTTTTTTGTTTGTTTTTTTTTTTTTTTTTGGTTTTTCGAGACAGGGTTTCTCTGTATAGCCCTGGCTGTCCTGGACCTCACTCTGTAGACCAGGCTGGCCTCGAACTCAGAAATCCACCTGCCTCTGCCTCCCAAGTGCTGGGATTAAAGGCATGTACCACCACTGCCTGGCTTATTTTTTTGTTTTTAAATTTCCTATACAAGACTAAAGTTTTCCATGGAACGAATCTCTCTTTAATGGAGGCAGAGTTTACCCATTGAACTTTCATCATACATTTTATGAGAGAGCATTTCATGTATTACCTTTTTAGAGGAGAGACCTGGAGACTGATGAGCCCTGCATGGTGGCTCATCATCTTTGGAGGTAGGGAGGTTCTAGCCTGTGACCTGTGCAGTGCTAAGCCTCACGTTTCAATCGTTTCAATGAGCAATTAAAGGGCTGGGAGCAGTGGGTAAGGAGAGCATTAACCATTCCAAGGCAAGGATAAAAGATGACAACTCTTTGAAGTCTGTGGCCCAAGCCAACAGCCACGAGGATCATGCCTTTCTCTGGTCAGCTCTCAGGTACTAGGAAGTCTATGTATGGCTTCTTTGGGCCTCATGCTTCAGGCACGTTGTGAAGCCCTGTATCTTGTTGCTTTCGAGGCTTTTCTGCCCCCCCTACCCCCCGGCTGTAGCCATTTGTTTTTTCTCCCTTCTTGTTGTGTTCTTCTCCTGCTCTCTTCCCTCATCCTGCTAGTAATACATCTTTGTAGTGTGTTTTAGTGTATTATTGTCTCATTAAAATTTCATGTTCTCTGTTCTTATTTTAAAAGCAGTTTAGTCTTTGACTATATATGTATTTTACACACAAAAACAAAAAGCAAACCCAATTAAGCTGCTTTTTATTTCTGTGTGGCCTTCCATTGATTTTTTTCCCCTCCCCCTTCTTGTTTGAGGTCAGTTGTGACTCTTTCTAGAAAAAAACATTTTGTCCTAAGGTCTCTGTCATGTGGTTATTGTTTTCAAAACAAAACCAGCTATAACAGCAGAAAATGTTTCCACCCTTATGTTGTGAACCACCAGGGATACCCTGTCCCAAGAAGTGTATTCTGTTTCCTCCAATGAAAGAAGTATTGCTAATGTGTTTCATAAAAAGGCTTAAACTGTACAGGGGCTGATGGTGGATGAGTCTCTTGTCAGCGAGTCTGGTACTGCTTAGGGGTAGGAAGCTGGCAGGCTACTGCCAAGGCAGTCCATCCAGGGAGAATTTAGTATGATGGTTGTGTTTCCTAGGCTAGACCAATCCAACTACCTGTAGCAGGACACACAACCCTTTAGAAAAGAGATATTTACCACTTTTCCAATGAATGTTGGGTTGAACTCAGGGGTATCCTGTACCCATCTTAGGCAGAACCATACACCAGCAGGTTGCTGGTGTGAAATTCTAGATGCTGTGATGGAAGTGCTGGGAATTGAACTCCGCTTTTCTGCAAGAGTGGGAAGCAGTCTTAACTGCCCAGCTTTCTCACCAACCCCATCATTGAGTCTTCATGCACAGTGGTCAGTGAGTTCAGTGTCTAAAGGGACCCTTAAAAGTAAGAAGGGACCTTGACGTCTACAGTTTTTAATACTGAAAGTCTACCTGAATTTTGTGTTCAACTCTATAATATCTGTGCTGGTTTTAGTGTAAACATATTTAAGTTGCTTTGCTGATGAATACAGTTGATGGTCAGGAAAATGGTGTGTTTATCCTGGCCTTTCTCCAAGTATTCTCAACAGTATCTAACCCATCTGGAGAAGCCAGGAGTAGGGAGGACCTCAGACCTGTTGGTGTTGAGAACTACCCTCCAGCCTTACTTGCTGGCTCTCCCAGGTCCTCAGGGGCAGGCTCTTCTGACTGGATGGTTTGTTCCCTCACCAGTGGCCTTCGCTTTTTTTTGTGGTGCCTCCTACTTTCAGACTCCCTCACATCTGAGATGTATTTCTTCTTCTGCTTACCTGTTTCTGTTATTCTTGCTGGCTTTCTTGTCTTCTTCCACCATATTATGAATTCTGGAAAGAGAGAGGATTCTATACTTAAGTGTTACACACACACACACAACACACACACACACACACACACTTGTCTCTCTGACTCTCTGTCTCACTCTCTTTCATCTCTCTGTCACTGTCTCCATCTCTCACATACACTCTCTCATCTCTGACCATCTGTCTGTCTCACACATACACATGGGGGTGGAGAGAGAGGGGAGGTGGAGAGAACTACCATAACAATGAGAAGACTTCAAAAGAAGGCAGTATCCTCCTCGTAACCCATTCCCTTGAGTCAGTCACTGAGGAGTTTCTTTTGCTGCAGGAACAAAGTCCATAAACTCAGAGATGTTCGACCACCAAGGCTTGCTTATGTTAGGTCCTTTTAGGGCTGTGAGAAGGGTCTCACAGGACTAAAGTCATGGTGTTTGCAGGCCTGTGCTCATTGTGAGCAGAGCCTGATTGCTCACTGTTGCCATCTCTCAGAGACTGCTTGCATTCTCCACTCAAAGCTGCCTTCCTGTCTTCAAAGCCATTGTCTTAGGATTTCTACTGCTACAGAGAAACACCATCACCAAAAAGCAAGTTGGGGGAGGAAAGGGTTTATTTGTTTTACACTTCCGTATTTAAGACTGTCACTGTAGAAAGTCAGGATAGGAACTCAACATGGCAGGAACCTTGAGGCAGGAGCTGATGCAGACAGAGGAGGTCATGGAAGGGTGCTCCGTATTGACTTGCTCCTCATGGTTTGCTCAGCCTAACTTTCTTATAGAACCCAGGACCACCAGCCCAGGGACAGCACCATCCTCAGTGGGCTGGCCCTTCCACTTCAATCACTAATTAAGAAAATGGCCTACAGGCTTGCCACAGATTGGTTTTATGAAGGGCTTTTTCTTAATTGAGGTTCCCTCCTCTCAGAAGACCTTAGCCTGTTTCAAGTTGTCATAAAACTAGCAAGCACAGCCAGTGCCCATGACGGCTGATTGAGCCATTCTGCTGATGGCCCTGATCATCAGTGTGTCATCACTATCTGATTCCCTCTACCAACCTTTAAGGAGCTTGGTAATCACAGTGGGCTGCCTGGATAATCCAGGACAGTCTCCCATCTTGACATCATCTTAACTTTCAAAAATGGAAATTTCTTTTTACCATCTCTCTCTCTTATTCATTCTTTCTCTCCTTCCCCCGCCTCTGTGTATGTGTGTGTGTGTGTGTATGTATGCACATATATGTATAGGTGCCTGGAGAAGCCAGAAGAGAGTGTTGGATTCTATTGGATTCCCCTGGAGCTAGAGATCTAGGCAGTGCTAAGCTGCCTGATATGGGTGCTGGGGACTGAACTTTGAAAGAGTTATTTTGAAAGAGTAGCTAGAACAGGTAACTGCAGAGCCATCCCTCCAGCCCCCTGATTAGCAATCTTCGTTCCATTTGTAACCTCAGTTCCCCTTTGCCACATAACTTAATGTCTTTCTACTATTGGACCTTAGGATCTGGACACTTTTAAGGGGTCATTATTTTTTTCCATTACAGTTACTTTACACCCTTTATTATTTTTCCTGATATTACAAATTACCCCAACGCACAGCCTTTTTTCCTTGTAATATGGCAACATCACAGTTTTTGGTTACATTGATACTTAAAAACCAACATTGTTTTGACTGAGCAAATAGTGTTTGTGTCTTAGCCTTACAATATTCTTTAATGGTACTTTTTAACATAATTCACTGACTTAATGACCTTACTTCTTCAAGTTAGGTTTTTTTTTTTTTTTGTATTTCCCAAAGGCTTACACCATGTTTTAAAACATCTGTGTGTTCTAATGTGTTTGTTTTTGTTACATGCCCCCCACCAGCATTCCTTTCCAGAGCCTCCACCCTTCTCCACTGTTCTTCATTGTTGACCTGTAGGCTAGTGGCATGACTCCTGCTTGGAAGCAATCCATGGGTTGCTACCTCTGTTTCCATCTTTTGTCTAACTCTTCCAGAAGTTTCTGAGAGAGGGTCTGTGGGACCGATCATTTCAAAGTGCATACACTACCTGGCCTTATTCTCTGTTAGTGCTTGGTTGGCAGTTTGGCTTATCTAGAAATTTTGGTTGAAAGGCATTTTCCATTATAGTTTTATTTCATTATTATTATTTTTAGACAGGCTTTCTATAGCCCAGGCTGGCTTGGAACTCACTATGTTGACGTAGCTGGTTTCGAATTCATAGGGATATGCCTGCTTCTGTTCCACTCCACCCTCATCTCAGTGCTGGGATTAAAGGTGTTTGACACCACATCCCAGCTTCCCTTTAGAGTCTTTTTTTTTTTTTTTTTGTTTTTTGAGACAGGGTTTCTCTGTATAGCCCTGGCTGTCCTGGAACTCACTCTGTAGACCAGGCTGGCCTCGAACTCAGAAATCCACCTGCCTCTGCCTCCCAAGTGCTGGGACTAAAGGCGTGCGCCACCACTGCCTGGCTTACATCCTTTATCTAAGACTTTCCTATGTGTGAATAGTCATTTTTTTTCCCTCAAATTTCCTGGATTTTGTCTTCAAAAGTTCTATTAGTTAGACTTCCTGGGCTGAGTTCATAATTTGAAAAGTTGCAAATTCTTATTTTTTTTTTATTACATTTTATATTTTTGAGGGGTATCTTTATTCTCAACCCTTTTCAGTTTTTTAATGCCTATATTTATGTTTTTATGTGACATATGTTTACATGTTTTACTTGCTAAGAACACCTGGTTCCTGCAATATCTCCCTCCCTCCATCCCTCCCTGCTTTTCTCCCTCTCTCTTTTTCTCCCTCCCCTTGGGCCCCCCACCCTCTTCCTTCCATATCCTAGGCTGGACTTGAGCTCCAGATTCTCCAGCCTGTCTGCTTGCTGGCATTACAGATGTTCCTCACAGTGTCTGGCATCTTTATTTTTGATTACTTTTTGAAACTTTCTGCTGATCTCTGCACTGTCTTTGTTTCCTCTAAGTCTCCTTTTTTGCTTGTTTCAGTTGCAGTGTTTCCCCTTGGAGCCATCTTCCCATGTTTGCTGATCCTTGCTTTGTTCATTTATATTTAAGGGTGGACATTTAAATGTCTGTAGGGCATCTGTGGGCAGTGGGAAGGACCTGTTACTTTCCTTGTAGGGTCATCTAGCAGAGAACCTTTTTATTTATTTTCCCAAATGGAAAAACCTAGGTATCAGTAGATATTATTGGGGCTTTCCTACAGAAGGATTCCTAAACAGGATTTAGCCTGTGCGCTCTCTCTCTCTCTCTCTCTCCCTCTCTCTGTATGTGTGTCAGTCTCTGTATCTGTCTATGTGTGTCAGTCTTTGTGTGTATCTGTGTGTGTGTCAGTTTGTGTATCTGTCTGTGTGTGGGTGTTTATGTGTGCCAGTCTCTGTGTATCTGTGTGTGTGATGTGTGTGTGTTGGGGGAGGAGTGGGCTCTTGTTATCTTGTTTGCTCTAAGGCTTTCATTGAGTCCCACTGTTAGAGCTTCCTCCCTTTGCTGAGCCTGAGTCTTCTGCTCACAGTACCAGGAGAGTAGCTTCAAGAAAGGAACCATGTCTGATCGTGCCTTGTCTGATCTTTCAGAAAGTAAGCTCTCCTCTTTAGCCCCACCCTGCCTCTCTCTCCCAATCACTGATGCCCGTAGTCGGAGCATTCCTCAGGTTCTGTGCCAGGGTTGGCCACTTAGTGGTTCCTTGCTCAGTTGGCACTTAGCAAGTAGATAAAGCAGGATTGCATTTTAGCTGCTGCGTGGTGATCGACTGTGATTCCCTGGGGTGTGCTGGCATATTTTGGGTGCTGTTATTTTCTTTCCATTAAGAAACAAGTTTCTCTTTTGTTCTTTTAGTGGGATTTGAGGGGAAGGTAGAGGAAAAAAAGGTTCGGCTTTCTGATTTTATCAGAAATTTGTTTCATCTCTTCAGCCAAGTTGTCAAGCTTATGCTCCCTGATGTTGAGTGTATGCTCAAGAGATACTCATGTGCACACACCTTTGTGATGCTGTGGATTGAACGCAGGGCTTTGTGCATGCTAGAAAGTTCTTGACCACTCTGGTGTGACCCCAGGCCTTTGATGGTTGCTAAACAGTTGAATACATGTTTCTACAGTCATTAGACTTCCAGGCAGAGCCAAAGATGCAATTTTAGAAAAATCATGGTTTATTTTGAAATAGACATAACCACAGGCAGCAGATTCAGCTTTTTCCCAAGCTAAGTAGAAAGAAACACCATCATGGACTGCTGGGATCATGAATGGCAAGGCTCCGAGCTGTGTTTTGCCCCATAAGTAACCACATGGGCTATCTTGAGAAGTCTGTTAACCTATATGGGTCTCAGTTGACACAACTCACTTGGTCAGGTGTTGGCTTAGTTCTGTACTGAGGAGCTGTTCGTGCAAAGCTTGATAGTTTTATGCCAACTTGATACATGCTAAAGTCATCCGAGAGCAGGGAACCTCAATTAAGAAAATGCCTTCATAAGATCAGGCTGCGGGCAAGCCTCTAGGCCATTTTCTTAATTAGTGATTGGAGTGATGGCTCCATCCCCAGGTTGATGGTCTTGGGTTCTATAAGAAAGCAGGCTGAACAAGTCACGAGGAGCAAGCCAGTCAGCAGTACTCCTCTATGGCCTCTGCATCAGCTTCTGCCTCTACCCTGCTTGAGCTCCTGTCCTGACTTCCTTTGTTGATGTAGTGTGAACTAAATAACCCCCTTCCTCTCCAGCTTGCTTTGTGGTCATGGTGTTCTGTAGCAGCCTAAATATAATCCTAAACTAAGATAGCATGGTATTAGGACCCTTCCAGAGGTTACTGCTCAGGCGGATATGTGGCATTTTGCATGGTCAGGGTCATCTGTTGTGGTATAACATTGGCTTCATGTCTTTCTCCAAAGCTTAACTCAGTGTCTCCTTCATACATCTTATTTCTTATCTCTTTCTAGATTGTGGCCGACAGGTAGGAAGATATAGTCATCTTTCTGTCTTTGGTGTCTGCCACAGTCCTTGGTACATAAGTGGTTTAGAGTAAATGCTGATTTTTTTTTTCTACCAAGAAAAACATGAACATGATAAATGCAAGTCTGCCAGAATCTACAGTTTTCTCAGAGAAACGGTTAACATGTTGGTTTCTGTTGCATGTTTCCTGGCTACTCATGCAGGTGAGAAGTTCAGATGTGTTGATACTGAGGTCAGTGGAGATAATGAACCCTTCAGGATGGTAGCCCTAGCCATTGAGGACTCTTCTTCCCACTGGGTTGTGGTCATGAACTTGTTCAATAAGCCTCACATTGTTATAATGTAAGATGGATTTCATCTTAACTATGACAATGAATTCCATATAGATTACACATAGATAGGTGTTTAAAAATACTTAGGGGCCTTTTCCTAGCTTACTCTGACTTTCCTAAGCCTATGAACTATGTGCCAGGACTGCTAAGTGGAAGTTTCAGGGATTGATCGGCTCCACTGAAGATCTTTTATGGTGTGGGTGGCTCCCTGACAGATTGCATTGGGAGACCTGGGGCACCTTTTCAGGCAAGGTTCTCCTCCCACTGACAGCACTGCCGGAGAATCAATACCGATAAGGGAGATGAAGTACTGTTAAAATATCTAGAAAGAGCTTTGCTTTTGATTTGCTTAGTGGATAGTTTTAAGCACCGGGCAATGTAGTGGGCTCCAGGAATATCGTGGTAAAAGGAAAGTGGCATTTGTTCTGGCATTATAGGTTAGTGCCCAGTTGTCCAGCATGGTAGCCACTAGCTGTTTGTGACTATATAAATTCATTTAAATGGACTACCAATTTAGTAGTCAGTTTCTCATCCACATGTGCTGCAGTTGAATGCTCAGTGACTCTCTGTGCTTGGTGGCCGTTCTGTGGCTAGCACAGATCTAGAGCTCTTGCTTTATTCCAGACAGTTCTTTTAGGCAGACTGGACTGCAGACCTGAGACTCTAGTTTCTACACCAGACATCTGTGACTAGGTTGCTTTGTGGCGGAGACAGCAGAGGCACAGAGAGTTGTTTGCTTAGTGTTAGGAGGTTGGATGGACTGAGCTGGGTCT
Source organism: Mastomys natalensis (assembly GCA_021653895.1). Taxonomy (NCBI): domain Eukaryota; kingdom Metazoa; phylum Chordata; class Mammalia; order Rodentia; family Muridae; genus Mastomys; species Mastomys natalensis. The sequence continues at coordinate 395,309 of JAJTUV010000072.1, read as the reverse complement.
CTTCTCGCTGAGTGTTGTTCTCTTGGGTGAGGAGAGACTAGGAGTCTGGCCTCTCTTCCCACAGTACTTGATTCAAATCCTGCCTGAGCTCTAGAGCAACTCAGTGCCTCAGTTGTGACAAAACAGGACTTCGAGGATGAGGAGGAGGAGGAAAAAGATCTAATCATGCAAGTATTAGGACTTGGACACAGCTGCAACAGTAAATACAGGTCACTGTCATTGTTGTTGAAACAGTCTCGTGTAGTCCAGGCCAACTTCAAACATCCTGATCCTTTGTCTCTAGCTCTCAGGGCTGGGGTTGCAAGTGTGCTGTCATGTTGGTTTTATGTGGTGCTTCCTGTGTCCTAGGCAAGCATTCTCCCAGTGGAGCACCATCCTCCATCCCCTGTAACCAACGTTACAGAGAATAAAACAAGGACAGAAGTTAGGGAGCCCATGAAGCATCTTCAAATAGAAGAGTGGAGACTAGAAAAAGAATATTGGCAGATGAAGCTGTATTCCTGGACCTACTGGCTACCCGGAGCAGGGCCGAAGTGATGATTTCAAAGCCAGGGACTGCTTTGGTTGTGTGAAAATGGCAGCATGTTCATAGTCGTTTGTCTCTCCAGGCTGATCACTCAGACCCTGGATCTTTTTCTGTCTCATTCTTCCTGATTTGCCCCATCTTGTCCCCGTAGAGTCCTCCTCCCATCTCTGTCCTCTGAGAGAAGTGGGGTCATATCACATGCTAGAACAGAAGTATGCACCAAAGGAGTTCAGATGACAGAAGGGACAGAAGTTGGGTCAGTTAGCAGCTGGGGCTTGATCTGCTCTTCAGGGTTTTAGGTCTTGGTGATGTCATTCCCACTGTTGCCCCGTCTTGTTAGCAGGCCTATGTAAAGTAGCACACTGCTCTAGGGATGCCCCATTGTCTTGAATGAAGAGAAAGTTCTGATGCTGGTCTCAGGGATGGCAGGTAGAGAGAGCCTTGCTTTTTTTTTTTTTTATATGGAGATTTAGCATAGAATGTGTCCTACGGCTGGTGGGCAGTGCATAACAGTAACCCCAGGACTGGATTGCAGTTTGAGGGCAGTTTGGGCTACATAAATATCACATACATGCACACGCACACAATTGACATCTAACACGGTTAAGGATGTAGACCAGTTACCTAGCATGGGTAGGGTCCTGGCCTCTTACCTCAACACCACTCTAGTCAGTTTCATTCATTAATTAAATGTTGTTAATGGAGAGAAAGGGGCCTGGTCTCCCCCGACAGGCAGTCAACAATGTGTTTCTGGTATTGAGGTAGGATGGGTATATTTGCTCTGTCAAGGTAGGAGTGGAACGCTCAGGCTAGAAGGGCACTTTAGACATACATGAGGGATGTGGCATCATGTCTCACCCAAGTTGGGAGCATAGGGCAAACAGTAAGTCTAAGTGATGTGTCTGAGGCACGTGTCTATGAATGGCTGACCCAGCACTGACCTGTGAGGAGACTTCCCCACAACCTGAATTCTCCAGGTCGACAAGGAGTACAGGTTGCCTGAGCGCTGACACTCAGGAGTGTTAGGTACTTTCAGCTTAACCTAACTGGCTGTCAGCCATTTACATGACCGTCCCACTTTTGCCTTGATGTTCTATCTGGCTGGGAGGTGGGCATTATGGCTTATATATGGTGGCTACAATAGGAATAGGTGTTCAGTAGATCCTGGAATTGCCCTTCTGCTCACAAGTCAGCATGAATGCTCATTACTCATTTATATAGTACCTTGTGCTGTTATTGACAGCAGCCTGTAGGCTGACCTTTGAGCTTGGTTTCCCAGTATGAAAGGGCATGCACTGTAGAATCCAAAAGTGTCTCCTATTGCTTAGAGTCTGTGTGGTATCTGGTAGCTGTGCACACGAGCAGTTTCCTTCTCTGATAGACAAATATACAAAATCATCTGCAGGTTACTCTTCTCTACTTTGATTGTCCTTAGTCAGGGCGATGCCAGTGTTGGGCGACTGTCTCCTGTGAGCACAGGATGTATTGGTCAAGGCTCACAGTTTATTTTAGCAAGTAGGGTGGGAAATGGGGACATTTTCCTGGTGTATTGTTATTAGGGAATTTTTCCAAGGCCAGTGCAGCATAGATACTGGATTCTCCTGCTCTTGGCCTTGCTTCCTAGACAGTGAGCATGGCAGACTGTGACAGGGGACTGGCAGGATCTTGAGGGTAGGGGATGAGGTAGGTAGGACTGGAACTGGAGCTGGGAGATCTAAATCACTGCTCTAGTGGCCAGGTCAGTAGAGATCTGGGTAGAGAAGCTAAGGCCAGAGTAGGAACTGTTTTTCAGCTGAACAAAGAGAACAGAGGCTCCAGAGAGAGCAAAATCCCAACAGGGATTGAAATTACAGTAGCTGGAGGAAGCTGGGAGAGCCTCGGGCTTCCGCAGGGTTTGGTGGTGACTGTTGAAAATCTGATCACCAGGCCCACAAACTCTGACCAAGGTATTGTAGGCCTTCTCGGGCCATTTTATGTTTGCTTTGTGGTACATGGTGCATAAGTGAGCCAGCACTGGCAGGTGTGAGGGGGCGAGGCCTCTTGGGAACTGGGAAATATTAGTCATCCCTGCGCACTGATAGAAGATACGCGTCTTGTCAAGACAGCTGTTGTGGGAGGCCCCACGGCTGCCAGCCAGCCTGCATGACAGTCCATGCTCTTGGCGTTATCTTTAATTATTAAAGTTCTGGGCTATTTAAATGCTCACCTGAAGGATCATTGTGAATAATTTTCCCTTCCTCAGCTCCAGCAGAGAAGGAGTCTGTGGCCTGTGGTTCTGCATTCCACAGGTGGCTTTCGAAAGGAAGCCTCAGGAAAGATGCCCTTGATAGCAGGGTGCAGACCTTGTGGGCTGCACTTGCTTTCAGATTTATTTTGAGTGAGTCCTTAATTTCGAGAATATAATGTTTCTTTTTTACCATAGGACAGTTAGAGAGACTGCTGCTGAAATATGTAAAACAGTTAATATGTCATTAAACGGCCAGGATCCTTGATTGATGGTACGTATCTATGGCAACCTGCATAGTTTTTAGGAATCTTTTGGGAGCTCCTGTATTTCTCAGAAAAGATGGAGCAGGAAGTTTGGGGGTGCCTGAGAGCTTACCTGCTAGACTTTCCCTTGAGGTTAAGGTAGGGCAGAGCTAGTCCTCCAGAGGTTGGAGGTCAGGAGTGGTCTGGACAACTGGAGAGTAGGATTGGAGAGGAGACTCAGGTTCTTTAGGGCTGGCTCATTCTTTAGTTTTATTGGTCTGTGAGTCCTGGTGTTCAGCCTCAGGACTCAGCATGTGTAAATTTCTTGGCCTCTGGTACTCTTCCCTGTCTTCACTTCAGCTCTGGTCATCCTCAGATCTCACCTGAAGCACCATGTGCTCCAGGACACCTCCTTTGACTCTGCAGACTAAGTTAACCTCTTAGTCTTTCATGGTTCCGTAGCTCTGGACAGAACATTCTAAATAGCGTTTGTCTCAGCTGCTGTGTAAGGCTGGTTGGTCAGTGTGCCCATCCCACCAGTCTGAAGAGAATGGCAGGGTCATGTCTTGTCACCACCACATCCTAACAAGTATTATGCTCACAGCAGGTGTTCTTCTATCTGTAGTGTGAATTAAATCATTTGATTATTTGCTACGTTTTGGGGTTTTATACAAGATTCCAGGAAAACAAAGAAAGGATACCACTACCACCACCACCACCAATAATAATAATAATAATAATAATAATAATAATAATGAAATTAACAACCCTGCTTTCCTCAAGATATCCACTGAATTACAGGAGAAAAAGATTATCAGTTGAAGTCCTGTTTATTTTTTAAAAGAAGTATATGGATTTCTTATTTATAGTAGTATAGATTTTATAATTAGCTCATAAGTAAATATGCTTAAAGCTATTTAACTAACAGGAAGGTGTGATTGAAAACTGGTGACTGTTGCTCTCAGGAAGAGATTGGCAAATGGGAAGGTTTTTACATTAATGTATGATGCCCATACATTACCTGCGTCAAGCAAAGGTGACATGTGGACACACAGGAAGGGGTGGGACCTGAACCAACAGAAGGCATTCCCAGTAGAAGACGGAGGAACTGGCATGTGCAAAGGCCTTCAGTGAGGGCAGATACTGTAACAAGGCTGGAGTGGGAGACAGAAGGAAGGGCTGCTGGGTGCCCTCGACTCTGATTGGGGTATTTGGGAATGGAGAATCCTAGCTAGGAAAAGCTGGGCAGGACAGACCTGGGCTCATAGGGAAGAAGAGAATTGTGCAGAGGTGCCTTAAGAAGTCACAGCATAAGGAATATGTAGGGTCATGAGAACATGGCAGTGTCGGGTAGGAGGGACCGTGCTGTAAACACTTGAACATGATCCAGGTCGCATGGCTCCTGGTCTTCTAAAACCTTTCTAAAACCTTCATCTGACCACGCTGTGCAGTTAATTTTATCTACCTAGCATAGTTTTTATCTTAGTATGACTTTATGAACCCTCTTCTGGGCTACAACATTGCATATGAACGAGAAAATGACATGCAGTGTGTGTAAATGTGTATACTCACTGTCGTCTCCTTACCTGGGTAATCAAGCTCGCTCTTTCCCTTTTTCTTTCTTTTTTAGTTTTGTTCTTTGTGTTTAAGTCCAAGACATGAAGTAATTATGTAATTAGAATCCACATTGAGTGTGGCTAGATAAGGTGTAATTAAAGAAGAAAGCCTAATTTTGGAAGAATGATAAGAGGTCATTTGACTCAGTCTGGGCCCAAATCCAATCTTGGAAGAACAGTAAGAGGTCATTTGGATATTGGGAGCTTGAGGCCACCCAGGAGCCCAGACTGGCCTGAGAGCTAGATGATTCTCTTTCAGTTCACTGTGGAAGCCATTCAGTGGGCACCCTCTTGATACAGGGTATCATGGGAGGCCCAGCTGAGTCAGTACCAGAAGACCTGGATTTCAGGAGGGAGGGCATGAGGGGACATGGCTTAAGAATAATTAGGACATTCTAGACCAGGAGTTGAAGACAACTGGGGTGGACGTGGGGTTAGGGGTAGGGTAGGGCAGGGTAGGGGCAGGCGCCCTTTAAACCATGCTTTGAAAGGAAAGGAAAATTTCAAGTGCAAGGACAAGAGGCACTTGGATATTTTTTGGGATGAATGCCAATGCCAAGGTTGGAGGTAGAAGGGACATGGCCATGTTGGTCATTTTGTGGTTTAGTGAGGTTATGCTTCTATGGCCCTGGCAGTTTGACAGACAGCAGTAGTCTGGTCATGATTATGCACTGGTGCCTGGGTGGAGGAGTCACAGTTGTTGCAGGTGGTAGAGGTCAGGGCAGGCTTCCTTGTAACAGGTTTGGTAGGAGAGGGGAGGGGAGGTGGGTTCAAAAGGAGAGAAGGAAATTACATGAACCCAGAAAGCCCCCATTCTTACTCCAGCCCTGCTTTGGAACCAGTGGAGAGATCTTAGATCAGTCACTTCCTTTCCTGATCATGGGAGAGTTACCACTACGGTTTGGACTTCTTTCACACTGTCTAGTCATCAGAGTCCTGGGCTCTAGGGCAAAGGGAAGGATCTGGGGTGAGGACTTGTGGGGCCACTCCAAGGTAGTGAGAGAAGAAACTACATAGTCCTCTTCCTTGTCTTCACAGAATGGGCAGGAGGCAGGTGAGGCACTCTGGTGACCAGGTTTGAGTCATCTTACATTTCTGAGACTGACATAATGTAAAAAGCCTCACTGTACGCCGAGGTTGAAAATTAAGTGCTCCATTCTGGGGCGGAGCAGAGAAGTTCCTCTTCCTGAACTCACAGAAAGGAAATTGTCTGATTAAGGACCCGCTGAATGTGCCATCTCCCCCATGGCCAATCTTGGGAAACTTCAGTGGCTTCAGTCTTGAGAAGAACCTCTGTAAGAAGGCAGCCTGGCAGAGCCTAGGAGGCTGAGCTGCAGGGAAAGAGAGGAAGAACTTCCGGAGCAGAGAACAATTGTATCTATGATGCAGACCTTACTGTAGTGAGTCCAGGAGCAGGAGGGCAGGCTAGCCTTCTTTTGTTTGTTTGTCTGCTTTCTTGTTTTTCATATAGAGTTTTATTGTGTAGCCTTGGCTAGCCCGGAGACCAGGCTGGCCTTAACTTCAGAGATCTTATCCACTTCTTCCCTGGAGTGCTGGGATTAAAGGCGTGTGTCATCAGGTGCAGCATACTTTCTGAGTATTCTGTGTGTACTAGCTGCTTCACATGCTTTCTTGGTCTTAATTTCATAATTGTGATGGCTAATTTTGGTTGTCAGCTTGACACGCTTGGGATGAGGGAACGTCATTTAAGAATTACTTTTATTAGATTGACTTCTGTTGAGTATTTTCTTGATTGCTAATTGATCCAAGGGCACAGCCTATAGTGGATGGTGTCACCTCTGGGCATGTGGTAACTGAGCAAGTGTTCCTCTGTGGTCTTTGCTTTAGTTCCTGCCTAGAGCTCCTGCGGTGTGTTCCCTTAATGATGGACCTGTAAGCCAAATTGAGGCCCTTCTTTCCAAGCTTGGTTTATTTGGTCATGATGGTTTATCACAGCAACAAAAATCAGACTGGGACAATAATCCTTTCATCATTTCTGCGTCTGTCATTATCCTGGGCCACAGATAAGGATTCTGGATTGGAGGGAGGAGCTTGTTTATCTAGGGTCTTAGCGGTGGCATGGTATTTCATTTTATTCCATTTCCAACTCCTGTGGCAATAAATACCTGTTATTCTGCTGGCTGCCTTGGAAATGTAGGGCAGAGAGAATGACTTGACTCTGTGACGCTCATGCCCAAGTTAAGCACTTTCCTAAAACACGGCTTTGACTCCTGTTCCTGGCACAGCATTTCAGAATAGTTCAAAACCCTAGTAACTGCTGCTGGGAGCACTCAGAGCTCATCATGGTCAGACCCTTGATTTACAGATTTGGAAACTGGGACGCAGGAAGGAGAGAGGTCAGGGGCAGAGTGGAGATGAGAAGTGGAAGTCTGAAGCCTGGTCCTTAGAGCTATTTTAAGGCTCCCCGTGGAAAAGTTTGTATTTAGACAACAATGGAGACCTTTGTCCAGAGAGTTGGTGTGGGCAAGGGTTGAGTCTGAAAGGTCCTCTGTGTGTTTGTATGCACGCGGTTGTGTGTTTCCTTCACTATAACCTCAGATGCCTTTGAACTAGCCTGAAGGATTCCTTCAGACCAAAGGCTTTGAACAGGTGGAAAGCACTTAGGAAGAAGGGGAAAGATCAAAAGCCACAGAAATAGACATGTAAACTGTCAGCTTGGCTAAGGGGAGTTTTCATTGTTGAACATTGACCATATAAGGCAATCTTTAGGTGTCACTTGATGTCATTGCTATGGCTTCACTGTAAGGTAGGTACTCCCCTCCCACAGGTTTTCAGAAGGAACTAAGAGACTGTGACTGTACCCAAAGTCATAGGATTTGTAATACAGGGCCAGGAGAGTGTGCTGGTCACCCCCTGTCCCTGTGATAAGATACCTGGGACAATGAATGCACAAGGAGGAAAGGTATATTGGCTCATAGTTTTAAAAGTCTCCTAGTCCGTGGCAATCTGGCTTTAGCATCAAGGCCAGCAGCCCAGGATGGCGGAGGCACATGAAGGAAGCTGAATTGCATAGGGCAGACAGGAGACAGAAAGACAGGATGGCCCAACACCCTCGTCATGGGCATTCCTCTGTTGCTTTCATTAGGCTCTGCCTTCTAAACATTCCACCATTCCCAGTAACATTGCTGGCTGGGGACCAAGTCTTCAACACTTAGGCCTTTAAAGATCCAAACTATAGCTGGGTGAGGTGGCACACACCTTTAATCCCAACACTCAGAGGCAGATAGGTCTCTGAGTTCAAGGCCAGCTTGGTCTACAGAGCGAGTGCCCGGGGTGGCCAGGGCTACACAGAGAAACTGTGTCTCAAACAAACAAAACAAAACAAAACAAAACAAAACAAAACAAAACAAAACCCAAACAAACAAAGAAAACTTGTAAAGCTTGGGGCCTGTTCAGTCTAATGCTCTATCTTATACACACACACACACCACACGTGCACGTGAGAGAGAGAGAGAGAGAGAGAGAGAGAGAGAGAGAGAGAGAGAAAGAGACAGAGAAAGAGACAGAGACAGAGGAGAAAGAAAAGAAAAAGAGACTGAGAGTGTGTGTGTTTCATGAGAGGTAGAAGTGATATAGGTTTTTTTTTTTTCCTTACATATAATAGACAGTTGATGAAATGGAGTGAGCAAATGTTCAGACATGGCAAGCCTAAGGCATGCTGGGCAACTGTAGCCTTTGGTGGCTGGACCCTGTCATATTGCAGAAGACGGGAAAGGTGGATGGAGTCAGAAGGTGGGGGGCTTGAATTCAGGCTCTGTCCTATGGGAGGATGGCCGAGATCACCTTCTTGCTTTCTGGGAGTGGTTTTGCCATTCCCCCAATGTAATTACTAACAGTATCCCTGCCAGTTTCAAATATGCCTTTGTGGGTGGTTAAGTTTTATGGCTCAGCAGTCCATGAGGCATTGTGGAGCAGAGTCTGTGAGGGTTCTACCGTGGGACATGGTTGAGCAGGCTTAAGAAGGAGAGTGACCGCCGGGCGGTGGTGGCACACGCCTTTAATCCCAGCACTTGGGAGGCAGAGGCAGGCGGATTTCTGAGTTCGAGGCCAGCCTGGTCTACCGAGCGAGTTCCAGGACAGCCCGGACTACACAGAGAAACCCTGTCTCGGAAAAAAAAAAAAAAAAAAAAGAAGGAGAGTGACCCCCTAGTGCCAGGGAGTCTGGAGGCAGGTGATGAGATGCCATCTAGGCTGGTAGTTCATGCCTGAGCCTCAGGAATTGGAGAGATACCAAGGGAGTAGGTATAAAATGATACCACACAGAGTCTCTAAAACGGTCCAGGCAGCTCTCCCAACAAGCGTTCTTCGAACTGGAAGTTATGATTGATAAGAAAAAGAAATACTACAATGTGCCCATTTCCTGAACAATTAAGATCCAGAGAAGCTTCTGCCCAGCCTCTCCAAGGGCCTGGCAAATCCCCAGCTATTCACTTTCTTAAACCCACCATTGTCCTCTGGAATTTAAAATAGGTTATGAATGTGCTTGATGTCAGGAAAGATAAATCTGTGAGGAGGATTGTAGTCAATACATTTCCTTTTTAAGTAGAAACAATATAAAGAGCTCGATTCAGTCCTGAATCAGTCTCACGCTGCTGTCATGATTGTGTAAAACCTGAGCTGCTCTGTGTCTGTGTCACACTGTTGATATCCCCCTCCGTCCCTCCAGCCTAGCAGCCCCCACAGACTTGCAGCCTTTTTAGGCCATGTACAGCTAGCCCTCCTCACCCAGGACGTGTTGTGATGACTGCTGGGTGACTTTGTTTTCTGTCTAGGGGAGCTCATCGGGGTGGCCACTCAGCTGTGTTCCCATACGAACCTTTTGATCTGAAAAAGTTGGGAAGCTAAATTCTTTAGCCTTTTCACGTCTACTAGAAGATGATTGACTTTTTGAATGTTTGATATGCAGAGCTTAGAATCAGAACACTATTAAAAATACACAGACGGCTGTAGCTACTTCTCTTCTGTGTCTGCTCTCCTCCCTAGGCTCAGTTAGGTAGAGTGAGCATAGTCCAGTTTTCCCAGTGCAATTCCAATGTTTTTTTTTTTTTTTGTTCCAGCATATGGTCAGGGACATTCTCTTTCTCAGTAATTATATCACTCAACAGATAGATAATCCTTTTTCATTAGTTTTTTTGTGTATTCTTCCAAGATGTCCGCTGGCAGGTTCATGCATAAAGGGGAAAGGGGAGATAAGTTGCTTGTATCACTTAACAGTGTGTCCTGGAAACTATCTCTGTCCAGGCAAATGGAGTGTCCTCATTTTGCTACACTGTCTCAATGGGGCAGTGTTTGTCAGGAATGGCAGGCAGTTGTCATTCTCTAATTTTACTAATTAATTACTATTTAGGAGTTATGTCTCTCTATCTAAGAAGCAAAAGGCGGTAGGAAGGGAAGACATCTATTTTTAAGACAAGTGAGTTGATGAGTAGACTTTTATACTGGAAGTAATTGTTAGCAGCTTTGTGTTTGGCACTGGGTAGTTATTGGGCTTTACCTGCACTGCTTGGAATCCTTAAGGCTGTGGTTCTCAGTCTTCCTAATGTTGCAACCCTTTAATACAGTTTCTCATGTTGTGGTGACTTTCAACCATAAAATTATTTCATTGCTAATTCATAACTGTGATTTTGCTGTTGTTACAAATTGTAATGTAAATATCTGATATGCAACTCCCAAAGGGGTTGCAACCCACAGGTTGAAAACCACTGCCTTAAGGTCTAGCTCAGATGCCTCAGCCCTTCAGCAAGGCTTTCCTGACTCACTGGCCACAATTCCTTGGTATCTCCAGTTATCCACTCATCCATCCCTCTCTTCATCCGTCCATCTGTCTGTCTTTTATACCAGCCAGTGTTCAGTGAGTGCTTCCTAGTGTTAGAGCTTTGTTAAACATATACTTAGGAAGAAAATGATGTGAACTTTGCTCAGAGAGTTAGAAGAGTGTTAACCTTAGACCCAGGGTGCTGAGGAAGCACAGTGCAAAGGGTGCTTGGTCTCTGTGGAGCCTGGGAGGGCTGGGAAGGCATCTGAAATCGGTGCTTGCTTTTTTGGTTTCTATTACATTTGCCTTATCTGGGCTCTTAGATCTATGACCTTTATGGTGTGTCCAGCTCTGGCCCCTGTCTTGTTACTACAGTACCTGGTGTGGTGTTTTACATTTAGTAGCTATTCAGGCATTTCTTCCTGAAGAGGGTGAACAAAACCCCACATTAGTTAAATGAACCTAAAGTCAAGTGCATTGACATTGCCAGGCACAGGTGAGGTGCTCTTCACTGCTCTTAGCCTTCATGGACTGTGTGGTCAACTGGTATGCTCTAAGTTACTGCCTTCCCTTCCCTTTAGTCTCTCTTCATCAGTGTAAGGAGTCTCTGTCCTCCCTTCTACACATTAGCTCTGCCATCGTGAGAAAACACGCTCCCTGACAGTGCTGCAGAAAGGGGAGCCACAAGCCCACCCCCACCCTGGAATGAAGGAGGCCCCGTGATCCTTTGGGCTCTTCTGTCTGGTGGCTCAGCAGCTCTTCCTTTCATCTAATAACTTCAGCTTCCTTTGTAGCTTCCTGGTGCCACAGGGCTGATCGGTCCAGGATAAGAAATACCGAATCCCGGAAATTGACCTTTTAATACAGTTAAAAAGGCCGCTGGGAGCATGGGGATGACCAGTCGGAGGGCCTTGACCGTCTGCGCTGTGAACTGTGGTTAGCATGGCAGGCAGGTCCGGGTCTCCAGCTGTGGTGGCTCAGAAGCAGCAGCGGTGTTGAGTTGTCACGGGAAAGGCTTTTGACCAGATGTTAGCATCTGGTTTCCTAAGTGTGTAGAAGCAGCCTCTGGGAGGAAGAGGTGAGATTTGCTTAACAGCCCAGATTCCCCTCATCTCTTCTTCCCACAATAGCTTTTCTCAGGAAGTAGGGAGGTGGGATGGTCTTTCTCTGGGAAGTCTGTTCTGAGTTGATGTTTTAAATGCAGACGGTGTGCCCGGCACTGCTCTGGAATCATCATGGCCTGTAAAATCAGTTATTCTTAAATTTTGAGGACCAGAAAGACTCTTATTGGTACTTATGTGTATCCTTCCCTATTAGAATGTAAAAGCCTGCATTTTTAATATGTTCCCTAGGCTATGAAGACTGTATCTGGATATTTTCAGCTTGAGGTAACAAAACCCAAGCGAGAATGGCTAGCAACTGGGAAAGGGATTGTACTTCTTGTTCGTGGAGTGGAGAAGTGGGGTTTCCAGGACCGAGATGTAGGGTAGGCTTTACTCTGTGGCTAAACAGGGGCAGTACCCAAACAAACAGAGGCTTGGTCCGGAAGGGTGAAGCAGTATCCCAGGCTGACAAGGCTCCCACCAGGACCCTGCACACAGGTGCTTCGGGACTATACTGGCTGTGATGTACTGTTCCCTCAGGGTTGCTGGAAAGGTTATCTCTCCTGTGCAGCTGAGGAAGTGAGCCCCAGCGAGGCCTAGTAACTTGTCTCAGAAAAAACACATAGTAAAGGTTTTGGGGGTTGGGAGAGAGAAAAGCGAGGTGTGTGAGATGCCATTAGCTCTAAGACTACAGATATCTTTAACATCTCTCATGTCCAAGCAGCCCCCTTCCTTTCTTCTCTTCCGTGACTGTAATTATTCATGGCAGGAGGCCTTCCTCAGAACCAGAGTACAATCTACTACACTTTCTCTGCCTCCAAGTTGGCTATGCATGGAAAATGGTAATAGTTGTGTGAGCTGTTTTGTAAGGGAAGTCAACCTGTTGGGCCTTGTGCCCCACGTGCTATGCATATATTGTTTCAAATCTGAGAAGTAACCTATAAGGCTTGGTGTATTATCTGTGCTTTGTGGATGGGGAGACAGGCAAAGGGGATGTGGCCAGAGGGGGTCACACAGCTTAGGAGGCAGACTTGCCTGCCTTCTGGATATGCTGCTTCTCCATGCAGTCAGTCCAAGGCTTATCAGTGGTGGCCAGCCTTGTTATGCCCCTGAAGGAAGGCACTCAGGAAAGGGGGTTTCAGTGTCACGGGTTTCCAAAGGAGCTGAGTGTTCCCCAAGGGCATAATTCTCAGGGCAGTAGGAAACATCCTGAGCACAGTAAACACTAGAGAGAGTCAGGAAATCTTATTTCTGTATCATAGTTAAAAATGTGATGAGATGGGGTAAAACCCTCAGAAAGGCTTCAAGGGTTGTTGTCTTTGAAAATGGGAGGTTCTGATCGTGGGTAAGGAGCCAGTGCTGACTGAGTAGACTCATGATAAGTGTGGGCAGCGTGGCAGCAGTGGGTAGAGCATCTGGACACCTCTCTGCGAGCCCCGGTTCTGCTGCTCTCCTTCCTGGGCAGTGCCCAAATTGACAAAGCAGGGTCCAGACTTGCTCAGTGGGTAGAGGGATCAGAATTGGAGAGGTGAAGGGGGAGGCAGCCATGCCATCCATGCAGACGCATACGAAGCATGGCACAGGGTTGAGACGGCCATGTTTTAAGCTTAGTGCAGTCTCCCTGGCTGAGAGCTTTTAGTTGCCCAGAGTACATGGGCTCACCACATCTGGCTGAGGGCAGCAGTCTAGCTTTGGCTTCCCTTTACAGTGACTCTTCTGTCTGAAAACCTCTCTCTTTACTTTGGAGTCTCTCTCTTGGCTTGTACTCTGGGCAGTCTTGGATGGGAGACTGCCACCTTGCCAGAGGCCCATGGGGACCTAATAAGTAGCATAATGAGTAGAGAGAAGTGTCTGTGTAGGAGACAGAGGCCGGGGAGGGAGGGAGGGAAGGAGGAAGGGACGAGAGGAAGGAGAGAGAGGGGGAGAAGAGAACAGGTGGTCATGTTTGGGAGCACCTCAGAAACTCCTGTGCCAGGTATGGAAGAATGAGGAGGAGGGGGTTGTTCATGGAGGGAGGACAACAGGTGTGTACAAGGGACATTGATCTGAGGCTCTTTCCAAGTGTAGCACATACCAGACTGATCATCCTGGCTTTGGAGAGAAAATACCTCAAATTTTCGGATATGAGCAGAAGAAATAACAGGCACTCCTCCTGCCACCTAGTGAAATCCTTCTACAGCTCCGTAGGGTTTTGAGTCCTTGTTTGTGGTAAGGTTCTGGATTAGTCTCTTCCTTCCTCCTTTTCTGCCCAGGTCCCATTCATTAAACACCTCCTAAACATTTGTTGTGCAAGTGTAACATGGCAAGCTGAGGTTTCACAGACAAAAGTCATAGTCCTTGAGGAGCTGTCTCACAGGTAAACAAGATGATTACAAAGACGTATGATAAGTGCTAACAGGCATGTGCAGGGTCCTGCGGGAGATGGAGGAGGTGGCATCGGAGCTGGACTGCGTGGGAAGCATGCCAGCATCTTGGAAGCCATCCTAGAGAGGGAAGTAACAGCGTTTAGTCCTGTGGTAAAAAAAGTTCATGAAGACCTGCCTGTGACAGAGATGGCAGGTGTCCAGCCCGTGCCCTGCCAGTGCTCATAGTTGGGCAGATAGGAGACAGGTGACTGGCGTGTGGACAGAGTTCTCAGGCAACAGAAGAGCTCTGTTTAATTCAGTTAATATTTATTTACCAGTCTTCCTCAGAGGGGACCCTGTGTAGTGATCTTTGCAGATCTGACATTAATGGCTTAGCTCATCTTTTTTACTGTGACAGAATAGGTAAGTCTGGATGCTTTCTGAAGGAAGTTTATTGTGATCATACTTCTAGAGACTCAAGAGCTTGGCCCCTAGCATCTGCTCTGCTCCTGGGAGGGTTGCCTGGTGGGTGGTGTCACAGGGTTGGAGCACGTGAGGAAAACATGGTGAGACAGGAAACAAGGGGCCTGGGAGGAGCCAGAGTTGCACTTTGTAACAGCCTATCTCTTGGGAATTAGCGAACTCCAGTGAGACTTGGATTAATCCATTTCTGAGAGTGAAGTCTCCCTGTCTTAATTTCCTTCAACATGGTCCTACCCCCTAAAAGTTCTAGCTCCTCGGTACTGCCACACTGGGGCCTAAGTTGTCAGTTCTTGGACTTTTGGGGGACAAAGCGTATCTAGAGTGTAGATATGTTTGGACTTAGGAAATTTGACTTGGGTAAGCCATTTCACTTTCCTGGCTTCCATTTTTTTTTCTTATTCATATTGGACCAGTTCAGTCTTTGTTAAAAGGCTATCATGGAACCACATACCTTAGAAAGCAGGGGCTGCTCATTAACACGCAGAGCCCTTCCCAGTGATTCCTTATTAGAAACAGTTTTTAATGTACAAAATAAACAACAGCTGTCCGTAGCTGCCCAGGGCTCCCTAGTCTCTTATCCTTTACTCTCAGGCATCTCCTAAGCGATTTCCATCCTAGGTCTGAACAGTTGAGAGTGTTGTCCTGCGTCTTTGTTCACTCCTGTTTCTGTTGTTCTGTGTTGTGACTTTCCTTGTTCTGTAAGTGCAGATGTCCAGCTAATAAATTGTGACAAACCCCTTGGCATTGCCGAGGTGGTAGGAATCCACAGCTGTCTTTAAGTTGTGAAAGGGGTAGAGACCATAGGTACCAAGAAGGTAAGCCTCCAAGGTCTTGTGTGGTTCTCTGCTCAGAGTAGGTGATTGGAAGTGGTGTTGGAAGAATGGCTTTAACATTAAAAATAAAACAAACCACTATTGGTGTGTACCTGTGTGTCTCGAATGCAGTGGCTTGTGGGTGAGGTCAAAGGACAGCTTCCAGGACTCAGTTCTCTTCTTCCAACTTTATGTGGGTTCCTGGAATTGAACTCAGGTCTGCAGCTTTCGTGGCAATTGCCTTTATTCACAGAGTCATCTCATTGGCCAAGAATGGCTTTTTATGAGATGCTAGTTATTTAGCTGGGTTAAAGCATGGAGTCTAAAGGGTGGATCGGTATGCTTTTGAATTTGCCCTTGGTTCTTTGCATGTTTGACTTCAGTGGAAATTACCCATTAGATGCAGGATTAATGGCAGTGTGGAACGGCACAGGGAGAAAGGCAGATCTTGTGTGCATTTTTCAGTATTTTGGTCATCTGATACTTGTTCACGTTTTGCTAGTCACTTGGTTAGATAATCCCAAGAATTAGTTAGCAACATTTCTCTTTTATGTTGAGGGAAACTGAGGCACAGAAATGTAGCCATTGGTGTAAGTTTATGCAGTGAGGCTATTGGTAGTCAGTTGTGATTTAGAAAGCACCCCGTCTCTACTGCAGCACACACAAACCCAGTGTAGCTTTGTGGAAACGAGGTGCTGGATGTCAGCTCTACACTGGAGTACACAGGTGCTTTGTCACATTTCTGTCACTTAGCTGCTTAGCTTCTGCTTGTTCCCTTGGAGGACAGGAGCCCTCTGTGTACTTAGCCAAACCACTGTACTTTTGAGTATGTCTGTTGTCCCCGCACTTGGGAGATGGAGGCAGAAGGATTAAGTTCAGGGTCATCCTTGGATCTCTTGTACCCAGGCTGGCTTAAGCTTACTGCACTGCTGAGGATGGTTTTGAACGTCCAGTCTTCTACCTCTACCTCCAGAGTGCTGCGTCCATCAGTGGGTACCAGCATGCCGGGTTTTATGTGGGTCGCACACGTACACACCCATGGGCAGGTTGTGTGTTCTTGCATGCATACAAGAGGCCAAAGGAGGAGGTTCCTGCTATCACTGCCTTACTCTTTGAGACAGGGACTGTTTCTCAACTTGGAACTCATTTTATAGCGCACATTCTCCCACTGGACTTGCATTGCAAGTTCATTGGTACAGTACACCCTGTAAAATGTTACATGCTAATTACTAAGTGTAGTGACAGCTCTTTCTTCTAGGGAGTAGCTCTTACAGTCTTGCCTGGTCCCTGGGCCACAGCATCAGCATCACCTGGGAACCCTCCAGCCCCACCCACAGTGGATGACTCAAAAGCTCAGGGCTGGGGCTCCCAAATCAGTTTTACAAGCTCTTGGTAGGTGCTTTTGAACTCGGCCTAGTTAGAGAATTGCTGTAGGTTAGAACAGCAGCTCTGGCTTTCTGCTGATGTGATAAAGACCATGACCAAAAGCAACCTGAGGAGGAAAGGACTTATTTCATCTTACAGCTGGAAGTCCAGCATCAAGGGAGAGCTGGGCCGGAACCTGGAGGCAGGAACTGAAGCAGACGCCAAGGAGGAACTCTGTTTACTGGCTTGCTCAGTTTGCTTATTTGCTTATTTGTTTTTTTTTTTTAATATTTTTTAAATAAGTATAATTATATAACTTTATTTTTTTTTAATTTTTATTTTTAATGATGGTTCTTAAACGATTTAACCTCCCTTGTAGCCCACCACCCACCAGAGGTAGTGGGAAAGAAAAGATACAGGGGAAAGTGGACCTGTTTAGAAAGATTTTTTGGAGCAGTTCCCATCTGTGTTGTCTGGAAATCAGCAGTTTAGTTTACAGGTTAGCAGGCATTGGCAGCTCCATCCACTCAAAAACACTTCACAGATACATCAGTGGTCTAGTTGGTACAGTTGGATTAGCAACAGTGGTGACATAACCTAGCAGAGACAGCAGGCCTTAGCTTTGGCTCCAGTCAGCAGGAGGGACCAGGAGAAGTTCTCAGCTGTGCTTCTCTCGGGGAAGCAAAGATCAGTGAAGACAGGAGACCCACAAGTGTTGTACAGGTAGCTGTACCAGTACAAGCCAAGTTCTGTCTCCGTCACTCCGTTGTGTCCTACTTACACCCTCCAAACACCATGTGTTGTGTCCTCTATGTGTCTTGCCTCAGCATGTGCATCCAATCTGCCTGAGTCCTCAGAGTCTCCACAAATGGAGCTCAACTACGCAGTGTATGGCGGACCAATACATGCATGTTGTTAGCAAAGAATCCCTTCACGGGTCCTTTCACGTGTTTGCTTTAGCAGAACAGCCTCTCTCTTGTGTCTGTTTTAGTGAAATGTTCCTTCACAAGTCTTTTACCTGTGTCCACTTCGGGAAAACACTGCTTCACGTGTTTGCCCCAGCAAAACATCATCCAACACAACTACCTCTCCAAATACCACTTCTTCTTTTCCCTTTCCTCCCCAGGCCATCGCCTGTGTCTTTCCTCCAACCCCTCTGATGCCTTCCCTCTTGATAGCTCTCGTTGCATATGTATAGATGCAAGAACATAGAAATGCAGCTTTATGAGTTTATTCTTGTTGCTTGTGTGTATGTGGTTTCAGGGATGGTCACTTTGTGGCAATGAACAGGGAGTTCATCCCTCAATCCCCTCTCTCATACGTTGTCTGTAGCTCTTTGTCTAGGGGTGGGTGCGACCCAGTGAGATTTTTTTTTCCTTTTTCATGTTAGTCTATCTATTAACTTCATTGTTCAGGCTTGTTTACACAGAGACAGTTTTGGGAGAGACAGTCTCACGGTAGACATCTTGGCATTCTGGCTCTCATAATCTTTCTGTTTCTCTTCCGCAATGTTCCCTGACCATAGATGCAGGAGCCATGCTGTAGATAGTGCCTTTGCATCTGGGCTCTAGTGTGTTGATTTTTGCATTGTGTCAAGTTATGCTTTTCTCAATTTGTTGCATATCCGGGACCATCTGCCCAGGCATGGCACTGCCCACAGTGGGCTGGTTCCTTCCATGCCAATCACCAATCAAAACAATGTCCACAGGCCTGCCTACATGCCAATCTTATGGAGGTATTTTCTTATCCCTCTTCTCAGATGATGCTAGCTGTATCAAGATAACAAAATAAGCAGCACACATGCACACTAGACTCACCTGAGTAGGGAGTTCAGGCTGTCCCCTGAAAAGTCAAATGAGAATCTAGGGCAGGGTCTGATCAGCCAAGGCTGAGAATGTCAGTCCAATCCACTGCCCAGTTGGGAGGGGCAGGGTTATGGGGTGAGGAGCAGAGACTATGCTGTTGACCTGGCTTGTTTGAGTCTAGGTTCTTTTCTTTCTTTTCCTGAGTCTGTTGGCAAGAGAACCGTGGCCTGGGTTCATACCTGCAAACTGAAAGGATAAAAGGTACCCTATCCAGGGTAGTTGTTAAAGTTAGTGGGATGATGCACAGAAGCTTCCGGTGCAGTGTCAAGTACATGATCAGTGGGACTGAATGCATTGGTGCCAGCCAGGGCAGTTTGGAGATCACAGTATTCACCTTCCACCTTTAGCCCTTTTTTCTCTGTACTATAAATCTTTAGGTCGGTGGTTCTTAACCTTTCTAATGCTGTGACCCTTATGTTGTGGTGACCCCCAACCGTGAAATATTTCACTGCTACTTCATAACTGTAATTTTGCTACTGTTACAGACCATAAAGCAAGTGTCCAATATGCAGTCTATCTAATATGAGACCTTGTGAAGGGGTTGTTTGACCTCAAGGATTTATGACCCACAGGTTGAGAACCAGTGCTTTAGGTCCTCTTTCTGGGGGCAGACTTTTAGCCTCCTCTTTTGGCCACATACTCATTTATCTTATCTTTTATTCTTCCTTAAAAGGTGCCATCCAAATTAACAGTATTTACCTGGATTATAAAATTATATTTATTTAAAAATTTCCTAGAGGAGTCGTTGTGCATTTGAGAGGTGTTTTTGTGTGTGTGTGCGTGTGTTTGTATGTTTTTACAGAATTGTATGTAGCAAAAGACTGGAGTAACCCAAAGTCCATCAGCTATAATCTCTGCACAGTGGAGGGCAGTGTAGACACAGAAGCAGTTTAAGTGCAGGCATGGGTTCTGCGGGATTGGAACTGTGTATATGGTGTGCTATGGTTTGTACCAAAAGGGAGAGGGCAGATATTGATTTGCTTGGGTGTTCATAGTACCTCTAAAAGGGTCCATGAGAAAGGGGTGATGTTGACTGAGGGGGTTACATCTCGGTGGTTTATCGTGTGCAAGGCCCTGGGTCCAATCCCTACACCACAAAAAAAGGAAAAATAAAGAACATAATCTTACCACCCAGGGATTATGATTCATATTTTAGCCAAAGTATTGGTGTATCCCTATAATCCCAGAACTTGAGAGGCTGAGGTAGGCAGAGTAGATAATGCAAGCTGAACGCCAATTTGGGTTATTTGGTGAGAGGATGTCTCAAAAAGACCAGAGGAGGAGGAGGAGGAGAGGAAGAAGAGGAGGAAGTGCCAGATCTAGGTATCAATAAGGAAGGACTGAAGATCTTGTTTACATTGAACTCTACTCTGTACCAGGTGCCCTTGTCGCAAGCATATGAGGTGGAAGTCCCCATATTAGATAAAATAGTTTTAAAAGTGTGGTGTCCTGAGCAGAGACCCCATCTGTGACCTGACAGTGACAGGCTTTGGAAGTGGTACTGGGTTTTGCGAGCTGGACACTGTCCTACTTTTGCTCCTGGAGGAGATTGTATTACTTGCACTGTAGGCTCTGATGAACCTTGCCACACTGTGTCGTCTGTGTACTTGAGGAAGTTGAGACTAGCTCCCAGCCAGGCTTGCTCGTTGGCTTTGTGTTTGGCCCTGAGGCTGAGCTCTGAGGATCATCTGAATCTTGACTCTGTTACTAAAGCACTAGCTCCTCTCCCTTTTTTGTGCCACCTGAGGTCTTGATAACCCTACCTCCTGAGTCTTTAGCCAAGTCATTGTTGAAGAGACATGGGATAGGGTGTGGTAAGAATCAAATCCTGACATCCGGCTGCCCGCACCTTTTTCTAGCTGGTCATCTGGAGGACAGGGAAGCCAGTGTTTCCCTGTTCACGCCTGGATGTTTACAGTGTGCCTGGAACGTGTTAGCGCTGAGGACCCACAGAGGAAGTGAGACCTTTCCCCCATATCATCTGTTCTGTAATTGTGTTAGGAATCATCATTGGCTGTCAGGGCTTATTTATTTGTAGATCATCTTCTTTCCTGTCTTAAAATATGTGCATTGATCCATGTCCCAAGTCCTCAGAGTTCTTTCTGGCTTATGTGATTTTACAGTTGGTCAATAGTAATTCTAAGAAACTTTTATTATAATTTATTATAATCAGTTAAATATGTATGAGAAGAATTATATTTGTCTACAGAAAAACTGAAACCACATTAAAAAAGAAAATGGAAGGATGGCTAAAGCAAATTAGCCATGGCGCTGCTGCCCACACTGGTCCATGTTGACATCTGTCTTGGTTCTACTAGAAAAAGAAGGGCTGAGCTTCTGGGGTTGGGGGGAGAAGATGGGGGAGAGAGCCTACTGGATAGCCTAATTGTTATTGTTTCAGAGGGGTGTGACTCAAATGTGTGCAGAGGAGAATGGAAGCATAGAAAGGGTGGGAGAGAGACTGGAACAGGAGATATGCCATAGGACCTAGGAGTCTTCATTATCAATCCAAAGTAGTAGTTAGAGGAAAACCAAACAGGATTGTGTATAAGCTGTGGTCACAACCATGTACCAGATATTTGTGAACAACTACAAGGAAATGTCCCCAATAATACTGTGGTAGAAATATTGATAAATATGGTTTTATGCTCTCTGGTTTTTCAAATGAGAGTTGATCCCTCTCTTAACTGTGTTTCCAAACCCTATACGTGCACACTCAGTTGTGGGAGCTTAGGGTACAGAACTTGGCTATTGTTTGGACTTCATGGGCTGCTTTGCTTAGAGCTTTATCTCTGCCATACTGTTTCTATACATGGAGGCCTAGGATGGAATAGGGAAGCCAGCCCTGGGAGGAGTCTGGTGGTATTCACTTTGCAACTTGAAAGTTCAGTCAGATTGTGGGATGGGATTGAAATAAAATGCTGTAGATTGTTTCCTTGTCCCCAAAGCCTGGTCAGCCACACCTTGTTCCTCTGTGCTGTTATGTAGCAGGAATGGAGTGACTTCTAAAATGTCTAAGAGCAGAACTGTGAGGTAATGGTTTAGGAGGTGAGGCACCTTATCACAGCCATGGAGAAGCAGTTCAGATGTTATTTCTGGCATGCAGGTTTCCTACCCCAGCATTCATTCCTACTTGGCACATCCACATGCAGAAAACAGGGTGTGCAGATACTCTAAGGTCCTGCCTCCTGCCTCTCCATCACCAGGAAGAGAAGTGTGCCCATTGGATAGTTCCAGAGAGAGAGAGAGAGGGGAAGGAGAGAGAAGTGTGTTTGTGACTTGGGGCTAAATTTTCCCTGTTCCTCAGTTGAGCTGATAAAGTTGGCCAGAGTTTGTTGTAAAGATCGATTTAACCTTCATGTCTGCCAGCACCTGTCAGAGCCTGGTCTATAAACAAGTGCACAATACAGCGGAGCCTGTTTTTCCTGTCGGTGAGTGCCAGCCTTGTAAATCGGCTCCTGTGTGTCTTCTAGGTGGTCATGAAGAAAGAACTCTGGTTCTGCAGTTGTTACTCTGGCATTTAGTATATGTACAGTCTGCACAATGGTTCTGAGTATTGACATGAATTTGTTGGAGTGTGGTCTAATGACATGAAATAACGTTTGGCACAATTTCTCTTCAGATCATTGTTGTTGTTGTTGTTTTCATAAGAGACTTTCTGCAAGACTCCAAAGTTGGAGTTGATGAATTGTCAGGATCTGGGGACAGTGGCATTACTTTGCTAGAGGAAGCACTAAACAAAGGGAGACATACAGATGTTAAATAAGGGCTCGAGGAATACATATTGACACTTGGTTTGAAAATGCCATGATGACATCTAATATATTGAATGATAATTAACAAAACAAGAAAGAAATCTGTGTTAGGACTCAGGCCTGGTGACACAGGTCTGTAGTCTAAACCACTCAGGAGGGAAATGCAGGAAGAGTTCAAGTCCTGTCTTTTGTTGTTGGTGGTTTTTCAGAAGGTTTCTCTGTGTAGACTTGTCTCTTCTGGAACTCGTAGACCAGGCTGGCCTCAAACTCATAGAGATGTCTCTGCCTCTGCCTCTTAAGTGCTGGGAATTAAAGGTATGCACCACCACGTCTGGCTCTGTTGTATCTTTTCTGCTCGATATTGAGGTTAGAATTTCAAGGCTCACTGTTGAAGGGCCTTGGGTAGTAGGAGTTGGGAGGTTGCAGGGTGAGACCATGGCGGCTTCGGGATGGGGGAATGTGACCGAGTCTCGCTCCTCTTTCTTTATGTTTCCTTTCCTCCCTCCTTAATGCACTTGATTTCTGTACTTCCTTGCTCCAGGAATATTTTATGTGTTGCCAGGTTTGAAGTTCAACACAGAAGACAGGTAGCCCTTTTTTCCCCTTTTGTCCTTGATGATCCTTTTTTATAGGCTGTCTTTGGCCATTTCCCCCCAGGCCTTGCTGTACCCATTAAAGTCATCGAGGGCTTTTGTGGAATGCGAGGCTTGGGTCATTCTACATGAAAGCCAACTCTTTTGTGTCCCCTATTATGGTGCTGGGGCAATAGGGCAGGGTGGTGTGCACATTCTTGGTTGCAACTGGCTGGGCATAGGACCAGTACAGGAGTGGCTTGTGTGCTGCTGAAGCTGGGCAGCACCAGGCTCAAAGGCTCAAGTGCTGCCCGGTGCTGACTGCACATTTTGGCTGTTAGGCTTCTATCGTGTCATTTTGTATTGGCCATTTAGTCTGGGCTGCTCCACAGCAGTGTCATCATAGGAATTATACAACATGAACATTTTTGACCTTGTAAGGCTTTGTAGAAGGACTGTAAATTCCAGCTCTGTACAGCATCGCAGGAGATGGAACGAAGGAGGCTTAGTTGGCCAACAGCCCTGGTGTTGGAAGGCTGCCCCTGCACTTGTGCATATGTTGGGCACGTCCCAGAGGGGTTTGTCCTGCAAAGAAGATTGCCGATCAGTGTTAGCCCAGGGAGGTTTGAGGACAGATATGCTCCTTTTACAGCATATATTTTCTTCAACTTTCCACTGTGGAAAGGGAGGTTTAGGTTTATTTACCCAAATACATAATATACATGAGCAGATAGACATAAGCATCTCTTTTTCCTTAGTGTTTATTGTTGGCTCATTCCAAGTTCCAGGCCAGTTTCAGGGGGCCTAGTAAACAATTTGTCAGCCTCTGTTGTTTTGAAGTTCAAAGTTTCTAATATCCCAGTTTGGGTGACAGCTTAGCAACTGCAGTGTGGCTGGGTCCCTTGGGCAAGGGAGGTGTCATTACCTGATAGATTTTGACTAGTTAGCACTTTGTGGGCTCAATAGTACTGTGTCTCTTCTGAACTGGTCATGTGCTATACTCTTACTTTACTGGAGAGGGCGTGTCCCCAGAGCCTTGTATGGTGAGGTGACTTACCCTGGGTCACAGAGCAGTGGAAGAACCTGAACTGGAATTGTCTCCTTTCCTACCAAGTCTTAAATCCTATTTGGTGATTGATAGCTGAACATGGCCCAGGCACACACACTTTGCATCAACTCATTGGGGCTCCAGGTTCTAGCTGTGTTATTTATTTACTTTGCTTATGAGGGTTGGCTTAACCTCCTGGAGTTTCAGTTTCCTTATCTGTAGCACGGGGACCGCCCATCTCAATAGGTTTTCAAGATCTCCCAGGATTGTTGTTCCTGGTACATGTAAGCACTCAGTAGTTGTACACGGCGGCATTATTTTCTATACCTTGTTGCAGGTTTCTGGCTGTGCTGGGGTCTGATATAGGGGGAGCTGATATTGGGGAAGCCCAAGCTTCCATGGTGTTCTGTACCATCTTCCTTTCATTTAATGTAAATCTTGTGAGCAAACCAAGATCTGGATTGGTGTGCACCCATTGGAAGAGGATGCCTGTGGATTTAGGCACCGTGCATTTCACAATCAGCCATTTTGGCTCAGTGACAAAGCAGATTAGAGGGGTGTGTGTGTCTCTCTGTGGTGTATGTATGTATGCATGTGCACATATGTGCATGTGGAGGTTGGAAGTCAACCTCTGGTGGTGTTCCTCAAGAGTCACCTACTTTGTGTTTCTCTCATTGGCCTGGAATTCATCAAGTAGTTCAGACAGGCTGATGATTGAGCCTCAGGGATCCCACCATTTTTGGGGGTGGGTTCTGGGGCTCAAACTCAGATCTCCATACCTACACAGCAGAGTCTTCACTGACTGTGCTATCTCCTTGTCTCCAGACAGATTTTATTGGGTCAGGAGAAGTTGCATGTGCTCCAGGTAGCTTTGAGTCACAGACCTCAGACTTGTGAGCTACCTGCACATAGGACTTCCTCTTGCCTTTACCCATCCTTGCCCAACTGTTTGGATTATGATTCATTCTGCAAACATTTGAGTGTCTGCGGTGTTCCAGGCATAGGGCACAGTTCGAGGGAGAAAGCACATGATGAACCTGGAGCTCATGAGTCTTATGGTTCATAGGGAAGACATTAAGTCAATAAGAGTGCAGTCATCACAAAGCGTTGTGAGTCTGTGGTGAGGAAGTACTGGAGACCACTGAAGCACATACTAGAGAGACATGACTGTGTTTAGGGGGCCACAGAAGGCTCTCAAAGAGGTGACTGTCGAGCTGATAGTGGACGAAAGCCCGAAGCAGAGGGGAGCAGGGGATGGAGGTACATCCTCTGAACTTAGCACTCTATTCTTTTCCCATAGTCTTTTTGGAACCAGTCATTTGTTAAGTATCTTTGGTGTGCCTGACACTGATTACATTGTCATTTGATTCTCCAAACCCTCCTTCAGGGTGAGGAACCTGAGGCTCAGGATGCTAAATGCTGTGGGCTTTGGTCTCATGTTGGAGGCTAGGGTTTAAACCTCTTGGACCTCCTGCCTCTGCCTCTTACAACAGGTTTTTGTGGCTTGACCCAGTGGTTTTATCTACTCTCTCCACATCATGTCCTAGGAAGATGCAATATGGGTTCCAACCCTTCCCCTGTAAGTGAACTTTCGGTACTCAGCCTGTAGGCTGAGCGCTGCTGTCTGTGTTGGGTCAGCTTTGAGAGTAAGTAGGTCTGACTCTTAGTGGTTTTAAGGTCACTTTTTCGGTTCATCACCACAGTTCATGGTGGTCTTAGAAGGGGAATTATTTCTAATGATATATATATATAAATACTCACCAGGAGGGGAATACCAACAGAGTAGGTACAAAGAAAGTGGATTTCGCTCCTGCTGGCAACAGCATCTCTGTGGGCTTCAAAGAGACTGGTGTGGGCTGGTAACTTTTAATTACTTGGAGTTAAGTCTGATTGCCACGAGGTTGTCAGTGAGTGTGTGGGCTCTAGGGCTCTGTGTAGGGATAGTATCTACCAGCCCCACCCCAACTTCAATCTCCTTATCTATAAGGCAGATAATACTGCTGTTTTATCTCAGCATTGCTCTGTAATGCTCTAAGGTAGTATCTTAGACATTGTTCTGTAAGCCTGTTCAAATGATGCTACATTGGTTTATTAGCCATTGTGGGTCATATTATTAATGGCATAACTGGTCCCCAGACTTCACTGTGTCAGAAACACATGAAAGTCTTGTGAAGACTGATCGGTCCAGAATTTCTAACTCAGTGTCTGGGGTGGGATCAAAGGATTTGTGTTCAGTATGGACACAGTTTTAAAATCTGATCTTTTTGGTTGGCATGCTAAGTAATGGATTTCATCACAGCTTTTTCAAATGTATGTGTCATTATTCTTCTTTCTAATTTCATGTCCACTACCCTTTTCATTCCCCCACTGTCCTTTGCTTGATTCCTTTCCTTCCCTAAACAGCTCCTCCCTCCCCACCCCCATCACATCATTCCATTCCAACCCAGCCCCCAGATCTCTTAGGGAATCAGTTTAAACAAGCACCCAGGTGTTGGTGGTAGGCTGGTAATCACTCTTTTATTTTGCTTATTGTTTTAGTTTGTACATTGTTTGGTTGCTTCCCCCGTGTGCCCAGAGTGGCCCCAAATTTGAGTGTTTCCATGGTGATGGGATTACAGGTGCAGACCATCACCACTGGCTAAGTGGCTCCACCTAGGGAAGCCCCACTCATGTCACATAAGGCAGCACCGCCTATGCCTTAGGGTGACAGATGAAATCCATGCTTTCTTATGGTTGGGCAAACGTAGATATCAGCTTAGGGGTATGGATTAGCTAGGATGAGCTGCTGGGGAGCAGTGACTCTGGTCAAGGGTTGTGTCTAGAGGGGGTAGAGACAGCTTGGGTTAACCTCAGGTAGTTGCTCTCCTTTTGGTTGTGGTACTGGGGGAAGGTTCTTCTTGCTGGTACTTTAGACTGGCTTGGGCAGACCTCTATCCACACTGGTGAGCACCCTAAAGGTCATCCAGACTCAAGTTCTCAGCTTCTGTTAAACAAAAAAATCTGCTGTTTCATGATCTTCAGGCATAGTGACTAGAGAATTTCCATGTGGCACTGGATGGCTGATCACATTGTCTCTCAACCTCTGTCTTCCTAGCCACTTTCTTCTCTCTTACAGCCAGTAAGCGATTTCTTATTAAATCTCTTCCCCAGTTGGGATAACCAATCCTTTACTTACCCCCATTTCAGGGGCTGGAGAGATGGCTTAGCAGTTAAAAGTGCATTCTGCTCTTACAGAGGAATCTACAGAGTGCTGGGTCTACACATAAGTCATTGATGGTGAATGTGGTTTGAATTTGCTTGGCCCAGGGTGTTACACTACTAGGAGGTGTGACCTTGTTGGAGTAGGTGTGGCTTTGTTGGAGGAAGTGTGTCACTGTGGGGGTGTCTTTGAGACCCTTCTCCTATCTGCCTGGAGTCAGTCTTCTAGCAGCCTTCAGATAAGAGGTGGAATTCTCAGCTCCTACTGCACCACGCTTACCTGGATGCTGCCATGCTTCCTGCCATGATAATAATGGACTGAACCTCAGAACCTGTAAGCCAGCCCCAATTAAATGTTGTCCTTATTTATAAGAATTGCCTTGGTCATGATGTCTCTTCACAGCAATGGAGACTCTAAGACAATAATTGGTTCACTCTGATGTTTCTAAGATAGAGTAACTTCCATTTGATCTGTGTAGACATCTCAAATCCATGATCAAAACTGATTTGATCCCTTCAGTGATATTTTTGGATGGAAAGAGATTAAATGTCAATGTTCCCTGTTTCCTTCTAAGGAAACCCCAGCTGAGTTTGGGTCATAACCAAAGTAGACTTATTAACAAAACAGAGCAGCTTCAGGATGGAAACTGGCCAGGCAGTTCCCCCACCTCATCAGTGTATGGCAGAAGCTGCAGGCTCTGACAGAACATGCTGGGCGTCAGCTAAGGCAGCAGATTGCTCATAAGGCTAGCTGAGTGTGTGCATGTGTGAGAGAAAGACACACACACATAGAGAGAAGATGCTTACTTCAAACATCATTCTTTCTGGTCTCTCCCAAGAAAGTGTTTTCCTCTTTTAAATCAGTTCCCCCCCCCCCTTTCTCCTACAAAATAGTCAATGTTCAAGGTTGTGTAGAAAGAAAAAAAAAAAAGAAAGAAAGAAAATTTAAAAATAAGAGAATATCAGAAAACAATCCAAGAACCAGTATTCAAAAGGGCCTGGGCAGACTCAGCATGTGTTGTTAGTGGCTTTTTCTAGCCTAGAGGGCTTCTGTCCAAACATTCAAACCATCTTTGTAAGACTGCTCCTTGCTTTGTCTGGTCTTTGCCCTAAAGTAACTTTCCAATTTATGCTAGTCCTTGGTAATTTTCATGGCCTATTGCATTTGGGTGACTTGTTTTTTAAACTGAGAACAAAAAATAGAACCACAAGCTCAAAGACAGAACAGTAAGAATCTTTTAATTGCTTTTATCTGGTTTGTGGAGATGTCTTAGATCCTTAGGGCCAGGGTCCTATACTATGGTGTTCCATTTCTGAGCTTGATTTTCTTCTCCCTGCCCTGCACTGCTGTGGCAGAGATCCCGGCTTCCTTTTGGTTTTCCTCTTTGGCTTCATGGAGTTGTGGTCAGAAGAGAGAAAAGGCCTTCTGTGCCTCAGGTGGATGGAACCGTTGAGTGCAAGTTAACTGGTGAGCAGCAGCATGTTTCTCAGATTGTGTTTGAAATGGGTTGAGAATAACACTTGCTGTGAAAACATTATCAGAAATCTGCAAAATCAACACTCTTTCTTCCTGGTAAACATGAAAGGCTTGGCAGTTGCACGTCCCTCACACGTGTTCAGCCAACTGCCGTTCAGGACATTGCGCCTCCCTCTGCGGCTTAGGGTGCTAATTTAAGCCAGGATTGGCATTCCAGTCCTTTGCTGGATAGAGCAGTGTGTTTCAACGTTTTAAAAAGCTGTGCCAGTTACTAGTGTAGTTGAACTTCATTGTGGTACATACCCTCCATCTGGAGTCATGTGGACCTGACCTCTTGTGCAGGGAAAAGTGAATTTGGGTAATCTCTTTCCATCAAAACCCTCACCCTTTTAGTCACCCTGTAACCTCTCTAATTCAAAAGGAATTATTTGTCAGAAAATCAGCTCTCAAGGTTTGAAACAAATCCAAAAGGGACATTTGCCACCATGTGAAAACTCGTATGTTCCTGCCACTCTTTGGGAATAGACCTCTGTGACTTCTGTGCCCTGGGAAAACTTAGTTTGGAAACATAATGGCTTGTTTCTTTCAACCAGAGCTATCTTTTGGCTTTCTTGGAGGAAATACTCAGCGATCTTTGAGCTGCCTGTTGTGTGCCCTCATGCATCCCCTTGTTTAATATCTCCATCAGGAGATGGACTGGGAGCTATTGCCCAGAAGAGCACAATAGAGTGCTCCCCCATAAGTCCTTGGAGTGTGAGCTTTGCTCAGCCCTGTCTGGTCTTGTTTAGTCCCTCCCTCTCTTCCTTTCTTTCTTTCACCCAGGCTGGCTTTGAACTTGTGATGGACCCTCTAGCTTTAGCCTCTCAAGTGCTAGAGTTACATGTGTACACTACCATGCCTTTCTCTCATTCCTTTCTTGACGGGCTGAAGGTTTTGCTATAGGTACAATACTGTGTGTTTGTTGGTACAGTAACATCTGACCAGAAGACCCTATTAGGAGCCTGTGGGGCTTGGATAGTAAGGCTGCAGGTAGAGTCGGGGCTGGCTGAATTAGCAGATGAGATTTGATCTTTAGTGGTCACTCCTGGACCTGTCATGACCAAGGCTTTGTATGAGACATTAGAGCTCTGAAAGGCAACCATGTGAATTACACAGATTTCTGAGACAGATAGACAAAGAGAAGGGGAGGAGAGGAAGAGAGAGGAGGAGAGAGAGAGAGAGAGAGAGAGAGAGAGAGAGAGAGAGAATGAATATGAATTAGTTTCAGAGTCATCAGGACCTAAAAAGCTCTTGTAAGATGAGTCTAGCATCTAGGTTACCAAAATATCCTAAGCTGGATATGGTGTCGCATGCCTAAATAAATAGTCCTACCATTTAGGAAGTGAGTGGAGGCAGGAGGATGAAGAATTCAAAGTCATCCTCTGCTACACAGTGAGTCTGACACCCGTGTGGGTTACATGAGTGAGACCCAATCTCAAAGTAAAACAATTCTATATGTGGAGGATAAGGATGGCCTGACTTTGAAAGAAGCAGGTGGGGCAGCGGGAGGGAGAGAGGACCAGGCATTTGGAGTGATCAGAAAGGGGTCGTGATCCTGAGTATGAGCACTACCCCGTCCCCTCTCAAACCATAGGCAAGCCCCTCCGGGCTTCGCTTGGAGTTACTGTCTGATCTACTGATGATGTCTCCACACAGGGCTGAGCTTGGGCTGTGCCCCAGAGCCGTACAGATTTGGCTAACACTAATTCATCCCCTTATTTCCCCTGGTTTCTCTTGTAAGAAGTGTTCCTTCCATATGTAGCGATCCCCAAGTCCGTGCTGTGTTTCCAGGCAGGGGTTAGGTTTTTATGGGTTTTTGTTTGTGTGTTTGTTTACATTTTCTGATGGTTTCCCACTCAGGATTAAGCTTCAAGATGGGGGCTGCCTTTACTATTAAAAATAAACTCCCAAAACAGCTGCAGAAACAAGCAGAACCTAGTGGCCACCTGAACCTAAGAAAAATGGGTACTTGGAGCACAGTGTATTCCAGTTTTAAACCCCAGGACATCTGACATTACTCTGCAAAAATAAAAAGCAATGTACTATGTCCTTAGCCCCATAATGTATCAGGCTAGAGTGGTAGGTTCCACAGGAGAGGAGAATAAAACAGGAAATCAGGGTGCATCTGAGGGAAAGCTAGTGATGGGTAGGGTGATTTTTTGCAGGGAGAGACCAAAAAAATGCACTAGAGGCTTCCTATTAGAGCCAGAAAGTGGTACAACTGGGATGAAGCCGATCTGCAGTAACAATCCCACCTCATTACTGCAATTTATAGATACAAATTCTTTTTTTTTTTTTGAGACAGGGTTTCTCTGTGTAGCCCTGGCTGTCCTGGAACTCACTTGGTAGACCACACTGGCCTCGAACTCAGAAATCCACCTGCCTCTGCCTCCAAGTAGATACAAATTCTTAAAAAAAAAATTATGCCATCACTTTGAATAAAAGGATTTTCTGACTGTTGCTTATTTGCTTTTGTGACTACCATGTACAGGCCTATTTTGTAGAATGAGTACTTGACATTGATTGACAGTAGATGAAGCAAAGGCCCAATCTATTTACTATGCTTCCACATAAAATAATTCCCCTCTCACCACACAAAAGCAAAAGTCTTATTGTTTGGGGGCATGTCCAAAGAGCTTGTGTGTTTCCATTATGGATGTCCATGTGAACGGGAATGCGATGCCTCCTACCTTTCTTTCATAGAGGGGGGACTACTTCCTAAATTTTCTAAACAATGAAAAGATATTACCTTAATCAGGAGGATAGCTAAACTATAATGCCTTTGGTGAAAAATGGGGTAGATAATACTTAAATAGCATTTACACGTTACTTTTAAATGGCTGAACTTAGAAAGCTCTGCCCTTGTGGTGCCTTAGCCTTTTCCCTTCTTTTCTTCTCTCCTTTCAAATGTTTTTCTTGGGGCTGGAGAGATGGTTCAGTGGGAAGAGTACTTGTTGGACAAGCACAAGATCAGATCCCGACACCCACAAAAAGCTGGTTGAAGCCATGTGCGTGAGCCTGTGACCCCAGCATGTGGTGGGCACAGGCAAGAGGATTGCCGGAGCTAAGTGTCCGCCAGCCTAACCCCAAGTTCAGAGAAAGTTTCTTGTTTCAAGGAAATAAGAGTGACAGAACAGGACCAGAGGCCTTTCTCTGGCCTCCATGAGGGCGCACACTCTCCTCACCCCCTCAGAGTTATACATTCCTATAGTTTTAGGAATCAGAGTCATGGTGCTTCACCCTCTCTCCTCTAACATCTTGAGTCCCCAGGTGTATCTGTTTTGTCTTTTTTCTTTTTCTTTTTCTTCTTCTGAGACAGTGTTTCCCTGTGTAACGGAGCCCTGGAACTTGCTCGGTAGACCAGGTTAGCCTTGAACTCAGCGATCTGCCTGCCTCTGCCTCCCGAGTGCTGGAATTAAAGGCATTCACCACCACTGCCTGGCCTCTTTTGTATTTTTATTTCTGCATTTAAAAATAACTTTGATGCCTTGCTACTTTGAGGACATGATCTGTTGACT
Source organism: Mastomys natalensis (assembly GCA_021653895.1). Taxonomy (NCBI): domain Eukaryota; kingdom Metazoa; phylum Chordata; class Mammalia; order Rodentia; family Muridae; genus Mastomys; species Mastomys natalensis. The sequence goes on along the minus strand of JAJTUV010000072.1, from coordinate 363,342 downwards.
CCCACTGTGGAACCTGAGGGGTTTGGCTGTTTTCCTTCGCATCCTCCCTGTACACCACCCTTTTTTGTTTTGGGAGGAAGAAAAATCTTGTCTTGCTTTTATGGAAGTCATGAGTGTCACGTCTATTCTGAGGGAACAAGGGTTCCTTATGTGGAAGTAACAGTTACAGCCTTTGACCTTTTGGGACTTTTTTTAAAGTCAGTTTTAAAGTCTGCTCCAGAATTCTAATTTACAGGTTTGGATTGGACCATGTATAGTTACCAGCTCCATCAACCCGAGAGAGGCAAGGGCGTGCCAATTGGGACTGAAGTTAAGGCACAAACAAACAAGGGGGTTGTTTTCCAGACCAAATTATGAACACAGGTCCATTTTATTAGTTTTGGCATTTGTCATAAAGGCAGAATGTAAAGGGAATCCACGGTGACAGTGAAGTGGTTGCTGGATTCTGGCTCTCCTGGGGAGGCAAGAAGGATCCTTCCCTGAGCTCTTAACTACAGGATACTCTCAAAATGCTAGCCTTTGTATTTGGCTGGCAATGTCCACGATTTGTGAGTAGTGGGAAGATGCCAGGGTCTTGGACCCAGCTAGAATCTGCATGGAGTCCTGATAGTGCGAGCTTTGCCCTACGTGCTGCCCACAGTCCGGGCTTTGGGGCATAGCGTGCGAGCTCCTTCAGAGAGGACAGTCTCACTCATTCCAGGACCACCCCCAGCCATCTCTGAATTCTTTGTCTGTCTCCAGAGTCCATTCCTCCAGGCTTATCCTGTTTCCTCCAGGCTCCTGAGTGGCTCCCACTGCCTGTCCTTTGCTTGTCTATTTATGGCCCCTCTGGGTTCTAAAGAAGCTTTCACTGGGGCTCATGCCAGTGAGCTCACCATCTTTGTCATTCTTGAGGCATGAGAGAAGCCAACAGGGGCAATGCCCTGCGCTTTCCACTGTAAAATACTTGAAGACTAGGAATCTACTTTTAAGGACGCTCGGAAGTTACACAGTCAGTGAAGCGCTGTGTTCACACTTCTAGCACTAGTCTTCCTAGTTAGGGAAACTGTTCTTCCTGTTCTAGCAGGAGCAGAATCAGGTAAATGATAGGCACGATAGAAGATGTCAACAGTTGGTGTACCGCACCACGAGCCGAACCATCAGTGGACTTGTATGACCTAGATAAGTCAGGCTTCAACTTTTGCCTTGTGCACCCCACTAGTCTGATTTGAACTTACAGGATCTTGTGTCCCATTAGTCTAGAGCATTGCATTGACCTATTTTTAAGGAAATCGTCTCCTGGAGCTTCATTTCATTGTTGAAAAGTACCACACTCTGCCTTTATTCTACAAACGTATCAAATGGTGACATGTAATAGCCTGGGCCACCAACTGTGGGGCTCAGTCCCCTGACGTTTCTTTATGTCTCACTTGGTTTTCACAGATCTTCCTGTATGTGACCATCTATGTGTGTGTTTAATTTTAAATCTTTTTAGAAGAAAGATTTTTAAAAGGGACCAGAGAGAGGGCTCAGTAGTTAGGAGCTCCTGTAGCTCTGACAGGGGACCTCAGTTCAGTTCCCAGCACCCACACCAGGCAGCTGCAACTGCTGTAACTGAAGCTTCAGGGAGTCTGCTGCCTCTGGCCTCTGAGAGCACCTGCACTCACATGCACACATTCATGCACAGATACACACACACACACACACACACACACACACACGCACACACACATGTAATTAAAAATAAATCTTTAAAATAATAAATAAAAATCATACAATGGTAGCTTTAAAGTGGCCACCTGAAGTTGAATGTTATGATACATGCATTTTAGTAATCTTCTAGGAGGGGTAGGCCATGTTTGATGTAAGGAAGTTTTTTGGCTTTGGGGTGAAGGGACAAGGAAATGGTTCAGAAAAGGCTCTTAGAATGATAGGGGTCAAAGGGCGCACCAAAGGGAGTTGCCATAAATTCCTATTTTCTAAGCAACCACTGTGTTACGGAAAGGTTCAGTTTTATTTTTCTTCTTCACTATGATTTTGATTTATGTGAGTCTGATAGGATGGTATCAGTGACATTAGGAATAATTAAAGCATATTTTGAAATTTTGTCTTAGCACCGACCCAGCTTTGTGCCAAGGTACACATAAGAGGTTTGGATTTAAAAAAAAAATATTTTCAAAAATGCTCCTTTGAAATGGTAAACACTTTGATACTGAAAGAATATCGTTTTAGTGGGTAGGGTTCTTTGCTTTATTTTATTTCCAAGACAGGCTTTCTCTGTGTAGCCCTGGCTGTCCTGGCACTCACTCTGTAGACCAGACTGGCCTCAGACTCACAGATAACAACCTGCTTCTGTCTCTGCTTCCCGAGTGGTAGAATTAAAGACATGCACCACTGCCTGGCTGGGGTTCTTTTCTTGATGCTCAGAGTTAAACTTCTTAAATAAGGAATGCCCACCATATATTCTGAGGGTTTCCAAGGGTATATGAGGCAAGATCCAACCCATGTGCACCTGCATTCATGCTGTGGGGGCGAGTATACACTTGCGTCGTCTCTATTCGCCACCAGTGTTAGGCTGTTCCTGACTTTTACTGCTTTTATTGAATCTTCGGAAATGTTTGCTGTCTTAGGAAACTCAGTGTGACATTCAGTTTTTCAATAAAAATGATTTGCCTTAAGGCCAGAGCTGGGGGGTGGGGGGCAGGGGCAGCGATAAATTAACATGTTACCATGGAATGGTGGCCCTGTGTGTTTATTGTGAGACTTCCATCGTTTTCCTTGCTTTCTCTGATGAACATGAATTTCTTTTATATTGGAAAGAAACTGGTTTGTTTTGGGAAAAGCAGAGCCCTTTTGAATCCATTCTCAGTCTGCCCGAGGGGTAGCAAGGTGGAGACTATGGGAGGGATGACAGATGGAAATGAGGACATGGGGAGCCAGGGTTGCCATGGGAACTGCATCACCAGCTTCCCTCATCAATGATGTCCTTTTGTTGTTATTTTTATGCTTATTTACTTCAAAACACCCTTTGCTTTGAGCATTATTTATTAATAATACATCCGCTGTTGCTGGTCAGTCATAGACGTAACTGCCTGTTAGAGTTGCCTGACTTGATTTAATGGAGGTGATGCTGTTTTAGCTGACAGCAGATGTATGGTGTCTTGAGTTGGCCTTTCTGTTAGACCCTCATGTGTCCTCTCTCTTCATTGCTGCCTGTGTGGGACTCTCTGGATCACAGACCCAAGTTTAAGGTTCTGCAGTTCAAGTGATTTTGAACCTGGGTCTCTGTGTTCCCATGTGCTGCTGTTTTTTCCCCATAAACCTGCCTTGATTTTATTTGCTTTTTTTTTTTTAAGTGCAATAGCATCTAACAATCTAAAACCTAGTAACACTGTCTTTCTTTCGGTCATGCTAACCTTTGCCTTTCGCATTCCTCATTGTTCTCATAATCAGTATAACTGTAACAACAGCTGCTGTTAATCAAGGGCCCCTTCCGTGTGTCAGGTACCGTGCTCAGTGTCTGTACAGATGATCTCATGTGATCCTTACAACTCCTCTGTCAGGCAATGACAGTTAATTTCTTTACCATGCGTGGTTTGTTCGCGGTCTTGAGGTTTGAAAGCAGCAGAGTGGAGATTTAAATTGCTCCCCAACACTTACTGCTTCTTTACTTTTAGCCCCTCAGATCAGGACCTCAGCTTTGGATCATCTGAACGTCCCAGTCCATCATGTCATCTTCCTGTGCATCTACTATTACTTTGCTACGTGTCACAGGTCCCCAGCAGATGAGGTGACTAGACACCAGCGTGCCAGGAACATTTTCTTGCATGTTCTGCCTGACTAGGTGTGAGCAGGAACTGTGTGTGTGGGAACTGAAGTTGGACTTGGATCCCTCCCTGATTGCATTCATTCTTTGGAACTGGGGCCTTAAGCAGTCCCGGGAGGCATTTCCCAACCACTGGAATGACCCTGCTTTACTTCAGTGCAGTTTATCATAATGCTTTCTCTTTTGTCCTGTGGATTCAGGGAGCATAGAGAGCTCCTATTTCCTGTTTCCTGGGGAGCGTTTAGGAAGTCTTGGGGAAGTGCTTCTTCTCAAAGGATGGCTTGGTTCCATGCCAGGAACAGGATGCTGAATAGCATGTCATACTTTTTATTGCATTGTGGACTTTCGATATCAGATGAAAACTTTGATCTCCTCTCCTAAAGATAACAACAACCTTTATGTAGTGTATGTTGTGCTAAGCACTGTTGTGTGCTATCCTTTCAGATCTTCAGGACTCCATGAGGTGTGGGTCTTACTGTTTTCTCACTTCCATGGATAAGGAAACTGAGTCATCGAGGGGGAAACGATTTGCCCATGGACAAATGTCTTTGCATATGATTTCAGTGTCAGTTTTAGCACTCCGGTTCCTGAGCCACCTCGTGTGTGACTTGAAGGTAGAAATTCATCTCTGCCCTCAGGGCTGGTGACCAACCTGCCTGTCAGGGAAGTAGAAGGAAGAAAGGCTGCTCTCATGCTCTCTTGTCTTCTTCTGTTTTTGTAGAACAGTTAGGTGAGTTAATATATCGGTTTCTAAGTGTCCTCGTCTCCCAGGGATCCTGCATAGTGACCTGATTGGCATTTTACATTTGATGGGAGTCTGGCTGGCACTGTGGACTTCCCTATGTTCTGATACTGTCAAGGCTGAGTTAGCCTGCTCTTCTGTAGATCAGGAAGAATGGGTGCTGGCTTTGTTTAGGATGGGGATGTTCTCACCAAAGTGAGTGGAAGTCACTGCCCTTTAATGTGCCTTCAGTGTGGCCCAAGGCAAAAAGTATAGCATGCCCATAGTTCTACTAAGATTAAGGGCCTAGAAACTGATTTGTGATCATTGACTGTGCTTGGCTTTTGGTTTGAAGCCACAGTGATATTTTCTTAGAGCTGTCATCTATCAGTAATAGCAGATTTTTGTCATATTTCATATTCCTTTTCCTATCTTCCCTCCTCCCTACCTGTCTGTAATTCCCAGAGCAAGTGTCGGAAGTATTATAGTATTGTGGAATATCACTCCTGCAAAAGAACTCAAATACCTGTAGTCTGCCCTCCCTTTTTGGAGAACTAAAACAGGCAGAGAGATGCAGGAGCTTGCCCAAGGCCCCACAGTCCAACCACAGCCAGAACACAGATCATCACCCTTCTGTGACCATGAGCCTTATCTCATTCCTTAACTCCCTTTGCAAGCAGATGCGTCAGGGAACCACTTTTCCCTTATATGGCTATATGCTTTCTGCTTCTTCCTTGACAGCAGAGGCTGGGTCAGTTCACAGTCTCTCCTTCCTCTTCTGACTGCCTCCCCCACCATCTCAGTGTGTGTAGAAATGGTCCTTTCCTGAGAAGACCCATCTCCAGAGTTCTGAATGGTGTTAGGTTCACAGGTCATGCTATGATCATTGCTAACTTCTCAAACATGAGGGTAGATCCCTGCTGTAGAGTTGCAGACTTTTCTCTTTCTATATACTGGTTTCTCCCATGTAGTATGGTGATGAGTATAGCCAAACAGGAAACTATTGGAAGCCAAAGTGTTAGGACTGATTAGTGGCTGCTTTGAGGTCCCTCTCTAGCAGAGATCTGTCCTGGAAAGAGAGAACACATTTCTAAAACTTGGTCCGAGCTAGTCCCAGTAGTGATGTTTAACATGGCTAGGTTGTAGCTCACTAGCTCACTACTCCTCGAGGCATACCTCTGAGAATGTTCATGGACTTCTCTGCTAAGGAGAATTCCATTGCCTATTACTCAGCTCTCCCAGTTGCTCTGCCTTCTAAGGACAACTTTCCTGGTTAGCTCTGTTTCTGGGCTTCCTCATATAGAGTCAGAGTAATGAGTAGAGACTGAAATTGGAGGACCAGGGGATGGAGAGGGTCAGAGTTTCACGTCAATGTTTGTAAACAGTGGCTGTACTTGTTTCTGGAAAGTTCAGTGCTTGTGTGAGAGAAGAAGAACTAGAAGCCAAAGGAGGTAGAAGGGAGAGAAGAGTCTTTGAAGAGCAGGCTGGGGTGTAGGAGGATGAAGAACAGAGGAGTCCTTGGAGGAGCACAGGCCAGCAAAAAGTAGAGAGAGATGCATGGAGGACTTTAAAGATACCTTCCTGTGCATCAAGAATTTAGACTCTGGTACTTGGAAGCTGGTTGATCTGGTTCTCCAGCCTGTCTGGATCAGGGTTGAGTGGGTTTGGAAATGCTTTTCATGAGGTTCCAGTGATGCCCTGTTGGAGTCAGCATCTGTCACTGCCAGGTCACAGTGACAGGCTGAGGAGTGTCTGCCTAGTGTTCATGACAAGACTGGTTCCATCCTCAGTCTGTCACTGACTAGGTCTGCCAGTGTGCATACCTCTTATCCTAGTCTGAGGAAGTTGAAGGGAGGAGGATCAGAAATTCAGGTTATCCTTGACTATATAAGGAGTGAATGCCAGCCCGAGCTGCACGGACTGTCTCAAAACAAACAAAAAAAAAAAAAAACCCAAAGCACAGAAATGTCATTCTCAGATTCAGTTGCTTGTTTCCTTTCTACCCTATCTTCAAAAGCAGTTTGAGGTGATTTGGATTTAGAGAAATATGCCAGTTCATTCAAGTTTTGTGCTTACTATCAATAGAAAAGAAATTTGCTTTAAGGAAAAGATTGAATTTCTAGACCACATTTTAGTTACAGAAATATTCTTGGGGAAGGATACTTTAATTTTTGTTCTTTAAGAAAATTGTTCTTTTGTACTGGTTTGATGTGGGGATGTTTGGCTTAGATAAAGACGGCTTTCTTCTGGCAGCCAGCCTCCTGGGGTCCAATCGATATCTGTTCTGTGCATACTGCCTGTCTAACTAACATTCATGTTCCATGATGACTCTTCTCTGAGAGACTGGAATCCGTAGGCTGCTGGGACTTGCAGGTCTGTGCATGGAGCCCTTTGTGTTAGCTCTGGGGACAGCAGGAACTGCACTTGTGCAGAGGAGTGGCCCTCAGAGAGCTCTGGCACACAATGCCACTGGGTCACAGGTGAGGACAGAAAGAGCATGTGCCCTAGGCCTCCTGAGAGGCTGCTGATCAGGGCCACATAGCACAGTCTTGTCAGTCTGTTTGCCAAGCCATTGGGTGCCATGACACTGTCTGTTATACACACACACACACCACACATGTATATGTAAATATATACATAAAATATACAGAATACATGCATGTATTCATATGTACACATGTGCGTATATAAATATATATACATATGTGTGCATGTATGCATACATGTATTCATTTTTGCAGTGCTGTGGATTGAACCCAGGGCTTTGCACATGCAAGGTAAGCTCTCTTCCACTTTGCAATACACTCAACCTCCCTGTCCATATTGTTTGATCTTCTTGACAACTTGTCTGAAGACAGGAAGTACCAGCCCCTTTCCTACATTTGAAACAGTATCCAGAGCAGATAGCCATTATACCTAGGTTTAAACAATCCTGACAGTCTTTGGCTGTGGAAAGGCCTGTGATCAGTTCCTTCCCCCTCTACAGGCCACACATCCCCTTTGCAGGCTGGCCTGTCAGACTGTTTGCCAGAGAAGCCCAAGGCACTCCTAATCGTACTGGACCCCTTAGCTGTGAGTGACTCCTAGATCAAAGCACCAAGATGCCCTAGTCTCTTGTGTGTGGTACAGTTGGTATCTGTGTATGTTGTTGCTGGGGAACCACTGGATCATCTGCTGCCGCTGTGCAGAACTGGGAGATAACTAAGGGATCAAAGTTTGTCCTTTTAAGCAAGCAGGGAACTGGGCTGGAGAGATAGCTCAGTGGTTAAGAGCACTGACTGCTCTTCTAGAGGTCCTGAGTTCGATTTCCAGCAACCACACAGTGGCTCACAACCATCTATAATGGGATCTGATGCCCTCTTTTGATGTGTATGAAGACAGTGACAGTGTACTCACAGTAAAAAATAAATAAATCTTTAAAAACAAACAAAAGAAAGCAGGGAGGAAGGAAGGGTGGATATGTGAAGCAGTATGTGTGAGTGCTTTCAGTTATCGTCTCATACTTCTTCCCCTTCAAACCCAAGCCCAGGGTATAGGATGTTATTATCATACTCACTTAGGGAGAATGGTACCCATTTCGGGAGATGAATACCTTGCTTAGCATCACATAGTTGGTGGCTGTTGGCTTATGCTCTCTTTTCTATTATGGCTAGGAGCTCAACACTAGAAGTTTCTCTCCAGTCCAATTGTCAATAGAATATGATAAGTAACATATGAGTTTCTGGTAGTCACTTTACAAAGTAGGAACAAGGTGAAGTTCATTAGCATGTTTTATTAGCCCAGTATCTAAAAAAAAAATGATTTACTGAATGGATCTGACCTACATCTTCAGGATATATGTCATAGTTGTGTAGCTCATTGTTCATGTGGATTCCTAGCCTTCGGAGCAGGGGCTGTCTTTGACTCTTGCTGCCTTTGGGAGACTTTTGTTCCTACTGGCTTGCCTTGATGCTAAACAAGGTATCCATCTCCAGGGATATTGTTCTCCCTAAGTGGGAATGATATTAACATCCCATACCCTGGACTTGGGTTTGAGGGGAAGAAAGTAAGAAAAGATAACGAAACCACTCACATATCCATCCTTCCTTCTTTCCTGCCTTATCCTGCCTTGATGTGGGGGGTTGTGCCTGGTCTTATTGTAGCTTGTTATGCCATATTTGATTGATGTTTCTGGAAGGCCTACTCCTTTCTGGGGGTGGGGAAAATCTGTAGTTGAGATGTAATATATAAGAGAAGAATAAATAAAAGGATAAAAACCTTACAAAAATATCAGCAAGATATAATATTCTTTTTAATGTTGAGCCCTCGACTTTCACTGTATACATTAGCCAGGCCTGCCTCAAGTAATGTGGTGTTTCAGCCTTGTGAGCTGGTAGTTTTTCTACACGATAGCATGACTTCAGAGTCTCTTGATAAGAGATGTATTTTACCTGGCTAGCTACCCAGGTAGCAGAGGGTCAACAGTTTGCCAGATGACTGATTTGCAAACACCTCAGCATGGGTCAGTGCCAGGTTGTCTCCACATCTGTCATCTGAGGGGAATATTGAAATGTCTCCATCATGCTGGAGCCTTAGCCAATCACTGGGCAGTTTTATTCAGCCTCTCTGACTGTGCCTTACCCCCTTTCCATGGATTCTTGAATTTCACTTACTGTCTTTGGGGGAGTGCTGGTGTGGTAGGAAGGGCAGGGAATGTGCACACTGAGGGTCTTTTCCCTCCCTTGTTAGACACAGTTGCAGTTTCTGACTTAGCTAGATGTGATCACGTATTAATGGCAGGAAGGCACCTGCCAGGAAAGGCAAGGTCAAGAAAATCAGCATATTTAGGGAGAACAGGATACTGTGTACTTAAGATGTGTTTTCCTCTGGTGGTTTGTTTAAAAAAAAAAAAAAGTGTTTGCTGACAGTCTAAAAGAGTTGGCTCTGCAGAGCACAGCCCAAGGGTATGAAATCTCAAATACCTCAGAGGCCAGGCAGGTAACTTGGGAGGAAGGCTAAGATCAAACTGGGTGGAATGGTCTTTGTTTTCACAAAAATGTTGTGGTTGCCTCACTTTGTGGGGTGGGACGGACATAAGACACTCTTGATCTTTCTTTTTCTTTGATAGGGAATATTTCTTTTAAGAGAAAACCAGTGCATGCACTCATGATAAATGGTATCAATACGGGCCTTGGGGTTGGACAGATACCTGTAAACACTTTTTGACCATCTAGAAATGGCTACTGCCCAGTTCCATACAGCTGTGACCCTTGAACTTAACATTACCACATCTTGCTGTTTTTACTGAAAAGCCACCCTGTAAAATTATAAGATCTTTGGCTTAATAATTTAAAAAAAAAATAGAAATAATTACAGATGGATAGAAAGTGGCAAGTACCACTTCTTTAAGTGGTAACGTTTTGGATAACTATAATACAGTGTCTAATTCAGGAAGCTGACATTGCTACAATATATCCACATTGTTCTATAAACCCTATTATAGATCCTATCCACTGGGATTTATTTGTTCTCATTTATGTGTGTGTGTGTTGTGCAGTTTTATTATGTGTACCATCTGTATAGTAACAGCTACAGTTAAAATATTTGGGAGCCAGATATAGCGCACATGCCTGGAATCCAACACATGGAAGTTAGAAGCAGGAAGATGAAGAGTTCAGATGTAGCTTGGACTGTATAGTGAGTGCTAGCTTGGTGTGACTGTGTCAATATGCAAATATGAAGGTGTACACACATGTGCACACAACATACACACACACACACACACACACACACACACACTTGAATTTTACGTTGTTTGTGCAAATAAACTAAAAACTCTGTTGAGGTCCACAGAACATGCATGCCCTCCTGGTAAGACCTGATGAGTCTCGAATTTTCAGCCTCTATTCTAGTCTGTTTTTGTTGGTTTGTTTGCTTATTTTTTTCTTTCTTTGGTTAGATAAAATTCATGCTACATAAAATTCACTATTTAACCATTTCCAAGTAGGCGGTTCAGCATTTTCTAGCATATTGTCAAGGTTTGCAATCATTGACACACACTTTTTTCTGGCATGTCCTAACGAAGCCCCTTGTCTATCAGTATTCATCTCCATTCCCCTCTTCCCCATCCTCTGGCGTCCAGTAATCTACTTTCAGTCTCTATGGGTTGTCTGCTCCTAACGTCTGTGTAAATGAAATGACATAATAATATTTTTTTTTTGGTTTGTTTTTTGCTGGATGCTTTTATCTTACCAAAGGAAGCGATTTGAGACCAGAGAGGGAAAATGATGTTTCTGTGATTATATGGCGGAGGAAAGGCTGTCTGTGCTCATTCCCTTTGTGCCACAGCTACCCGCCTCTCACCATTCTGTTGCCAGTATGATGATCGTGGTCATGATTGCTTTTAGGGAGGTTTGAACAAACATAGTTAGCAGTAAGGTACTTCCTGTTGTGTGGAGGTTCTTTAGTTTACTGTGGATATGGGAATTGTAAATCAGAAAACAAGGTGTGTGGTTCAGGACAATATATTTTTGTTAGATACCTACTGTGTGCCAGGCTCAGGACCAACAGGCACATGTTAGATTGGGTGCTGGCCATTAAGGGACATCCAATTAGGAAAATAGGCAGATGAAAGATGGTGTTTGGATGTTGATATAAATACTGGGATAGTGGGGAAGGACACCAGGGCCAGGCCAGTGTGGAGGAAGTATGAGGATTTGAAGGAAGCTGATGGGCAATGAGATGGCAAAAAACGGTTAGACTCAGTAATGGGGTCTATAGCACCACACTGTAAGCTCATTAGTGGTGACAGGGTAATGGGGGATATGAAGATGTGATTCCTGGGGTGAGTTTACCAGCTACCCTAGTTCATATCTGAAGTTCTCAAATGATGTATGGTGGAATGGAGGCACAGTAGGAGAAGTCCAATTTGATAACCAAGTCTCCATGGGAACCCCAGTCTGTGCAGTTAGGGTATACCGTGGAGGATGTACATGGGAGCACTATCTAGGTAGTGACAGAATTGAAGAGTCACAGCTAAAGGCACCAGAAGGCTCATCCCAGAAGCCATAATGAAGCCATGCCATGCAACATGTTCAGAGAGCCCTCAGCTATGTTCCACTCACCCGGTTACACAACTGGCTCATATTGAGCACATGTTATGAGCCAGGAACTGTTGTGGTCCTGGGGTCATAGAAATGAACATGTCAGATAAGACCCCTGCTGTTTTGAAGGAGATAAATATGATTATAGTGGATTCTGGTAGGTTCTATTTGGAAAGGAGCCTTTGCTGCTGAGAGTAGGTTTGGGAGTCGGAACTGTCCTTGGTCAGGAGGTAAGGTTTTCTCCAAACTCTTAATGCTGAGAATGTCCCATCCTTGGCAAGAGATAGGAAAAGAGGTTTTGCTGTTTATTTTATTTTTTTATGCAGTAGACATAGCAAATTCTATTACTACTAAATGCAAATAACATTAAGGTGTATGGAGCAGGTAGTCTCTGGCCATTTATGGTCGCTTGGCTTTGTTGAGATGTTCTCAAAGGTGCCAAATCAGATAGAAAAGATAAGTATCTGTGGAAGTTTAGTCCAAAACATACAGTCTTAGGGTGGGGGAGCAGGGAAGAAACCATCAGCTTATGGGAAGGAAACATACATATTCAAGTAGAAGAAAAAGCATAAAGTTACTTTGAATCATTTAAAGTAGGTGTGCTTTTATAATTTTTTTTAAAGGGAAGCTAAGATTATTATTATTTTTTTTTTGCTAGTTTCCAGCTAATTCTGTTGCACTTCATGAGTATTGTGTCATTCAGAGGCCTTGGAAACATTCATTTTTCCTCCTACTGAATTTGTGGAGTAGGTGGGAGAGCTTAAAAAAGCCTTCAAAGACCCAGTTCCTCTGCCAGTTGGTGTGGGAAGAAGAGGTTGGGCTGGCATTGGGACTGAGTGGAGAGAGCTACACTAGTGTGGAGCCTGTGGAAGCCTCATGGAGTTCAAACCCTCAGGGTGTTGTGTCAGTGATAGCTCCTGTGATCCCAGAAATCCCTTCCAAGGTTCAAAAGGGGTTAATTTTGCAAGCTGTAAAGTGATCTTAAGTAAGATAACCAATGCATTGATATGAAAGCAAACCGGAAGGATCAAGTACTGATATTTGTTTCCTACCCAACCTGATTGGTTGGCCGTTTCTCTCTTGGGCTATGGATTTGTTGCTGGTAGGAGAGAGAAGTCTGCTGTGAACTTGGGAAGCGAGTCAGGCCTTGTATTAAGAACAGAAAGAGAACAGCCCAGTCTGTCTGGCTGGCATGACATTTGGGGTGTATTTTGACAGAAACCAGAGTTTTGGGATACACGACTTGCCATCAAACTTGGAGCTTGAAGACAACAAGCAACACCAATAAAAAGGCAAAGCAGAATGGGGCAGGTCCTTGTCCATCCATGGGTTGGGGCAAAATTCAGCGTGAAAATAGAAGTGATCTGTGCTGTGGAGGAGATGCCCATAGGTTTGTTTCTGAGGCCATCGGGCATGAGGCTCCCCTTGGGCTGCAATGGGTTCTAGGTCATGGCTGACATTTGGTAGGAATGAGGGTAGCTGAGATAGATTTATAGCAGCTAATGCTACTCCATGGTCTTGGGATGGAGTAGAGAAGAGGCCACAGCTGGGGAAGGTGAGGGCTCAAGGTCTTTTGAAGCACTGGACCAGAGAAGTGTCTTGTTTTAGGCCAGGGTATGTTAGAACTGTAGGAAAAGGAAGGAATCATTTGAAAATTGAGGATTCCCAGAAGGGGCAGAAGCCCCTTTGCTTTCCCCAAACTTGCCGCCACCCTGTACCCCACCGTATACCCTTCTAAACTTGATTTGTGACTCAAGCAGAGGTTACTTAGGTTGGAGTGGGATCCTGGGAGAGTGTCTGTTTTGTTGAGATAAGGCTTGTTGTTTGGCCTGTTGTTCATGAAGGTTGACCTTGGCTAGCTGTGGATTTCTTGGGATTCTGGGAGTGTCTCCTTGTTTTGTTGGAGGAGAGTGAGGGTCAGTGCTTGGCCTCTTGTTCAAGAAGGTTGACCTTGGCTAGCTGTGGATTTCTGTGGTGTTGGCTGTCTGAAGGTCACCTGCTAGCACCTGGTGATGTGAGGAAGAGGTCTCTCCAGGCTGGTCCATTCAGCAAAGCAGTTTGCTCCAATCCATCATCTTTGTGACACATACATTTACTTTGCCATTTTTGGCTTGGGATGGCTCAAGCCATTACATGACCACAAAGTGGAAATCTACAAAGAGAAGTACTCAGCTGGCTTGGCAGATCTCCACACATTACACTCATCTGCAGTGCTTGCCCTCTGATGGGCAGGAGGGACCTGGGCAGAAAGCTTATGTCCTGAATGGGTTCCTCGAAGGCCACTTGATGTCTGGAGAGGTGCAGATCCTTTGTCCTGCTGGAGGGGGACCTGCACAGGTATGTAGGGATGCAGGTCTGCTGTTGGAACTAAGCAGCTCTTGTTTCAACTGGGAACACACAGACTGGGCGTATGCTGCCGAAGAGAGGGAGGCTTGCCTCACGTACCTGGTTTCCATTCTTACTTCCTGCATTCTCTCTTCTACTTGATAGAGTTGAGTAAGCAATGGCTGTCATCATGGAGTAGAAATGAGATGGACATACTGAAATGAATAAATCTCCTGTAAGCAGTGTTCTTGGTGCTTTTCTGGAAGATGCTTAATTAATGACCTTGAAGAGATTATGCTGGAGCTTCTGCACTTTGGGTAAAACATATCCATCCCCAGCTGGGTGCCGGAGTCTGTGCTTCCCATAAAGTGGGAAGTTTTGTCTGCCAAACCAAAAATTAAAATTATTTTTGTTATAGTTTCTTTAGTTCTCCAGGTGATTTTCATTTTCAGCCAGATTTTAAAAACAAAAACAAAAACCTGTCAAACAGCTCTGAGATTCCAGTGAAATCTGTCCACCATTCAGGGGGATAGTGTCTTGTTCTCTCATACTGGCCTTAGCCTGTGTACAGGCTGTGCTCTGTACCAAGTTCCTGCAAATGTTAAGTTACATTTTGCAAGGCAAGAGTTGAGGTTTTGTTTGTTTGTTCTGATTGTTTTTCTTTGTGTGAATTGTTGTTGTTTAAGATCAACAAGATAATAAAAGACCTGGACAAAGCTAAAATAGATGGCTTTTCAAATGTCCTTGCTTTTGCCTGCATTGTCCCATGGTCTGGGATGTGTGCCTTCTCTTTTTGGCCCCTCTCCCACCCAGGCATTGGAATTTCCCCAGTCTTCTATTCATGCTAGGAAGAAGTCTCTGCTTCTGCTGCACTAGGTGCTCCTGCTCAGGCCTCCTGCTTCTTCTGAGCATGCCCATTCAGAGTGTCTAGACCCAGCCTTTTTCTCAGGACAACTCAAGGGCTGTGCTGACTTTGTATCTCTGTCACCTCACGCTGTCTGGTATGGAATATAGCTCAGTGAACAAATCAATAAATTCTTTGAGAGAATGATATAAATAACTCTTACCACTTTAAAGCTGAATTCCTGCTAATGCATTACAATGCTGGTATCTTCATACATAAGCATACATACTTGTCACCTTTTTGTCTTTCTGTGAATGTCCTAGAGATAAAACCTAAAGCCCTCCACATGCTAGGCAAGTATATCTCCAGTCCTTAGGTTTCTCTTTAAAAATTTATTTTTATTTATGAGTTTGCCTGCATGTGTATATGTGTGCCACATTCATGAAATATCTGTGGAGGCCAGATGAGGGTCTCTGCTCCCCTGGAACTGGAGTTACAGATGATTTAAGCTGTCATGTGGGTGCTGGGAATTGACCCAGGTTCTCTACAAAAGTAGAGGCAAATGAGGACTATGAGGAATGAAAGTCACAGTTTTCTGTGTAGAGAAGATACAGAATCCTGAGGTTTGAACTTATGAAGGGTGACTGCTGTTTACTACCAGATCATCATGGTCTGACATGAATGTTGGCTGTGTTTACAGATATAACTGTGGGCTTTTTTCCCCAAATAATGACTTAGAGGCTTATTATTTATGAATAAATGCCTAGGCCATAAGCTAGGTCTGTTTCCCAGCTAGCTTATAATTTATATTAACCCATTTTTATTATTTTATGCCTGCCACATGGGCAGTTTCATACGTCTGGTCAGACTTTCTGAATTTGGTTGGGGAATCATCTTGCCTGCATATTTCTCAGGGTTCCTCTCTCTGCTGGATGTCTCTCCTTCTAATCCTGCCTCAGTTTATTGTTCATCAGATGTTTACTGACAGGTGATGCTTCCACACAGTAAACAGATTATTCCTAATACAGATCTTGTGACCTGTTTGACTTTTAAAGAGAAGCCAAAAGTGTGAAGTTTATCATCATCATCAGAATAATCATGATGATCATCATCATCTTAATTTATTGCGTGTGTGTGTGTGTGTGTGTGTGTGTGTGTGTGTGTCCCCACATGGAGGTCAGAGGACAGCATTTGAAAGTGAGTTTTCTATTGCACTGTGGGTTCTGAAGATTGAACTTAAGTTTCTCAGGCTTGTGTGGTGATAATTTTTTCAGGCCTGAGATGGCTGAGCTTTTTTGTGGCATTCCTGAGTTTTAACTTTAGCCTCCGGGTACCAGGATATAGGAAGCAGGCGCAGTGCTGTGTCTCTGCAGACTAAACGACTCTTCGATTTCAGTTTGTAACCCAGTTGCAGATGATGTCTGGAGCATCCTTGTGCCCGAGATTCTGTCAGTGCAGTGGGAACTGTTTACTGAACTGAAGACGATTGGCCTGTTGTGGGAAATGAGGCTAAGCCAGAGATTTAGGCTAGAAGAGAAGCGTGAGGGGTTTGGGCCTGAGCGGTTGCCCAGCAGTTGGGTTGAGATGAGCCTGCTGAGGTAAGAAAGGCCAGCATGTTTATGGCTTACTCAGAATGCTTTATGTGTTGTTTCAGGAGTTGGCATCCATTGGAAGACTCTGAGATCCTCTCTGCCCAGAACTCCAGGACCAATGCATCTTCCCACCACCTTAAAACACTGGTGAATACATGTTTTTGGTTTTCTCCTATTGCAGCGAAGGGAAATACTGACTACGCACTATGATTTGTAGATAGGATGTTTATCTTTTTTCTATGAAAGAGAGTCTGTAGGCTGGTGTGTTAGCTACTTTTCTATTCTCTGATAAAACAAGGCAAGTTTCTAGAAGGGAGGCGAGGCTTATAATTCCAGAAGACTAAGAGTACATCATGGCAGGAAATTCTGGCAGCAGGTGGCAGGCACGGGAGCAGGAACAGCTGAGAACTCCCACTACCAACTAGAAACAGAGAGAGTGAACTGGGGATGGCATGCAGCTTTGAAACTTCAAAGACTGCCCACGTTGACATATTTCCTGGGGCAAAGTCACAGTTCTTAAACTTGTCCACACAGTATCACCAGCTGGGGACCGAGTATTCAAACATCCAAGCCTATGGGAGACACTCATTCAAACTGCCGCAGCTGAGTTTAGGCATATCTAGGGGTCTGCCAAGTTTACTGTGGGATCTAGAATAATTGTATGATTTCTGGGATTCCAAACAGCAAAATATATCTTGAATTATTTAGTTTGGATTGCTTGCTTAGAAGACTAAAGGAAATAATACATGTGAAAATACTTCAGAGAGAGCGAGGTGTTAGGTAGATGCAGTGTAACACTGTGGGCTTCTGAGATACCCTGCAGCTCACTTCTCTCTCACACACTTTACCTTAATTACTTAGCCTTTTCTAGAGTCCCAGAAATAGCTAGAAGAGACAGCTGCTACAGGCAGGTCACCGAGGCCAGGGCTAGATGGAGTCTTCCTGTCTTGCTTTGTGAAGCTCATATCCTTCTTTACCTGCTATCCCAAGAGACAAACCTGCCATGTCTGAGCACATTAAAATTATCCTCCCATAGGTACAGGTTGGTGTCATGGGTTTTACATACCTGTTTTCTGAGCCCTCTAGGGTGGTTGTGTAAGATGTTTGCATTTTCTTTTTAAGTTTGTTACTACCACTCTAGCTCTGTTTTATTTTCTGTGTGTGTGTGTGTGTGTAAATAGAAATTGTTCTTTCCTTTTTTGTTGAAAATATTTTTTTCATACAAAATATTGTGATTTTATTTTCCCTTCCCTCAACTCCTCAACTCCTCAAAGACCCACCCAAATCCATATCCCTCCTCTTACCAGAAAACAACCAAGTATCTAGAAAAACAAAACAAAACAAAACAGTAAAATAGACAACAACAAAGAAATCAAACCAGAATAGGAACAAATGAAAAAATAGCCAAAGAAAAAGCATAAGAAAGTCATACAGACACAGAGACACACACATTTCACACACAGAAATTTTATAAAGACATAAATTTGGAAACCATAATATATAAGCAAAAGACCTATATACAGGTTTAAAAAAACAAAAAAAAAGCTCAGACAAAGCATTATGAGACAAAAATTTTCCAAAAATCCCATTGAATTCACTTTGTCTTGGCCATATGTTGCTGAGCAAAGGGCCAGCCCTTAAGTATGGTTTATATACCCAGTGAGACTCAGTTGGAGGAAACTAATTTTTCCTTTGCATAACTCTGTGTGTGGTTTGTTTGTTTGTTTTTAAGGTGAATGAATTGCATTTCACAATTACCTTTATGTTTATTTGTGATCAAATCATTTTGTGTGCCACAAATATTCTTTGGGAAAAACTTATTCATCGTAGCAGGCAAATGTCCTGCCCCCATAGCAACTGAGAGAAGTAAAAACACATCCACAGCAACCTTGTGCACAGTGCTCAAATGGGAATGGTTACACAGGTGATAGCTAGTGCACGTTGGAGATGTCCTATAAACTCCTGAGGACAAGGACCACAGGAGCCAGGGAAATTGTGTAATCTATACATTTGATTTTGGCCACTTCATAAAGAAAATCTGACCTGTTTAATGTTACTGCCTGGTCAGCTTCCATCACGTGGATCAGGTACCCTTGTGATCCAGTCAGACAGCTAACTTCTAATGACACAGCCACAGGAGGAGCTGGATGGGTGCTATGATTGGAAGAGAGGACATTTAGTTGAGACAATCAGGCCTAGGACTAGAGACCCAGCTCACCCACAGAGGCTGGTATTTTAGGCTGTTCTCAGGGAACATGTTAGGCATTCTGGGTCCCATCTTGAATCTCATCAGGTAGAAAGGGAATTGTAGTGGAGTCTTCAGGGAAGAAGGTGGACATTTAATCTATCCAGCAAGCATGTGTTTATGAGTACTCTATGTAAAGTCATTGTTCTGACACTGGGGATTTGCTGTTCACAAGGTGGGTTGTGTGTCTACTGCTTCCTGGAGCTTAGGCTTGAGGAGTGACCGAAGATAAGAACATGAACTCCATGAGAACTCTGGAACTGAGAACTTCATGAGAACTCTGGGCTGAGAACTCTGCTTGTCTCTCCCTGTGTCTTGCTGCTGTATCTCCACTTTTTTTTTTTTAATTGATATCTCCACTTCTTAATGTATAGGAGTCTTCATGCATACTAGAAGAGAGAATCAGCTTCCATTACAGATGGTTGTGAGCCACCATGTGGGTGCTGGGAATTGAAGACCTTTGGAAGAGCAGCCAGTGCTCTTAACCACGTATCTCCACTTCTTAGACTCCTTGAACCTGATGGATCTTAACTATGAATGTGGTTATGAAAGGAGCAAACAGATAAGCCAAGTGGAAACTATAATCTCTGGGAATAATAAATGCTATGAAAGAAATAAAAGTGAGAAAGCTGGAGAAAGAGAATGAGCGAGGGAAGGTGGGAAGGGGAGAAAGAGACTGATTTCCTGATAGAGACCTGAATGGAGGAAAGGGATCTGGGAGGGATGGTCACAGGGAACAGCAAGGGAAAGACAAAGCCTTTGAGGCAGGCTGCACTGGCATGGTGGAGGAACAGGAAGTCTGCCAGTCTGGCTGGATTTGGAGGTGGTTTAGGGAGGAAGGGATGTGAAATAAGATGGTAGTGCAGGCAGGAACCACATTGCATAGGCCATGGTGAAGAGTTTGGGTTTTACTCTGTCTGAGTGATTGGATCGTACTGAAGAAGCTTGAGAGTAGTTGATTGGTCCTCTACTGTAAAATCATTATTTTGGATCCTGAGTGGATAACAGAAATGAGGGCAATAGGGCACTTGGAGTAACTTCTGAGAGACCTTGTCAGTTGCCAGGCTATGGGTAGAGGTGTGGACTGGACCACAGAGTGATGGTAAGTGGTAAGGTTCAGTTATGTTTGGAAGATAGAGTCTGCAGGTCAGTGTGGGATACAAGCAAAGAGAAGAGTCAGATCTGAGCTAGGAGTTTTGGATGGATAAATAATGTTACCATCATTGAGATGGGGAACAAAGAGGGGCCCTGAAATTTTGATATCAAGGCTGGAGGTGTAGCTCTGTTGATAAGAGTACTTCTGATGGGCACAAAATTCTGAATTTCATTCCTTAGCACCATATAAACTTAATACTATCACTCAGCATGTGGAGGCACAAGGACATAAGTTCAAGGTTGACCTCAGCTGTGTAGTGGGCTTGAGGCCAGTTTTGGACTATATGACCCTCAGAAAAACATTTCACTTGAGCCATATTAACTTTGAGATGCCCACTCACTATTATCACAGAGATATAGTAGTGCTACCTGAGAATGGAAATGGTTATCTGTGAGGTTTATAAGCTCTGGTTGGTATTTAAAGCTAAGACTGGATGAGACCATGTATAGGCTTTTGACAGAGAAAAAGACAAAGGGTGTTTTTCTGGATAACATCTAGGAAGTAAATTAAGGTCTGGTGAGATGGCTCAGAATGTAAAGGCAGTGACTGCTAAGCTTGACAACTGGAGACTGATTCTCAGGACCCACATGATGGAAGGAGAGAACCAACGTCCTTACGTTCTCTTCTGTCTACTTCTGCTGTGACATGTGCACATGCATATTATACACGTGCATACATATGCTACATACATGTAATGAAGAATTTTTTAAAGAAGTGAACTAAGGACATATGCAAGAGAATATGATTTGATTCTTCTTTGGTCTGAATTGTACAAAGGAGATAAAGATATGAAAATTATAACAAAGCCTTATCTTGTATAGAAAGTTAAAACACCGTGATTTCTCCAAATCAAGAAAATTCATTCTAGATTTGCACAATTTACAATCTGTTTGCTGGGAGAACTTATAAGCTGCCTTTGTGCACTTGGCACATGACTGTGCTTTTGGCTGGCAAGCAAAAGAGCAGCATCCCTTGCCAATAACCTGTAAACAGCATTGTTTTTCATATGGGCTGGAGCTTTGACAAGCTGCACTTGTGGCTGACTTAAATTTACTCCTCATCCCAGTTGAGGTTTGGTCTTTCTGTGTATTAAGTGTGGGCCCCCAAGACCTGGAGTCTTGCCTGTAGACCAAGTGATGCTATATGACCCTGTCCCCAAGTTATTTCTTTTTAGTAAATAAAGATGCCAACAGCCAGTAGCTGAGCAGAAGGGACATAGGTGGAGTTTAGGATTCTTGGGCTTGAGGTTGGAGGAGAACGACGGAGGGAATAGAGGATGAAGGAGGAATGGAGGAGAAGCTGACATGAGTGAGGTGAGAACGTGGGAGAGGGCTGGCCAATTGGAGTGAAGAGCAGCCCAGATAAAACATAGTAAGTAGGAGGCTAGAGAGATGGCTTAGTGGTTAAGAGCACTGACTGTCCTTCCAGAGGTCGTGAGTTCAATTCCCAGCATGCACATGGTAGCTCACAACCATCTGTAATGGGATCTAATGCCCTCTTCTGGTGTGTCTGAAGATAGAGTGTACTCAAATATATAACTACATCTTTAAAAAAGAACCCAAAAACATAGTAAATAATAACTCAGAGTTATTAATTAAAATAAATTTTATTTATTTATTTTTTATGGATATTTTATTTATATTCCAAATGTTATCCCCTTTCCCCATGGCCCCCTCCAGATACCCCCTGTCCCATTTCCTCTCCTGCTTCTGAGGGTGTGCCCCCACCCACCTACTCCTACCTCCCCACCCTCGAATTCCCCCACACTGGGACATCTAGTCTTCATGGGACCAAGGACTTCCTCTCCCATCTATGCCTGACAAGGCCATCCTCCCTTACATATACAGCTGGAGCCATGGGTCCCTCCCTGTGTGCTCCCAGGCTGGTGGTTTAGACCCTGGGAGCTCTTGTTGGTTGGTTTTGTTGCTCTCCCCTTGGGGCCACAAACCCCTTCAGCTCCTTCAGTCTTCTCTCTCACTCCTCCATTGGGAACTCCTTGATCAGTTCAATGGTTAGCTGTGAGCATCCACCTCTGTATATGTCAGGTTCTGGCAGACCTCTAAGGAGACAGGTATATCAGGCTCCTGTCAGCATGCACTTCCTGGCATTCACATCAGCGTCTACCTTTAGTGACTACACATGGGATGGATACCCAGGTGGAGCAGCCCCTCCTTCAGTTTCACAATGGAGTATTTTAATAGTATAGAGGGTAGATATCTGCCCAGTTCTTATGCTGTTTAAAGGTTATTGTAAATATAAAGATTGTGTGCGTCTTTTATCCAGGACCAGGAACTAAATGGTCAAAGATAGAATAGAAACCCCTGGATTGGAATTAAAAATTTCTACGACACATACCCTTCAGATTTCTTTTCCCACCATGATTATGTTATCCAACAGTGATCAACTGAAGGTCCACTGTTTTGTGACACATGCCTGAAAATTAGTTAATTTCCACAGAAAGATATGATCAAATTCTACGAAAAGGTGTTGGAGAGGTGGCTCAAGTTCAGTGCCAGGGGAATCTGACACCGCTGATCTCCTAATGCACCCACACACCTGCACACGTCCACATATGGACACCTGTTCTACACATAGCCACAAATTTGACATGATTTCTGCTTGATAAAATAGATATCCAACGAAGAAGGGTGAAGGGGCAGCAAAAGACCACAGTAACATTTAGGGCATCCTCAAAATGTTCCAGCATAAAGAACAGAATTAATATAACTACAAAGCGTATGTGTGGGGTTTATTCTCATCCATATCCCCCAAACACCAAGGACTCATGGGAGAGAGCCAGTTTTGAATCTCATACATTTTCATCTTATTTCTGTGATTCTGGCTTGAAGTGCAGCTGCTCTGTGCTGGTTTCATTCATCATTTCCTGTGAATCAGGATCTCACTGGTCTCCTTAGTTTACCTATTTCAGGATACCTGAATGTTTCTTTTGATTTTCTCCAACTTCCAAGGACCTCCTTGACCCTTTCTTAACATATCTGTTTTAAAGCCTGTCTGTCTCCTCCCTCTGCTTTCAGGATAGCCCTACCCTTAACCTCAAGTCTCCTGAAGATCTCCAGGGTTTCTTTTCCCTTTCTACCTGGCCTCCTCAGCCCTGTGTGGCAAAGATGCCTTAATGGAAAGTCTTGGAGTGCAGGGTGATAACAGCATTCCAGAGTAGGTTGGTTTAATCCCGGGCACCTGACTTGTTTGGGCATGTGCTTGAAGATGCCAGGCTTTTAGGGAAAATATTCAGAATGAGCCTCTGGTACACCTGGTCTCTGAACATGTGTGAAGACTCGTGACATGCTTCCTTTGACAGTGGTTACGGCCACCAAGGCTTCAGTGGCTTTTATGGTACCAATCTTGCCTTTCATGTCTTCTGTTCTCCCAGAGTAGAAACGTAATGAAAACGTAACCCAGACAACTTACCTAACAGTTGCTGGGGAGGATCTCAGCCTTGTTCCTTCTTTACTAAGTGATCCCAGGAATTAAAACCAATGGGACCTTCTCCTGGCCCTGGAAATGGGGAGTAATAGAGCATGTAGGACAGTAGAGTCTGCTCAGTAGGTGGCTTAGCTCGTGGAAGCACTTGCAATGTAAGTCTGACAGCCTGATCCCTGGAACCCACTCAAAGATGGAAGGAGAGAACCAACTCTACAGTTTTCCTCAGACCTCCACACACATGCCTCATGTGTATATCATAGATATATACAAACTAATAATCTGAAAAATGTATTGTAAAGGACATCTTCCTTGAGGGTTTTTTTGTTTTATTTGTTTGCTTGCTTTTTTGGGAAAAGTCAAAAGAGAGGCTCAGAGCTTCAGACTTCCAGAACATTTAAGGATGAACGTTCTGGTGGTGAAGGCAGTGGTGTGGGGAGGGAGGTTAACCTTTCTTTCACTGTGCTCTCCTTGGTGCTTCATGCTTTTTGCATGACTTACCATATTTACACAGGACCACGGTAGCATCCCTTTTCATTTTCATTATCTATTAAGCTCTCTTATCTCTTGCTCTGTAACTGTTCTTGCTCAGTTTATATTGATTGAAGTCATTGCCTGTTCACAGTGCCTGCTGTCTTTGTTAGGTCTTCAGGTTTATTATTGATCTGTCACAAGGGTTGGTGACTTAAGTTTCAAAGTTTTGCATGTTTGGGGTATGACATTCAGGCCAGTTTCTTCCCTTCTTCTGCTCCTGATTTCTGAAAAGGTATTAGGGTATTTTTAATGAACATTTTATTTAACTGCTTTAGGCAGCTAAGGATTTTAGGTGTGGTTTAGTAGCCATAATCTGACTCACAGATAAGACTGTTTCAAGTGAATTTCACCACACCCTTTGGAGTGAAATCTTAATTTTTAAAAGTACATTTACTTATTTTGTATGTATGAGTGGTTTCCCTGCATGTATGTCTGTGCACTATGTATGTGCTTATTGGAGGTCAGAAGAGGGCATAGGATCCCCTGGAACTGGATTTACAGGTGTTGTAAGGGACCATGTGGGTGCTGGGAACTGAATCCAGGTCCTCTGAAAGAGCGTCAGGTGGAGAGTGGAATCTTTACCGCTGGGAACACACAGATCTGGAATCTATTGCAGTTGCTGGTTTCTAATCTCAGAGTTCAGATAGATTAAAATACAATCCAAACTTGTTCTTGTCTTAAAAATCTGTCAGGACTGGAGTGATGGCTCAGAGATGGTCAGAAGCACTCGCTGAATGATCACCAGAACCTAAGCTGACATCCCAGAACCCATGGAACAAGCCGGTGTGGCCTCACGTGTACATGCAGCTACACTGTTGGGGTCAGAGACAGGAGGATCATTGGGGCTTGATGGTACCAGATTGAGGAGAGATCTCATTTCAAATGAATTCAGTGGGGAGTGATAGAAGATGGTACCTCATCCTGTCCTCAGCCTTCGTGTACCCATATGTGCATGCACCTGCACACACGTGTGCAGATGACACTCGTCCTCTCCTCCCCTCCCTTCCCCTCTCCTTCCTTGACCCTTCCCTCCCCTCCCCTCCCCTCTCCTTTCCTCATCCTCTCCCTCCCTCCTTTCTATCTCCTTTCTATTTTCCTATCAGTGGAAACTGCTTCAGGTTCAGGAAGAGACCATCTCCCAAAAGGTGGAGTGATAAGGACAACACTGGACAGTGTCCTTTGGCCTTCATGTACCTCTATGTGCACAAATCTGTACATAGTTGTGCATAACATTCTCTCTCTCTCTCTCTCTCTCTCTCTCTCTCTCTCTCTCTCTCTCTCCCTCCCTCCCTCCCTCCCTCCCTCCCTCCCTCCCTCCCTTCCCTACCATAGGAAAATGTTCAAAATTTAGTTTGCATAAGTTGATGCAAAGACACAAGGGATGTGTCTGTTGGATAGTTTCTACAACTTCATTGTCTAGAAGTATTTCTTAGGGCTGTAACTTTATTCCGTTACCAGAGATTTGTAAATCTCTTTTCTGGCCAAAACTCAGTTTGTGAAGCAGCATTGACATTCTTGATACTGATGTTTTCCCAAGAGATTTACACATTTGATTTTACACTTTAAACAAGCAGGAAATCATGTCAACATTTGTTGGCTATGTGTAGAAACAAGATATTTTCTCTCCTTCCATCTTGTGACTATTGCAAGTACAGATAAAGTATTTCTTGACTTTCTTTTGTGGTTTGGGGACACAAACATTAGGTTGTACTTTGGGTTGTCACTAGAACAAGGAGATTGACATCATAGTCAGTGATTGCTGTCCATCATGGGACAAAATCGTCCCAATTGTTCCAGGGACTGAGTTAGACCAAGCACCTTCCGACGCTGACAGGACAGTAGTGCTTTCATCAGATGGTCTCCTTGTCAACAGAGATGACTCTTTCAGTGTTTCCCTCAAACAAAGTGTCTCTGCTCTGCTCATCATACCTTGGTTAAATAAGTAGTTTATGTCAGGGTGTGATTTAAAAAAGAACAAAAACAAAAAAACCCATTGTGCTTGTTGAATTAACCTTGTAGAACTTCCACTGTTGTGATTGATTAGGTTTTAGTTCTTAGACCTCTCGGGGAGGAGTCAGAACCCCTTTGAGGTGTGTATGTACGTATATGGTTTGCATATAGAACCCTGGTATATTTCCAGGAGGTGACACTCCCTGCTCAGTTATGCTTAGTCACACACAGTTCTAAATGTGGCCACTTCTGAATGGCTCTGAGTGGCAGGCACCCACTCTAAGATGGCTTTTCTGATTAGATAGAGCTGTGCTGAAGGCAGCCCCATTTCTGTGCAATTTGTAGCTTCCAGAACTGTCCCAATATGGACTCAAAGTCAGAAACACTCTTATGTAAGTTGCTGTTGCAGAGACACCTTCACTGGTCTTATTTTCTCACAGCCAAGTTTGTCCCCCTCCCCTCCCCCAGGCTCATTTATTCCCTCTTCGGACCCTTCTCTGGCCAAGAGAAAGCTCCTTTTCATGCATATATTTTGTAGTATATGTGAGACCAGCCAACAAAAGGCATGGCTAGACACTGTGCTGTTCCCTTAAATTTGCCATCTTTAGAATATGTTATTCTTCATGGCAATTGTAAGTTAGATGTCTACAAGCAGCAATATTTTAAAAGTTTTAGAAATGGAGACCAGAATTTAATACTTAGAAATGTTCACATAATTTGGTTTTTAGTCACTTTGGAAAAACGAGAACATCTATTAGTACTGGGTGGAATTCTTTTTCTTTTTCTTTTCTTTCTTTTTTTGGGGGGGGGGGTTTGAGACAGGGTTTCTCTGTGTAGATGTGGAATTCTTGCATGGGCATCAATGTTAGTTGCTGTCCTTGGATCTCCTTAGGGCAACCTGTTCCAATCTCCCCTGCTTGGCTTTTGTAACCCCCGAGTTAATGTTTTGTCTCAAATCCTATCACGAAAAATCAAGGGATCTTTAGGGTCAGCAGAACATTTTGTTTTCCCAGCTTTTGAAATTCGGAAACTTGGTTTAAAACAATAGGGGCAAAATACTTGGAGTAGTTGGACAAATTAAATGCTTTTTTTTTTCTTCAAAGGGAAGGAAAATAAGAAAGCAGAACTATAATAATTTTTTAGTATTCTTTACAAATATAAAGCCATTATATTAGTTTTGAAACATTCTGAACTCTGTATAATTTGATTTACTCATATAGTTACCCTGTCAGAAACATTTGTACAAATTTTCTAATTATACTGTTTGCTCTTAAGTATTCTTAGCTTCCTCTTTTATACAATAAACTGTTGAACTTGAAGAGGCTGACCAGGTCTAAAGGCTTTTCCCCCTCTTTATAATGTACAAACAAGCATAAGACTGAACAACAGAAATGACCATCTTTTTAAAGATGTAGTTTTTATTTCTATTTGAAATGTCCTTGTGTTTGTGGGGTAAAGAGTAACTCGTGATAACCAGGATCCAGATGATTGGTTTCTCTGTTCTTTCAGGTATTTATATTTCTTTGCCTTGTGAACATTCATAATCTCTACTAGGTGCATTGAAATATTCAGTTAATTGTTGTCAACTATAGCTATTCTACTGTTAAAGAACAGTAGAACTTATTACCCCTTTTATCCAGCTGTGTTCAGTACCTCTTGCTGCTACCAGAATGTTAATTTCCTTGTCTGTCTGTCTGTCTGTCTATCATCTATTGGAATGCCAGAGATTAAATCCGGGGCCTCATGTATGCATGCTATGCAAACATCATAACACTGAGCTAAGTCCCAGCCCCTGCCAGCATTTTAACAAGACACAGGGTTGTCTGGTATTGGCAGCCTATCACTCTGCACTGTGTCCAGTAGATAACAGAAAAGGAAGTTCACAACCATAAGAAAAGATAGCAAACAGCCTAAAACTTGAGCGACCATGTAGACCACCCAAACCATTCATATTTTATGAGTTGTCCTGCTCCAGAGGTTTTGTTTTTTTCTGTGCCGTTCCCCTCCCTAGTGGTCTTTAGAAACCTCTGGACACAGAATAGTAGCCAGAATAAAATAAATCTCAGCCCTTTCCATGTTTAGCTCCCAGTTTGGGGGTTAGAGATCACCAGACTCTTGTACTGGGCAGGGCATAGAGAGACTAGAACCCTTCCTTTTACCTTGGTCACATGCGAACCCTTGACTTCCTCCTACCCTGGAACCACCAGCCCTCCCTGATACATCCTCTACTTCTGATAGAAAAATCAGACTAGTGTAGTCTAAAAATCCATTTGTTCACATGGGGCACCCATTTAGGAGTGGGTGTAAGTTCTGGGAAACCTGAGGTTCTAGCTGTCCGACAGCCTCTGCATGGTTAAAAGAGTAGACCCCTAATTCCTCATTTATTTTGCATGGCTACCTGTAGTACTCATAAGGAAGAACTAAGTAGTGAGTTCCCGTGCGTCAGTAGCACCCCTGGGAGGAGATTCTGTAGCAGAGGGTGCAGGAATGAGCCAGGCAGAAGAGCTTTCAGCTCTCTTGCATTATGGATAGATGTACAATGCTACATGCTCCCCATATACCAAGAGCACAGCAAATACCTAACTCCTACCCCCAGACCTGGACTTTCAAAAGTTCCCAAGTCTCAGTTGGCTTCCTGAACAGCCACTGCACCTGCTAGCATGGTGGCTTTCTCTCAGGCTCCCAAAGGCCTGCTTTCAGCTATTTAACAGCTCATGGTGCCTAGCCCACGTCAGCTGTTCCAAATAGTTTCCGTCTTCCTCAAAGCCACAGCCCGCCTACTGCTTTCACACTCAGAAGATGGTCTTCACTCCCTCTGTGCTAGGGAATGGCTGTCCAGCAGGAATCTCACAGCCATACTCTTGCCCTGCCCACCAGGCCCAGGTTTCTTCCTAAGTGGCCCAGACAAAGCCACAGGTGACTCTATTTATGAATACTGAAAAAAAGTAGATGTGGTTATTTAAAACAAACAAACAAACAAACAAACAAACAAACAAACCCAAAACAGAAATAATACAGATTTGGTGGTTCTTGCCTAGGCAGAAGGGTCAGGAGTTGAAGGACATCCTTGGCTACATAATATGCTAGCAACTAACCTAAGATACAAAGGACTCTGACTCAAAAAATAAAGACAAAACGAACCAAATAAATAAATAAAAACAGTAACTTAAGTCAACAAATGCTGTTTGTCCACACATTTAACTAAGGTCTGAGACTGTCAGACTAGTGTGTACACATTCATGTCTTGCAAATACTTCTTGCTGATCTGTAAATGTTGGTTTAATAAACTAATAAATAAATCACCACTTTTAATGTCAAGAGAACATCTATAGAGTTCAGACACTCACAGCATTATTGGGTAGTGACGCAAGAATGTGGCCTAGAAGAATGCTTTCTAAAGCACAATGCCAAGGCCTTGGCATGTCTTGATTTCTGTCCCCTCACTTGCTCCATTTAATTAACCAAAACAGTATTGAGCCATTTTAGTGTCTATTACTTTGCAAATAATTTTCTAAAACTAATACAATCTATTTGGTATAAAACATTTACAGACTATATGATAGATTTGATGCATTTTACATGTAATATACTATGAGTGTTGTGTAATGCAGTGTATACATGCGGAGGTCAGACAAGTGTCTATCTTAGTTTTTGAAACAGTTTCTCATTCTAGAACTTGTCAAGTACACTAGGCTGGCTAGCCATTAAGCCTCAGGGAATCTACCAGTCTCTACTTTCCTAAGGGTTACAAGCCCATGCCATCATGGCCAGCATTTTTTTTTTTTTTTAACATGAGTTTTAGGGGTAGAACTCACCATTACCTCCTCCTCCTCCTCCTCTTCTTCCTCCTCCTCCTTCTTCTTCTTCTTCAAAATGTATTTTTCATATGACACATTTGATCATGTTTTTTCTCTCCCTCAATTCTTCTCAGATCCTTCCCACCTCCCTACCCACCTAACTTTACATTCAAAAGAAAAAACAAAACCAAACCAAGAAACAAACTCTCTCTCTCTCTTGATGTTCAGAAAGCCCTGACTAATAGAATGGCATAATCACATTTTACAGTGCATCCAAAAATAGAGATAAACATGTTTGACCTTATCTATTCCTTTCCAAAGCATTACCAGCTAAACCTCCATAAATCTTTTTTCTGGAGTTCATTGAAAAAGCACAGTTCTTCAGGCAAGACTATTTTGAAGACAAGTCCCCCCCCCTTCCCCACCACCTCCCAAAACTGAAAGTCAAAACAAGCAAAAGTCCAACAAAGAAAAAAGTCGAAACAAAGCAAAATGGAATAAAACATCCACAAAAATACTATTGAGCTCATTTTGTGTTAACCAACTATTTCTGGGTATGGGTAGTTGATATACCCAGTGAGTCTCCATTGGAGAAAACTGGTTTTCCCTTTGCCAGTGGGTAACAGTTTTAGATAGCTTCTTGGTTAAGGGTGAGACCCTGTATCTACTTCCTCCTCTCAGTACAGGATCCCATCTGGCTCGAACCTCTGCAGTCCCTGCGCATGCTACCGGTCTCTGTGAGTTCGTGTGTGTATTACTGTTGTTGTGTCTAGAAGATATCATTTCCCTATAGTCATCCATCACCTCTGGCTCTCACAGTCTTTCTGTCCCCCTCTTCTACATACATCCCTGATAAACACCCATCTAGGACTGAGGGTTCCAAAGTCTCTCACTTTTCTGCACACTGCTCAGTTGTGAGTCTCAGTGTAAATTCCCATCAATAGCAAGAAGCTTCTCTGATGTGGGTTGAGCAAGGCACAGATCTATGGGTTTATCAGTATGATGTCATCAGGAGCCATTTTATTGCTCTGTTCCTTTAGCAGAATATTATGTTAATGATATATACTATAATAGTAGTAGTAGATTTCCCCTTAGGTTCAGGACTATCTAGTCTCAGTTTCTTGGCCCTGTGATAGTGTTAGGTTTGGGTTCCATTTTATGGAGTGAGCCTTAGGTCCAATCAAAAAATGATTGGTTACTTCCATGATATCTCTGCCACTATCCCTTCAGTATATCTTGCAGGCCGGTCACCGCTATAGATCGCAGGGTTCGGCAAATATTGATAATTACTTTTCTCCTCCAATATCATGCTGAGTACCTCGAATGTTAGTCAATAGGAGTGAAGCTTCTAGTGAGGCAGCAAATCAATTTTTCTATAGAGCTCACGTTCTTATGCTTATTAACACTTTATTGGCTGAGCTATCACCCAAGCCATACCATGTGTTTATATAGGTGTGTGGGTACATGTTCCAGCATGGCACATAGGGCCCTTTATCTCTCAGGTTTCTTCTCAGGCATGTTGTGTTGGCCATTATTGAGTTTTCTTGGACATACTGTTCCTTTTTGCCTTTCTTTAGCCTGACAGTCACCCAGATGACCTATTCTGGGTCCCCTTTCTCCCTTCCTTTGGGCTACTTAACTCCTACCTCAAGTCTTGGCTTAGGCTTCATTCCAGGGAAATTGTTGACAATTACTTCTTGCTCTGTTCTTTGCTACATCCCTTCACCCTGTGAACACACATGTACGTTGTCCAGGCTTGCTCTGGCATTTTGTATTTGTGAGTTGGCAGTCTCCTTGAGCATAAGACTGTCCCTGTACCTAGCAGAGTGTACGTAGCACATGGTGTTTGGTATGTGCTCCCTGGGTGGATGTGGATTTCACTGCAGTATTGGTGTAAACTGAATGTTAAAGCTACAAGGAAACTATGATACTGCCAAATCTAACTCATTTGCTCCATTAATTATGTCATATTTGGGTTGGAGATTTAAATATCTCCCACTACAATTGATTGGTCAATGAAAACACAACTCAGTAATTATGAATATATTCTGTAAGCCTAGATTGGGCAGATACCCCTACACTACACTGTTCCCCAGCTATGAGACCTTTATAACTTGAGGGTTTTCCAGACTCTGTGTTTGTCTTTCTACCTCCTGCTTCCCAGTGGTCCTCTTCCATCGTCCTCCGTCTTTTCTCTCCTCTTTTCTCCCCAGTCATCCTCTCTCGTTTCTCTCCCCATTTGTTGTCATCATCTCCGTCATCTTCCTCCTGGTTCTGGAGATTTAAATATCTCCCACTACACATTTGTGTGCATCTATGTATGAGAATGTGCACATGAGCACATTTTTCTGGAGGGCAGAAGAAAGTTGGATTCCTTGGAGCTGGGCATGGCTGGTGGGAATGAGAATTGGACCCTTCGAAAGGACACAACAAGCTCTTAACCACCGAGCCATCTTTCCAGCCCCATAGCTCATTCATTGTAGTTTGCAGAGACCTACATCTCATGGCTCATTCCAGGCAAAGCAAGGACTCAGGTTCCCCTCCTGCTGTTTCCAGTACAATGTACCATGATGGTTTGCAAATGTGTTTGTGTGCTAAGATGGTGGCTTTCTGTCTCTGCTTAGTGCCTGGCTACAGCAACTGCCGAGAGTGTTGTGGCATCTGATTTCTTTCCTGGGGAGGGAAACAGTGTCCTGACAATGCTAAAACCTTTTCCTCTGCATGGTGCCAGGTTTACAACAGCCCTTACCTCACCGCTTCCCCTTCCCTTTCCGGGTTTGTCCTGGTTTATCTTTGGACAGGCTGAGTATTGGCAACGGTTGCTAAGTAAATAGAGGAATTGCACATTGGGAGCCGTGGTGTCAGATATTCAGTGCCTTTGCTTTCACCTGTCCTGGCTGTTCTCACTCTTAGCATGTGTTGGAGAACGCACAGTGGAAGTTTCAACTGACAGCCCATGGGATAAAGGAAGCATTAAGCGGGGAGGTAGCAGGACGCTTTTATGTCAGGGAAAAAGTGAAATCTGTGCATTTCCAGACCCATGCTTGGAAATGGGATCTGAGGTGGGGTGTCTAGAAGTGCCTGCTTGTATATTTTTTCTGCTCAATGTTTATTATGAACCTTCTGGAGAATGTGACTTTACCATGTCTGTCTAGGGTTAAATCTTCAGCCTAACTGAGGACGAAGCACAGCTCCTTCCTTTCCTGCCTGGCCATGGATGATGCAGCTTTGCATGGTTGATTCCTAATTACCATGGCTCATTTGAGCTCCCCATTTCCACTGATCACAAGTTCTGAGGGTCAGTTCAGAGTTGACCGTTGGCAGCATCATGACTGGTTTGAACCTTTAGTCTCCTTTGGTAACTAACCAAATAGTAGATGGCTAAAATCACCATTGTTGTTGTTGTTGAAAAGTCTCTGGAGACCAGAGGCTTTAAAAAGCCCCTTTGCTTCTTTTGCGTTTTGTTTGTTGAGATATACTGTAGCCCAGGCTGATCTGGGACTCAGTCCTCCTGCTTCAGCTTCCTAAGAGCTGTGATTGTAGACATGAGCCACAATGCCTGGTGCCTTTCGCTTGGCAACATTGTTTCCCTAGGCATTTCTGTATGCATTTCCTTTTTGCCTCTTTTTAAAAGTAAGAACTACACTATGAACAGTGACCTTTAAGCTCACAGGATTTAGAAATCCCGTGTCTTGGAAGAAATCCAGTGTCTTTAGTCTTAGGGATTTCTGAAATCACTTTGGACCTTGTTGGCTTCCAGCCACAAGGGAGCGCCTGATCCTCCCTGGGTTGGTCTCCTGTTCCAGGCATTGAGCTAGAAGTGCATCAGCCAAGGGTTTGGCCGGTGTCAGGAAGGATTTTTTGATCTGCTATATTCTCTGCTTGGCATCTGTTTATTTCCTCCTGGGACGTCCCCTTCCTTGGAAAAAATAAATCCAAAAATGCCTGTCTGACTGATGAGCTAAGTAAGAAGTTCAGCCAGGCGTTTCCATTCAGGGATCATAACTTGTCAGTCATAGGTCACTGGGTGAGCAATGTGTCACCGACCTTAAAGAGCTTCTGACGTTCAGTTCCCTCACTTGCCCACAGGAGCCCCTGACATGGGCTAGTTTCAAGAATGAGAATGCTGACTGATCTGTCTTAAGATTTCAGAGGCAGCAAGTCATGGAAAGTTCCTAGGCTGTGACCTGAAGAGCTACTGTAGATGGCAGCTGTACTTGGGCCTTGGACTCCAGTCTTCCTTCAGCCATGTTTTACTTCTTTCATGTGGTAATAGGCAACCATGTTTATAGATACACAGTTAGAGAGTGTTGTGGTGGAGGGCAAGAATATCCTTAGAACTGTGTGCTGAAGTGACCCTCTCTGAGGGTCATGAAAGGGCCTCAGTGTACCTAAGATATTACCATTCCTTCCAGTGAGCCAGCAGTCCATGAAAATGCTCCTGCCTCCAAGGTCCACCGGCCACATGTAGATTTTATGTTCCTTCATCTCTAATTCTAATATATTGAGTATAATTCATGTAAAAATCTGAAGAACTTATAGAACCCAGTGGTAGCAGGATTTAGTGGGTTAGTGATCCCTTCCTCATTCGGTCATCTTTAGGTATGTTATTTTTCAAAATGTCTAGGACAGGGCTAGATTCAGATGCCTGCTGCAGATTGGTGACATTTAGGGGATGGTGGCTTAGTCTTCTTCGTATAAGTCTGCTGGATTGCTGACATCATGCTGACATGGTAATTCTTTCATCAAGTTCACAGGGAAATAAGGAGCTCCATTAAAGATGGGATTCAGTGACATTACACTCATCTGAACTACTGGCCTAATAAATCTAATCTTAGAAGGCAGCTGATTAGCTCCGTACTTGTTCATTGTGAACATATGTCTTTTTGTGGCAGCCAGCATTTGCTTTTCCTAGATACTAATTTATTGAATTGTTTAGATTAGAGTATTATCTAGCAGGAGCATTTTCATGGACACTGAGACCCTTTCACGACCCTCAGAGAGGGTCACTTCAGCACACAGTTCTAATTATTTGAACTGTTCTAGATGTCAATGTGAGACTTCTTGGTATGCTTCTAGAACCTTCTCTCAACACCATTCTCCATCCTGGAGATTTTTTGAAGAGTTGCTGATTCATCAGTGGCAGTTGTGTCACTTTTTACTGCTAAGGATCTGATGGACCTGGGAACTTGCCATTCCTAAGGCAGCTGAGGCTGTCCTGTCTCACCTGTTCTGCCTCAGTTGCTCTCACAGGTTTTTCCTTCCAGAAAGATCCCCCTTTTAGTCGAATGCAGCAGGAATCGCTTGGCGGGTTTTTCTTGTCATATTACAGTGGCCACTTCAGCAGTCTTTTTACCTCTTTGCTTCCCTTTTTGACAAGAGAACACCTTTAAAACTGCAGACAGGACTAGGGAGATAGCTCAGCTGGTACAGTGGAGAACCTGAGTTCCATCTCTGAAACCCACATCAAGTCAGGCAGAGTGAGTGGCTCATTCTAACAGTCCTAGCCCTGGAGAACCAGAGCTGGCCGACCAGCCAGCTTCATCTACTTGCTGAGTGCCAAGCAAGTGAGAGACCCTGCTTTTAATAAAAACCAAACAAAACAAGCTGGCACCTGAGGAGCAGCACCCAAGGTGTCCTCTCAGCCTCTCACTCCTGAAGGCTATTCATACCTCACTGTTTTAGCTCATCGAAGGCCTTATCTGTTTCCAAAGTGCTTTGTTCAGCTTCCACCTGCTCCCTTTATTGTGGCGCAGACACAAATAGAACATTCTGGTGCTAGGAGTGCTTCGTAGCCTTTTAAAGAACTTTCCAGAGTACTGCAGCTTTCAGCCTCCCAACCCTCTCTGAACCAAAGGTTTTTCTTAACTTGGATTTCCCTACTTCCCTTCCAAGAACTTAGCCTCTTACTTTTCTCTTCTCACCAGTTCTGTGGCTAGCTTTCTGGGCTGCCTGGTACAGCCATGCAGGGCAGACTTCCTACAGGATTCAGCCCTGTTGACCACCCAGAACTTCCCAGCACACCCTTAATCCCCAGATGACTTGTCTCTTAGGATTCCCACCCAGGACTGGGCTGGGCTGGTTTGGGCTGGTCTACTGACAACTCCACTGAGGTTGGAGCATGTGGGTCTCTCCCTGGGCTGAGGCACCCCCCACCCCTCCACCAGGTCAGAAGCCAAAGGAAAGAACAAGCAAGGGATGGGCTGGTAGAGGGAGCTCAGTAGCCTGAGGAGGAAGTGGAGTGTGTAGGGAAGGAAGGAGAGGGAGTTGGAAAATCAGTGGTGACCCTGAAGACCTCAGCCTGGTCCAGGGTTCTGCAGCTTGGGACCCATTTTATTTTGGAATGATTAAGTTCAAGGAGAAACTTGAGCTGGCCCAATAGAGAAAAGAAGTTCAGCTCTATTGTTACAGATCTGGAATCATTAAGACTGGCTCTATTGAAATTGATCTCTTTGCTGTCTGTGGAACAGGATTTAAAGAGGCAAATCACAGTGAGGGATGTTTGATTTAAGGAAAGCTTTTTAGAGAAACCGTGTTAGGGGTGTGCATTTGCATACAAACAATGAGAGTGCTAATTAAAATGATTCTCACATCTTCGTTTCAGCAGTGCAGGGACTGCTGCCTGGCAACACTTGCACAGTGGAAGTGAGCGCTTTGAAAGCCATCCTGTTCCATCATTCTAATCAACCAAGACATATTGTGAGCCTTTTATCTGCCAGATGCTGTGCTAGGACCTCTCTCTCTCTCTCTCTCTCTCTCTCTCTCTCTCTCTCTCTCTCTGGTTGTGTGTGTGTGTGTGTGTGTGTGTACGAGTGTGTGGGGTAGGGCCAGTCTAGGGTATCAATACTTGCCTTCTAGGGTGGCAGGTGACACTGTAGGGAAGTCCAAGTGGGACCTTTGAGTTGAAAGGTTGGTAGGAATGAATAAGTAAGAGAAACATCCCACCTGCTGAGATATGACATACCTGCTCACCGTACTTTAGAAATTGCTAGCATTCTGCCATGTCCAAACCCCCCCCCCCCACACACACACAAACTGATTTGTCTAATTCCCCTTGGAAGCCATAGCCCAACATTTAAAGTATTTCTGTCATCATCATCTTTGTTGGCTTCAGCTATCACTGGGCACCTGCTATTTGTGGCTGGTTTGGACTCGGCCCCGGGGAGTGTGGGAAGGGTTGATCTGGTCTGGAAGTGAAGTGAACAGTCTTCCAGCTCCAAGAAAAGGTGTTTCGGAACATCGGGTCTGGAGCTCGGCTGACACAGATGTCTGTGGACTGAAGTTTGCTCACTGGTTAGGAGACCCTGTTTGTAGTCATGTGGATTAGGTTACACGTTCTGGCCACTTGCCAGATCACTTTGTGATCTTGGCTTGTGACCTACCTCTGAGCCCCATTTTCCTCATTTGTGAAATTGGAGTTGATGTAAGGGTAATCATAATATGATGACGGTGATGTTAAGCTTGTACAGTATAGTGTACAGTAGCGTGTGCCCTGGAGCTAGGCTACTGAAGTTCACATTCCATCAGCTATGGAGCACCGGGAAGTTTCTAAACCTCTCTGAGCCTTTATCTATCTGTAAAAAAGGAGTAAACAATGGTTCCCTTACCAGAGGGTTGTTAAAAGTAAGAATTATAAAGCACTGTATGGCAAAACATTTAATAATCATTAAACACACACAGACACACACACACACACACACACACACACACACACACACACACACACTATGGTTTTGGATTTCAGAATTCTTGAGAGCCCGTGCCCTCAAATGGGGTCTCTGGGTCACACCAAGGTAACTATCTAGCTCTTTGGTTTTAGTGCTTCCTCTGTGGCTAGGCTTGCTTTGAAGACCAAAAGTATTGTATTGTGAGACCTGACTTAAGGTATTACATCCTTCCGGAAAAGGCTAATACGAAGTTTCCTTCACCCTCTGCTTTTGTGCTTGCGGATGAAGCTCTGAGAAACTTAGGAAATCAGTGTATTGGGGAATAAAATAAAACAAAACAAAACAAAGTAGCAGCCCCAGCCTCAACACATTTACTTATTCCCTGTCACTTAGACATTTTTCATGTTTGCTGATGAAGTGGACACTTTAAAATGCTGTAACGTATTCAAAGACAAACACTACCCTCTATAAGTGGCGAAAGATGCTTTAGGACTCAAGCCCTATTTTGGACCTCTGGAATTCAGCTCCTTCCTGCTGCCAGCTGAACCTGATGCATTAGATGAAAATATATTCCTATCTTCAAATGTGGACAGCGGGACATTCTGTCCTCTGAATTTCAGTGTTTGACTTGGGTGTTGCAGGAAACTTGGCACCCTCCCTTTTCAAAATAATAAACAGACATGATGTGGCCTCATGTTTCATCTGATGGGCTTAGATGCTATTGCCTCATAAAGGCTGATTCATAGACAAATGGTAACTAATTATAGTAGCTTAAAAATAATTCCCCTGTTTCAAGTTGGCAAGGCAGGATGCCATGCGTGTTTTGCAGGACATGAGAGACTCTATTTCTTTGGTGTTATGAAGGTGACACACACTTTTCTATTTTAGTTGCTTGGTGGTTGTACTGGTTCATTAACTGCTGCCTTTATTTTAATTTTTCTAGCACCTCCTCTGTGCACAAATAACGATGTGCTTTTTGCTATAATCAACACAGGAAATTGCTAGCTGCCAACCACACACACATATACATACATACATACATATGTATAAAGCATACATATATAAATTTACCTATTTATCTATCTATTCATTCACTCACTCATTCATTCATTTATTTATCTATTGTGTGCCAGTGATTTCTTGTTTGTTTCTTGGGGATTTAGCCCAAGACCTTGTACATGTCAGGAAAGTCTTCTGCCACTGGGCTACGTTCTTAGCCCTGCTGATGATATCTTAATGAAACTGTGTCTTGCTTGAAAAAAAGTAAGTGCATTTTTTTTTCTAGTTCAAAATGTTCAGAATGCGTCTATGAAAAATTGTAGGAAGTTGTTTACTTCTTCATGGAAAGTGTGAAAGGCATATTATAGCTTTAGAAAGTGATTGGTTATTATTTCATGTGCATGTGTGGGGTTTCCGTGTATGTATGTTCATTGTATTTGTGCAGGCCCTTAGAATCCTGAAAAGGTCATCTGATTGATCCCTCGAAACTGGAGCCATAGATGGCTGTGAGCCGCTGAACCTGGGGCCTTTGCAACAGCAGCAAGGGCACTTAACTGCTGAACAATCTCACAAAGAATTTTATCACATTGTGTAAAGAATCACAATGTGTGTAAAGAATTTACTCACATTGCTTTCACTTGACTTACCTACCTCCTGTGAGTTAATTTTACTTTGGGTTTAATTTTCTTTAAGTGAATAGACCATATGTAATTCTGTATAAAAATTAAAAATTAGAAAATATCTGCAGTAAAAAATAAATGTGTTGCCCTTCCTATATTTGGATAGCTCTCCTCAGAGGCAGTCTGGGACAACACTTTCCTGCATTCTCTTCTGGAGATGTACACTCTCTGCCATATTCTTTACCTTGATGTTGCTGTTTTCTTTTAATCCATGATCTTGGAGGTCCTCTCACTTTATAAATTGAGTTGCCTAGTCTCTGGAAACTAACTGTTTTTAAAAAGTAGCTGTGTGATAATAGACTAGCAATTGTTGTTTCACTCTTTTACCTGTGAAGCTAAGTGTGGTATTGAGTGAATGATGGTGTCCATCCACTGAACTGTTTGCTGCTATAAGCAGAGCTCTAGAGCTCAGGGACATGAGGACTTTCTCCTGCTACTATTGCACCGCATGGTCTTAGCCAGTTAATCTTTTTGTGCCTCAGTTTCCCCATTGATACAACGATATATTCTCTTAGTGTCAAGGTAATATAATTAAAAACTCTAGTCTCTATTGGGAGCTCAGCCCTCATTGGTTCATCTGTATTAACCTTGCCCTCCACCCCTAAGACTCAGGAACATAAATGAAGAGGAAGTAGAAAGAATATGAGCCCAACAGTCTCTGGGAGAGTGCTGTGAAATGTGTCCTCTTGACATGACTTAGCCATTCTACTTGTAAATATCTGTGGTTACCTGTGGAAGATCAAGCCAACAGTACTAGTCATTCCAATAGGCAACATCAATTGCACTTATGGGAAAAACTGAACTAAACAAACACCCCAAACCAAAACGAGTGAGGGCATGAAGTAGAGAGGGGGACATATTTGAAGGAGGAAGTGGGAGGGAAGAGTAAGATATAGATGATGAAGAGGCATTGTTTACAAGGATGGAATTGTCAAAGAATAGATGAACGATAGTCTATTATAAACAAACAAAGCCCCACTAGTCTACATAAAACTGGTAGGCCAGTGCTGGGCATATTGATAGATGTAGGAACACATGTATTCTAAGATGAACCTAACCTCTGCATGTTCCTGAACTGTGACTTAGGAGCTTTGACACAGTATGGTGTCTGTGGGTTATAGGTGTCTCTTAGATTTACTCTGATCCCATGTTCATCCTCAACTGTTTCCTGTTGTTTTTGTATGATGTCATAGAAGAGAAAAGTGAAGATGGTATTTCAACCTTCATATTCATGGATTCACACTCCTCAAATGCATGTCTGATAAATGATTTCCCCCACATATGACCAAGGTAGAAGTTTATAATTATCAGATGTTGGGACTGGAGAGATGGCTCAGTGGTTAAGAGCACTGACTGCTCTTCCAGAGTCCTGAGTTCAAATCCCAGCAACCACATGGTGGCTCACAACCATCTGTAATGGGATTTGATGCCCTCTTCTGAAGACAGCAACTGTGTCTTATATTTATATAAATATAAATACACAACATTATATATAT
Organism: Mastomys natalensis; assembly: GCA_021653895.1. NCBI lineage: Eukaryota > Metazoa > Chordata > Mammalia > Rodentia > Muridae > Mastomys > Mastomys natalensis. The sequence continues at coordinate 323,008 of JAJTUV010000072.1, read as the reverse complement.
TACACACACACAACATTTATTATATTATATATTATATTATATATTATATTATATATATATATTAACTCTAAAAAAATCAGATGTTTATAATTAGGTAATTGTATAGCTCATGTGTGCATATATGATTCAGCATTCTTTTGAATGGTTTCCACATGTTTTAGGCTATAAATAGAATTTTTAGAGATGTCTAGAAGGTGCACTTACTCTGGTTTACTTGTCTTTGGCAGCGGGAGTTCAAGGCTCTTTTGTCTTATAGCAGTGAAGATCACTTCTTTTGGATTCCGGCTGAGCTGGAGCTAAAACCCCCCTGGTGGGGTTTGATAGGTATTTGACCTGGGAGAGTCACTTAGCTTCTGAGGTTTGGTTCTCCCCTTACAGTTAGGATGACAATAACAGGAGAAGACAGATGAAGGACCTTTCTCTGCCTCAGTCTCCTTGACCTCAGCCTCTGATGCGATGCTCAGCTCCAGCTTCCTCCTGACTCATGCCCTGGATGCTTCCTTTGCCTTCCTTTGGGGTGTTGGTGATGGTGACCTGCAGCAACAGTTTCTTCACTTGCATTGTACCCATTGTCTCTTTCCTAGTGAGTCAACTAAAGTTTAATGAGTGCCCACAAGTGAGTGCCTAGGGAGGTGTAGCATCTCCTACACCGTTCAAGTCGGCAGTAGTTCTGTGAAAGCAGTGGCCAACAGCAGCACTGTGTAGTGGAATGGCACCTAGTGCCTGGTGATGGCCTCTGAAGTTCTTCAGAGAGAGCTTTCAACCCTGGCTATCCTTTTGAGGCATTTGATTAGACTATGCAGTGGAAACCCCTTTGCCTGTGTTGTGCTGTTGGAGGAGCGTGGTACAAGGGAGTGACTTCACTTCATCCGTGCTCCATGAGAACGATGCTTGTGAATACTTTTGACTCTCCAGTCTTGCTTTTACTCCAGAAAGGCATGGGCTGTTTGTCTTTCAGACTTAGTGGCCAGCATAGCTTGGTTCAGAGATGGAATCTTAGTCAGGCCAAAGGCCTGAGTAGAAAAAGGGAAGGGACAGATGGAAAGAGAGCAGAGAAGCCGTTCTGCTAGGGCCCCAGAATTACTTATTTGGATAGCAGTTATTCAATTTAACAAAGTGTTTTGCTGTGAATATTTGAAATAGCGGTCACACCCTTATGCAAATGTAAGACCTAGGAGTTCTCCAAAGACAAGCAGGCCAGGCCCTTCCCATTCTGAAGTCCTGGGCATCTTAGAAACATAGTCACCTGAGGCTTCTTTTTCTTTTGTCCGATCTCTCTGTCCTTTAAGATCTACCTCAGCCCCCTACTGCCCAGCTCTGAGTTCTTTGACCTCGAATTGCTTGTTTGGTAATTAATGTTTCCTCTAGAGCTGTGAGTTGAAGCTCTTGTCATTTTTGCAACTATATATTGGCTTTTCCACTAATTCTGTTATTTAGGGCAATTGCTATCAACTCTGTCTCACTGTGCAGAGGGCTAGTATAACAGAAGCAATATACTAGCTAGAAATGTATACTATAACCACTAAGTTAGGAAGTCTGTTGTGATTTCCACTGTCTGTTGTGTAACAAGCTTAAGTGATTCTAACTTGTAGGCCAAGGTTTGAGACCCTCTTAACTATAGTGAAGAGCACGGGGCGGGGATCCAAAGACCTGGTGGCACAACCTGCTAGCTTCTCCATTACTCTCTGACTGATCTAGAGAAAATAGTTTTTCTTCTCTTGGAGTATTTTGTTGCATTGGTTGCTAATGGATGTCCTATTTGTAGGGATGAGTATGGAATTCTGGGTAAAATACAATGAGTGTTGCTTTTGTTAATGTAAATAGGAGTTTTTGAGGTTGAGGGATGAAACACAGTCTCCTTATGTTGCTCAAACTAGTTTTGAATTCTTGAGCTCAAGCGAGGTTTCTGTCCTCCATGTTCGTAGGAGTTTTTTGGAACTGCAGATGGGTGCCATTGAGCCCACGTTAAACAGGATTCTTTCTGGTAGGAGTCTTCAGGTGTCTAGATGTGCTGCCATTGATGGTCTTTGAAGGTCTCCTAAGATGTTACAACCTTTCCTTCAGCTCCTTTGCTGTATACTTGCTGACTTCCCTGGGAATAGTGCTTTGTGGAACATCTTTTGGGAAATGCTGGCTTAGCAAAGAACATCGTAAGAATGCTGTGAGCCTTGAGGTCTTATGACCTTATAAATCAGCGAGAAAGAGACTTCCAGTACAGGTTAAGTCAGACAAAGTGTCAGCATTTAGAATTTAGGAGAGCTAGATTTCTAGAGAAGTTGAAGTCTGTTGGTTCCTAGGTGTGGTGGGGTTTATTGTCAATCTGAGGGAGAGCATAGCCAGAGACAGGGACATCTGTGAGAATTCAGAGTGAACATGACTCCGAGCTGAACCAGTGAGGAGAGAAGGAAGAGGACAGGAAAGAACCAGGAGACCAAGAGGCCAAGAGGGTAAAGGGTAGACAAAGGCACTGGGTAACCAAGATGGCTGGATTATATAGGGAAGGATATGCCAGCCATATGCTGTAACAGGTAGGGACTGAGGGATGCTGGGAGACTGGTAGCCAGGTCCACTTTGATATGTTAAATAGGCACCTCATAGATTTGTCCAGGATTTGAGACCTAAAAGAATGGAAGTAAATTAACAGTGAAAAGTGTGTGCATCTCTCTCTCTCTCTCTCTCTCTCTCTCTCTCTCTCTCTCTCTCTCTGTTGTGTTAGATTTATTCAGTGAGTGTTGTGTCTGCATGTATGTATGTACACCATATGCATGCTTGGTGCCTATAGAGGTCAGAAGAGGGCATCAGATCCCTTGCAAGTACAGTTACAGGGTGGTGAGCCGTCGCGTGGATACGAGAATCAAACTCTTGATCCTTTGCAAGACCAACCATTGAACCATCTCTCCAGCTCCAAGCTTTTATTGTTTCAAAAGAGGCTTTTTAAAATTTTTTTAAAGGAAGAAATGGTACATTCGGAGGAGGTGGGGAAGATGGGGAAAGGAAAATGTCACTTATGAGCTTATCTGAGGCCTGGCAGGAAACATATGGTACATTCAAGTCAGGTAATTTGAGGAGATTTTAATAAAGGAACTATTTTTAAAGGGCGTAGGCAGGAGTGGGGAAAGCAACTGCGGTAACGGTGACGCAGGACTCGATTTCTCTCTGTACCTAAGGCTTTCTCTGAGCCATATTCAATCATCATAACACCCAGGGTAGGTGTGATGACGTCACACTCTGCAGATGAGGAGAGGAGCCAGGTTTGCACTCTGCCCTGTTAGGCTCTCTTCACCTCAGGTGTCTGACATTTTGACATTGCAATATGACCTTGCTGGATCACGTCCATAGCTGGGATGTGTGTGATTAATGAGCACCTCTCTTCCTCAGTCTTTCTCAGTGTGATGAGCTTCCTAGAAGCTCTTACTCTGCGCTAGATGTTTAAGGATGCATGTGAGGAGACAGCTTAGCTTCAGGGCCTGGGAGGAGAAGAGGTAAAATGTTTAAGACCCGTGGCCTATCCAGGGAGGACTTAGCAGTGGGAGTAGTATGAAGGGCACACTGTTCACCCGGGGCCTTAGCTGACTGAGAAAGGGGTGGGCAGACAGTTGGCAGAGGACCATTATGGGATGTAGGTTTGAATTGGGCCATTTTTGCCCAGTGAAGCCTCTTTAGTCCAAGCATGCCTTTGCTAGAAATTGATAAGGCTTATTTTTTTTAATAGACATTTTGATTTTTCCCATGAATTTATTTACTGTGTGTGCGCACATTCGTGCTTGTATGTGGAGGTTGGAAGACAACTTAAAGTCAGTTTTTTCCTTCTGTCTCATGGGCTCTGGAGATCAAACTGCAGTCATCAGGCCTGGTGGCAAGCACCCTTTGGGCTCAGCCATCTTGCAGCCACAGAGGGTAGATTTAAAGAACTGGTTTTTACTTCCTCTGTGAAGTTCCAGAGTATATGAGTACTTCAATTCTCTTAACCCTAAGAAAATTCCCTGTAGTGCTTCTTTGGAGTCCCCACATCAGTTTGAATTTGGGTTGGTCTTTAGTACTCCATAACAGTACTTCTCACACTGAAATACTTAACATACCAAAAATAGAAAAATAAAAAACTAAAACACCTCTTAGAGACTGTGCACAAGACCTGCCTTTGAAAACATCTGGTAAGAATAACAAGTTGTTTGGAAGACTTCGATCATCAGATGGACCCCTACCTCGCCGTCGGCAGGGAGTCTCTTGAGCAAACCTTTATTTCCTGTTGCTTCCTCCCAGCAGGCCCTTGATGGAAATATTCCACGTGTTTTTCTCAGGCAGCAGGAAACTTTGAGGGGCAGACAGGGCTGAGGCCCCAGATAGGAACACAGCCAGTCTTTGCTCTCTGCTACCTCAGGGTGCACGAGGAGCCAGCCTGGCCTTGCTGCTTTGAAGCTGGGCCAGTTCCTTGTCCCAAAGTGCTGAAGACTCCAGCTCTCCCCTGGCTCCCACAAGGCCCAGCCTTGCCACACCTTCAGCTCTTTGGAAAGACAGGCATATTTTTAAATAGTCTTAAATGTCAAACAGCCCTATCCCCTACCAGCTTGCTCAAGACATCTCCTAAATCAGAGAATAAAGCTAGTAGGAATTCTTAGAAATCCAAGAATTCTGGTCAGTGGAATTCTTTCATCTTAAGTCCTTAAAAACAAAATAAAACAACAACAACAACAAAAAACCCCAGTGATTGTTCTGGAGAGTTTTTCAAAGTTTATTTTGAATAAGTTAAAAGAAACTATATTTTAAAAAAGTAAAGCAGAGGCTGTGGAGACGCTCAGCTATTAAGAGCGCTGGTTAGTTCTTTTGCAAGGGACCCAGGTTTGATTACCAGCACCCACGTGACAGTTTACAATCATATGTAACACTTAGTACCAGTCATACAAGTCATGCACAGACATACATTCACATAAAACATGCATAGATATAAAATACAATAATAAGATAATAAAATATAATCTCATGAACTAAAAGCCAGGGGCAAAGAGATCAGGTTAGTAATGTTCCCAGAGAGACTGATCCAATTAGCTGTAGAATGGAAACTTTCCTCCTTTCTCAAACAAACAAGAACTTACCTTTCCAATTTCAAAGGCATCAAAACCACTAAATGAGTTAGTTGTTCAGGCACAAAAGCTGCAACTCTCTGACGGGGATTGAGTAACATCAGAAACTGCTGCGGTTTACCTTCTTATCAGATTATATAATTTCATCTCTTCCTTTTTCCCTTCAAGCTCCTTGCTCTCTTTCAAATTCATGGCTTCTTTTTTCATAAATCTTTATACATGTGTGTGTGGTATGTATATGTGTGTAGCAGATATGCATGTGTATGTGTATATGTTGTACATATGTATAAATGTGTATATATATATGTATTCCTGAATACATGAGTCCAGCCTGCTCAGTGTGATGTTACTGGTCTGCATGTTTCCAGGGCTGTCCATGTGGTGTGGGGTAACTAATCGTGCTCTTTCAGGAGAAGACTATTTCTCCTGCTCTCAGCTTTCCTTTTATATACACTAAACATCTTATACAATGGTTGTAATCATGAACCTGAGTTTTTAAAATCTGGTCAGTATTTTAGTACAATCTTATTACTCCTTGTTAAGAATTCCAAGGGCTCTGATTGAAAGGGGGCAGTTGTAGAAGGTGCGGCTCTCACCCCCATCTTCAAAGATGCTCAACTGCAGCTGCAAGCACACACCAAGCTTTTCCCCTGCTCCCCACTCCCCCAGCCCCAACCTTCCACAAAGCTCAGCTCAGCTCGTTCACTCTGGAACTCACGGAGGAAAATCACTATAAAGTGGTTGATTTTCCACAGACCATGTTTGCAGCTTTCTGTGAAAATTGGGATCTTAGCTGGGTGTGATGGTGCGTGCCTTTCATCCTGGCACTGAGGAGGCAGAGGAGAGGGGCTCTCTTGAGTGTGTGTGGCCTCCTGATCTATAGAGTGAACTCTAGGACACCAGGAGGACCACATAGAGAGGCTCTGTTTCAAAAATAAAAACTTAAAAAGAAACAAAGAAAAGGTCCACTGAGATCTTTAGATCTTTAGTTCCTTTATAATGAGCTGTGCCAGTTTGAAGAGTGTGACATTCCAACTTTTGACTTTTTGACTTTTGAGATCATTGAACTGCCTAATACAGGATGGGAAGGAGCTTTGAGTTTAGGGTTTTCTGATCCCACCTGACCCCAGATTACACACAGACAGAGTTATCTGTGGCCTGTGCTTTCTTAATTCATTGGTTGTTAAGTCTGCATTGTCACCTAGAGGCTCCTGGGCCTTGGCTGCACAGTGGGGGATCTAGAATGTTCCATATGTGGCTGTAAACACATCCATTGTGTTGTAAGTCTTCTTGTGGCTTGTCAGTTTGTTAGGATTTGTGTCTGTTTTTACTTGTAGTGCTTACTGACTTGATTCATTCAGATACAAAGTTCTGAAAAATTAGAAGGTAGGGAAAATTAATTACTGATACAAAGAGATAGAAACTTTGAGCCCAAGGTGGTTCTAATAAATCTGGGATATATGAGGCAACTTGGGGGGCAGTCATTAATGTCTACAGTGGTACTCTAAATGTCTCTCATCCCACAGAAGAAAACTAGGAAATCAGTCATTCTTTAAAAGTTGGGTTCTCAATTAACTAGGGTCTTTCCTTTTGCAGAATATCCTGTTAGTTCTTTGTGGACAACAGGTGTTTGATGTAGAAGATAATTTACGGAGAGAGTATTTCCTAGTATCATTTGCCTTTTCATGTAAAATCAAATCAACATCCAATTTTATTACCCTTTACTACACTCCAGGCACTGTGTTAAAATTCAGAAAGAGTATTAGCAGCAATAAAGACTTTTCCTTCTGTTTAAGTGTGCCATAATCCGGTCTTGCTACCATCTGTCCTGTAAACACAAAGGTACAAGCTTTCTTTGAAAGGCTTTTTTCTTTGAAGAGCTCATTTGCTGTGTCTGACTCAAAGCCTCATCTTTGATGGGTAGAACTTGAGACAGGCATGGAGAAGCTTTGTATCCTGTCCAGGTCCCACACTGACTCTGACCTTGTGGGCAGTCTTCCTCTGTCTTACTCAGAATGCTTTTTCATTAATAGAGTGAAAATGTCAAGTGAGGCCTTTTCTAACATTTTTTCCCCTGAACAAAAGAAACCTGGCTATGATTTTTATTGGATAATTTCACTGTGTGATTACTGAGGTAGTTCCACTTAGTGTCTCCTACTCCTGAGACTTTCCAGTATCTCGTAAAGCTGGAAAAAATCCAAAAATCAGAAATATTGACTGTTTTAGAGTTCTACGGTGAGCAAAGAAAATGCTAGGAACGTGCAGAGTTCCAGGCCCTGCCTTCAGAAAGGGATACCTCCTTGGGGGAAGAGTAAGTGCTGTTGAAGCTGTCACTTCCATGGGACACAGCGTGTTACAGACAGCAAGTGCTTTACCAGTGTTGTCCCCGCCATGCTGGAGCTACCACAGCGGCTGATGCTGAGGTGCTGTCATTTTCCAGAGGGAGAAACAATACTTGGCTCCAGGCTGCACTGGTGGAAGGGAGTAGGATTGATGCCAGAATTGGAGGCGATATTCTTTTAAACGGTTTTAATTTTAATTTTACTCATTATGTTGTGAATGTGCATGTGACTGCTATGTGTGTGGGTGCACGAGAACAACTTCGAGTGTCAGCGATACACTTTTATAGTGGGATCTGGGCGAGGTGGGGAAACGCTTTTACTGTTATAGAAATGATATGCCTTCCAAAAGCTCTGCAGTGCACTTGCCCAGCTTGGGCTAATGCTCAAAGAGGAGCTGGCCTTGAATAGGTTTCACTGACTTATATGGACCTAAGGCTCATGCATTTTACATATACTGGTCACCACTGCTCCCCCAGCCCCATTCCAACATCTATGCCAGAGCTAAAAAGACCCCTGTGTTTACGGGCACTGGGAACATCTTTGCCACTAAAGTTGACAAGAATCAAGTCAAAGCTAGACTTCAGGTCCTGGCATTGGAAGGGGACTCCAGTGACAGAACTGAACAGACTTTTAAAATGTCCAGTTTTTTTTTTTTTTTTTAACAAATCTTTGATTTTTTTTTTTACTTTCTCCCTCCCCTTTCTCTCTCCTTCTCTCTCCTTCCTTCTTTTCCCCTCCAAAACAGGAGGGGAATTCAGGAACACAGATGTATTCCTAGCTGTCTTGGAACTTGATCTGTAGACCAGGTTGGCCCTGAGCTCAGAGATCCACCTGCCTCTGCTTTCCAAGTGCTGGGAGTAAGTAAGGCATGTGTCACCACACCTTATTCCCATCTTATCATTTTATCTTATTATTTGTTTGTTTTAAAATTTCTACTTTCAGCTGAGGTCCTCATTGGGGATTTCCACCTTTCCAGTTTTAGAATCTGTGCTGCGAAGGGCCCCATGGCGGCCGATGTGAAACTGCCTTCATTTCTTCCTTCCTTCCTTCCTTCCTTTCCTTCCTTCCTTCCTTCCTTCCTTCCTTCCTTCCTTCCTTCCTTCCTCCTTCCTCCTTTCCTTCCTTCCTTCTTTCTTTATCTATTTACTTCTGTCTTTATTTCTTTTCCTGGTTGACAGGGCTCACTCAGAGCTGCTCACAGGCTGCTTTAGGAGCTTCTGTTTACTGTCATTCTCTGAGGGCATCACATGGCTTTAAAAATAAATATCAGCTTCTGTCATTAAGCAACCTCTGAGTCTCAGATAGTAGCCTGTCAAGGACAGTGTGCGTGATCCGGAGCACAGGCTGTGGTGCCACGCAGACTCCTAGGAACTGTATAAATGTGTTGAACAGTTTGTTTAGAACATTCTCTAATCACCGTTCAACTAAATGCCCCAGAGAGGACTTTGAAAATAAACAGAAGGAGGACCCAAAGTGTAGATCCGAGGCTCGGCCTTGGAATTCAAGGAAGGACTTGGGTTCTCCAGTTAAGGTCAGATAGACAGGAGTCCACAGTTCTATTTCTTGTGGATAGTGTGTCCCCAGGAAGTAAGTCACTCCTTTTTTTTTAATTGGTGACAGTTCCCACACCAAAGAGTTATCAGGATTAATAAGATGATCTTTGAAGTGTGCCTAGCTCTCGATGGTAACAGGGCTTTCCTCACTAGTAAAGTCAGATACAGCAGGTTTGGGTAGTTGAGAAGAAGTGAGAAGCACAACTTGAGACTGTTTCGACCCCGCACAAGAGAAAGCATTTTGTGCTACAGAATGTTGTGAGGAGTAAATTGTTCCAGAATCTCGTGAGAGCATGCTCACGTGAGAGGCATGCTCATCAGGGAGTGAATGCTGTTTCTGAAAAGTTGCTCTCTGTTCTTCTGGTGCAACCTGGTCTACATAGGTGAGTTCTGGGTCAACTGGAGCTACAAAGTGAGGCCTTGTCTGAAAAAAAAAAAAACCAAATTTCTGAAGTTGGGAAAACCTAAAAAGGAAAGAAATGAATGAAAGAAACAAAACATGCATCATTAGAACCTTATTTCAAAACCTTCACATAGCAAGAGAGAAATATTTAAGAGGAAATACCATACATACATTTATTATCATGGCCAGATAATGCAAAAAATTATAGCAAAATCATATGAGATGTGTCAGGGAAGTGACATTGTGGGCCTTTTAATTTAATTTATTTAGTGTGTGCTTATATTCATTCCTTCTGTAGTCTGAACAGTACTTAAAAACATGAAACCTATTTGAAATGAAAAAGGGTTTCTTTATTTAAAAAAAAGTAAAATATTTGAACAATCTCTTTAAATTGGTTTGTCTTGTTTTAAAGTCTTTGCCAAGAGAAATTCTATTGTCATTGAGCGATGGCTGTGTGTTTAGTAAAAACAATTGGAGAAGTTGGGAGCTTTAAGAATTTGATGCAGTGAAGCAGGGGAGGCAGGCACAGAGTCCTCACCCTAGCTGAGCTGTTGGGACTTGATGGCTGATGGAGAAGGACGAGCAGGTCTTCTTTAAGAGGGTTGACCATGCTCCAGTGGATGGCCACACATCCAGGGCATCCAGGCAGTGCAAGTTGGAACCAGTGTTTCAAAACACAAACTCGGGGAAGAGGGAAGTAGGGTGGTTCTGTGAGGAGATATGGGAGGCTGATGGATGGGAACTGAAGGTATTGTATGAAGGTCTCAAGGAACCAACTGAGAGAAGGGTTTGATGTGTGAAATTAGCCTTCACACTATGATAGGACTGTATGGTTGGATGGAAGGGGGGAGTCAGAAATACTTTTATGAAAAAGCAAAACATCTGCTTGTTACGTTGTGTCAACGTTTTATAGGTTTCAGCCACTATGAAGTAGGATGTGAGATGGCCTTACATTTAGGGCCCCTTTGAATTCTTTGCTCTCCCAAACATCCAGCTGAGCCATGTTGAGATATGAAATGCATGAGCTTTTACTAGATTTCTCATCTGTAACCCAGAGCCAGGCTGCTTGCAGACAGGGACGGCAGTCATGACTAGCAGGCCTGGCAAGTGGAACTGCACTCACGAATTGCTTTATTTGCTGTGAACATTTTACAGGAGAAGAAGGAAAAATCTGTTTCTTTGCTTAAACGAAAGCCCAACATAGTCGGTACAAAATATAAATTCTATGCAAATGGATGGAACAAATTCCTCAACATCTCCAGCTCTGTGATGACTTGGTTTTGGGTGTGGACATTGAATGGTTGTGTGGGTTATTCTTGTGCCGGTCAGTGTTTCTCAGACTATCGCCTTAAAACTGTACTGCCCGGAGCAGAGGTTGCTGGCTCCACAGGGCTCCTCAGTCAGCTATCTGGGAGCAGACCCTACAAGAGTTTTAGAGCAGCACTTCCCATAGCATGCAGTGTGAGCTGTTTCTGAACAACAGACGCCCTGTGGTACATCAGCAAAGATACAGAGTAACTTGCTTTCTAATTGGAATTTTTTTTTTTTTAAATCTAGAGAGTTCAAATGTATGCCAAAAAATTGAGAGCAAAGCTGACTTATTTTGAGCTCAGGATTTACTCTTGTATGAAGGAGATTTGAAAGTTCAAGGCTTTGTATACTATGTCCTCAATTTGAGCAATAAAATTGATTTTCTTTTAAAGTACAAGCTAAAAATTTAGTGGAAGGGCACAGTTAGAAGAGTTAAAAAATGTCACTGTTGTTTTTCTGAATTCTGTAAGTAATTCATCAAGTAGCAATTTAAAATACATTTTTACTGTCTGTAAGAAAAAGCTTGTATTTGAGAAATCATTTATTATTAAGATGGGGATTACTAACATTGCAGGGGATGGGTGAAGGGTGAAGAGAGAGACTCAGTGTTTTAGAAAGGTTCACCAAGCATCATCTCTTTGTTATAACTTTTGTGATTAAATCAAAGCCAAAGAGGAAAATTGGAGTCTGGTCTTTTTTTTTTTTTTCTTTTTATTGATTCTTTGTGAGTTTCACATCATGTTTTATGTAAAGATATTATTGAAATTTTTTGTTGTTGCTTTTGTTGGCTATTTATTTATATGTGCATTTATTTATTTACACACACACACATACACACACTATGCCTGGCTAAGATGTTATAGTTATAATTATCTTTAAGAAACAAAAAACTGGGCAGTGGTGGCTTATGCCTTTAATCCCAGCACTCAGAGGTGGATCTATGAATTCAAGACCAGCTTTGAACAGAGCCAGTTCCAGGACAGCCAAGTCTACACAGAGAAACCCTGTCTCAAAAAACCAAACAAAAGAAACAACAACAAAAAAAAATTGACAATGTGGATATGAGAGAATCCATCACTTTAACTTTGACTCAAAAACAAAAAAACAAAGGATTTCACATCTGTGCTTACTTGAAACCTTTTCCCACCTTAAAGCCAGGATCTCACTATGTAACTTAGGCTGCCTTTGAACATGCTGTCTTTCTGCCTCTTGTCCCAAATGCTGGGATTACAGATGTGAGCCATCACACCCGTCTTGAATGGTGGTGTTGGTTGGTTGGTGTGGGGATGGATGAGAGAAGCACTTCACTGTTAAACTTCAGCCCAGCCCTTAACTCCATAGTGTGTAGATTTCACTAACAGGAAGTGAATGAAATAAGGTTTAGATGAGACTTAGATTTGTGATAGTGTGATATGTATCTAAATCTCTATAAAAGTGTGGACAAAATATATGGTCTACTTGAAATAAATTGTCTTTATGTAACTGGTCATCATGTAAATAGATATCAATAAAAAAGTAAATACATATCAGTAAAAAATTCTAATTTTGGTAAGTTAATAATTGGTCTCTGCCTTGCCCCCATTGATATTCTCTAAGCCAAGGCCAACATTGATCTACTTCTTATCCTTGTTTCATTTGTCTTTGCCCCCCTCCCCCATCATTTCTTCCTCCACTTAATCCTCTCTAATGACCGTGGGGAGGGAGCAGTAGGAACCCCCAACATGTCCTCTGTTTTGTGCCAGATGACATTTCTGCTCCTTTGCGTCTTAGCTGGAAGGGCCCACTCTGGGGTGACATCCTTATCTTTCTGACAGTTGCCTTCCAGCCCTGAGATCTGAGTTCCCATGACCCAGGCACTCTGTTTATTTTCTTAGCTAGGAATTTCCAGAGCCCCAGCTGGGATGCCCTTTGCCTTCCGGCAGCTGGCTTCATTCGGAATTTAATGAGCTTGCTGAGTTGAGTGGCCAGAGAAGGGTTTCCCTCGCTGGAAGGACTCTGACGCCTTTTCCTGTAAAGTAAGTAATTGCTAGGGGCTGGGTGGCTCCAGGAAAGGGCTTTCCTAGCCCTGTCCCCTGTGGTCCAGGTCTAGGGCACAATCCCAGCCTTCTTGGCCAGTACTTTAGTTTTGGGGTAGCTATCAGAAGGAATGGAATTTGCAGAAGGAATATATTTTAAATCCTTAGTAATTTTTTTTTTTAGTTCCTTGTCCACTGGGGACAGTTAAGCAAGCCTGTTGGTGAATTTGCGTTGGCGTTTGGGATTTCCATTTTCCATAATGTCTGATTCTCCACGTTTAAGTTTGCTGGTTAGGTGCTACAGCTGTGATTTTAGCAGGTGGGAGCTTCAAGTACTTCATTACCACTCTGAGAGTTCAGCTATTCCTGCGTCCACTGTGGGCTTTAGCACGGTTCAGATCCACTTCCCCCCTCCATTATAATCTTTACATAGTTATAGAAGAACTTGGTTTTGCACTGTTTTGAGGAAACAGAAGGAAGTCCACAATTGTAGGCTTCTGAAGCTGGCCTCCTTTGGGCCACATGAAACCTTCCTGAAGACAGACCACAGTGGCTAGATGTTTCTTCCAGCCCCCATCGAAATCACTGATTAACCTTTGTCACAGATGGCCAAGGTCTTTGCTGTCTTGCAACCTACAAACTGTACAAGTGTGGGTCCTGGGTAGAGTCACCACAAGGTCGGAGTTAAATATTCTCTGCCTGTGGCAAGAAAACCTTCATTCCTGGCGGTGGCTTTTCCTTCTTCATGCAGGACCCAGAGGGTTGCTGTTGCAGTTAAACAGTGACAAAAGAAGCATTTCATTAACCAGAATCTCTGCTTATCGCCAACTCTCTTCTACTTTTGGGGTTAGAAGGAGACAGGAAGAAAATAAACCAATCATGTCAAACATGCGCTCATGTATGAAGCGCTTCCTGTGTGCCCAGTAATATATTGATGGGCAGAGGCCCCTGAGTCTTTGTAACAGGAGTCTTGGTCTATTTTACTCATTTGACATGTCGGGACAGAGGTTCACAGTAGTAGCAGAGCCAGTGTGAAGCACTTCAAGCTCTTCTCTGCTGGTTAGAGTTCACATCAAGAAGGTAGTTGTTCTCGTAATGATGAGCTCACATCCCACCTCTGCTGCCTTCTGCAGCTAGCCACAGAAGGTAGAGTTCTCATCTGGTATCCTTTGAGTGTATGCTCTGTCTCTTTCTCAGTCTTCTCCCCCCACCCCCAAACTAGAGGCTAACATCTAGTGTCTTTATTCTTCTCCACCTTACTTTTTTTTTTTTTTACCATCTATTTTTATTATTTTTAAGTTATATACAGGTGCCTTTGACCTCATATGAGTATGTGTACAGGAGCGCAGGTGCCCTTGGAGACAAGAGGTGTCAAATGCCAGGAACTGGAGTTCGAGGGGGTTGTGAGGTTGTGAGCTGCCTGACGTGGTGTTCGGAACTGAGCTCAGATCCTGTGGAAGAATACTGAGTGCTCTTAGTCACTGAGCCTTTTTCTCCGGCTGTCTCCACCTTACTTTTGAGAGAGGATCTCTCATGTACCTTAATTTTTGAGACAGTATCATTCATTATTTGGACATTTGAAGGCAAGCTTTGGGGAGCCTCATGTCTGCTCCTGTAGCCCTGGGGTTATAGGCATGCACTGGCACACCTGGTTTTTATGTGAGGCTGGAGATCTGGGGTTTGTACACTGATAGGGTCGAATGTAGCCCAGGCTGGCCTCGTACTTGAAGTGTAGGTAGGAATGTCCTTGTACTTCTGATTTTCCTATTTCTATCCCCTCAGATACTGGGATTACAGATGTGTGCCACCACACCCAGCTTTGTCCAGTTTCTCATTAGATCAGGTGTGAGTTGTGAAGACTGGATCATTTGGGGTTAACCATCCTTGTTAATGCTTATGAGCTTTAGAACAATCCAGGAAACATCTAACTCTGTCAGCTTTTGTTCTGTTTTGATGAGTTTCTCCTGTTTGCAGTTTTTCTCCTTAGCCTCTTTGAGGTCTACGGGTTGTCAACACCTTTTAGTTCCTGATAATTTTCTTGTCAGCCAGCAAGCAGTTGGGCAGGAGGGGGGAAAGCCTCCCTGTAGGCAGCAGACGCAGAATGATATTTAGGGAGTATGCTCAGATGATCAAATTTCCTCTGAATGGCAGTTTTTGCTACCAGTAAGCAAAAAAAAGACAAACGTAGGAATTGTCACTTGTGGTTGCTGTAATCACGGTTTCTGCACAGCTTTCAAAGCCAGGTTACAGGAAGCCGCTGGGCAGAGGATGCCGGTGCCTTAGGGATGTTTCATATGTGTCTCAGGGCATCGGTGTGCCTTCCTGCCCCCTGGATCCCACTGCTGTGGTGCATTCTGTATGCTTCTCAGCAACAGTGAGTCTTGGATCAGGGAGCTTCTGTGGTATTCACTTAGTTTAGTGGCCTGATAGACTGCCACTACCTAGTGACCAAGGCCATTTAGTGATGTTTATGTTTCTGCATGGTCTTCAGTACTGATCCTTCCCATGTTCTGCTCTGTGAGTTGTAGTTAGCTGCCTCTGTGGGAACTCTGGCTCAGGTGCCATGAGTGTTTTTTCCTTTTTTTTTTAAGGAAAACAAACAAACAAAAACAAACAAACTTTATTTAATGTATGAGTGCTCTATGTGCATGTGTACCTCCATGCCAGAAGAGGGCATCATATCACAGATGGTTGTGAGCTACCACATGGTTGCTGGGGATCGAACTCAGGACCTCTGGAAGAGCAGATAGTGCTGTTAATGACTGAGCCATCTCTCCAGCCCCTGAGAATGGCTTATTGTGGCCAGAAGGAGAAGAAGACAAGTTTATCTTCAAATTAGGCAATGCTTGCCTGTAAAATATGTAAGCTACTTAGTTTGTTATGGAAGTTAAAATTCACAGAGTGAATTGTATGAGGAAAAGGCAGGGCATGCTACCTCATAAGGGATAGAGAGGGGAGCCAGTTGTGACTGTCCCCCCACCTGTGTGTTTTGTGTGTGTGTGTGTGTGTGTGTATGTGTATGTAGGGGAAGAAGATGCTGGGAATGGAAACCTGAGCTGTATTGAGACTACTAGTCTTTTCTTTCTTGTCACCTAGAATATCTCCTCTCTGAGGGCAGGTCCTATATCTAATTTGGTGGACAAAAGTGACCAACCTCTTAATGCCTCAGATAAAATGCCCTGAAGTAATCCATCTGTGTGTGCTTGACACAGTCTGTATAGGAGGTATGTCTTGCTATTAAGGCAGACACTGTTTTACAACTTTAAATTTCTTTATTTAACTTATTTTTTTTACATTTTTATGTGTATGAATATTTTGCCTGTGTGAATGTATATGTAGCATGTATACGCTTGATGCCCACAGAAGTTAGAAGGTTTTGGATCCTTTAGAACTGGTGTCATGGATGGTTGTGAGCCACCATGTGGGTGTTGGGGATTGAACCCAGGTCCACTGCAAGTGCTCTTAATTGCTAAGCCATCTTTTTCCAGGCCTGTCATTTTGACTCTTCATCGAGTCTTGCTACCATTACTGAGGTCAGTTTTTCCGTTGTAAGGGGGTGTTTGAGGATTAGCAATGACGGATGTAAAGTGGCTGGTCCCCAGCCAGCTTTGGGGAAATGCAGACGGTCCATCTGTTTGTTTAGTAGTGTGAGTGGTGCAGGGGCTTCTCGTGAATCTACTGTGTGTCCATCTTGATGGTTTGGTTTCTTGAGACATGCCCTTCCGAGAGGACAGTTACCCAAGGTTTTGCATGGGAAGGTCGAGCTGGGGACTTGATTCCTGGTGCTTGATAACCACTGCAGTTGCTACAGCCTGGTTTTGAGTGCAGATAGTAGTAGTAACATGCACCTCAGGAGGAGGGCTTGTAACCAGCTGTCTGTCCAAACAATAAACAGAAGATTAGAAAGGCCGATCTGCTCCTTCTCTGTTAGAATACTTCTCCTGTTACCCTGCTGTTAACATGTAAATGCATATTTTAAAATTTAACCTGGAGAAGAACAACTTATTAAATTAGATGTTATTAATCTCTTCTTCTAAGTCAATAATAAAAGGAAGAAAAATTAAGGAGTTTTCTAACTTAAATAGCCCTGGCCAGATTTGGTTCAAATCTATTTCTTCTGGCTCTGGTTAGCTTCCAGCAGCTGCCAGGCACCACATGAATCTGGAGTAAGAGTGGACCCCAGATGCCAAAAAGCCAGTCACTCTGCCTGAAACTGAGATATTGTTTTTGTTGTATATTAACTTCATATATTAAAGTATTAATGCTATTATATGCCATGCTATTTCAGGTAATCTTGTTTGATAGACAGTATAGATTTAAGAGATGTATTCTGGGTAATTGTTTTTTTGTCAGCTTGGTGCTGTATTGAATGTTTTGGAGGTTTTACTCTTAAAGAAAACCTACCTCAGGAACTTGCATTATATTATCAGATGCTTGGATGGAGTTTTGATATCTGACTGTTAAAACAACAACAACAACAACACAACAACAACAACAACAACAAAACCAGCCTAACATTAATGAAAAGGAAGAAAGAATTGGAGAAAAGTAGTTAATGTAGTCTTGTGTGTGTAGCCTTACGGTTGCCACAGTTAGGCACTAATGATCCTTGGCCTCATACTGTGAGTTTGGGGTTGTTGATTTGGGGCCTGTGTGTACGTGTTCCACTTCAGCTATTAAGCAAATACCATTGAGAAGAGAGGGTGTTCTCGGAAAAGATAATGTTTTCAGTGTTCTGTGTTGACTTTGGAGTAGGTCGGTATACTTTCAGTGACATTTGAAAATTAAAGTAAAACAAGCAAATTTTGAACAAGTCAGTATTATGAATTGAGGCATTTAGGTTATATATTTGCAGAAGACACAAAATCCTTTTAGTGAATGGAGCTTGTCTTCTCCCATTCCTGAGCACAGCATGGCCTGCACTGTAAAGGTCTGTGTTATATAGGATGTGGTGAACCAGTGGCCTCAGGGAATTCATAGCATGTGAGGAAAGTGGAGCAGGAACTGTGTGGACTGTCTGTCAGAGCTGACAGTCCTGCTGTGTGGGAGACCCAGGCTTCTGCCATTCTTGGATGTCAGCAGGTCCCTGTTCAAAGGTGTTCTTAGGCCTGTTGTTCAGCCCCACACAGCACTCACTGTTTAATCTCACCTGCGTGTGGCCCGTGGCCCAGCATGGACTCTGTGAAGATGCACCCACTGGCGAGTTCTCAGTGAGTTCACATTGTGTAGTAACCCCTTCAGAAAGAGTGTGGTATCTCTGTCATGGGCCTGCCTTTATTTTAAGACTCTATATAAATCTTTGTAATGATGCTTTACGTTTTATCTAATGAGTTTGGGACTCGGTCTTGTTTTGAATTCTCTGGATTGTCTTAAGGGAAGAGCTCCAAATTCACTGAATGCCGCAGTCAGATAGTTTTGCTTGGGTTCTGTAGACAGGACCATATTTGGGAAACACGAATGAGCCAGTTTTCACTTTTAGGTCTTGTCTTTGTTAACAGTGCGTGTTTAAGAACCTTGTATGCCCAGAGTTGCACATATAAAGAGACTGTGAAGTAGTTAAGGGTTCTGCAATGCTAAGGCAGAGGAGCAGGGAATTGGCAGGGGCCAAGGTTAGTTTCTAAGGAAGGGACTATGTGTTGTTACCTGGCAGTCCCTGTAACCCTCTTAAAATGAAATATTTGGTGCAGTTGCTTCTTTAGGAAATCTGGCAGAACCTTTGAGTCACTCCGTGTCCCCCGAGTCCTCATAAGGAGTTACAGTGGAGTAGCTTGGCCTCAGAAGCCAAAGCAGTAGATAGATTAATGTTAGAATTCTGCACGTCAGGTCACCGCTGTTAGTCCAGTAGAAACAAGCGTCATGTGGAATTCTCATAGACAACTTATTAGTGACATGTTTTTAGTTTGTCCGCTAGAATTTCTCTTGAAATTTCTAAAGATTGCAGATATAAATATGAGCTAAGAAAAATTACTTTCATGAAAAAACAAAAAAGATGTCTTACAGGTTGAACATCCTGATCTTAAAGCCCCAAATCTGAAATGCTCTAAAACCCAAAACTCTTTGACTGCAGAGTGACCCACAAGTAGAAAAGCCCATACTCGGTCTCACGTGGTGGGCGAAGGCAAATGCTGAGAGTACCATAGAGTTGGTTTTGCCTATAGGAATTAGGTGTCCTGAAACACAAGCGAATTTCATGTAGATCCCTCATTTATTTCATTCTTATTCAAATATTAGAAATCCCAAAATGTAAAAATTCAAAATAGTCTAGTTTTCACAAATTTCAGGCAATTTTGCTGTTTTTTGGTTTTGTTTTGTTTGGCTTTGTCAACTTGACACAAGAGTCACCTGGACAGAGGAAATCTCAAATAAGAAATTGCCTAGGGGCTGGAGAGATGGCTCAGTGTTAAGAGTACCGACTGTTCTTCCAGAGGTCCTGAGTTCAATTCCCAGCAACCACATGGTGGCTCACAACAATTTGTAATGGGATCTGATGCCCTCTTCTGGTGTGTCTGAAGATAGCAACAATGTATTCATATAGATAAAATAAATAAATCTTAAACAAAAACAACAACAACAAAAAAGGAATTGCCTTCATCAGGTTGGCCTATGAGGAAGTCTGTGGAACATTTTCTTTGATTTCTTATTGATGTAGGAGGGCCTAGCCCACTGAACACAGTGCCGGTGCCATTTCTTTTCCTTTTTCTTTCTCTTTTTTTTTTCTTTTGGTTTTTCGAGACAGAGTTTCTCTATATAGCCCTGGCTGTTCTGGAACTCACTCTGTAGACCAGGCTGGCCTCAAGCTCAGAAATCCGGCTGCCTCTGCCTCCCAAGTGCTGGGATCAAAGGTGTGCGCCACCACTGCACAGCCAATGGCGCCATTTCTAAATGGTAGGTCTTAAAAAGGTTTGAAATGATCCATCTTGTCAGGTATACCACACATAGAATTAGGGTGTGTGGAACACTTGAGGGAGGTAGGACTGTGCTCTTCGGATTGTGTTCTTCTGGATCCCATGGCATGCTAAGATCATTATTTTCTTACAACTGTGACATTTGGGGGTATAATGCAATTGGTTAATTGAAATATTTCATATTTACTCATTGGAGTCTCCCCAGTCACACTTCATCCAGACTGTCACCAGAAGAGACTGATTATCCCGTCTTCTAGGCACCCCTCTCGTCCTATGTCTTCTGATGGTCTTAGAGGCGACAGTAAGAGCCAGGCACTGTCCTGGCATAGCATCTGCTAAAGGAACACTGTTTTAGATCAGTGGACTTTGCTGACAAATGGGTTTTGTGCTGCCTGACTAACTTTTGGGGTAAGAGGGGCCCTCATCAGAATCAGATACAGGAACTCTTTGTTGCACATGGCAGTTGTGTGGTAGGAGGGATCTGAGGCTTCTTCGAGTAAGATCATGATCTAGAACTTTGAGGGTGGATCAGAGTGGTGAGTTGAGGATACATGGGCAAGGAAAATGAAGAATTAGAAAGAGCAGCTTTACCAGTTCTGGTGGTAGAGGGGGATACTGAGGAAGGAGAGAGTATGGTCCCCTTAGACACATTCGCGAGGGATAGATTTTTCTTCACAGTGAGTGCTATTGGATGCTTGGTCTGCACCAGTCTTCCTACTTTTGTTAGGGAACAGAGATGTATACTGGCTAACCTGTCAGTCAGGTGAGCTCTGTCTGGTGGGCTTCGTGTAAGGCAGTAGAGACAGGGCAGGCAGGGAGGGATGAGGAGTAGACCCAGCTAGGCCTTGAATCTTGTTGTCTGGATTTTGTATTGTGCAGTGAGCAGTGGGTACCGTTGGAAGGTTCTAAAGCGACACAGATTGTTAGGTAACTCTAAGAGGGCTGGCATTCTGAACACTGAAAGCAGAGGCTGTCCTGAGAAAGTAGATGAGCAGTAGGAAGCAAGTGTATAGAAGAGCTGGAGAGATGGCACTGTGCTTAAGAACATTCTAGAAGACCTAAGTTAGACTCCTTGTTTGGGTTGCTGCCTGTAACTCCAGGTCCAGGGAATCCAACACCCTCTTCTATAAGTAAATAAAAATATAAAACAAATCTTTAAAACAAAGAAGCTTGGTGGAAGGGAGACATAAAACAAAATCAAACCACAACTCAGTATTTATGCCCAAGCAGTGTAGACGTGGATCAAGTTCCAGGCTTGTGAGCTCTGTATTTTGTAGCCACAGACCTCATTTACCAGAGGAAAGCTCAGGAAGCAGTAGCTAATGAAATTGCTACCTGCACAGTTGCCCAGGTCGAAATGACAGGCAGAGAGTGGGTGGGCGAGAGCCTGCCCAGTGGCCTGGGGGCTCATGAAAGCTTCCTTCCAACACAGTTGGAAAACTATGGAAACGGCCAGGGGGCATGCGATCATCTTGTCCTGACACTCCCATGAACCATGAAGGGAGTGAGTGTGGAGCAGGAAGGGAGTCAGGACCAGCTTTGACCCTGTGGCCATGAGCTCCTAGAAGACCCACAGGAGACACGTTCTTCCAGGAGGATCCTTATTGCCCACTCGAAGTCATTCTTTGTTGACACGCAGGAGTCAGAATGTGCCATTGGGAAGGAAGAAGGCGTTAACTGTCTTAACTATGGTCTGTAGACCTGAGAGGCTCTGTCTAGCACAGAAACTGTTGGACTTGGCTGAGTGTGTTCACGGGAGACCTTTCTAAAAGCCGTTTCAGATAATTGGTTAGAACGGAAACGGAGTTGGAGGGACTCCAGGAGGAAATGGGAAGACGTAGGGGGTGGCCTTTTTGACATGTTTTCTTAGGACTCCCTCCCCCCAAAACCACCAGCCTGTTGTGTTCCAAGCCCCCAGCTGATTCTTGTGATTCCAGATCTAAGCTAATGTTGGGGCTAACCCTATCCTAGTTTCTTCCCCTTGAAAGGAAGTTTCTGCAGTACAGAGTTACCCTCTGCACTCTCTGAAGAGCCTTCTGCCCTCCGACCAACCATGCAGAGAGTGCATTTGAAGAGAAATGGCATTAATAGCAATTGAGATGGTACTGTTGAGTCACTGGAGAGACGTGCCTCTTGGCTGGGGATAAACAAGTCCAGAGAAATGAGCCGGGCATCATTCTGGGGCTCTGCAAGCCGTCTGCCCTTCTCAAGGCAGTGGAAATAGTGCTTGTACATAAAGCCGATCTCAGATTGGATTTCAAAGATTGAGCATAGCTGATACTTTGTTCTGAGGGAGCTGGCAGCAGAGTAGAGGAGTCTTGTCTGCTTAAAGGTAAGACTCTACAGGTAGGTCTCCTGGCTGAGTGGGGATGGGCAAAACTCATGACTGTTTGTAGTCTTGTCTTACGCTGGGGATAGAGAGGAGTCATGGAGACAGAACACTGTGGTACTGAAGAGAGTGTGCTATGTGAGAGGCTAAGCCTCCTTGTCTGGGAAGACTTCCTTTCTACAAATTTGGTTTCTCCAGCTGTGCATCCCAGACTGTCCACAGACTTTCCTTCTTAGTGAATAGCTCATGTTTAGTTATTTGTTCCCATTTCAGCTGGAAGCATGAGTGTGACTTTTGCTTTTTAGCAGATTATTCATTCTGTGTTATCAAAGCTTGTCTTAGAATCACAGATCTTAAAGTAGAGAGGCCCTGGCGGAACTCTTGACCTAGATCATCATCCTGAACTACAGCTAGTTCACATCTTGTTCTTGGGTGGAATGTCTGTGTTGATACTGTGCTTTGTTGCCCAAGTATGGTAGGGCAAGCAGTCTAGGTAGGTGTAGGATGGTTGGTAGCTTGTCTCTCTCTGGCCCACCCAAGCTGGCCCAAACCAAGCTAGGTTCCTGTAACCACAGGAAATAAATGACCATTTGCAGTTGATTGGTTTTGTCACTAGGTGGAGTCATTTTCCTCTTTTGGGCTTTAACCCAAAGGCTCCTGGCCTTGGAAAGGGTTTATGGGAGATGTTGAACCTGTGCCAATATTTGTTCAACCAAATCGTATTTTAGAGTATGGCTTAAAAGTACATTTTAACAGCTAAGTATCAGAGAGTTTGTGTGCAAGTCTGTGTCAATGCAAGGTACCTATTTGAATCAATTTTTGACTCTATTTTTGAGTCAGGGTCTCTCACTGACGCTGAGCTGACCAGTTGGCTAGCTTGTTGGCCAGCAAGTCTCAGGGATCCTCCTGTCTCAACCTCCCTAGCACAGGCATTGCAGACACCTGGCATTTTATGTTGGGCTGGGAGATAACTTCAGTCCCCATGTTAGAGGGCAAGTGCTTTACTGGTTGGGCCAGCTCCCCAGTATCAGAGGTTTGTTACGTAAAATAAACATTTGAGTTCTACATCTGATGTAATTAATATCTTTATTATTTTTAAAGAAACCCCAACAACAGAGAGCAGCTAACTCTTGCTTTAGTTGGCTTTCTCCACTGTGTACAGTCTAGGAATGGTGCCGTCTACAGTGGGCGGGTCTTCTTATCCCGATTAACATAATTAACATAATATCTCACAGTTTTGCCCAGAGGCCCATGATTCTCAGTTTTGTTAAGCTGATAATTCACAATAACCCTCACACTTGATATTTTTGTCCATATAATGCCCTTTGGTCTCATTTACTGCTATTCCTAGTATCTTTCTTGACCCTTATCTCTGGTTCCCTAATCTTTCCAATTGTACTTTTACACCTTTTCTTGGGAAAAAAAAAAAAAAACAATAAAAACTGAACTAAATTCTCCGTATGAAATCATATTATATTTTGAGTGTGGTTTATTTCGCTTTATAGGATCTCTAGTTTTGTTTTCCTACAAAGGACATAATTCTTAGTAGCAAATTACTGCTTCAGTGTTAGACTTGAGACCTTCCTCATTCATGCATTGACGCACACCTAGGCTTCCCTGATCTGGCTCTTGTGAAGAGCGGCATTAGAATAAAGATGGGGAGGTATCTTCATATAACTTCGTCATATGCTAGTCCTCTCCTGGGGTCTCGGGAGGACCTCTTCAGTGGTTCTCACCGAGGCCTTACTGATGCCCTTTCCTATCAAAGGTATAGTGCCTTGTTATTGGCATTGGGTTTTGTAATGTTGACGGTAGCTGTTCTTTTGGGATGTCATTGTCCATCCTTTCACTTGTCTTTGCCAGTAGGTGATCTTCTAGCAGGAAGTAAACAGTACTGAAATTTGCGTTTGTTAACCTGTCATTCTTCTTTTAGAATTTGACTCTGCATTTGTAATTGAAGTTGTAGAATTTCTCATGAAAATTGACTTCTGAGTTTCATCTGTCTGCTTACTTGACTCTCTGAGGTTCTGATGATGTTGAAAACTAGACCTGAATTCTTTGTCTAGCATTTCATCCATTTCAGTATCCTTGGATACTGGTTCCAGGACAAAGGTACAGAACTGCAGAAAGCATGAAGTGTCTTGAGTAGGAGGAGCCAGTCACCAGTCGGTGCTCAAGCTTTCACTTTGAGGTCTATAAAACATTGGTGAAAGAAAACAAGGAAGACCTAGCTAAAGGGAGAGAGGCCTTGCCCAGTAACTGGAGCAAATATTTCGGAAATATTAGTTTGCTCCTAAGTGATTACAGAGCCTACAAAATCCCAGTTGGAAATCCAATAGACTTTTTCTTTCTTTTCTTTTCCTTATTTTCTTTTCTTTGAGAAAAAAAATGATGAAAAATTTAAACTTCACATGAAAATGCAAATGACCTAGCTGGGTATACCAGCACTAGAAATGTCAAGATAGGAGGATCTCAGTGAGTTTGAGGCAGGTCAGGCCTACACAGTGAGCCCTAGTTTGGCCTGGATTGCCGTGTAAAATCCTGTCTCAAAAATAAAACAAAGCAAGCCAAATGAGAAATGTAAAGAACCAAAAATGGCAAAAATATTTCAAATAGGGATGAAGTAGATAAACTTACATTATCTGATTTCAGGATTATGTAGGAAGTAGTAACAAAACTAGTGGGTTATTGGCTAGAGATAGCTCAGTGGATAGAGTAGAGTCCAGAAGGAGACTTACACATATATAGCCACTGGTGTTTCAAAAGGGTAATATTAAACATGAAAATAGGCAATAAAGGTTACATATATGTGGTACCATCTGTAGAAAATCCTAGAAAATAGTCAAACCATAGGGATGGTGAGTAGTCAGTGGTTCCTAAGAGCTTGGTGTGACATACTTGGCTGTAAGGTTACATAGTAACCTTTTCTGGGGATGATGGAAATGGTGTATGTTATGACTTTGGTGGTAGTTCTAGGGTCTGTTTATTTGTCAAAGTGTTAGTGTGTGTGTGTGTGTTGTGTGTGTGTGTGTGTTTACATATAGTCTCCCATCCGAGTACAGATCAGGCCCAACTTTGCTTAACTTCAGATGAGATGGCAGGATTAAAGTGGTATGGTTGTACACAACATACCATCTTATATTAGTGAAGATTGGCCTCAAACTTACTATGTGATGAGGATGACCTTAAACTCTAGGTTCTCCTGAATGTACCTCCCTGGGATTACAGGCATACCCCATACAGCCAATTTATTTGTCAAAGCATATTAATACAGTTTGATTTGAGCACCAATGTAGTTTAGAGGTTGAGTCTTTGGTTAGCATACCCTGAAACTCTGGGCTTAATCTTTATCACCATCAAAACCAAACAAACCAAAACGGATGGATACCTTTTGTTGGAGACAAATGATAATAAAAGGTTACACATTGTAAGCTTCCTTTGGTTTGAGACCTCTTAATTCTGAGGGCTGTCCACTTGAACACTTGATAATGTCTGCCCATAAGTGAGAAGGGTAGTGCCCCCTGATTTAAGCTGCCTGGTTTCCATGATCAACCGCAGCATAGTCAGGAAGCGATGTCACCTCCCTGTGCCTCATTCGTGAACTAACACTGTGTTAGTGGTTGCTGTCATGAGTCAAATTATTTAAAGCACCTAGAACATTTCCTGGTACATTGTGAGCATCCACTGTAAACATCTGCAATTATGTATTAACCTCCGATGATAGTATTTTGTTTCTTTTGCTTTTTTGAACATTTACAAAGTTAAATTTTTTCTTAGAATTGACTTGTTGCTTGAAGAAATCTGGGATTGTGTCTAAATACAATCAGGCTGACAAAATGAAGCAAAGAATTTAGAGAGATGCTCGAAGTCCTCGGAATCTGTGACTAGTCATGATCTGGAACCTAGCCACGTGGCCCCAGTTCAGCTCTGTTTGACCAAGGGTTACAGTGTTTGCATTTTTAGCACTAACTGTGGGGATTTATCATGGGGCTGCCTTTCACCCGCTCCATTGTGTGCTTTCTGCAGAGCCCTCCAGAGCTGCAGCTGGAGAAGATTTGCCTGCCACCAGCATGAGTTCTGGTAAGTCATTTTAAATCCCCCTTGCTCTTGTCAGATCTACAAAACTGCATGGTTCATTGAGATTTCCATATATCTTAAGGTCATCAACAGCAGCGTTATCACTTAAAATGCAAATGACTTTTCCACCCACGATTATGAAGAACTGTACCGTGCACTGTGTGTGCCAGGTCTGTCTTCACAAGAGCCTCCTTTCCTTTCAGTGAGATATAATTGATATAATGCGCTGCAGTTATTTTAAATATATGTTTGATAAAATTTGGCACATTTCTATACCTTAGTGGCATTCTTAATCTAGATGATTGATGCAAAATACACAATTTAATCATGTTTATCCCAGATTGGGGGCTAACCCAACACTTCCTTTATCCGGCTTGCAGAACAGCTAAATTATGCTTTTAAGAGTCGAGATCTAAATAAAAATGTTTCAAGTATTTTTAGTCCTGGACTGGGAGGGAAAGCTTGGAACAGGGAAGACAGACCAGGGGACAAATCCCTGTGCACTATGCAGCTGAGGCTCTTCAGTGTCCAGCCTGGAGATGTTTCCTTCTGGGTATTGGTCCCACCTTGGCCTCCTGGACCTGAGGTGGGGATGGGAGGCAGGAAGCACGTGAGTATGTCACTCAGGATTCTTCTGATCCTGCACCATACTGAGAAGATTTTCAGAGACCTCTATAGATTAAAAAGTCTTTCCTATTTGTTTACATACAGTGCTTGTTTAGCCAAGTCTTGACCTGTGTACCACCCTTGTGGTGAGAGGTCTGCAAGGGCTATGGAGCCAGGCAGTTCAGGACTGCACCTTTCCTCATATGCTTCATGTGCAGCTTGGGTCTGTGCCAGAAGTGCCTTTGCTTCTCTGCTGTGAGGTGGACATTGTTACAGTACTGACTCATTGGGAGTTTTCTGAGACCGAGTGTAGCAGAGCTCTTAATGTGCTGAGGCGTCAGGACATGACAGGATCTGCACGTGTGTGGTGTCTCGTTGTTTTTAGCCTGGAGTTCCTCCTTGCAAAGTGAGGTACTTGGTTTGCCTTGGGCCCCGTCAGTGTGTTTCCTGTGCCAGAGTAGACATGGCTGCTGCTCACTGACTCAGGTTGTTTGGTTTGCCTCTTGGGTCACTCTTTCATTTTTTTAGACAGTGTCATAGGCCTTGAGCTGGCCTTGAGCTCTCCTTGTATGGAGGCAAGGATGACCTGGAACTGTTGATCATCCTGCCTGTGTCTCCTGAGTGCTGGGGTTACGTGTGTGTGCCTTCGCTCCACGTTTATGTGGCTGGTGCTGGAGATGGAACCCCGGGCCTCACACATGTTAGTGATGATTTTGACAGATGAGCCATCTCCTCTGTCCTACCTTTGGCTTTTGTTTTCATTTATAAGAGCCTGGACCCTTTTTCCTATTTCCTTTTAAAAATAAACAAAAACTTGCTCTGCAGCGTAGTAGTAAAGTCTCTTGCTCTTCTAAGCCAGTTGCTACCCTGACAGTTTTAAAGGCAGGAGAAGGAAGAGGGCAGTCAAGGGTGCTCCAGTTCCCTGGGGGAATGCCCTTCCTCCCCTGAATCTCTCAGGCAGGTGCAGGAAGGAAACTTTACCCAGGAGTCCAAAATCCTAGGCCTTTCTGATCTGAAAATACCGTCTTGGGGTTTTTATATTAATTCCAAGGAAACAAAAACACTGCCCTGAAGGTGGGTGGGGAGGGAGAAGCTGTACTCTTGTGTTTACAGGCTTTGAAAATGATCATTGGGAAGAGAGTAGCTACATGGAAAATACTTGGTTGCATCTTTAGTGGAAAGAATGGCAGTTAAAAAAAATGTATTGTTCCTGTTTCAGCCGGTCCTTGGCTGCCTCTCAGGGAAGCACCATTCTTGCAGGGTCTTGTTTCACTCTCTGGAACCCCCACCCCCACCTCACAGGCTGGGCCTCGCTTGATACCTCTGAGATGTAGATGGGGAAACTGAACTTTAAGGAATTACTCACCTGTGTCGGGTAGCTGTCCAGTGTGGAATGGAGGCTGACAATAACTGCTATGCAGCCACACACTGCTACAAAAGCGGAGGTTTTTTTTTTTTTTTTTTTTTGAGTGTTAATTTCTAAATACCAAATGCTTATTCCAGTTTGGTTGTTATGTTTAACTAAAAAGGAGGGAAGAAAGAATGTGGGCCTGGTAGTAGCTCATGGGTAGCTCCTCCAGAAAGTGCAATGCAAGGCCAACCAACCTTTGGAAAGATGTTACCTAGATTAGGTCCTCAGGGATGGGACAGATAAAGAGCATGTGAGGGATGTTGGAGCATGTTTTATTTCTTAACCTCCCCACCCCAACCCCTTTTTTCCATCATCCCGGAAAGAGGCTTCAAGATGGTCTTGAGGAGAGTGAACCTTTGTCTGCAGGTGGCTGTGAGCCACAAACAGGATGCACCCTGGGCAGTCCTGGCCGCTGTGGGAAAATTGCCGCCCAGGTGCTGTAGAGGCAGCAGCCTGGCTACTTTACTTACTTTATTTATTAAGTATTCAGCCTTCAGAGAGGCTGGCTATTAAAAGCCCCAGTAAGGTGACGTAGTTTTAGCCAGACTTGTGCATAGGATGTGAAATGGGTTTTAGACCTACCATTTAAGGAAATATATAACAAGTCAGGAAACAAGACTGCTGATCTTAGCTGAGGAAGAAGATGAGCAGTGCGGTCTGGGTGACAGAGCTTGGATAGGCTTGGCCCTTTGAGACTCAGTTATCTTATCAATAGGGTCGCAGTTCCTGACTTTTAACTCCCAAGGACTAGACCCAAAGGAGACAGGAAATAGAAATTGTGGAATACTCATCACGGACTAGCAATCCTGGCAAACATGTGTTTAAAGAACTGTAGTAATGATAGTTTGTAGCTCCGTTGCCATTTTGCTATGAGAGTCCCTCCAAGCCATTGGCCACAAACCCCTGGTCTTCCCTGGACTGTCTCTTGAGTTCCCAGACGTGATGGATGGAGAACCTGGTAGGCAGGGAGGGTCTCAATGTTTTCTGAGCAGAACTCAGGAAAATCTCAAATAACACTGAGGTGGCAGTCAGCTTGAGGCCCAAGGACATATAGGGCTTCTCTAAAGTAAGAAAAGGGGGTGAAATCTTCCTGGCTAGGGACTTTGTGGCCAATGTCTAAGTCTGAAACTCTCTTACCTACACAGGAGTTGAGAGTACTGGGCTGTGGCATGCAGATGAGGCTTTGGGTAGAGAAGGGAGGTGGAGTGAGTGGTCAGGACACCATGCCGTCTCTGGGACAGTAACACAGGGTCCAGACTGGTGAAGAGGGACAGTGTCTCAAGGCAGCTTATAGAAAAGACAGCTCGTCTTTGACAAGTAGAACTTGGGGTGCCATTTAGACATTTTAAATGTCAAAGAAAGCCACTCCAGTGAAACACTAGGATTTGTACACTCCATAACACACTTCCTATCCCCAAATAGCCTTTGTATCCTGTCTGGTTCAGAACTCTCCCATGCACCCCGGGGGTTCTGGTCCCAGGCCTGAGAAAGCTGATAGGGTGTGTGGGGTTAGAACTGCTGAGCTAACGAGCATCTCAGCTCTGTTCTACCTCTTACTTTGATTGTTGAGCAAGCATGGTCACAAGCCTTCTGTTCGTCTTCTTTCTTTCAGAATGTGATGTTGGAAGCCCTAAAGCTGTGGTGAATGGCTTGGCGCCTGGCAGCCATGGGCCAGACAAAGGTAAGGCTGCTGAAGAGAAGCCTGGCTTGGTATAGGAAAGCATTTCTGGAAGATGCAGAGCATGCTGGGTAGGGCCATTCCCACCACTCTGGGAAAGACATCATTGGCCCAGTCTTAGGCTTAGTTCCTGTTGTGACTTCCTGAGACTTGAGCTGTGGTCCTACTCCTCATGGGTCTGAGGCCGCCTTTTCCAACTGTGAGATGATGTACTCACAGGGACACTGGGATGACAGATTAGTTAGATAGCGGGTGTCGGGTAAGTGTCCGACCTGGTACATATGGCACTCATTGGTCTGGAATTGCCTGTATATGGCATGCCACCTTCACCTGTCACGAATGTGAACACATCTACAGTCCTGTGAACGAAGTTATTTCAGTGTCCTTAATTTTAGATCCTTTCCTCACATTGACAATTCAATCAAGAAATGAGCTTTGCGCGTGTGGACAAGCACTTCACCACTAAGCCGGCTTCTCAGTCTTCATAGTTTCACTTTAAAAATTCTTCCAAATAGGAGATAGAAATGTGAACTGAATTATTGATATGGTAAGAAGATGTTTGAGAGTCCAGCAGCCCACTGGGGTGTGTGGGGCCTCTCAGCTGCTCCCTCTTGGCTTCTGAGAACTTTTCACTCTTCTAATTACAATTGCTTTCAAGTAATGAAGAGGGGGCCTCTTGAGGTCGTGTTTGCCCAGGACACCCACCCCTACCTGACACCTGTCTGCAGTATGAGGTGACAGGAAGCAGGTTGGAGTAATTAGATAAACTTAATCCCAGTTCTGCCTGAAGAACAGAGACATGCAGGGGGCTGTTTCCTCTCTGCATGTACAACTTCTCTTATCTACAGAGGGAGGAGTTTGACCTCAGTGACTCCATGAACAGTGATCTCTCTGTGTTCTACAGTGTCATTGAGGAATGACAAAAATCTCTGCGTGGGGCATTAAAGTAAAAAGAAAGAAATGCATCTCCTAAAGAATAATTTCAGAGTTTGTCATATTTAGCCTTTGTAATTTTCATCAAATGCACCCAAATATTCCCTTTGAGAAGATAAGATGTGCTCTCAGCAGGAACCCTCTGGAGAGAGAAGGCAGAGGGTAGAAGATGGGGAATGGGAGGCCTGGGTGGCGTGAGGCTGAGCTCCTTGGGGGACAGGAAGGAAGTCAGTACCATTTTTGTCCCCACCTCTTTGGCTTGTCACCCTCCTCCATTCAGTGTGTAAGTTCATGTGGGCTATGTTCTTAGGGTCTTGGGCTGCCTTTATTAAAAGAGGTTTTTTTTGGGGGTGGGGTGGGGGTGGTATGTCACAGCAGGTAATGATGGCTTCCCTCTGCCTTAGCTAGACTCACGTTTGGTAGGAAAGAAGGGCACAGGTATAACCCAGAGGTCATCAGAATGGCCTGCAGCAGACACTGAGCCAGGGTAACTGGGCTCCTGCCTCAGCCTCTGCACTTGAGAACAAACATAGAACAAGTGACTGAGTGATTGGCTGAGCCTCTTACTTCTTCCTCTGAAAATGTCACCCCAGATCTGCCTCCCACCCCAGCACAATCTCTCAAGTGATTGTAAGGTACAGTCGCCAGGATTCCTGTGAGAAATTCATTCAATCTAGATCTATGCAGAATTGTCGCTCTGCAGAGTGACGTATTGCAGACATATACTGTGTGTGTGCCATGTGCCTCGCGCAGCATTGGCAGGACAGGCAGGACGGGCGCTGTCCACCTTGAAGGAGTCTCCCATTTTCCTTCCTGCCCACTTGACAATCCCAGTCACATGGTGCTGAGTCAATAGTCTCTGATTTCCGAGCAGACCTACCCCGTGTCATTCTGTGTTCTGTGACTCTGAGACCCTGGGTACAGTCCATCGTGGTCACTCTAACACCATGGTGCATCATTCTTTCCTTGCTGCTATTAAAGAGAAAGAGCGAGGGTGGTTTGGCGATGTGCCTGTCATTGAGATGGGGGTCTAGGCGGGCAAGGAATGGGGTCTCGGCATCCAACGCTGTGTACTGGGGTGCTGTCCAGAGCCTTCATCATCATCTTGGACACTTGGCACCTCTTTTCTAGCAAAGGGTGGGCTTAAGAAACACCATCTGTTTCCCACCAGATGGGGGTTTTGATTTGCTTGGGGTCAGAGGATGCTGACTGACAGAGCAGGCACAGGATCCTAAAAAACATGATTTGAGAGACACAGCTTTGAGGCCAGAAGGGCCAGTCAATCTACAAGAGCATTCACCCCACAGCCATGGCCCTGTCCTCAAGGTCCCGGCTGTACAGCAGATGACCCACTATTCCCAAGGGACACCTTGTACTCTGATTGTATCCCCTTTCCTCTACTTGCCAGGCCATCTGTGTCTCTGTACATCTCTGTCCAGCCTTGGCAAGCTCCCTGTGCCAGGGGCTGCCAATACACACAGATCAACTCCATCTAAGTGATGGCCACAGAAAGGCTTCAGCCATCTTGGCCCAGAACTCCAGAGAGAGAAAGCAGGCTATTTTTAATGACTGCATCCAAGGCTCTCTGCATTGTTCTTGTAGCGTAGGCAGCTTCCTCCTATTGTCCCCGAACAGTTCCTCGACTTGCCTGAGCGACTCCCAAATGTTGTTTCTGGATGCACCGTTTACCCTTTTGTGTTTTCAACAGCCGACCCTTTACGTGCTCGCTCTATATCTGCTGTTAAAATAATTCCCGTGAAGACAGTGAAAAGCCCTTCAGGCCTAGTACTCGCTGCAGGTATCTCTCTTTGGGGCTGTTTCCTTTAATTGTTGGATCATGCATGGTTTCTTTCCTTCTTTGCTCCTAACACCATACTGTGAGCCCTAATCCTTGCATGTGTAGAAGACATTTCCTCTCCCTAAGTTGTTTCCCTCTCCTCCCTCCCCGCTCTGTCTTTCTGTGTGTGTGTGTGTTCTGTCTGTCTGTAAGTGTGTAAGCCATGGAGTAGTAGGGGAAGAACCTGAGGCTGCAGCCTTGTCTCCCCTGCTTTAGAGGACTTAGTGCACACACTGAAGCATCTTTCTCGAGTGGTGCTCTCTCCTAAGAGGGTTGCAACTCCTGATACTTGGGGAAAACTCCAGTGCTGGGAGAGTTAACGTGGCCTCTTAGAGCCTCTGAGTCAGGCTGAATGTGAAGCAGCTCCATAGATGTTGGATGGTGGTTCCCTGTGTGATACTCAGAGCCATTTCCCAGAGCACTCCTTCCCCTCTCTCGCTTCACCTGCAATTACTTCCTGCCTCTCCTCTCCAAGAGGCGGGGGTGTACAGTTCCCTCAAGGTTCCGACTCAAAGTTTCATGTAGTCCAAGTGTGACACGTGGAGCGTACAGATGGCCTGTGGTTTTGCCAGTTTGCCTGTCACCTCTTTGCCTGTGGTCTGGCTTTCCCAATAGTTGTATAATACCAGTCACTTACTCTCTTGATGGGGTCAGACACTCCCTGAGGTTGTCATGTGGTCTGTGATGTGCTGTGAGTTTCGTGGTTTCCTCCCCTAGGAATAAAGAACAGGGAAAAAGGAAGCTTGCTTTCTCATTATGGCCCCCCAAACAGACATGGGCAGGGTGCTGAGTCCCACCCAAAGACACACTGTGGGCTCCAGCCTCACCCTCATTGTGGTAATTTTAGATCAGGAAGCTGGACTCCTAGCAGTTTGGCAGGTATGGGGATGTAGGAAGTCAGCGTGGAGTTGATTGAGCTCAGCTGCACATAAATACTTGGCTCTGTGCTCTGAGAAGTAGCATGGTCTGCACTCTTTTTCTGATTTTCCTGAAGGAGGGACACCGGGCCTGCTAAAGCAAGCAGGCTTCTCTGTTAGCCACAGATTCAGTTAGTTATGGGGAACCACAGTCAAAAATACCAGATGAAAACAATTATTAAATATTAAGTGAAAAATGTTAAATGGAAGCAAACAACACAGTTTTTATTGAAATAACTTTTATATAATGAAATAACTTATTATAATGTTATAACTCTACCATTTTATAAGAGTCACCTCTGTCAGTCTACTGTGCCCAACTTATACACTAAACTTTATCGAAAGTATGTCTGTTTGTACAGGGAAGATATTGCTATCATACTGAATAGAATCTGTGGTTTAAGACATCTGCGGAGGGACTGGGGACACTGGATTCAGATGACTCCTTTGAGAGTCTTCCTAAAGATGTCCAGGCTGGTATGGACCTTGCCTCTGCATGTGGACAGTGAGGTGTCTGTGTAGACTAAAGCGAGGTTCAGAGGACATTGTCACCTGTGACCTGGCTTGTCTGGCCACCTTCCTGTTCTCTCATTACGCCAGAGTGTGAAAGCTCCCATCTGTGAATGGCACCTCCCTCTGTCGCATAGTTCAGGGGTCTTCACCAATGAGAGATGCCAGAAGCCACCATTCTCTTCGGAACGTCCCCGATGCGCCACATTGCCCCGCTTGCTTTTTGTTGTGAGAAGGGTGACCTGTAAGCTTGAGAGACCTTTCACAAACTCTTCTGTGAACCATGCCTTACTAACTGGCCAGAAGTCTGCTTAGCAACCCAAACTTCATTTCGTAGAAGCAATGAGCCAGCTTCCTTCCATTGGGAAATGTTTTCAGCTGACCTTGTAACTCATGCATTTATTCAGAACTTACCTTGCCTCTTCTCCTTAATCTCACGATGCTGGTATACCGTTGTACAGATTAATTCTCATTGGTCATAGATGTTTGAAGAGTAGGCATAGACGTAACCTGGTTCATCTCATTCCTTCGCTGTAACTGTCCGTCTGCTTACGCACTGTCCTGCAACTCCCTCAGATGTCTTGGCTCTAACCCTCCCTTTTGCATCTTTTCTTCTCAGACATGGACCCTACAAAAATCTGCACTGGGAAAGGAACAGTGACCCTTCGGGCCTCGTCTTCCTACAGGGAAACCCCAAGTAGCAGCCCTGTGAGCCCCCAGGAATCTCCGAAGCATGAAAGCAAGTCAGGTGTGTTGCCCTGGAGTCCGGGAGTGGAGGTGTGCAGAGCAGAGGATGGACGTCCTTGTGGTTCTGCGGGGGTGGGGAGAGGTGTTGTGAATTTATCAGCCACATCCTTCTTCAGAGGTCCCAGGACAGTGGCTTCTGTCCCTTCTGTGATGAAGGTCAAGCCCTGATCTGGGAGAGATAGTCACATGCTTTGGGTGAAGGCCCAGCCTAGTGCTTTGAGTGAGCAGAGATTCCTGTTAGATGGCCATTACTCTGAAGACTGTGTTGTGTGGATATAGGCAGCTCAGCATCTATAAACACATGGGATAGGATGATGACTAGACATCCCTAAGGTTCTGTCTACTTCTGAGGCTAGCTCTGACTTGGCCAGGTAGGACTGGCTGAAGGAGCCAGAGGCAGAAGTACAAGTGGCTACAAAGCATAGCTGCCAGGGGTATGGAAACCCTGGGGCACAGGTGGTGGGGTTGGGACCAGGCTACGGGGGCAGAGAGGGTCACAAGAGCACTTCTAAGATCAGTGGTGAGCAAGAGCCAGGTCAAACCCATGGAACCTGTGCACAGACCCTCTGCCCACTCTGAGCCCATAGACTGGGAAACCAGAGTGCTTATCACATAGTGTTGGGACTTTACCTCTTCATTCTGGTAGGTCTTTGTTTACATCCTGTCTCCCCTACCTGATGACTGGGCAGTCTGGGACAGTTAATTTCCTCTCTCAACCCTAAGACTTTCATCTGTGTCATGGGATTGTTGGTACCTGCTATACGGGATTATTATAAGCAAGGAAGAGATGCAGGGTTTTAACAGTCCTGCTGGCATGGGATAAGCTGTCGGGTATGAGATACCATTTAGATTAAGATTGGGATTGGCGTTGTTATTTTGACCTTCCCAGAGTATTCTGTAGACTGTGTATTCTGCCATAGAGAAATGCTGACTTGTGGTTCCACAAATAGCTAGCTTGGGGCAGTTCAGTCTCTAATCACTGCATAGGGCTCTTATCCTCTCTGCATCACAGGTATCCCAAGTAGACAGGCAAGATGGGCCCAGCCCAGAGTGTCACTTGTGATGCCTGCTTGTCAGTCTGAGGTAGGGTCTTAGGTCACTCTGTGGAGCTGGCCCAGGGACCACGTTTGAAAATGGCTACAGGAAATGGGGTTTTCTTTTCTCTTGAAACTGGGAAGCTTAGCATATTCTTGGAATCAGAGTGTAAGGGAAATAGGACTTGCAACTTTTGGTACAGTGGGAGGTGAGTGTTGTGACATGGTAGAAGTATGTAGCATACAAAGGAGTAATGCCTGCATCTCCTGACATTCTGCATGAGCCGCCTATAGTGGGTACCACAGCAGATGCTCAAGGAAGATGAACTAGAGTTTGAACACAAGCTCTTTACAGTGATGCAGATCCCCAGGGAGGGCGTCTCTGTTCCTAGGCCTAGGGAAGGGCTTGAGCCTCCTCAGCACTGGTCTAAGCCTGCACTTGATTCCTGACCCGCTGCAGTTTGCTATTCCCTTCTCTAGGAAAGATGTGGGCAAGAAGAAAGGCAAAATGATTTCTTTACAAGGCTAGAGGGTATGTGGGGAAGAGAGATTTCCAAAGAGAAAAAGCTAGTCAGGCAAGCTTAACCTGCCAATCCTTAGACAGTGGAGAGGGAGCCTTGAGCTCCCCCTAGTGGTTGTAGCTGGCACTAATCCAGAGCAGAGCTTTCCACTGTGGCGCTTGCTAGGGTACTATGGTGCTACAGAATTATGTGTATAGCTGATGCAGATAAGGAGCACCATCTCGTCCTGTGGTAATTCCTACAAATTTATTCCAACAAATTTTGTGGGAAGGGATTTCGACCTTTTCAGCAAGTCTTTAAAAGCTTCTTAAAATGCAAATATTAGGAAGAACTGGTGGGTTATTAAAGTGGTGCCTATAGTTCCATCTTATACTAATTAAGTGTCTTCCCTCTGGGAAGTTAAAGTCATTGGCTCCACATTAGCATTTGTATACTACCTGTGCTCTCATCTCTACCACCTCCATCCATTTCTGTGACTTTCCATGTTGCTGTCTGCTTGTTTGGACTGGAAGCTCCATTTATACATACAGATAGCTCCAATTTTCAGCTACTGTTCAGACTTCCTCCTCTTAAGAGAGGTAGTATAGTTAGAGGATCACAGAGTCTTCTCTCTCTTGGCCTTGGCACTGAACTGTCTTTGGAACATGGAAAAATTTGTCAACCTTAGATGGCTTCAGTTTTCTCATCTATACATTGGACAGTATCCTACTGGAGTGGGTGACATTAAATGGGCTCCCTCACATCAAGCGTTCCACACAGGCCTGTCATGATAACCCTTCTTGTTACCATTGGCCTGCTGAAGTTTGAATCCTGTCAGTTGGAAGGCATGAGGTTCTGGGCCAGGCATGAGGGCAGTGTGGATGGAGGACAGGGTCAAGGGTCAAGGGTCATCGAGAGAATGAGATAGCAGGGTTTGGTGTGAGACTCAGGGACTCTAGCTGACCAGCTGGTTTTCTAGGTGGAGGAATTTGTGAAGGATGTTGGAAAGGGAGGATCAATTCCATTATCGTCTGTGTTGAGTTTCCTGGTAAGAGAAGGACTTCCAGAAGAAATGTCTAGGAGGCATTTGGAAATGAAAACCTGCAGTATGAATATAGGAGTCTTGTGCACCCACATGAACTCCAGAAGGATGGAGACATCCTCTGTCATAGATTCTTACTACCTACCTGAAAAGCATGTGTGGGCATGAAACCAGAGGACAAGAAGCTGGGACCCTTAAAGGTCCCCAATTTAAATTCACTGATCAGGCTCCTGCTTTAAAATATAATTTAAATTATCATTGTTAAATTGAAATTTATTTTTTAATTCTATTTTTAATTATGTGTATATGTATGTCTCTGTGTAGGTGTGTGTCTCTCTGTAGGTGTATATACATAAGTGCAGGTGTCTGTGGAGAACAGAGGTGACACATTCTGTTGAACCTGGAGTTACAGGAGGTTGCAAGCTGCTCCCTGGCCCAGTATAGGTGTTTAGAACTGAGCTGGGATTCTTTGAAAGAGCAGCAAGGACTTTAGCCACTGTACCACTCCTCTTCTTCCAAAGTCCTGCCTTTGAGTGGTAGCTAGACCTCAGGTCCCTGATCAATAACCTCATCTCTGATGGACTTTGGACCTTGGGATTAGAATCATTTGGAATGGAAATGATTTTAGCACTGACTCCCTTTGCCTGGGAGGAGCCTTATTATTTTCTCTGTGTTTCCTGCTTTTATCACTCAGCCATGTCTGGGTGTTTGCTGTGTCAATTCTGAGCAACCCCACCAGTGCCCTAGATCTGTGGTTTTCGTTTTACTCTTGGAAGTCTGCAGCGGTCATGGGTGAAATTCCCAGTTCCTTTCTGGTATGATCTGGAGAGCCTGTACCTTTGTTACCCTGTATGCTAGGCCCTAACTCTGGCTTCAGGCTCTTGGTTCCCAGTTCCTTGCAATCTAGGTGCTGTGCTAGTTACTTCCAGTGTTTGCTGCAAAACTAGACAGAATGACTCTCGGAGCCACAATCAACTCATTTCCTTTCTTGTGATTCTCACATTTGCTCTCCTGATTGGCAGCAGCAAAAATCTTATAAGTTAAAGCCTCTTTTCCCATGAAATCAGTTTTTTGTTTTGCTTTTGTTGTTGTTTGTTTGTTTGTTTGAGACAGGGTTTCTCTTGTGTAGCCCCAACTGAAATCAGTGAGTATATGTGTGAGAATTAAGACCAACTGAAAAGTTAGAGGAAAGGACCTCTTGAGACACCACCATTTCTTTTGACACCCAGATGCAAATTTAGGGTATTCCTCAAACCACCCCAGGCTTAGTGCTAATGCTAGAAGGGTCTAGTTTGTTTACTGCAGGAAAAGAATAGAGATTAAAATCAGCCCAGAGAAGTTCATGGTATAGAGTCTTAAGAGATACAACGCATCCCCAACAGATTACTTCCCAACAGTCGATGTGTGAGCCCCAGAACAGAGAGACATTATCTTCCTCAAAGACTCACCTGTACTCTAGTAGGCAGTGAAGCTCTTCCTGACCCAAAGCCCTGAATCTAAATCATATTCAAGGATGTGTATTCTTTGGCTGGTGGTTTAGTCCCTGGGAGCTCTGAGGGGTCAGGTTAGTTGATATTCTTGTTCTTCCTATGGGGTTGCAATCCCTTCTGCTCCTTCATTCCTGCTCCTAACTCTTCCATTGGGGTCCCTGGGCTCAGTCCGATGGTTGGCTGTGAGTATCTGCATCTGTCGTAGTCAGATGCTGGCGGGGCCTCTCAGGACAGTCATACCAGGCTCTTGTCTGCCAGCACTTCTTGGCATCAGCAATAGTGTCATGGTTTGGTATCTGCAGATGAGATGGATCCCACAGTCAGATGGTCTCAAGATGGCCTTTCCTTCAAGGACCAAATCTTTTTTTTCATGATATTAAATTCTCCACTGGATATCATAAATAGAAAGTACAAGTAAGATTTAGAACATGCATAAACCTGCTTTGAGCACATCATCTACCTCAGAGCATTTTCCAGACCACGTCAAATCTCACTTGGTGCAAAGTATCCTAAGGTCCCAAGAAAAACTATTTTTAGAAAATAAGCAGGAAACCAAAAATGAAGTTAGAAAAGAAATAAAATAATAATTGGTATCTGGAGGCTTCTAGGCATGGGCCAGAGAAATCCATAAAGAGCAGGTAGGATAGAAGGCACAGCAGACTGTCTTTTACAGAAAGACTGAGTATTTTCAGGCTGCAAATCTATCTAGAAGCCAGCCTTTCGTTTTATTGGAGGAAGCATTTTGACAATCTCTTCCATCAGGAGTCAGTAATTGATGACTATGTATGTAAAACTTCACCTCATGCACTCAGATATAATTGGCCCTGGGCTGCTACCAACCCTCCAGATTCAAAAGAAAAGATAATGGAAGAGGGCCGACAACCTGCCAGAGATATGCTCTCCTTTAGTAGGGAACCAAGCTGCTGACTGAGATCCTGGGAACTACCCTTTTGAACACGGTGAAGAAAATGGTTTTGAAGATTTGGAATGAGGGGGAAAAAAAGATCCAAGTCACTTCCCAAAGACAGTATGGCTTTGAATTTCTTAAATGGAGGAATCACATACTGTAATTTATATCTTTGTGTTTTTTCCTATGTTTGGAGCTACATGTGGTGGTGCATACCTATAATCTCACCACTAAGGAGATAGAAGCAGGAGGATTGCTGAGAGTTTGGGGTCAGCCTGGGCTATACATCAAATACCACATCAGCTGGAGCTATATAGTAAGACTCTGGTTCAAAAACAAACAGGGCTGTGGAGATGGCTCCATGCTTCCTGTGCAAAGACAAGAACCTGAGCTTGGGTCCCCAGCACCCATGTAAGAGCCCAGCATAGTTTTTCATGCCTATAACCCCAGTGCTGGAGTGGAGGAGAGACAGGAGAATCTGGGGCTTTTGGGTGAGTAGCCTAATTGAATCAGTGAGTGCCAAGTTTACTGAGAGACCTTGTTTCAAAATCAAGATGGATAGAAACTGAGGAAGTATATTGAGTGGTAGACCTCTAGCTTCCACATGCATACACACAGGCAAACATACACATGAATATACATATATATTTCATACATTGACATAAAACATACAAAAACCAAAACCATAACACACACACACATACACACATACCCTATAATTTCTATCTGTGGGGATTTCTCTCCCTGTGTTTTGGATTCCAGTTTTATAAAGCCCCTATATTATAAATGCTATATATTTTAATACTTTTAGATTTATTTTATGTATATGAATGTTTTGCCTCCATGTATATATATGTGTAGTGTGTGTGCATGTGCCTGCAGAGGTCAGAAAAGGACATTAGATTTTGTGGAACTGGAGTTATGGATGGTTGTAAACTACCATGTTGTCGTGTTTGTTGGGGTGGGGGGTCACATAGATTTAAAGAAAACTGACTAGTTGGGAATCGAACCTGGGTTCTCTACAAGTGCAACAAGTGCTCTTAACCACTGAGCCATCTCTCCAGCCCCTGTGGTTGACTTAGTCCCGTGACTCGGCAAAGAGTCCGTGTCCGTTTTGCATATGAGGATGCGCAGTTGACAAGGCAGAGGATTTGAACTCACAGTGGTGATCCAATGGTATGAGGATGGCTTCCTTATAGCGCCTATAGCTTTAGAAGGATGCTCACTCCTTGATTTCCATGACTGGTCTGTTTCCCAGCGTGGCTTGAATAGAACCAACCTGACAGGAAAAAAATAGGCAAAAGAATGTGTCCCCAAGTCTGTGTGCTGCATTTACCTCTGTCACCAAGGAGCCCCTCACTTGAAGCCTATTGCTGTTTGGTGTATATATAAACCTAAGGGGTGTCTGGAAATAGCAACTGGGAAAACAAGAAGGAACATTAAAAGTGATAGAGTGAAGAGGATGAGGGCCATTGTCACAGAATGTCTCTAGCATTCTTGGGTTGGCTGCGTACATGAAGTTCTCTGGGACAGACATGGGGCTAGCAGTGAGTATTGAATGTGGTCACCTTCACATTCCTGATCTCAGATTCCTTGGCAACCTTGGGTGGAGGACATCAGGGAGGGATTATAGTTTACAGATAAGAAATTCGAACTTTGGTGTGGTTAACATACTCACTCTGGTTACACAAGCCAGTTCAATGTGATAACAGTAACATTTGTGACCACATGCCCTGGGAGAGTTCAGTGGGTGGCTGCTGAAGAAGACACACAGCTAGGAACTGTCTATTAGGGAGTGGCAGAAATGTAATGGGCAATCACCTTAAAATTCTGCATTTTATGGATGTGACAGTAGGTTGTCGTGCTCCCCATAGGATATTTTAAAGATAATATTTGTGTTAATTCTTTGAGAATATCCTACAGTCTATTTTGATCATCTTCACTTTCCCACTTCCTGGTAGATCCACCCCCTGTCCCTTCCCACCCAATGTTGTGGTCATCCTACCTAAGGTCATACATACCCTTACAGAATGCTGAGTACACCTCCCACACTCCAAACTTAGATTTTCCCTGGCTTTAGTTTGCTTTGGGTCTTGTGAATGGTGTTAGAATTGCCATGTCCATGATCTGCAGTTGTCCAGTTACTCAGGAAGACTCTGTGTCCTTGGAGTCAGGCATCGCCTCTAGGTCTTAGAGTTTTTCTGCTTCCTCTTCAGAGATGATCCCTGAGCCTTGGGGTGTCCCGAAATAAGGATATTTTTTTTTACTGTGCCTTCTGTCAGTTGTTAGAGTGTAGAGTGTGTGGACTGCCACTATCAGCATCGCTGGGAACTGTTAGAAATGCAAACTCTTGGGTCCCCATCTCTTACTGGATCATAAATATTGAGTAAGTCTCATCAATCTGGATTTACCAAGACTTCTCCCTGACTAATGCAGCTCGACCATGCCATTTGTGGGATACAAGACACCTTGCCTTTTGCTTTGATGCCCTCTGGCCTCCAGTATCTGCCTACTACTGATGCAGTTGGCAGCCATGGATGTCGGTCAGGGTACTGTACTGCTTTGTCCTTCCCTGTGTAAGGCTTTCTGCTCTGGGCAAATGGCCTCTCTGTTTGCTCATTCATGAAGTACAGTGAGCATTTAATTAAGTACTAAATAGGTGTAAAGTGTAACTATGTCTGGCATCTGAAAAGTCCTTAATGTTTGCTCATCTTAACATCTGAAGAGTCATCATTGATCTGGGAGACCTACACCCAAAGCTTGGACTGTACTGTACTGTAGCCCTCTGCTTGTGTCTGTAGGAGTATGAAAAGGAGTTCTGTCAGAGAACGGAAGGAAGGTAAAGGATTGTTAGAGTAGGGGTGGCCAAACTGGCCGTGAGCACAGTCTAGCCTTGGCTAATTGGAATCCCTCAAATGCCTGTAACTTGTGTTTTAGATGGCTGGTAGAAAAATGCAGAGAAGAATGATATTACATGCTACATGAAAGCTGTATAAAATTTGAAATTTAATGTCCATCAAGAAGGGTGTTTGGAAGCACAGCCCATTCCTTTCTGGATTATCTGTGCCTGTTCGTTGCTG
This sequence comes from Mastomys natalensis, assembly GCA_021653895.1. Classification (NCBI taxonomy): domain Eukaryota; kingdom Metazoa; phylum Chordata; class Mammalia; order Rodentia; family Muridae; genus Mastomys; species Mastomys natalensis. Next base: position 280,303 of record JAJTUV010000072.1, on the reverse strand, counting down.
TGGTGCTCAGTCACGTGCAGAGTCACTGGGTCGTATTTGAAGTGCTTGGGATCAGAAGTGTTTCAGATCTGTTTCTTTTAGATTTTGGAGTGTTTGCATTCTAAATAGTATGTTATGGAAGGAACCCAGGCCTAAACATGAGATTCATTTGTGTCTCATGTAACTTCATACATGTAGCCTATTATACTTTTAGCACACTTAAGTTTTGACTATGATCTGTCGTGTGAAATCAAATCAGGAATGGGTTTTTCTAATAAAATTTTTTTTATTAGATTTATTTATTTGTGTATGTTTATCCCCCACCCAGCCTCCCTTTGGCAGAGGCCAGAAGAGGGCAGGGCATCCAATGTCTTAGAGCTGGAGTTACAGGCATTTGTGACATTCCTGACTTGTTATGTGGGTCTTGGGATCTGAACTCTGCTTGCCATGATTGTGTAGCAAAACTCTCTTAACTTCTGAGCCATTTCTCCAGCCCACATTGCCAATGTGCTTTCACTTTCATTTAATGTGATGGAGACATTCAGGATCCAAAAACAAACAAACAAACAAACAAACAAACAAACAAACAAAACCCACCAAACAAAAACATGCTGCCGAGGCTTCCTTCAGTCAATCTCTAGGGCCTGTTAACCCAGCCTGCTAAGGCACAGTCCTGAGCCTACAGCAGGCCTGGGGGTGGGGACTGGACAGCAGAAAGTTCTGTTGCCTTTCAGTCTGTAAAGTAAGAATGTCAAGGAACAATTGTTTCTTCATTCCTGTGAATGTAGTCTTGTGTTCTCAAAGGTCAGCGCCTGTGAACACATCATGATCTCAAGTGGGTTCCTATGGTAATCGGGCCTTCTTGACTGAGGGTGTTTTGTGTCAAATGAGGGCCGCTGATTTTCATCGGTCAGTGTGTCTCATGCTTGCTTCCCGCAAACATAACCGGTTCTGTTTTTCCCTCTTTGTTTTCATCCTTCTTGCTCCTCGCACAGGCCTGGAGCCAGAGGACCCTTCAGCAGGTATGGCTTTTCTTGCCTTTTTACCTTCTGTGCCTTAGGGCACCAGAGAGCCTTGAATTAGTGGGAAGCCAGTGGGTGTTACCTGTGAGTGATGGGGTTTGTGTTTTTCTTGTCTCAGATGAATGGAAACTTTCTTCCAGTGCTGATGCCAATGGCACCGCCCAGCCCTCCCCACTTGCTGCCAAGGGCTATAGAAGTGTGCATCCCAGCCTTTCTGCTGACAAGCCCCAGGTAGGTGTGTGCATGCAGATGGGGTGGAGACTTGTTGGCGGTGTCCATTCTCAAGTTTGGCAGCTCAAGCTTGTGCCTTCCAGCTGGATGGTGGAGTAGGGATTCAGACTCTTGATCATCCCTGGAATAGCTTTCTAAGAGGAGAGTTGGGAGTCAATAAAAACAAGGGAATGGGATGAGGCTGGTCTATGTGGGTGTTAGAAATAAGCCTGCTGTTCTCTAGGCTTGATGTACACTTGGAAAGATTCTAAAAGATGGAGTTTAGTTAGCCTTGAACAGGTAGGAGAAAGTCTGAGCTGATTTTTAAGAAACTGTTTAGAGCATAGTATTCAGATAAGCGTCTCTGGTGTTATCTCACTAAGTTTCTAAAGCTGAGACTTTCAGAGTTTGAGTGACTGACTGTAATGTGACAGGTTAATATCAGCTGTTGGTGACCAGACCTTAAGTCCATAGCCCAAAGGCCTGAGAACAGCAATCAAAATGGCACCATAGGCTGGATTCAGAGTCACATCTGCTCTGCTATAGAACACTCCCCTACACCCCGTCCGACAGCCATACCACCCTGGATAGGCACATTCTCATCGGATCTTGGAGTTGAGCAGGGTTTGGCCTTGGTAGTGCTTGCATGAGAGACAGTCCTCTAAAGCTATACAGTTTGGTGTAGGATTGATTTTGCTTTGGTTGTTGCTTTTAGGTGGTTTTCCACCTTGTTTTTCTTCTCCTCACTATACTTTACTATTTTGATAAAAGGAATAGATTCTATCTTTCCAGTGGTATATGAAGGATATTTTAAAAGGAGGAGTCACTTACACGGAATGGAGCCATCTTCCTTATAGGAGGTACTGATGCTCAAATGATCCCTGGATGTACAAGCTCCTGTGCTTCCTTCTCAAGTGCTCCTAGAACATACAAGGAACTCGGATGGGATCTTCTCTCTGTGTAGACCTGTCTCCCTGGTCTGCAGTTTGTCGCTCATCTGTCTTGTTGATGAGCAGCACCGTATAGCCCTTCTGCCTTATCTCCCCACTTTCAGCGTTGTACTTGTAGGCCCTGGTTATAGCCAGGCACTGTGGATAAGCCTCGCTTCCTGGAGGTCACTTGTCTGTTAAATGGCTTGTCATAATTTTCCCATTTGTGAAAGCTTCTGTGTGTATAATGTGCTGTCTGTGGTATTAGCACTTCCTTTGCAGCCGTCTCAAGGATGGATACTATTGCTCTGCTCAGATTAGAACACAGCCAGCATCCAATCAAAGCAGGCATTGACGTACACTGTCTTTCACCATGAGTGGCTTAGCCCAAAGGCTAACCCTTCAGTGCCTCTTGGTTTTGTGAACACAAAAAAAGCAAGGGCCAGGCTGGGGTTGTATTTCAGGAGTAAAACACTTGCCTAGTATGTACAAGGCCCAGGACTTATTTCCCAGCACTACATAAATAAATATCACATGGTAGATGAAGGTGATTCTATTTAACACAACTTGATTGTACACCTGTACTCAGAGCAGTGTGCTGAACACTGCCCTCGGGGAATTGATAAGGGGAGCTTTATAGCAGGGTTGAGCATCCTGTGATGTGTCCACCAGCATATGTTATGATCCGTTTGTTACTCAGTTTCACATCTCCTGCACTGTCTTCAGGGAGACAGGCAAATGGCTAACATAGGACGTTCAGTGTTAGATTTGCCATTTGAATGTTAAGAACTTTGTGTCCTGTATTACTTTGCAGATTTATTTTCTGGAAGTAAACATGACTTCTTAGCTGTGTAGTGCTTGCTATAATTTACTCACTGGCTTCAATAAAGGCAAGGCAGGCAGGGCAGCTTCTTGGCTTTGTTCAAGCTCTATGGAGTTTATGGATCTGTTGGCAGAACATCTTCCCTTAAGGACTCAGTTAGGATCCAAAAGATGGATGGGCTAGGTGGAAATCCTGTGTCTTGCCTGCGGGCTTACTCCTCCCAACCTTCCTCCCATTCCCATGCCAGGGAACCAGTGTCCCTTTCTGTGATGTCATTATCAGCATGGTAGTCCCAGTAGAGATGAGGCTTCTCTGAAATAGAAACTATGAACACACCACATTTTCTAAGACATGTCCCTTTCCCATTGACACACTTTATAAAAAGATAGTTGAATTTTATTTGTGGGCAGTGGGTAGGGTAGGCTGTAGTACTTAAAACTAAGTAGAAAGCTCCTTCTTTAGAGTTAAAAGAAGACCCAGGACAGGAAGTCCTTTGGCTCTGTGTGTATTGTGGACACTCTGGGGAAGTGTCCTCTCTGTAAGGTTACAACCCTAGGAAGACTTGTGCCTGACATCATGCAGTCCTGGTACCATACATGGCCATGACTGATAAAGTTTAAAAATCATCGAAGCAGCTTTCTATCTTTGGACAAGAAGAAGTCACATGCAAGAGACTCTGGTCTAAAGTCAAAGTGAACCTGAGCCAATATCAAAATGGCTTTCTGCTTGCTTCTTGTCTGCCCGGTGAGCTTGCTTGACAGTCCCATTGGTGGAAGCTAGTTCAGTTGTCGTTTCTGGAGGTTGTCAGTTAGACTACAAAGTGTTCTAGCACTCACTCGAGGCTCATCAAATCGAAGAGCTGATGTGACAGGTTTTACTCTTGTTATATACTGGAGGGGCTCTTTGTTGTAGATTTGGGGCTGCTATAAATGGCCACACTTCACTGGCACTACTGTGGATGTAGTGGATAAGACACAGACCTGGTTAACTGAGAATACTCAAATAGTTGTCTCTCTACCCAGACGGTTATTTCAAACTTGTGCTTGAGGTATAGGCTGTTGACTGTTTCTGGATGATGGTCTAATCCAGACCAAAAAAAAAAGACTTTTTTCACTTTCTTAACTAGTAGCCCTTTCTAATGTCCCCTCCCTTTCCCATATATCTTCTACAAAGTATAAAAGTTAAATAAAAACTGGCCTCCATGTGGGCAGTTACCTGCATGTGAGCATGCAGATATGCTCACCTGTGGGTGTCCATACAAAGACAAAAGAAGGTTATGAGGCGGTTTCCTCAGTTGTTGTCTGTCTGTAAGACAGACAAAAACCATAAGACAGGGTTTTTCACTGAATCACAAGCTTGCTGTTTCAGCTAGCAGGCTGGCCAGTGAACCCTGGGATCCCCCTGTCTGTGCACCACATTGTTAGGGTTACAGGAATGTACAATCATGCCAAGCTTTTTCTTTGATTCCTTGGGATTTGAACTCAGGTCCTCACGCTTGCACAGCAGGTGCTCTTACTCGTGGAGCCATCTTCCCAGGCTCCTGCTCCTTTTTGGTTGCAACACATCTGCCAGATGTTCACCAACTTGTAGTCTCTCTCACAGCAGTTAATTAGAGGAGGCTTCTGGTTTTGTTCTCATATGAAATCTGAAGATTAGGGCTAGTGAGCAAAGTCTGGGCACATTGGTGCTGCTCCTCTGGGAGTCTCTTTCCTAGGTGAGCCATGGGTTGGCTGAGGAGGATCAGGCTAGAGAGTCAGCCAGCCTCCTGTCCCTCTGCCCCGCTGAGGCTCATGGAAGAAAGGTTGAACACAGAGGGATGAGGGATGAGTTTCGACTCTGTAACTCTGAGCCTGTTACCAGAGCTTTGTTCTTATGGTGTGGCTAAAGTTGATCACCCAAGTATAAACATGATTGCCTGTGCGTGGTGGTAGACTGGCTGAATAAACCAGACTCATCCCAACCCCATAGGCTAATTACATGCCCATGTGCCTCAGAAGTGGGAGACTACATGTTTTTTAATCCCGTGCCCTCTTATTTGTTCTGGACATTGAACTTGGAACCTTGAACATGCTAGGCAAACTGAGCCTTATCCTTCAGCTATGTTCTTAGCGATTGATTTGATCATTCTATTATTTCTTCTGAGAGAAGAATACACATGAACTTAAAGTTGTTAATGCCATCCCCTAAGTGAACTCTATATGCTGGTGGAATCAAGAACAGAATCGGGGGCTCAAGGGAGACATCTGCCTCCTGTGAACACACATACAGAAGGCCCTTCCATTTCTCCTTTTCCTAGAGGGAAAGAATTAAAGTAACTCAGGCAAGTCTAGTGAACCTAAACTTTTAAAGCGAAAGGCTTCTACAGGAGTCTTGAGGAAGAGGAGTTGGGAAGGAAAGGGGACTCCACTCAGGGGCTTCCTCCCCTGGCAGATAGGTCCACAGGCAGGATGCAGGCAAACTAGCACTGGTGATGGAGCTGGCTCCGCCTCCCTGGCTTGTGAGTCAGGCCAGCCCTGCAGGTAAGTGAGGCAGTCCTCAGAGCTGCCCAGACAACAGCTGTGGGCACCAGAAGGATTTGCTTACAATTCTGTCAAGAGTTGTTTGTCTTTTTATTACGCTGTGCTGCTGTTTCTAATGGTGCTTCTCTCCATCTCCCCCCTCCCTTTTTCTCTCTGTTTTGATGTCATGTCTTGAAACCGCTACTAAAGGTTCTGTCTCTCCCCTGCCTTCCTTTCCCTCAAGAGGACCGCTTTGCATGGCAGTCCCCCACCATCCACCGCAACTACAAGGACTCCCTTTACATGAGCTCACCAAAGCCTTACACCCCACCCAGCCCCCCCAGCCAACAGAATCCCTCACTGCCTCCTCCCATCTCTGTTCCGCTGGGAGCTAGGTTGGCTCCCCAAAATGCATCCTGTCCTGGTTCATTGCTTTTGGGGTCCATGGGCCTTCAGGTGCCCTCCCAACCTCAGCAACACTATATAGCCTCAAGGTTAGTGTATAGTAAGAATGTGAGCTCTAACCCACATCATGAGGCTACAGGGAATAAACAGGTCAGCAGCTTATATGTCCCGTGTTTATCCAGTAACATTTGCCGGGCAACATCGGAAACCTACTCTCCTGTTGCACGTGACTCAGCCCAGACACTCCCTCGGAGGCTGCAGGCACCCAGGCACCAGCTCGCAGCCTTGTCCCTGGCACAGCCACAGCCAGCACAGGAAAACCACCCCCTGCTCCTCCTCCTGACCCTCCCAAGCTATTCTTTGACAACCGCAAAGATGCCGGTAACCACGGTGAGAATCCCACACTGGGGACATGGGCCTCGTTCCCAGATGCAGTGAGGCCTCCCAGGCTAGGCCCCCAGGTTACCTCTGATCCCGAAAACCAGAAGAACAAAGAAACTTACCTTTTGCAGCCGTGTTATCCAGCCAAGGCAAGAAACTAGGAATGCTTGTGTGTCTTCTACACTGTCTCTCTCAGAACCGGTTTAAGTGGCTCACTCGTTCTTTGGGTTTCCCTACCCTCTCTCTCCTCACTAGTGTTACAGCACTTGAATCCTGAATTCTTCTATCTAACCCTCTCAGCACAGCCTCTCCTGTCTCCCTGGCTCTTGTCTGTAAATGTCTCAGTATGCCAGATTGTGGAATTCATAGACTAATAATAATGTGGTAAGAATGTTTAAGTCTTATGACAAAGTGCTAAAGAAACTGCATTTGTTCCCCAAGCTTGCGGGTTCTGGGGCAGTTTTGTGGGGTTAAACACTGTCTGCTTGCCTGCCTGCCTCTTCTGTTGTTTGTTCTCCTTCTCTCTCATAAAGTGTTAAAAGGATTCAAAAATAGATGGATGGAAAGTGAACTTGGATGGGGCTCCCTCTGTGTCATAGAGTATCAGGAGGCCAGCTGGCTAGCACTGGCTAGCACTGACTGTCTCATGGACTCTGAGGAAAGGGCACTGATTAAATATTTCTTGAAGTGCATCACTGCATGTCCACGCGCAACTGTTTAAATGTGGAATTCCTGTCTCTCTGCCGTCCCCTTTGCGTAACTCGTAACAACCCCTTATTTCCCACAGGATGCCACCTCCTCCAGCCCAGCCCCGTCTGAGGTAATAGTTGTCCCTCTCTACCTGGTTAATACTGACAGAGGGCAAGGGCAAGAAGGCACTGCCAGAACTCCAGCATCTCTGGGGCCACTTGGCTGCGTCCACACTGTCCCGGCGACCACCCCTGCTGCCTCACCTCTGACCTTCCCGACACTAGATGATTTCATTCCCCCTCATCTGCAGAGGCGGCCCCACCACAGCCAGCCCGCCAGTGCTTGTGACTCCCTCTCCCCTGCTAGCCAGACGCCACCACCCTCACCACCACCTCCGCTGGTCCCTCCCGTACCGGAGGACCTCCACAGAGGCTTGGAGCCTGACCTCCCAGGAGCTGTTTCAAGTACCGTAAGCTTGCTGGACCCCCTTCTCCATGGCTACCCTGAATGTCTGCTCCTGACAGTAAAACCCTCCCTTTCTCACTGAAGTACTAAGTTCTGAGGCAGCCTGGGCCACTGTGCTTGTATGATGACTAGATCCATGTTTGCTGTCCCCAAGAGCATGTCCCCCATGTGCATCCTATGGCCACCTATGGCTGCTCTTGCCTTTTAAGAACCTTCTCTCCTCTGCTCTGTTGGGAATGCATGTCTTTCTGATGGAAATTTGTTTTCCCTCTGAGAAGTATCTGATCTTTACCTCACCTGGTCCTGATCTTCATAGGTCAAGACAGATAGAACGTTGAAGAATGAGGAAAGCTGTGGAAAGCCACAGACAGGTGTGATGATAGGAAATCAGGAATAAGAGAGGTTATGAGGAGGAAAAGTTTATCCTTTGGCTGATTTCATGAAGTGGACTCTCTTTTAAACAGAAGTGGAGAGAGGGAGAGAAAGAAAGGAGGAGGTGTTTAACTGAGAAAATGGATCTGAAAACTGATATGTTAAGCCTTTCTCACAAGACATAATTGCTAGGGACCCTGAGGAGGAGTGCACTGTGGTTTTGGTGGCAAACTTATATATCAGTAACTGGGAAATTTAAAAGTCCTCACTGTTCAGTCTGAGTCTCTCTATAGACAGCCCAGCTGCTTCCAGCTCAGTATATCTCCTCCTTCCCTAGGAACCCAGAGGGAAAGAATCTGAATGGATCTCATAAGTCGTAGAGTGAGGACACTTGCTGGCCCTGGGTTCAGTACCCACTCCTATGATAGGGACTCATGGTTCAGCCCAGCATAGGGGAAGTGACTGGTTCCTGTTAGCTACGTTGCTGAGGACTTACCCTAGTGAATGAAGAAGTTAAAGTAACTGCTTAGTGATGGCTCTGTCTTACCAGTTCTAAGCAACTAGGCTCCACAGGTGCACTTACAACTAGGCAGGGCTCCTGCTTTCAAATGATCTGGAGGAGTTTGGTAGAGTACATCCACTCTCAAGGCTGGGATCATCTGAGCGCTGGAGAAGTCTGGTTTATATACCATGGATTTGATTGAGTGGGTCTGGGAAGGGGCAGGGGCCTCTCACTTGGCTGCAGGTATCAAAGGAATTTTGATGTTGGAGCCATAAACACCACTATTGACATACAGTGAGCTGAGTATCATGTGTTTTGCTGATGGAACTGACCATTTATTTACTAGCATCCTTTGTTGGAAGAAGTATGCCCATGAAACTAGGTTAAATGGCTTGTTAAGCTGAATCAAGTCAGAGAACAGGAAGGAAACTTCTTATTTGGCTTAGTGGGAAAATTGTAATGAGGTACCAAACACACAAAAGCTTGGAACCATTATGTCATGGGCTGGACCTCTTCTTGAATCTCCAGATGCAGCCCAGTGCACTTACAGAGCAGGATCAAGCCAGATCGAATCATGAGTTTGGATCTCCTACGTTGAGCTTTGCAGCTCATCTCTGCTGCAGACTGATATACTCTGTGCCTCCTAGCTGAACCTCTAGCTGTATTAGAAGGCATTCTGCTTTAGGATGCACACATATCTTGCCAATGTATTGCAAGTAGAATGAGTCTTACCAATGTGCACTCATGTGGCTGTAAGCCCTTCTGGTGTGTACCTGCTGTTAAGCATTTGTTGCTCTATGTTTGCATATTGAGTTTGGTTTTTGTGTGCCAGGACAGATTGGTTGGGACAGTGTACGCAATTTATTCAACTGGCCTAATTGTTCTGGAATAAACTTTCTAGATGTTGGCTTAGTAATGTTTGTTGCTTTTGGCTTTAGGTATCAGAGTAAGAGATTAAAAGCAGACGACTTGATTTCCCCCTTCAGATGCCCAGTAGGTGGCATTCAGGCCATAAGTTGATACAAACCCCTCAAGCCTTGGGAAAAGATCTTACTCACAAGGGTGAGCTCATAGAAGTGGCTATCTAGGGAACATCTAAAAGAGAGTTCAACCACAGTACTGGTGACAAAGGCCCTACTGTGTGTTAGAGCTGTCCAGGGTTCTGATACCCACGTCTCTCCTGATGAGGATGCATTCTGTTGCCACAGAACTTAGCTCCCTCACACCCTTGCTGGTAGCTAGCTTCTGTCACTTTCATAGTGTTGCTGTTATTTTGTTTTGTTTTTGAGCAGTTTTCAGGGCATTGTGTTATGTGGTGTCAGGAGAGCGAGATATTGTTCTTGTCTTTCAGGTGTATGCCAGTACACCCTGTAGGTGATCTCTAAGCATAGTTGTTGCAAAAATAGCCATCAAAATCTAGTTCTTAAAGCACTTTAAGAATGCCAACTTGCCAAGCTTAGTGGCACATGCCTAGAGGCCAGCAGATCACTGAGTTTGAGGCTAGCCTGCTCTACATAGGAAATTTCAAGCTAGCATGGGCTATATAGGGGACTCTGTCTTTGAAAAAAAGAAAACTATCCTGGGGCTGAGGATATGGAGTTCTTGCTTAGCATGGGCTCAGTCCTAAGTTTAGTCCCCAGAACTGTGGCATGGAGATTGCCATCTCTAAGATTTGAAAGATATAAAACAAAAACTTTGCAGAACCTTTAAGTGTGGTGGAGGGAACATTTGCCAGTCAGTGCCCTATTTTAGGGTCCTATTTTTTATTTGTTTCAAAAGATTGGCATTATCCCTTTGTCAGTTTATAAAGGTATGAGTAATTTGTTGATGTGTCTGGTGGGAGTCTCAGGTTTTAAAGTCAAGATTCTCCCATGGCTTTGTTCAAGGATTTTTGTTGTTCTGACACTGGAGTGGAGAAGAGACGTCCCAGCAGGATAGGATCCTACTCGGCTGCCGAAATTGCTCGGCGCTTCTCTGACTGCTCAGTGATGTTCAGAGTAACCGTCCATAACAAAGGGGGTCCTCTTTTTTCTTACACCAGTGCCTTGTCTGACATCTCTCTAGAGGGTGCCTGACTTTTCCCACTTACACCAGCTCTCGTGCTTAGATCGCATTTGGAATTGCATGAGTTTTGCATGTTACTTTATTTTGGTTTGAGTTTGCTTTTGCAGTAACCAGATTGATACACAACTATCACTAGGTGAAAATAATGGACGATCCTGAGACTCTCAGCAACATTTACTGACCTGCCTTCTCTTCCCCCTTACTAATACCAACAAGGAGAACAAATTTCCAGATTCAACTTCTAACTGGAATTGACTCACTGGTTACGTTTTCTTTTATAATTAAGGTCTTTGTAGAGAAGTTCATTCCCTCTTCTTACTAAGTCTTAATTCTAGATGTCTCGTATTTATACTTCTTTTTAATGTTTTGTTTTTCAGGGCGGTCCTTTAGTAAATGAAGTTTCTTCTTCCCACATTGAAACCGATTCCCAGGCCTTCCCTCCAACAAGCAGACCTTCGTCTGCCTACCCGTCCACCACCATCGTCAACCCCACCATTGTGCTCCTGCAGCACAACCGAGGTAAGGCAGCCACCTGCAGGGTGCTGGAGTCAGCAACTCCAACTCATGATGTCTAGGACAAGAAATTCCTTCTTCAAAAAAGTTTCCCCAACCCTGCCCCAGGCTATCTGCCCAGTTTTCTTATAGGACCCAGAGATCAGCCCTAGCAGGAAGACAGAGGCCCCTGATTTGTAATAATGTCAGGTATCTATATACACTGAGCTAGTTCATGGTCGTTTGCGATATGTTGGTTTTTTTGTGGTTACTTGCAAACAGTTCATGCACAAAAGTGGAAGTTTGTATCTCTTGGTTCTTTATCAAACATGTGGCTGTTAAGTATCAAGTATGTCTCTTAAATGCTGACATAAATAAATGACTAACTTCTTCAGAGTAGTAAGTTTCTAGAAAGTGTAGTTTTGAATACTAACTTACAAAAGAGGGAACACTGAATGAATAGTTGATTGTCTCCAATGTAAAGGATGCTTTTGTGCCTCTGTAACAGGCTTCTGGACTGTCTTCTGGTTATTGACTACACCTCTTCTCATAGTGGCACCCTCTGTAACCTAGATTTGTATGTCTGTTTGCACTGATTCCACATAGCCCAGGCAGCTCTGCTGTTTAGGGGTTCTGTTTGGTTCCTATAGTTTCTCTGGCTGTTCTGGTTGGTCCTGCTGCGTCTCTGGAAGAGCTTTGGGCATCACTAAAACCCAAGAGCTTCGAGGTAGTCACCGTATAGCTTTATCTTTCTGCTTTAAAATTCAGGCAGTGGTTTTGAATCCCAACTTTTCCCATTTTGGAATTGCACACAGGAATAAACTTTGCATTTATGAAAGTCCTTTTGCAACATGAAATGGAACATTTTCAGGCCATCTCCCAGGAAAGGGCTCTTCTACATTGAATTGAAGGAACCCTGCAGGGCTGTGTACTGTGTCTGTAGCTCAAAGCTTGGTTCCAAACCCTCTCTCCTTGACACCCTTCTCACTCACTTCCCTGCTCTTCCCTTAGAGGAGAGGGGGCTACAGTCCAATCTCCATTGCTTTCCATACCAAAGAGAAGTTCTCTTTTCTGCTTCTAACTGGAAAAGTAGATTCATTAAAACATTTTCTCTCACTTTAAATATGTTCACCCAAATCTTACATGGTGGCTTCAGTGGTTTCAGGCTGTTTTTGTCATTGTTGTTTTTGCACTGTGTGGCCCCGGTGTTCTTTCTCAGGACAGAAGGGCCCTCCATCCAAGCTCCCATTCTCCTTCTGCCCTGACACCCTCCCTGGCAGCAGCTCTCTTTGCCAGTGTCTGTCATGAAGAACAAAGGAAAATGCAGAAAAAAGCAATAGCTTCTCTGTGAACTTCTTCATGACTCATTATTCTAAAAAAGCAAGTTAGTTCCCAGAAAGAAAGGCAGTTTCTTAAAAAACGGGATTTATTCCCAAGGCAGCTTGGTTTTTGGGAAATGCCAAGCATAATGTCAGCTGCTTTTGCCAAGTCCCTCTGACAACACCTACAGGGATGTTTTCAGGCACCGAAATGCCTGACTTCCCTCTTTGTTTCTCCCTTGAATGAGTGAAATTCTCTTATTCATCAAAGAGGACTTTTGGTTCCTGTTTTTCTCTTGACCAAGTTCTGCCTTTGGTTTAAAATTAGGATTGTGCAGAGTGAAGCACATCCTTCAGAAAAGTTTGTGCATAATGATGCTACAGGGTTTGTGTTGTTTTTTAATTAGCTAGGGTTTCCCGTAAAGGGAAAAACCATGGGTTCATCCCAGGTAGGGCTGGGTCGGTAGGGAAGAGTGAGAGTATGTGCCCATCAGTGGGGTCTGGGTCAAATGTTTCTGGCCCTGCTTTGGAATGTACCCAGCCTGGCATCTCTGCTTCTCCTCACAGAAGAACAGTTTCTTAACTGTGGCAAAGTTTCCTAAGCGGTGATAACTTTACTCCATATCTAAAATTCTGTTTTAGTCATCCTTAAAAAAAAAAAAGTTTCTTTATTTTTGTCTAGACTGTCACAGGGCCTAGTTTGGCAATGATTCTGTCTCCCCTGGCCAACCTCCTGACCCTAGGGGACAACAGACTCTGAGCCTCTGGCCTAGCTCTGGTGGTTGTGAACAGCACTGTCCCCTTTCAACTCGTTCTTAAGCCTTCACATTAGTGTGTTCTGGGCATTGCTCACCCTTGGTCAGTAAAGCAAGGGCTCAACTCGGGAAACTCGCAGAGCTGAAAGCGGCACATGGTGGTCCCCTGCTCGGGGCCTTTCAGCCTCTACTGTGTGTCGGATCGTGAGAGTCTGGTTAGCTTACAGTTTAGATTCAGAAGCTCTGGGGTTGGGGTAGGAGAAGGAGGTTCCGGAGTTTTAGGAAGTTTGCCATTGTGGTTGGCTGCGGACCACCTTGGACAGGAAAATCTCCATCCTTCCCAGACATGTCTGTGGACAGGAATGATCGGAGTGTCATCCCAGCGCTGGTGACTGAAAAATAGCTACTGCCGTCTGTATGGTGTTCTGTGAGAATAGCCATTTTGCTTTTGAAGCAGAAGCAACAGGATCTTCTCGGTTGCTTAACACTTGCTTATGCTGGCAAAGGATGGCCCTGCCTGGCACCTTGCAGAATAGAGCATGGCACCCATAAATTCATTTAGATACCAGAGTACTCTGACACCACAGGTGAAAAAAACGGAGGCCAAGATGTTACTCTGTTGGTCCTTGTCATCTGGAAAGTTGCTAGCAGAGCCAAGCCTGGAAATCCACTGGGCCTCTAATTCAACTGGTGTGAGTCCCATGTATGAAGCTGAGGTGGACAGCTGCTGTGTCCACTGGCCTTGAGCTCCCATGCTGCTCTGTTTACTTCTGCTCCATACTGATTCTAGCTCAGAATAGGAATGTGGCCACTGGGGACAGTGACAGTGTGCATGGGCCAACATGGTCTATTTTTATCTCTCTGGTTGCTTGCTGTTTAGCAGCTGTAGAAGGTAAAGGTTACTTCTGCGCTTATCACGTAGCGCAGACAGGATGCTGCCAACAAGACCTTGGCCTCCCCTCCATGTGATGACCTAGGAGAGTGAGCAGCTGCATTCAGCACAACAGCGAGTAGGTCACAAGGGTTGGAAAGAACCGTAGACTATGAGCTGGAGATCTTGCTTCTAGAACCCAATGGTTTTCAGTGTTATCTTGAGTAATCTAAGTCCCTTATCCCAGTGAGGTCACTTTGCTAATTCTGATTCTTTTTAGAATTTCTCCATTACCCTGGAATAGGCAGATGTTTGGTGACTAAGCTACAGCCCTGAGGATCTTCATTGAGAAAGATAGCTAGCTGTACCTAACAGTCGAGGCTGTTGCTAAGATTTCAAGTGCTAGATGAAAAGGCTCTTACAACAGCGCTGGCATTGGCAAGCTCAGGAGCTGGCAGTTGCCATGTCCCCAATTGTTCTCATAGCTCTACCAGAAGTACCGAGTCTGGTATGTTAAGAGGTCCATGTGAGGTGGGACGAGTCATAAGTGAAGAGATCACCTTGAGACAAGATGGGAAGTCCTAAGAACACTTTGGTGGGCCGAAGACCTGGTGCAGATCTGTAGTTGGGGAACTGGAGAACCTCTTGGCTGGATCATTGGAGCTACATCGTGACTACTGCCTCAGCTGGGACGTGTATTTTAACATCCAAGCCCAGAAGACAGCAGGGACCAGAGTATGCGGTCCTAATTAATCATTCTGGGGCTTCTCTGTCTCGCCAGGTGTTGTATAAATACTACTTACATTGTGTTCTTTTCTTTCATCACAGAACAGCAAAAACGACTCAGTAGTCTTTCAGGTAGGTGAGCAATCTATTTATTTACCTGATAACTTCTGATCCTGTTCAAGCGGTGTCCAATCAACACTGTCTTCTGTATTTCCCCGTGTGTTGATTGAGAGACCACAGGGATAATGGAAACAGGAATAGTTTCTATACCCTGGAGCAGACATATCCATGAAGCACAATAGTAAACGTGCCTTGTGGAACTGTAGCATGTACGCAGGTGGTCAGACCAGACTGTACACTGACCAGAGGGGCTTTGTTGAGGCAGACTTATGGAAGGCCTCTGAGGAGCACCTGGTTGTTTGTCTCAAATGAATCAGGTGTTGGGAAATGTGGGAAGTTCTTCCTTTTTGGATGACTGCCAGTAGATGGAAGACCCTGGGTGACAAGACTAAGTGAGAGCCCCAGGCCCACACAGTGCTTGAAGCTGCCAGTTGAGTTTCAGCTGACATCAATACCTCCTAGAAAGCTTGTTGAGACTCACTTCACGAGGGTCAGATTTAATCGACAAGGATGACATTTTTTGGATCCCAAGAAACTGATGCTTCCTTCCCCACTGACTACACCTTTAGTTAGAGAGTAATTGCCAAGTTCCACAATAGTGGAGCAACTACAAATATATAGTCAGTTGTCAGGACTCACTCCCAAGAGGGTATGCAGGATGAGACAGTGCTGGGCTGGGGAGGCCTGAGATCCTAAGGAAACCCAGGGACGGAAGTATTCAGTCATTCCATGCTGCTTCCAACCCTGGTATTCGTACTCTAGTTCTTTTCTGTGGAGGAAGAAAGTGGTCATGCCTCCCAAATTGTGACTCTCATGGGAGATTCTGCGAATGAATAGCTGTGCCCCGAGCTCTGTGCTAAGTGCTTAGTAGACACCAGGCACCGTCGTCTCCAGGTGCTTACATCAAGTCTGATGCAGAGTCAGCCTCTGGGGCTGCAGAAGGGAGCCGTGCTGCCCATCAGTAACTAATGGTGTGGGGTGATGGCTTGCCACTGTTCTTTGGTCATGGGCTCCTTGGGAGGATCTAATGAAGGCAGTTGATTCACTCTCCTGACAAAGCCAGTGTGTACACAGGCCACATGGAGCAAAGGCTCATGAGCTCCAGCATTAAGAACCCCTGATCCAGTGAGTAACTGAAGCCACCAGTTTTTGAGCAGCTGCTACATGGTTTCTGCATGACTTAAGCATACCTTTGTCCTTGTGATTTGGGCAGAGCCTGAGTCGGGAGGACATGGGGTTCTCACACCCTCTCAACTTTATCAGGACTTGGCTACAGGACCAGGACAGGCTGTGGTTAAGCTCAAGGTGCCCTTCACAGCCTTGCTTTGAATCATGAGGTTCCAGCCCACTTTCCACTGGCTAGCCCAAGTGGCTGTGGTAACACACACACCACACACACACACACACACACACACACAGAGAGAGAGAGAGAGAGAGAGAGAGAGAGAGAGAGGTGGGGAAGGGGAGGAGAAAGAGACGTTGATGTTAGGAATCCCAGAGTTTGGTTTTTGTCTCCCCTCATAAAATTGTTTTCTCCTGGGTAATGACCTCATTTCTCTTACCTGTGGAGTGCTAACGCTCAGTCCTGCCTCCAGGTGCTGTTTGTATGACTGAATGAGGAGGACGCTATCCTCACTGGAAAGGCCATGATTGTGCAGGCAGGCTTCTCCACTTGGGGGCAGGCTTTTTGCATCATTGCTCTCCTTGAGTTTGAGAACAGATCACTAGTGTCCAGAAGCTTCCTAGAGTGGTATTCTCTAATGGCTCTGGTTCAGAGCAAGTGGCCATCTCCCCCTCACCTATAGGTTAGACACCCAAGGACAGCCAGCCTCCTTCCCTTCAGCACAATTGGAGCAAACTTCTGTGGGTTCAGCACTCAATTAGAGTATTCTGTTTTCCATTGCTATCAGCAAGTACCTGGCAGAACAGCTTACAGGAGGGAAGCTGGTTGCTCGCGGTTTTAGGGGATTCAGCCTGTCATGGTAAGGAGGGCCTGGTGGAGCTGTTCACACCCTGGTAAACAGGAAGCAGTGAGAAACAGCAGCAGGAAGGGGCCGGAATACAACAGTGCTCCCAGAAAGGTGCTTTTTCAAGCAGACTTCAGCTTTCACAACCTCCCAGTGGTAAATCTTTAGTTCATGAATGGATTTAACCGTTATTAGGGCCGAGTCCCCACAGTTTAATCATCTCTGAAAATTCCCTTGCGGACATAGCCAGAGATGTGCTTCACTGACGTCCCACGTGATTCTTAGTTGTCAAGTAGATGGTGAAGATGAACTATCCTGGAGAGTTACCTGGGGGAGGAGCCACATGCTGTTCAGCTTTGTGTAGTTTGTGGTCCCCTTGATAAGAGCGAACAGGGACTGCACGGGGTGTAGGGAGGTTACTGTCCTTCCCCAGGGAAATGTAAGCATTGCTTTAGACTGTTACGAAGGTTTGGATACACGGGAACTCTGCTCCACCACCTCCTGAGAGAGACCCATTCCAGCTTGTCATTATCATTTGTTTAGTGATTCAAGACTTCTTTTAAATTTATTTACTTTTACTTTGCATGTATGAGTATTTGCACACATAACTATATGGGTACTGTGTGTGTGCTTGGTGCCTGTGGAGGCTAAAAGACAGCAGTGAATCTCTTGGAACTGGAGTTAAAGGTGGTTATGAGCTATCACGTGGATGCCGTGTCTTCTTCGGGAGCAAAACGTACTGCTAATCACGGAGCCATCTCTCTATCCCCAACTTTTGAGGCACACTATAAAACTAGAAAGAAACAGATATGATATAGATATGTGATACGAGAATATGATATAAAGTTGTAGCATGAATGCAGTGTTATGTGACTTATGTGGAACAGTTATGTATGTATTAAATTTTTTCCGTATCAAATCACATCCCCCACCCCCGCCTTTGGCGTCTGAGCCCTCCATGTACCAGAATCACCAGAATCCCGTGATCTTAAGCTTCTAAAGTTAAAGGAAGGGTGGATGGGGCTGATTTTTATAGTTTAAAATAACTAGAAAAAACTGTGGACTGAGTGGGTTTACACTTGGCCTAATCAACTTTTTTTAAAGAATTATTTGACCCAGAAACACTGAACACACCTGTGGTCCTCATAGTTTCTCCATAGCAAACAAGGTGGGGTTTAGAGCTTTACCAGGATGCTTAGAAACCACCCTGCCCTCGCAGATGGAACAAGCCTTTAAGAGGCTTCCCCGGAGTCTGGGCAGTGACTCTATTGAGTAGACTGAACGTTAGAAAACCTGAGCTTTGCAGTCTTTACTGTTCCTCCACCCCTCAGCCACTCCCTAACACGTGAGCGTCTCCGACTTCCTCACAGCTTTGCATGGAACCTCAATCCCGCCTTCTACCAGAGTATGTTCTCTGTCCAGCACTTTGCACTCTTCAGTCTGGGAGTAATTACTGATTGCTGGAGGGTTGGGGGAGAGGCACACTTCATTCTTTGCTCAGGCTGCCTTGGCTTAAGCACCTTTCCCTCCAGCTTCCCCTCCAGTTACCATCTGACACACTCCTTCCTCTGCGTGGAGTTCACCTCTGCTTCTTTTTCATATGCATATCCTTTTCTCTGCAGTCTGGTACCTCCCTTTGCCCTCCTGGAACTGCTCCCTCAGAGCAGTGTGTCTCTTTCCTGTTGCTCAGGTGACTCCCACATAGGCTGGGGATTCTCTGCTTCTCTGCCTGTTTCCTTTGGCACCCTTCAGTGTGTGACTTCAGCCCTTGGCTCTGCTCTCACTTCCTTCTACCATAGAGATTGGCTGTCACTCTTGCATTGGTGTCTGCAAAACTGCATCTTGCCAAGGCATCTCAGCTGGTGTCTGCAGCATCTCCCAGATGTCTCTACGGCTTTTTTTTTCTTTCTTTCTTTTTAACTTAGGGTCTTCTTGTTTTATTGAAGAGTTAATGGTATTCCAGGAACATCCTCCATTTGGTTGGCTCCTCTTAGACAAGTTGGCTCTGAACCTAAATTCTGCAGCTAAGCTGGGTCTGTTGACCCTCACTATTATGCATTCTCCTTGCTGGCCCAGTAGAGTATAGCCCCCCCACCCCCTCCACAGCCTAAGTATCTGAGAGATTCACCTGCATCTCCACATGCAGAATGCAAGGCATAACACCTAGCAGGTGCTTAGGGAATGCCCCTTCAGTAACTGAATGGTCTGGACAGCAATGTCTAACTTTCTGAGCACTTTGGCTTACAACATCTCTGTAAGTTTGCCAGTGGAAATGTCATTCCCGTATTTTTTAATGAGAGAACCAAGGAATGGGAAAGGTAAATGAAGAGAATTAAATGCATCCCAAGACAAAAAAGGGACTTTGCAGTAATGCTTTACCATCTTCTTAAGGTTTTACCTGCTCCCTTACCTTCCCAGAGGACTGCAGAACAATGCTCATACCTCTGCAGACTTCTCTAAAAGAGCCGGCTAACTAATATCTGATGCTTTGCAGACCAAGTGGTCCCAGCTTACTCAGCTCAGCCATAGTAACACAAAAACATCCATAGAGAGTGTGTGGACAAACTACCATGGCTGTGTTCCAGTAAAGTTTTAACTTATAAAAGCAGGTGGCCAGCAGTGGGCTGGACTTCGCTGACCCCTGCCCTACGTGGGGTTGGTGCCAATGGGCAGTTAGCAAACACCCCTTTCCCCTAGCTGGATTGCTGGAGAGGTCTGTGCTTTGGGGTTTCAGCTTGTGATTGCTTGTCATTTCCAGATCCTGCCTCAGAGAGAAGAGCAGGTGAGCAAGACCCCGTGCCCGCCCCGGCAGAACTCACCTCGCCCAGCAGGGCTGCTGAGAGGAGAGCAAAGGATGACAGCAGACGGGTGGTGAGGAGTGCACAGGACCTAAGCAATGTGTCTATGGATGAAGTGGGCATCCCACTCCGGGTACGGATGTGGACCATTGAGTCCCCAGCAAGAGTGTGGCCTTCATGATGTATGCGAACCCCTTGGGGCAGGGGCGGGGAGGGGGTTACAGTGACTTAGTGGAGAGGGTTTCTCTCTGACAGCAGCACAAACCATACCCCGATGAGGGTATCCAGACTTCTCTAAAGTAGGTGTAGGATATTTGTAAGTCTCAAGAGAAAAGGAGTGTCAGGGTGGAGCGACTTTTCTACAGCAGAACCGTTGATGGCCTGGGCTGTATGTGCCCCATGGCAAGGTTGGCCCTGTGTTGTGGAGCATGCTCAAACAGGTTTGCTCCAGATTTAGGGGCATACCTAGGAAAGTGAGGCTGTATCTGGGTTCAGGAAGAAGCTCCTTACATGGGAGTTATCCCATCATCCAAGATAAGCAGGACAAGGAAACCAGGCAAACCAGGCAAAGGAGGCCCTCCATTGCCTTCAAGACCAACAGGTTCCTTTCTGAGGCCAGGTGTGCCAGTGCTTCTGAGGGCCTGAGGAACTCAGGGAAGCCTGTCCTTTGCAGCTTTCCACTCCTCTCTGTGTGTCCACCAGGCCCCTGGCTGCAGAGGTGTCTTTAGTTTCCAATTGGAAAGCTGTTTTTCTGTTCTTTCAGAGGAGAGATAGAAACATCAGTAGGCTAAGCCTCTGAAGAACTCTGCTTAGGTCTTATGTAATAACAGAAAGAGAACCTTTACCAAGAGTGATTGCTGATAGCTCTGCTGGACATTACCTTCCATTGCCACTTGAGTGGTTGAAGCAGTGGTCATCTTCATAGGTTGCGAAATTGGTTAGCTTAGCCACACTATTATGGACACTCAGCACAGGCTGCTTACGAAGTAAGAAGAGGCTTACTTGGGCTCATGATTATAGAGGTTTGTGTCCAAAATTGAGCCACCTGCTCTGCAGGGCCCTTTGGCAAGGGTAGCACATTATAGCAAGAACATATGTCAAAGTGAGTGCACACACAGTATGAATGCCTGGGTGGCATCCGAGATCCCTGTGGAGAAGTCATTCTCAGTGCCCTGAGGACCCCCCCCCCCCCACACACACACTAGGTCCCACCTGCTGAAGGTCCACAGCACCTCCCAGTGATGCCACCCTGGGAGACAAGCCATTAACTACAGAGAACAGACATCCAAACAGCATCAGAAAGGCATTGCCTGTGAGGGATCCCATCACTTCCCAAGTTTTCACAGTGTGTGAGTGGCAGAGTGTCTCCAACTATTGTGTTAGTTGGATCTTCTACTGTTTGACACCTCTGTACTTCAGACAATGCACTTTGACTTTTTCTACTTAATTTTCTTGTCTATAAAATGGGAGTGATACTATCTTACCTAACTACCTTAATTATTTTCATCTTTGAAAAAAGGCCTAGCTCAAGGTAAGCATGAAAACTCTGGAATTGGATACCATACGGATTCTATTTAAAAGCATGTGCTTTAAACTTGGCTTTGTGCAAGGTGACTTATACACATTTGCACAGAATAGTCCAGAAGGGGTGGGAATCGATTGTGATAAGCAGGGATTTATTGTCTTGTGATTCTGGGAGGACTTAACTTCTGTTTCCCAAAGTCTATGTGTGGAGAGAGATTGTCTCTAACAATGATATTTTAAGGGAAAAGGGATGCAGGGCTAGAGAGATGGCTCAGTGGTTAAGAGCACTTTCTGTTCTTGCAGAGGATTCAGTACCTACGTAGCTGGTTCTGATGCCCTCTGCTGGCCTCCACTGACACTGCATGCACATGGTGCACATAAATAAATGCTGGCAAGGCATTTGCATACAGAAATTAAAAATAAGTATATCTCTTTAAAAGAAAGAAACCATGGACATATTTCAAATCTGCCTTTGACTGTTACATCCTTATGCCAAATCTAATTTATTAAAATTATATCCGAGTCTCTTATGTATCTCTGCTTTCTCAAAAATTTTGCCTTTAAAAAAGTTATTAATACTGTAGCTAAGGATGTATGTTGTAGAGCGTTTGCTGATCATGTTGAAGGCCCTGGGATCTCTTCTAGCACGTTGCTGTTTGATTTTGACTTGGGGATCACAGACCTTCTGAAATGTGCTCATGTTTTGTTTTCATTGTTTTTAACCCCTTGTTTGTGTTTTTTTTCCTCTAGAATACCGAGAGATCGAAAGACTGGTACAAAACTATGTTTAAACAGATCCACAAGCTGAACAGAGGTACCACTTTTCATTTGTAGAAGCCTTGTGATGTTGTAGGGGCTTAGTGACTGTTGGTTGCGGTTTTGTGCTCCGTTCTCTTGTACTGGAGGTGCTGGGCTCCTGCAGTTGGATTACATTAGGTACTGGCCTGCCTGAGTCTAGCCATGTGCCTTCAGCACACAGGTAGGAGGGTTGCACCTGTGCCTGCCTCAGCTTTGGAACTTGAGGTCAGCTTGCAAGTCCTCCCTTCCAGCTACTGTGCAGTGCAGGAGACTGAGCCTCACACTCCATCTCTGCTCCCTCACCTATCCACCTGGGGAAACAGACAGCTCCATCTCCACCTGCTTACAGCTTTCAGTATACCTGGTGTCAGCCCATGACTGCCTTGTGAGAAGATCAAGTTGAGCAAAGCCCTGAACGGGGAGTTAAGAAAACTGTTCTCCCCTGGAGCCAGCCTCCAGGCACTTAGGTGGATCTTGTATCTTTCTGTGTGGGTCCTGCTTCCAGTCCTCTGGAGGGTCCCATGGGCAGCCAAGTGGGAACACCTTGTGAAGCACAATGCATTGTGCATCTCTGAGGCTATCCTGGTGTAAAGTAAGCTTTCCCATCTGGGAATCAGAGCTTGGCAGGTAGAGAATCAGTCACGAGCTGACGTACCAGAGCTGCTCGGGTTGAAAGAGGTGTTTACAGATCGAGAGCTCCCCCTCAGCTTTCAGTGAGCGAGCCAGCATGATGGCAGAAGCCCAGGCTAGTGCTTTGGCAGGTCAAAGCCCTGCCAGCTCAGCTCCCATCGCTGCCTGTGCTGCCAGTCACTGGACAGGCAAGCATGTCGCTGTACTACAGGAAGGGTGTCTCTTCCTGAGAGCAGAGATCCTGTCTTTGTGCCCAAATCCAGTCTGGCTGCCTGCCATGAAGAAGTGACCTCCTGATTAGTGTTCACACCTAAGTCACAAATATCCAGCATCACCGTTAATTAACTTCTGCTGGGTTCAGAATGATCCACACTGTTCCTGAACACTGAGTGTTTAGCATCTCTGAGTCAGGAGTAGATTTGCTAAGGTCCAATGGATAAGCTCCATCCACCATGGTGATGATGCTGGGGCTCCATAGTAGAAGTCCCCCCATTTCTTCCAATCCTCTACCTTCAGACCTGCCTCTAGAAGGCTAAATGCAGGGCTGAATGCATGCATATGCACATGACCTGTCATTCTGCTCCAGGGCACTGATAAGCTTATGTTCTGCTTATTAACGCAACTAAATCACAGATTCTAAACAAAACTGCCTACAGGCGCCTGAAAAGCTTAAGATTCGCTTGTTCGCCTTGATTCTAATATGCGCAAAACAGCCTGCAATTAAAAGAAGTCACTTTAGGATAGTGTTTTCATTTATCCTATTTCATACCTCTGACCTAAAAACTGTGAAATTTGAAACGTTGTGTCAAGTGCTTCTTGTCCATTGGAATCAGTTTCTATATACTTTTTTTTTTTGATGTGTCTTAATTCAGGCAAAAAGACTGGATTTTTTTCTCTCATTTTATTAGTGAAGCTTATTGTGCCCCAGGATTCAAGGAGTATAAGTTGTGTGGATTCCTACTTGTTCATTCTCTCCATTTGTATCTTCCTCTCCCTCTCCCTCCCCCTTCTCTCTCACTTTCTCTCTCACCTGAACCTCTGCCTAGACACTCCTGAGGAAAACCCTTATTTCCCTACGTACAAATTCCCCGAGCCTCCAGAAATCCTGCAAAACTCTGAAGGTACCATAAGTTTAGACAGCGCATCTGTTGTCATAGCGTTAAATTAGTTCTTAGAGTTCCATTGTAGGCATATGGTCTGGCTTTTAGATTTTGTTTTCAGTAGTCATTTCAGCCAGTGAGCATTTTATTTTACTCATTTGCATGGAGTGTTGTATTAAAATAACTAAGTTCTTTCTAATTCATTAATCTAAGTATGATGCCTGTGTGCTTTAATAATAACACTAAAATAGATAATCATTGGAAGGTGTCAGCTGGGGGTTAAGCATTTCCTCCACGTGGTGGTGGATAGCTTCAAACCCACTGCTTTTCTCTGCTGCAGAGGACAACCCTTACACTCCTACCTACCAGTTTCCTGCATCTACTCCTAGTCCTAAGTCAGAAGGTAATTACAGGGAAATGGTGTGCTTCATTCTGAACTGGTGCTGTTACTTCTCTCTCACCTTGGGGATTTTGCTAGCAGCTAAGGAAACCTCCCTCTTCATTTGCCTCCCTTTAACCTTTTGTTTTGTGATGTTGTCTCAGTCCTTGCTAGCTGCCTCTCCATGTGAAATTTTGTTCCCTGCCCCTGTAGGGTTTACATGGCTTAAGGGGTAGCCTTCGCAACTTTCTTATGCTCTGGATGTGCGGTTGTGGGAAAAGCTGCTTGAACCTGGGGTGTCACCCAGTGTACTGGTGGCTAGGCAGTGCCTTCATGAAGCCAAGGAGGGAGACCGGCTATCAACAGTAGAAGCTTAGCAGTATCCCACACTGTATGTACCTAATGGTCACTGGGTCCCTCATGTCATGAGTTCTCATGGTGTCTCTTTTTGATTGGGAATTCCTGAAGCGGGGTATGCATGTTTAAGCATCAGTCTTGGTAAGATATGTCTTGAAAAGAAAATTTGGACCAAGCTAGGAAACGCTTCATAGAAGAGCTGGATGGGAATTTGACCTGATATGGAGAACAGCTATATGTATCTACTGGAGATATTCTCTTTTAGGGGGATGGGAGTAGAGGGTACAGGTGTCAGAGACGGCTGTAAAAAGTGAGTGAGGAAAAGCATCTTGGGAGAAATCCTGCGTCTCCCTTCATCTGCTTGGCTGTGATCGCAAGGCAGGGTTTCATGACTGGATATCAAGCTCTTATATCCTTGGTCACTACACCTTACAACTCTGCTGGCAGTAGCATCTGCTTTCTGTAATGTGTGAAGTCTGGCCACAAGAGGAGGTAGGCCGTTTTGTATAAACAGTAAGAGATGGCAAGACAGCTTGTCACACATATTTAGAAGTGGATATGTATGTGGATATGTGTGTCTGTGTATATAGAGATTATTTTCAGAGACCGAAAAAGGAAGAAATGTCCTTAAAGAATAAAAACTTAAAAAAAATAAGTTTAACATAAAAAAATTTCATAATGATGAAGGTAATTAGACTTCAACACAAGTTTCAAAGAAGTTGACTTCCCTAGAGATCTTTTAAAAATAGGGTAGATCTATCTCACGCCCCCATCCTGCCTAGATGACATGTCTAGCATATTGCTGATGTATTTAATTAGATAAAGTCTTTTTACAAATGTGAAAAACATGTAGGAGCATCTTTAAAAATTGCTGGCTTTAATTTTTTTCTTTTAAACGTTCATGAGGTGTTCTGGCTTTCTGAATCCAAGGTTTTGATGGTGTTTGAGCTTCTGTGAGCACCTACAGCCCTCCTTAGCTCTGTCTGAGGTGCCGTGTCTCACAGGTCCCTTCAGGCTCTCTGCCAGGTACTCTCATGCACTGAGAAAGAGAGATGGTAGAGGTGCATGCCTATAATCCCAGTGCTCAGGAGGCCGAGGCAGGAGGATTACTGTGAATTAAATACTGAATTGGGCTACATAGTAAGTTCTAGACTAGCCAGGGCCACATAGTGAGACCCTTCAACAGGAAGGTAGGGAAAGAGAGAGGGAGGAAGGTAGGGAGAATTTATCTGAGAGAAAAACCTAGAAATTGGAGCCTTAGGTCTCGTGGGAGAATCTTGTTAATGCTACTGTTGATTTATGGTCTTGTAGTTGATAATTTGGAAGGATTGTCTGGAAGAAGCCTATTCAAGCCTACCTGAAGGGTAGAATGTTTGTCTAAATTGTAGTTGTTAATGCAGTATTTTTTTTTTTTTTAAAGATGACACTTATAAGTGGCTCTAAGCTGAATGTCCTAAACAGCAGGGGCCCTGTGAGCATGTGTTTATGCTGGCTTAGAAACCTTCCATTTCCATGAAAGAATAAGTAAACTTCTGGCCAGATGCTGGAAGATAAACAGGATGACCACGTCTTACTGAGGCTTACATGTACTTTGAGGGGGAAAACCCTATAAGTTACAGCAAGGAGCAGTCCATGCATCTCATAATCCTTAAGAGAGCTTGGTGCTGCCCCGCACCTCCATGTTACTCCCCTCTGAAAGGCAGCCTTTCTGCTTCTTCATGTTCTGCTTTAAGAGAAGCAGTGTTGGGATTGCCATGCTGCAGAGGGATGACTGCCACTCACTGAGTTTCCACCTGATACCAGAGCTACGTAACACCCTCTTCACCCAAGATACTTGTAAGCTACTCTGGTGCATACATAGGAAACATTTACTGATAATAAATCATAGAGAAATTCATTCTAAAATAATCCTTTGGTATGCATGCACTTTTACCATTTATTAAAAATTAAAACATTTTTGTGTACTAATTTGCAGGATGCTTGCTTATTTATTTATTTATTTATTTATTTATTTATTTATTGGCAGAGTCTCACTGTGTAGCCCTGGCTGGTCTAAAACTCATTATGTACATCAGGTTGGGACCCAAACTCACTCACAAAGATCTGCCTGTGTCTACCTCTCAAGTGCTGGGATTCAAGGAGTGCACCACCATGCCCAATACTAGTTTATTTTGTCACAGAGTTAAATCTTAGCTGAATATTTGATACTAAAGAACATAAACTATCTTCAGTGTTTTCCAGAGTTGCTCAGTATTTTGAATTTCTGTCATGAGCTCAAGCCATTTAACATTTTTTTTAAAGTGAAACTCAAGTCAGCAACTCAATATTCTAACATCATACAACCCAAAGATAGATGAGTTTGGCCCTTAGATGCTGAAGAAGGGCAAGAGTAAAGTACTTAAGGTGCGGTTAAACCATGTGAGCCTATTAAGAGCAGGAAACTTTCTCTGTACAGTCAAACACTGCACTTCTGAGCTGGGTTATTTCAGGCGTTCTTGGGGTTGGGTGGAATGATGGAGTGCACAGTGTACATACATGTTGTGTGTTCAGAACCAAGGCTGCAGTGGAGCAGTCTGGTGCATAGTGAGTGCCAGAAAGGCCTTAGATTTGTTACGTTTGACTTTGAGTTAGTTTTCAGGCATCCCTTGTTTTAAAACTTCATTTCTCGATTTTTCATAACCTTGTCACTCAGTTAAGTGGTCCCAAGTGACAGGTTTTAGAAGCTGTTGCTGTACAGTATGAGGCTCTGTGCTGAGCACGTTACCATGGTTTACTTCATGTTCATCCCCTTACCCCCACCAGAGGAGTCTGAGGAAGCTTGGGGAGGTTAGTGTGTGTGCCCTTGGAGAGTCACACAAAAGTGGGGGGAGAGTCAGGATTCGAGCCCTGGTCTTCTGGACTCTCTTCAGGGGCTTTTGTTCTGCTGATCCTTCTCATGGTAGACTGTGTGCATGTGCTTGACTCCTCCTTGCCAAGAGCTCTCTGGTAACTCATGGTAGCTTCTCCTGAGTCAGTCCTCTGTTGGGCTGCTTAGCCAGTATCTCTTGGGATCTGTCTGGGAACATGTGGTTAGGCAAAGCTCCCCACGTGGTGTGACCATGACACGGGAATGGTGAGATCCCCTCAGGACCATGGTACTTGCCAAGATGCAGTCTGACAGTTTGGATGTAGGGCTGGAGAAAGGAATGCAGATTCAAAGCTCGGGCCTTGTAAGGACAGCTGGCGTGGTGTACGTAATAGCAAGAAAACAAGAGGCTTTTGCATAATGCCCCAGAATCTACAGCAAAGCCAAGTAGCTGATAGGCTACTTCATTTTTTTTTTACTGGATATGTTATTTATTTACAATACAGATGTCATCCCCTTTCCCCATTTCCCCTCCCTGGAACCCCCCAATCCCATCCCTCCTCCTCCCTTTATGCTTTTATACCGTTTTAATTACATGCATGTATTAAGGTCAGTTCTAGGTTGAGGGTCTAGTAATACTTTCAGACAGGAATCTAAATAATAGGCTAGAACAAAGAAGTAATTTCAGACAGGAATCTAAATTTTAGGCTAGAACAAGGAAGTATGCTTCAGACATGAAAATGACTTTGGTCTAGGACAGGGAAGTAGGCTCAGATAGGCTACTTCATGATCCATGGCCTGAACCACACTGGGTAAAGGGCTCTTGCCAGAGGGGAAGTCAGAGAGCAGCTTTCATGGCTGGTTCATGACCTTCACAAGCACCATTTCCGACTGGAGGTTGAGACCATCAAGCTCTGTGGCTGTGACTCATGGTGCCACTTCTAAGCGTCTCTGGGTTGTGTCACAGGGTTGTGGTGTCCTGTGTCCTCATTCCTGCTCCAGCTTGCCCTAAGGCAAGGCTTGCAGAAGGCGGGTTTTCTCAGGCACAGATATAGTTGAGTGAAAATAACTCTCCTAGCTGTGCAGGATTTCTAAGAATAGCCTTATTTTGCTTGAGTTCTACTAAGTTGTTCTGTTGTGAAGATGCTTGGCTCACTTGGGCCTCCTGCCCCAAACTTTTACTGGTCCTGCCCAGGGGAGGGACCAAGAGGCTGGCAGCAGTCACCTTTGCTCTTCTTATGTGAGCTGCCCGGAAGGTCTCCGCCCAGCATGTGCAAACGTCTTTGGTCCGCAGGATAGCTAAGAACTGAAGCATTGATTGCCTTCCCACCTCGGGACCCAGAAGGCTGAATGAAGATGGGATTGGTGAGCCTTCTCTAGCCGGTGGGTCTCTCTAGGCTTCTGGTCCCCCTCGCCTTGGATCCTTCTAGGCTGTCTCCCTTACTTTGTCTTTTTGTTTTGGTGCCGTGGGGTTGTTTGTGACTCCCATCTTATATCCTTGCATGAATAAAGCCTAAGAAGGAAATGTGGTGAATAATGGAGTAAGATCGTGTTAAAGTGGGCCGTTACTATCACAAAAAATAGTGTCGGGTTTCAAGGCCTGAGAAGCACTAACTGGAAATGTAATGACACACATTCGTGGCTCTGGATGCTTCTTTACCTGAACATCTCGCTTTGTCAGTTACGTAGCATTTGAAACAGCTTTGACTAGCACTCTCTCAGGCTGACTTTCAGAATTGTGTAAGTTCTAAAGAGCAACAGTAAAATCAACCCGGAGGAAGTTTTTAGAAATTCATTGAATGTTGTTCTTGTGTTTGAAAAGGCAATCATGCAGCTCCTGACAGCTCTGGGGCTTGCTATTCTGTTAGTAAGGCCAAACTGCCAAAGCCTGGGGAGAGCTGTTGGTGTCCCAACACCAGAGCCTGTCGGGGGCCTTCAAGACACCAAAGTTGTGTTGTTCACCCTGTGTGTGTGCTGCATAATGTTCAAGCTTTCTGGAATGATTGACCTGGGAAGTTCTGAGTATTGGTGCCAATGTTTGATGTCAGTTGTTTGCTATTCCAAGGGGGCACAAATAGCATATGGTCCCATCACAAGCAGGAATCACAAGATCCCAGCTCAGCTGAGTCCTCCGTGGCATTATTGTCAAGAATCCTAGGAGGATATAGCCGTAGGATTTGTGTTGCTAGCTTAGAGAAGAGTCGAGAAAGGTTTTGCTTCGTGTATCTCACAGTTAAACACAAGCACATGTACACACAACTGGCCTTTGGCCAGCTCTAGTGGACTGGTAGAAGGATGACCTCACTCTCGGCTTCCAGTCCTTGGTTATTCTAAACTATATATCCAGCTTTCTCAGTGTGGACCTGCTTACCAGGAGAAAGTTTTAAACAACAGGAAGTGCAGGCTATAGCAATGTTATCTGTTCTCCCTGGAGGCCAATAGGAGGCAAAGGGAATGTGGAGGAGTCACTCTGAAGGCTTGCCTAAGCATCTCCTAGGGTGGGATGTTGGGAAAAGTAGAGCAAAGACTTCAAGGTTGGAGATTACTTGGCCTGTGGTGCCCTACAGTTTCAGGACACCTTTCTAGGTTGGCCCATGGCTTAAAAAAAAAAAAAACAGACATTTTTAGTCTCCTTGCTCAGAATTGGAGATATAAAAGTGAATTGAAAGAACATGACAAGTCAGTCACCCCTATCCCAGGACCGAGGGACAGGTCAGGAAGGTCCCAACTCCTCTGTCTCTCCTGTGTATCTTTTGTTTCTTTTTTTGTTCCTTCCTTCCTTCCTTCCTTCCTTCCTTCCTTCCTTCCTTCCTTCCTTCCTTCCTTCCTCCCTCCCTCCCTCTTTCTCTCTCTCTCTCTCTCTCTCTCTCTCTCTCTCTCTCTCTCTCTCTTTCTTTCTTTTTTGGTTTTTTGAAACATGGTGGTCTTGTGTAGCTCTGGCTATTCTAGAACTTACTCTGTAGACCAGGCTGACCCAAAACTCAGAGATCTACCTGCCTCTGTCTCCCAAGTGCAGGGATTAAAGGCACCACCACTGCCTGGCCTACGTATATTTTTTACTATGTCATTGAGGGCAGTTTTTCTTAATGACTCAGGCCCTGATCTCCTGTTTATAAAATGAGGGTTCGTGTCCTGTGATATAACTATTTCCAGCTATTATTAAGCAGTTAATAATGGGAGTTTGTATTGTTATTCTCAGTCATAAAATGAAGTAAAATTTTCTTATATTAGACTTGTAATATGTAAAAAATTAACTGTGGACCTTGTCATGATTGCTGAAGTTGCTTGGTTAATCCATTTGACATCTGCATGCTTTCATAGAGTCCCTAAACTTAAATCCATGTAAGAGTCCTGTGGGCACTGTAGGAAGTGAAAAGCTCACTCACAAAGACACCCTGGCCATATGTAGCTTCAGGTGGAGGAGCCTCTCCCCCACCCCCATCCGGACCCAATAATAGCGTTCAGAATATCAATTATAGCCTGGTAGATATCAAACTTTATGTGAATACATTTAAATATACATTTTAAAGTCCCTTTAAAATAAATCACTCCAAAAGCAAACAAAAAGCTAGCAACACAAAATTCTTCAGAGCACTTTTTCCAAAACTATATTTCTGATTCCATCTCATCTCCCTACTGCCCTATTTTTAGAAACTAACATAAATAAACTTAACATACCCTGTTTATAATAGTGAAAGAGTGGATTTTAGGGATGCACACCTGTAGTCTCAGCACTCAAAAGGCTGAGGCAGGAGGGTTGTAAGTTAGAGGTTAGCCTGAGCAACATAGTAAGACCCTCCCCATCCCACCCCAAAGAAAAAAGGCTTGGCTGTGTTGGTAAAGATTCTTAGTTGCTGTCAAACCTTAGTGTTGACCAGTTCTTATGAGAGCAAGGGGGCCTGGAAGGAAGACAAGGTACCCCAGTACCTGATGCCTGCCTGTTTTAGCTGAGGGACACTTGGGACAGACAAAATGGGAAGAAGGGAAGGGACCAAAAGGTTGGACCTGTCTTTGACTACCACTGTACTCAAAATAATGACAATGCCAGCTCTGTTTACATTTCATCAAACATTCTGACCTTTTTCACTCAGATACTTAATTTGCCCCAAAACAAGGACCTGATTAACACTGTCATTAACACAGTGTATCACATCCCTTGACTTGTCTTTCCTGGCCAGCTCACATGCTTTGCTGAAAGAGTAGTACAGATCTAAAGGGATTAATCAGGTCTTCATTCTAGGTACATGTACCCTAAATTCAGATAAGCAAGATATTAGACTTTCAGGTACTCTGGAGAAAAAAAAAAAGTGTTTAGGAAGGATTATCATGGATGTCATGACTAAATACCTTGTACTTGGGACAGATCTGTTTTGGAAATCAGTTCCCGCAAATGGGCTTGTGATCTGATTTTTGCTTTAAAAAATACAGGTCATTCCGTGAGGCGTTCAGATCTTGGTCATCTCAGAACCCAGAATTTAGTTTACCTAGGGGAGCATGCACACACTCCCGCAGAGCCCATCACACACCAGAAATTCATGTGAATTTGACTTGTTGCAGACTCAGTTTAGATACTTACCTGAGCAGTGCCCTCACCGGGCAGACCTTACTTACATCAGCTGTGGCAGTGTTGGGTCCTGAGATATCTGTGCATGAGCAAGGCTGACATGTAATAAAGACAGATTATGATGTGGATTTTCTTGAACTCTTGTTAGCTGCACAATCTCTTTCCCAGTTGTGTTGTCTGAAGAACATACAAAACAAATCAAAGCTACTGTTGGGAGCTAGCAGCCATATTCTTTTGACTTCTTTCTACCCAGTGGCAGTTCTGAGCCTTAGAAAGAGGCCATGGCACTCGATAGGCCAGACCAAAGACTGGGCATTGAGTGGCTAGATCCATGTCAGCCCCTGCTTCTCAGACACAGAACCCAGCCTTCCAGATTTGGTGGTAGGCCTTCTCTTTGTGAGGAGTCTTGTCCCTGTACGTTACCTGGAAGCAGTTTCCACCGAGCCGTGTTGGACCAGATAGATTCTTGCAAACCTTACTGCTCTGCAGTGTACTCTGTGTGGTGTTAGCCCCTGGCGTGAGTCCTCTCCCTGCTGGGTCCCTGGAATGTCTGGGTGTCATGCAGGACTGTAGAGGTGGGGCTTGGTGTGTACCCGGGATCTCTCATGTTAGTCTGTTCCCCCTGATTTTTTCTCTTTTGTTCACTAGATGATGATTCTGACCTGCACTCTCCTCGATACTCCTTCTCTGAAGACAGTAAGTGACTGAAGCCTCTGCTTGTGGGGGAGGAGGCGGGGGAATAGTGACAGCTTCCGGGGTTAGTTTTCATCCGAGCCTAAAGTATTTTGTGCACACTTTCTCCAGCAAAGTCTCCCCTTTCTGTGCCTCGCTCAAAAAGTGAGATGAACTACATCGACGGGGAGAAAGTCGTTAAGAGGTCCGCGACACTCCCCCTCCCAGCCCGCTCCTCCTCTCTCAAGTCCAGCCCAGAGAGGTAAGTGCTTTCTTAGATGCTCACCCCAGTGTCTGAGTCCCAGGAGCCTCCTTTGTTAGGAACAAGAAACTTGAATCCTTGCCTGGTCACCCGTCAGCAGCAACTTAATCTGAGTCTCCATATCCTTACCCGTGAACCGAAGATAAAGACATCATGAGTCCTCCGCAAGGATAAAAGAAGAGGTTGCACTTGACCTTCCTGTCCAGGCCTGGCTCGAAGCATGGGCGTAATTAATGTCAGTGATAATTACTATAACCTTTTCTCTATTCAATTAAAAAGGATTGTAGTGTTAGTAATGAGCTCAGACCCTTCATGAATACTAGGCAGGCGCTCTCCCACAGAGCTAGTCTTTGGCCCTCTACTTTCACTTTTTCCTTTGAGACAGCATCTCAATAAGTTGTCCAGGCGAACCTTGAACTTGCTCTGTATGTAGCCCACGCAGGGCTTGAACTCTCAGTCCTCCTCCCTCAGCCTACAAGCAGTTGGCTTTACAGGCCTGTACCATCGGGCTCTGTTATAAGAAAACTCGGAAGTTTGACTTGGAAGTTCGTTTACATAGTTGTAGCAAAGACTGCAATATTAAAATGCAGCTTATATTCTGTAAGTCAGTTTACTGATATAACATGTATTAACATAAATGCCCCATGGAGTAATTGTCTGCTGTCCCCTGGACAGGTGTCCCCTGTGTTTTCTGGCCCCAGCTTTTGCCAGTTTCTTCAAACTAAAAGGTCTAAACAGATGAAACTTACTATTTTTTCTTAAATTCACATCCAGTTTCATACCTCCATATTTCCATGGGCAGGTGAGGCTGTTTTAAAAGCCCCACATGTGCCTGATACATCTACCTGATGAGTCTGATAATTAATAAAAAAGGAGTATTGGATATGCCATGAAATTATAGGTGTATCCAGTAAGCACCTACTGGGCACATTCTATGCAGATTGAACCTGACTTTACAGACGAATATACAAATCATTGTCCTATCTTCCAAAAAGTTTTAACCTTTCGTGAAAAACGAAATATAACCATAGTGCAAAAGTGCAGCAGTGTTCCTGCATAAAAAGTTTGTAGACATTTGCAAAGATTCATTCATCTTTTGAAATCCCATCTCTTGGATGTCAGGCTGAAAATCTGTACCAGGGCTGATAAAGGGGCTTAACAGGTGAAGGTGCTTGGCACCAAGCTTGACCTGAGTTTGATTTCTGTAACACACACACACACACACACACACACACACACACACACACCACACATACCACACACAGCACACACACCACACACACAGCACACACCGCACACACACCACACACACACATACACACACACATACATACACACACCACACATACCACACACAGCACACACAGCACACACACCACACACAGCACACACACAGCACACACACACACACACACACACACACACACACACACCCCACATACACACACACACACACCACACATACCACACACACACCACACACACACACACACACACACACACACACACACACACACACACACACACGGTGTTAGGGTTACTATTCCTGTGAAAGAACATCATGACCAAAAGCATCTTGGGGAGGAAAGGGTTGATTTCACTCACAGTTCCACATAATAGTTCATCAAAACCAGAGAGAGCAGAAACTAAAAGTAGGCAGGATCCTGGAGGCAGGAGCTGAATCAGAGTCATGGAAGAATACTGCTTACTGGCCTGCTTTCTTATAGAACTGGGACCACCAGCACAGGGATGGCCTCACCTACAATGGGCTGGGCCCCTCCCTGACATTTATTAAGAATATGCCAAGTGCCTGGATCTGATGGAGGCATTTTCTCGATTGAGGTTTCCTCCTTTCAGACTACTCTAGCTTGTGTCAAGTGACATAAAATTAGCCAGCACACAGACAAATAATAAATTAAAAACAAAACAAAACACCCTTTGACCCAAACCGAGATTAGTATGTAGCAGGTTCAGGCACAGAATAGGAAAGAACACAGGGCACACAGCTGGTGTTTACTGAGGGCTGCTTTGGACCTGGCATGCTGCCACAGAGGTCCCCATCTAACAATTAGACAAGCTGGTGCTCCAGGAGTTCGTACAGCACTGACATCACCTGGGTAGCTAGGGTTTGAACCACAGTCTGGCGGCTCGAGGACCTGTATTTGTGCTCTGCATAAATTGTGTGGGAGTTCAGGCGTGTTTGAGGAATATTACAGTCGTTAAGAGGCAGAGCACTTTTTCCAGGACAACCCCTGCTGCATTCCCTGTCCCTCCTCCCTCCTCTCTCCTCCATCTCCACATCCTGCTGCCAGGTTTTGGGGCCAGGGTACCCCATGCCCCTTGTGAGCCAAGATGGAGATTTAATTGGGCTGTTTTGAGAAGCAAGCTAATACAGCTAAATTGCTGGCCTTGATTCCAGTTTTATGCTTTGGATATACAAATTCTTTGATCAAGAGGACAGCCAACCAGGTTCGGACCTCGTGGGAAGCTGGTGCTATTTTCATGAAAATAGGATTTTTCCTCCTACAGAAACGACTGGGAGCCCCCAGATAAGAAAGTGGACACGAGAAAATACCGAGCAGAGCCCAAAAGCATTTATGAATATCAGCCGGGCAAGTCTTCGGTCCTGACCAATGAGAAGATGGTAATGTGCATATGAAAGGTCTTTTTGTCTGCTCATGTGTGGTTGGAGCATATCCTTCCCCCACTTGAGATAGGCTGGTTTTGTGTAGAACAATGAAAAGAGTTGAAGTATTTTCACCCTCTGCATTTCTGCAGGTCTTCATAAATTAGTCTCGAGTCTGCTTATAAACTGGTTTTTTGTGGTTCTGTCGTTCCATTTGTGCGTGGTTAACTCATTTTAATTTTCTACTAACAGCGATTGATCTCACTTATTTTTTTTTTTTAAGGGAAAAAATGTACTACTTTGTCAAACTTACTGAGAAAAGGCTTTTATTTTTTGTAGGCAATTCTGGTTTGAAATGGATGAATATTACAGAAATGACCAGTCTAGCACTAAAATCATTCAAAGATAAATAACCAATAGAATGTTGTAACTTGGGGTAAAGCCTAAACTGTTAGATTTTTTTTTTATCTTTAGTTCTTCTGTCTTTGATTGGCAAAGTATTGAGAACTAACATAAAAATCAGTTTGACTTATTGTCCTTTACACAAATTCACATCTCTAGAAAATTAGGTGGGGAAAAATGTGTGGAAATTCCAGGCTGCCGTGGAAAAGCAGCCACTTCTGTCAAGTAGGAAACGGATTAGTTTCGTATATGCCAATCATGTTTCCTTTCATTCACCCTTCATTCTTCATTAGAAAAAGCTGGCTCGCATTTTGGAAAATGGTTAAACAGATTGTCTAAAGCCTCATCCGCGCCACAACCCTCTGGCTGGATAGCAGGGTGGAGAGAAGTCTCCTCTTTAAGAGCTGTTAGCCTGCCTTCTATGTGTTTTTAAGGGATAATTGATTTTACTTCTACTGAAATGAGATGTGATGTCTTTATAAATGCTGAAGTCATTTTAATTAGAAAAAGGTCATCAGTTCACAGAAACACCTTTAGAGTTACCGTTCTTTCAGTTTGCTGGGCACCATGGGTATTTGAAGCAGAGAGCGAAAGGGAAGCTGAATGACTTCCCTTCTGTTTCCCTGCTTCAGTGGGAGTTGTCTGCCTACAGGAAGCATCCCAGACGTAATAATTGTACATGGCAATCTTCAACCCGAGGGTTCCTGGAAAGAAAGCCACACTCTTTAGTAATAAGCAAGTGATTTCAGGGATTCTAGAGGCCCTTGGGTGCTTTTATTTGGGAAATGGCCGTTCATAGATTGTCCTGGCCTTTTCTGAAGGCACACCCTTCTTAATGTTGTCTTTGTTTCCCTTCCTTCTCTTGGTCTTAGTTGTTTCTCCTCTATGCAGAACTAGGAAAATGACATTCTTTTGTTTCCTCCTTTGGTGGGATCACTGGGATTACTTTTTGCAGGTGCTGGGCAGTGGCCCTCAGTGCCCCATGATGACCATTTTTGGAGTGGTGGACACTGTTCACAAGGACAGCAGAACGCCATCTGTGTCTCAGTACAGGAGCTCCTCTGTAATGCTCCAGGCCTGAGTCCCACCCTTAGTGGCATGTGGGCACCTGTCCAACAGTTTAATTCAGTGCCCTTCACCCCAGTTAGCTCCCTCCTTCCAAAGTGAACTTGTCGATTTTAGAGAGGAATTTCAGTTGAATCTTAATTTTTTTGACAGTGGCTGAATTGGTCCATTATGCTAGATCTTTTTTAAAATCCTGCTATTTTAATCACGTGGACAGAAAAGCTGCTATGTGAATTTCAATGTGAGCCTTTCAGTATGAGCCTTGCCTTTTGGTATTATCTGGCTGGCTAGGATTTCAGCACTACCCCTCATTCATATACTTTTTGAAGAAAGCTAAAGAATCATTTCATTATTAAACGTGTAAACGGGTGACAGATATAAACTCTGTTAGATTTTTTTTTTTTTTAGTTTTATTTGTCTCTTCATGAAGAAAGAGAAACCCCACTTTTTCTTCCATTTGAGGTGCTCAAGCCTGCATCTGCCAATTCAAGGAATGGGCCCAGGCCCAGCTAATTGATACCATCAGGAAGAATGTTAGATTATACAGGCTGTGGGGGCTCCCCTTGCCCTGAGCCTGCTCACACTACCCAAACCCATAAAACACTATTACCTTCAGAATGCCCGGGTGACTCCCATCCTTAGTGACCTGTTTGGCATATTCATGAAGGTCTAAATACTCCTGCCCCCCTATCTGTATTCAACCTTCTCTCTCCGGCCTTGGACCTAGAGATGTATTGTTTGATCCCAGCTGTCAGGAATGTCTGTCTAGGTGTTACTCCTTTATACATTTTTTTTTTCTTTGCTGAAATCTCCCATAGGACATGAGCTTCATTTAACTAATATATAGACACAACTTTTTTATGCTGAGCCCCTGAGTTCGATGCTGGGGTTTATATTCCACAGGTGTGTGGTAGCTGGGATAGACATTGAGATAGTAATTACAGGCACAAAGTGAACATGGAAGTGTGAACAAGGGGTTTGCCCAGCTCTGCCTCTCCTGTCCTCTCAGTAGGAGAGTGAGCGGGAATACAGCATAGTTACAGAGTGCTGTAAGAGTCACGAAAGGTCTGAGCTCTGGGTTCCGATCCTGACTCTGCTGTGTGCCTTCAGGCAGTCATTTAACCTCCTTGAACCGCAAGGCTTTCATTTGTGAGTAGAATTACTATCTGGTGGAGGACCAGGTGATGTGGCCAGGGGAGGAATATGGGTGTAAGAACCATAAAAACTGTCAAGCATGGTGTAAGTGAACACACCATGTTCAGATGAGCTACTTAATTGAAATTTGAAGCTGGTCTCTGGCTCCTGTTCAAGCACCAACGCTGTCTTTGAGGAGGTGACACTTTCCTGGCAAGCCACTTACCCTTTCTGTGGATTTTATCAAGCTGGAAAAAAAGAGCAGCCCGCAGCAGCAAAGACCAGAACCTGGCACTGTGGAAGTGCCATGGCTATGGGAACAGGGCTTCCTCTTTGCTTTTATCAAGGGTGTTCATTCTTAGTCTGTTCCTTGATTGGATGCTGCTCAGTTACACTGGGCAAACTAATGCAGGTATGAGCACTGTGGGTAATATCTTTTACCTTTATGTCTGGGCAGCTGGAAGAACTGAGGCTTTTTTATCTAAGTTATTCAGCGTAATCTTTTCTTTACTCAACACTAGCCTTGGCAGTCAACTATCCTGCGAACAACGTTCAAGAGTTAATTCTTTCAAGGCTGTAAATATTGTAACTCTTGGGCAGCTTTCCAAAAGTGTTGGTATGTTAGTACATTTTATTTAAAAAAAAAAAAAAAAAAGCAAAAACAAAAACCCTAACCTATTCCCAGGGAACGGTTTATAAATAGTCTTTGTAAGAATAACAAATATGAAGTAGGCTTCATGAAAACCCATCATTCTAGCTTGTAGAATGAGCCAGCGTCTAAGCTATCATTCCCAAATGGCTTGGGGTTTGTGGACCTTGTGCTGCTTTTCACCGAATAAAGGCAGATGCCAGGCTGGAGAGAATGCTCAGCTGGTAAAGTGCTAAAGGACCTGAGTTCAGTTCCCAGAAAAAGAGTAAAAGAAGCAGGCTTGGTGGCTTGTGCTTACAGTCCCAGCCCTGGAGAGGGAGAACCAGGCAGATCCTTAAGACTTGCTGGCCAGCCAGCCTCGCCCAGTTGGCAAGCCCTGAGTGACTGAAAGACCCTGGCTCAGAAAACAAGGTAGCTGACTGCTCAGGAACTTTCACTTAAAGTTTTCCTCTGATATCAACATACATGTGCATAGATATGTAAACACACTTGTATACACACACACACACACACACACACACACACACACACACACCCAGACACTATTTCTGTCTGGAGGGGCAGGCTTTTTCCTTCAGGATGGAAACTCTAGAGGAAGCTGATCTAGAGGACGGAGTTTAGCATATATTCCCTTGTAGTTTCAAATCATATTTCAGTTGAAGTCTCTTACAAGTGTCTGTATCTTTTACCTTTAACAGCAGGAATGGACAAATGGCAGGTATATCCGGGGAATTTGTAAGAAGGGCTAGGTAAAGTCACTCAGACAGTTTGCTGCTTGCAGAGAGATTTGAAAACTGTCTTAGTGGTGTTAGTACATCCGGGAAGGACTACTCTGGGGTGCAGAAGTGCTGAAGACCTGTAGGTGGGACTGGCAGCAGGCTGCTCTGTGCCATCTACCTATGGCCATGAGGTAGCTAAGTTTCTTGTATGATATCTTCAACCTCAGAAGAAACGGTGTACATTTTTGTATTTCAGGTTGTTATTTAAAAAAAAAAATCACATCTCAATCTTTTCTAATTCTCAGAGTTAAGAACATATGAACTTAAGCAAACCCTGAACTCAAACAGTGAACCTAACTCCTTATATCAGAAAGCTTGATTTGATTTCTTATCATCCATTTTTAGCGTTTTCCAAAAGTAGGTAAAGTGCCAGAACTTTAACACATACCTGACGAAGTATTAAATTACAGGATCAAATTATCAATCTCCGTGACTCATCTTAATATAATGGCAGTGAGGGATCTAACTGTGAAACGTAACCTAGAAGTTTTCTCCCTGTTCCGTTCTCCGTCCTGTCCGGCTTCTCTGTCACTTACTTGTCTCCTCAATCCTTTAACATTTATTTGTTAGAACACAGAGTGTATGCTGTCTGTACTCATCCCTCACGATGCTTGTTTACAATGGTTTTCCCTTGTGTCCTCTATTTTGACTTACATCATTTTCACTTTGCCGTGTATGACACATGGTATCTCACCTATTCATGTGCCATTAAAGATGCAGTATTAACCAGTTGGCTTTTATAAAGTGTCAATATCTGCATTTATTTTGAAAACCTTAGGGCAGCCTTGCAAATAAGTACTAAAACTGTCCTGGCCCATAAAAACCGTTTGCTTTATTCTGACATAGATGCTGAATGTTTGGTGTGCTCATCAGTTGATGTGCTTACAGTTAATTTTTTTTTTTTTTTTTTTTTTTTTTGGCAAGAGGAAATAAGGTCTTTGTTTTCTCTAATGCTGAAATGATCTAGAATACCGATCTGCCCGTATTTAGCTATGTGGTGCTGGGTCGAAGTGTGGTGCTGAGTCCTCTATGTCCAGTCCATCTGCCTCTGCTTTTGGACTGAAAACA
This sequence comes from Mastomys natalensis, assembly GCA_021653895.1. Lineage (NCBI taxonomy): Eukaryota > Metazoa > Chordata > Mammalia > Rodentia > Muridae > Mastomys > Mastomys natalensis. The sequence continues at coordinate 240,061 of JAJTUV010000072.1, read as the reverse complement.
AATACCTCACTGCTCCCTGCCTCCGTTTCCCTGTTTTTCTGGGGTCAGTAAAACTGGACAGTCCCTGCTGTTGAAGTAGGCACTGTGTAACCCAGAGCCACTGCATCTCTACTGGCCTGTTCCTATGTAATCTTTTACATAATGTTATCCTTCTCTTTCTTCCATTCCCTGTCACCAACCCTTATAGAGTCGGGATATAAGCCCAGAAGAGATAGATTTAAAGAATGAACCTTGGTATAAATTCTTTTCGGAATTGGAGTTTGGGAGACCGGTAAGTGTAATAGCTTCAGTGGTTATACACCTTGTGAAATGATGCTGTTGGTGCCTTGCTGCTGCTGCTGCTGCTGCTGCAGAATCAGGTCTGTGTGAGGGAGTCAGTAGCGAGAGCCGCTGTGATAACTGTCAATAGTCAGATTGTGTTATCTCACTACAGCCTGTAGGTTTTCCTCCATTCACCAAGAGGGGACAGTGAGCTCTGAGGTACACCTTCCTAGAACATCCAGAGAGTGTGACCAGGGCATCATTTGTCCTATGAGCCCTCTCTTCCACCTCCAACAAGTATCACATAACTGGTGGGTGGTATTTTTTTTTTCTACCATACAGTCACTACTTTAACCAGTCATTAAGGTATATGAAGACAGGTGGGGAAATCACTGGGGAGGGCGGGGTTACAGTGCCTCGTATCACATTTTTTAAAGCATGCATGCAAGGCACGTGTCTGAGTATGCCCAAAAAAAAAAAAAAAAAAAAAGACAAAAAAAGCTGCTTCCCTGTGCAGATATAACCCCAGTTCTGCCCAGTTAAAGGCATCTTTAAAGGAACGACTGTTTTTCTGAGTTGGGCTAGTATTGTTTGAAAGGGAGAGTAGAGTTCAGCAGCTTTCCTGAGGTATTTCTGAATTTTCTTCAGGGGGTGGAGTGGTTGTTCAGTCCTATACCCAGACAAGTTTCAAACAGGACAATCTGAACTAGTCCTTCCATTGGAGGTGATGCACTTTCAACATGTAGTTACTTTACATTCTCATGGTGATAGACTTGAAAACTGTAGTTACTTTGAATTCCCAATTATAACTGCAAAAGGAACTTACAGATGGAAGAATTATACCTAGAAAAATAAACATTAGACGTGAGTAGGAGTCTCTAACCATTGGTTTGAGTCTCGGATGGTTGTTTTATGGGCAGATAGGAACTGATTTTATAGTTCATTGAAATGTTAAGTTCCATGCTGTGTAGTTTTCATTAAGATAAAGACAGGCAATTCAGAGTGGCACTTTGGAATTACTGATTTGCCTTAGAGATGCTGAGCTTGAAAGTCAGGAGTGCCCAGCTGCCAACAGTCCATGGGTAGGAACAGGTGTCTCTCCTTTCTGGGCCCTTCTGGATGCAATCATTGCTCCTCTTCCCTTTAATCTGTTGTTGATGAGCGCCACCTAGGGGCAGTGGAGAGAAAGTGTCTAGCCCAACTACACTCTTCCTCCCGAGAGCACAGTGCACAACTCATTTCTTCTCCTTTCTCTCTCCCCTTTTTTGCTGTTCACTCTTTAGACACCAAATTTAATACACAATCTTTCCACATGAAATAAACTGAACAGTATCCTAATCCTTTTCCTTAAGACCTGCTCAATTATTGAACACGTATTTATGTGTGGTCTCCTCCGAAGCACTGACTGCTCTGTGCAGCAGTGATAATGTATTGTCCTCATGGAAAGCAGGAGATACTCATTTTCAGTTCCCTTCTCAAGAATCCATGCCAGTGATTTTTGAAATCTATTTCAGGATCTGCAGATTGCTAGCTATCCCTGGGTCTATTAAGTAACTAAACCGGTTTAATCTAAAATACTAAGTTTTTGCAAAAGTTAGGGAACCTTCTTTACTAGTTTTTTACTAATGATTCATTTTCATAAATCTATCATTGCCTACAAGTTTTGTTATTAGACAATACTTCAGAGTCCCAGCCTTTAGTAAACAGGTCCTGAGAATAATTTGGCAAGTTGAGAGATTTGCCAAAAACTGTAACTCATCTATGTAAACATGGAAGACACAGACCATTTGTCAAATAATTCTTTCTCTTGGGGATTCCTTTTTGCGTAGCCGTAACTTTTGAAGATTTGTCAAAAGAACAGGGGCACATCTCCAGGAACCTCTGAGGAAGAACATTTACATATGGTCTGAGATGTCCCCAGGGTAGGCTTGTTATCCAGTTGAATCAACAGAATTTAGGAAGGAGGTGGGAGAGTGAGGTTCCCTTCTCTCCTATTCTAATTACAATGGGCCAAAGAGTGCACTGCTGTGGCAAAGCCATAAGCTGTGGCAGATGGTTTGGAAGATGTGTTAGCCATTTCTGGAGTCTGCCAATCACAGGACACAGGTTGTCATTGATACTTTGTTTCTGTTGTTCTTACACCAATTTAGGGCTCTTACTCCTAGTAACCCCCCCACCCCTAGAATTTTGGTACTAATAGTTGCTGAGCTCCTTTTCCTCCCTGAGCCTCCTCTTATAAAGCTACTCAAAAAGAACAGAAAATTTGCAATAAGATCCTAATTGGTGACCTCAGTAAGTCACCATGAAATAACAATAAATTAAGGCATCAGGGACCATTGGGGGCGGGGTGATTATTTGAAGCAAATTTAATTTGTAGACACTCACTTATGGAATTTTGTGACAAAGTAAGAAAGATGTGTGGATAACACATGTTAAAAAGTCTACTTCCCAGACAGCCATTGAGTATATAAAGCACTAAAAATGAATGGTCGCTGCTATATCTCTGTCTTAGCAGAACACAGACCTCACATATGTGGAAGACCTACTGCTGACACACAGCCAGAGTCAGTTTGCTGTTCTTTTGGAGAGATAGTGCAGGGAACAAGAGGACCCACCTTTTATTCTCCCCTTCCCTCCAGTTTCTACAGAAATTGATTTGCTGTCTAGCCACAAACTCAAGGCAATGTTTCTCAATAATAATCCCTCGAATGCTTCTGTAGAGTTAAGGGACATGAAACTTGCATGCAATCCACCTGCAGTGCTTTTAATGATCTCCTGTGTCTGATCTCCCCGGAGGTCATAATATGGTAGATCTCAAGTGTATACAGGCACAGTCAGAGAATCCACTCTGAGAGAGAGAAGTTGAGAGTTAGAAGTTTCTGGAAGTTTGCTTAGCTCTCACTCCACACACACCCTTGTTAAGCCTATAACATTCTCCTGGCAGATTTCTAGCTCTCTTGATTGTCCACGAAGGGGTAAAGAACAAACATAGTGACCTCTGATCTGCTAGGAGGTGGAACATGCTTCTAGTGTTAGTGGTGTTACTTAACTCTACTTACATTATGAAAGGCCAGTTTAGCAGAAAGTATGAAATGGTCACATGAACTATTTGAATTCCACTCTGGATGCCATTGAATCCTACTCTTGATGCTGCTGCTATAAACCAGAGGGTCACTTTTTAATGTTAACCTCTAGTAGCCAAACTTACAGATTTATGCATTTATTAACATGCAATGAATTTTTTTCTATAGTAGGAAAGACTATTTCAAAAATGTGAAAATCTCCAGGGTCAGTCTTTGTTTGAAGAGAACAAGAAAGAATTAGAGTTTCTAATTTGTTTAAATTCGTTATTGATGCATTTTCCCCCCTTTTAATTTAAAATTTAGTATTGAGAATCTATGATTGATTTACTCTTGAGACTTATACTTCCTAGCTAGTGATTTCAGGTCCCCCTGGGGCAGACAGCCTTGTGTCCTCAGCCAGGATCCCAGTCCTTTGCTTTGAGTTCGCGTTTCTGTGTTGGTCCGGCTCCTCGAGTGCCCCTCTTTGTTTGAGCCCCCATGTTTGTCTTTATGTCTTTATGCTCATTTCTTCATTTCCTCCTCTGCTTCCCGTCAGCCTCCCAAAAAGATATGGGACTATACTCCTGGAGACTGCTCTATCCTTCCTAGAGAGGATAGAAAGGTAATTCCGTGACTCCTCCTCGGACTGTGTGATAGATCTCTAGCTTTGGGTGCCGTGAGTGTGTTGTGGGTTTGTGTTCTTTTCTTAAATCTTTTTTTTTTTTAACTTAGTAACTTGTTTGGCCTGGTGATAAAACTATTTAATAAAGTCCGTGAGACATATACTATTGTTTAGAGGTTTGTTTGTTTTGCTTTAAAACAACTCTTGTCATGGTCACTATACTCTGACACAGAGGAAGCAGACCTCTTCTCACAGGTAGGTTTTTGTGGCATTTGTAGTTCTCATTAGACTTAGAATAGATGTCTGAAGCTCTGTTACTCAGAATTTCCTTGAACTTGCCTAATATTGATCTTTCTGTGTTCATGTCTTTAAACTAATTTCTAGTGAGCCCTTGTGATTGAGTCAGGCCACCATGACCCTATTAAAATATGACACTAAAAACAAATTCATTTTTCAAACTTAACCCTCCATTCCTTCTTCTTTTCTCAAGACTAAAACATTCTTTCTCATCTTTTCTTTCTTGAACCAGACTAATCTAGAAAAAGATCTCAGCTTCTGCCAAGCAGAGTTAGAGGCAGATTTAGAGAAAGTGGAGACGGTTAATAAATCACCCAGTGCAAACTCGCCACAGGTATTTCCAGTTTTTCTCTTGCTGTCAGTTCCTTCTCATGCTCTGCTTTGTTTTCTTCTTTGTTCTTCTGTTTTTATGTTGTGGAAATGACAGAGGGTGATGCTGCTAGCATTAATTTGCATGGCTTTCTGTTTAAACACACATACACCACACCACACACACACACACACACACACACACACACACACACTACTGAGTCAGTTTTTTGTTTGGAACCCTTTGGAACTTGGCATATTCCTTAAAGTGTCTTTTGAATACACACAGGATGGTTGATGATTTGAATTCTCCCCTACCCACCATGCCCTGTATTTTTTCTTTGATGACCTTTTAAAAGTTCTTTCCTTTGCCTTCTTTGAATTTCCAGAGTGATATTTGGGGAGCCAGTTTTTCTTATCTTTTTTTTTTTTTTTTTTTTGTCACCCTGGGAGCTGCCAACCTCAGAGGTCATTTTGATAGACAGAGCAGTAGTAACTGGGCTAAGTCATTGTCAGATCAATGGCATTTGTCATCTTAAAGGTCAGCAAGTTCACAACAGAAAACACTCTAGATATCAAACAGCCTGGATATGAGCATTTGAAACTGGACCTGTGTTAAAATGTATGTGTTTAAAAGGTAGGAAGGGGAAAGGGAGAGCCAGTCCAAGGTAAACAGGCTTCTAGGAGAAGCTGAATGTTTGCTGAAGTGTGCTTTGGGTTCCCTGACAAAACTGAAGAGATTCTAATGAGAAAAGAATGACTTTATGTGGACATTGCTGTAGTGGCCAGGAAGCACCACAAACTGTAGGAGGACATGTATACTCGATAATGGATCTGTGCTAGATGTAAACAATATTGAGACCAGTGGTGCAAGGCTAGAGACTCAAACCCAGGAAAGGGCAGAGAAAGCAGAGTTTTATTTTAGCCTCCTTGTGGGTCTGGGATAAAAGAGTGGGAAGTCATTGAGCTGTGGTAGTCATGGCGGCTTCCTTGGTACATAGAACTTCAAATGGATGAAGAAGACAGCAGTGGGTAGGCTCTTCTCCCTCAGAACTGAAAAGAGACAAAGAGGTAAATTGTCACACATCCAGGTGATTGGGGTGGAGGAAGGTGGAGTGGGATTCTGGGTTTCTAACCAGGGTGAGACTGTACTGAGAGCTGATATAACCACTGTAAGATTGAAGATTCAAGGAAGAAACTATCCCAGCCTGTTCTGGAATACGAGTTATGTCTGTGGATCTGTCCTAATAACAATGGCCGACATGCAGGATGAGAAGTCTCGTAACAGGCTGGCCAAAATGAATCAAGAGATGTTTTCATGGTAGACAAACATCTGCAGCTCATGCAGAGATGGGGGCTCAGCCAGAGTTGACAGCTCCTTACTTCTCTTAGGGCCCAGACCCTGCCAGGGACGCCATGGTGAGGAAGTGCCTGATGCATCCACAGTCCATTCTCTTTGGTTGTTTGTGAGGCATGCTCACAGTAGTTACACACACACACACACACACACACACACACACACACACACACTTGAGACTGCCTTCAGGATGTGACCATTGAGTACATACTTACTGGGAATATCTATTTTGAGGCACTGGGGAAACATAGAAAGAATATACATGTTCAAATGGATAAGACAGATCAGCTCAACTAGAGATCTTGGGTGGGAAAAACTGTAGACTCAGGAGTGTGACTAAGAAAATGTTGGGTTTCCTTCAGACTGCTGAGAAGAGAGAGAGAGAGAGAGAGAGAGAGAGAGAGAGAGAGAGAGAGAGACAGAGAGAGAGAGAGAGAGACAGAGAGAGAGAGGAGAGAGACAGAGAGAGAGAGAGAGAGAGAGACACAGAGACAGAGACAGAGAGAGATCCGTAGAGAAGTTGAATTGAAGATAGAAGATGTGTCAGAGGGCGAGGGGGCACTGCAGTGGTCTAAGGTGACCATGGTGGGAGTCAACACTGTAGAAGCACCAACAAAGAGGTGGGGAAGGAGAGGCTGCCCAGCGAGTTTCAGTGGGGTAGCTTAAGTAGTTGTGAGGAATGAATGATGAGCTGGGGAAAGGAAAAGCTATGATTTTAGGGTTTGGAGTAGACAGCTTGCCGGTTAAGGATATTAGTGAGGTTGAAGGAAGCTAGAAAGAGACTTGCTGTAGAGGAAGAATCATGGAGTCAGTTTCAGGTATTTGGCTCCTTGGATCAGGTAGGGATATTGAAAAGGCAATAGAGACCATAAGACTAGATCTTAGGAAGCAGGCAAGTGCTTTAAAAATCTCAGAGTTGCCTACAGCGAGGTGATTGTGGAGGACTTGGGAGTCAGTAAAGACATGTGGTAGCAAGCAAAGGACTGAGAGAGGTAGGGACCAACAGCTGTCCATCCACCAGGATGCTGGACGGTATTAACAAGACAAGAAGAAGCACAGGAAGGACAGTTCAGAGAGATGGAGGAACGCATGATGGAGCAAGAGGAGAAAGGCAGAATAACTCAGCTGCTTCAGGAGATCTGAAGAAAGAGATTTGGGGGATGTCAGGGTGCCTCAGTGAGTGACACTGCTTGCTGTGTAACTGTGACAACCCCAGTCCCATCCGTGGAACCAGATGGCGTAGCTGGAAAGAGAAATGACAAAGCTGTCCTCTGTCCTCCACACGACACCATGACACACATACTTTATTTACCCCACACCGTAGTAAGCGAATATATAGATTAAAAAAGATACAATCCTAGGGTAGGTCCATGGAATGGATTATAGAAATTTATACTGACCTTGGTTTCTGGGCATTAGAGTTTGTGAAAAGGAGTCAGCAAATCCTGCAGGGATGTGGCATTATTGAGGACCCATAGGAAAAAGGGAAGAAGACAGGGAAGGATGGTGAGGACCCCAGACAGAGTTTCCAATGATGGGGATGCTGGCAAGCTCTTCAGTAGTAGAATCCCAGAATGGGGGAACTGCCAAAGGTAGGAGCCTGCCTCATGATGGGAGGTAGGCAGCTGATACCAGTATAGCCGGAAGGGCTAGGGGAGGATGAGAGGAACAAGCAAAGCCTGTCAAAGAAGTAATGGCTTTGGCCCAAAAGGAAGGCACCCCTCATCCTGAGACAGCAGGGCCTCTTAGGAGATGGACCCAGAATGTTGGAGCTGGGTATTTCTGCTAAGTGAGGAGACACCAGCAAGGCCACCTCCCCTCCCTGTCACCTTCTCTTCCCTAATTCAACAGCCTCCTCCTCCACTTTCCGTTTCTTTCTTTTTCCTAAGTGTCTCTTCTCCAGGTAGTTTGTTCTCCTTACAATGGTTACTAGTAGAGATGATAGCCATTATCAAGTAGGAATATCTGTAGAAGTTAACTTCTACATTGATTTACTTAACACAAATACATTGAACCCTTGACACCTTTTTTCTCCAGTACAAAAGCACCTCTAAATTGTGTCATTACATTGCTTTGGATCTCTAGCAGCCCTGGGTTAAGTCTTCCTTTTGTTAGTAGCCTGTCATTTCATGAAGCATCTCCCACCCTGTACTGACAGTGTGGTTAGTGCATTCTGTGTCTCATTTTACACTTCTCAGTGCACAGGCATAAATGAATTGTGTAAATATGGTGTGATCATCTTAAAACGCTTTTTAGAGTTCAGTCTCTCCCTAGTATTGCGTGCTGCTCTTGGATGTGGCATTTGTGGTGCATGAAAGGAGCTACAGTGGCCTCAGCAGAGCGTCTGAGGATTGGGCAAGATGGGTGAAAGGGCTTCTGCTCCCTGGGGTTGCAGATGAGGATATGTGTGAGCTGAAGTCCACCTCCAGGCTCACCGATGCTTGTGGCTGCATCTCACGTGAGGCAACAGATGAGAACCTAGGGCCCCTAAATCTTTCCTAGCCCAAAGCCTTGTGTCCAAGCCTCTTGTCCCCCAGAGGCACTGTCTATATGACCAAACTGAAGTAGCCTGTCTTCTTCCCCTTGCTTTTCAACCTGTGAATTAACAGCAATCTTTGTATTATTTTTTTTCCTTTTTACATTGTTCTTTCTTTTTGACTTTTGCAGAGCTCAGCAGTCAGCCCGACTCCAGACATTACATCAGAGCCTCCTGGATAGTAAGTAGCCACTCCTATGTTTTCATGGCTCAACCTGTCAAGGGCTAGACAAGGGTGAGAACAGATGGTGGTTTGGACCCTGGTGTCCCCTGGTAGGCAGTAAAGGCTTTGGCCCTGTGGAGGGCTCATGGCAATGGGCTGTCACATGGTTTGGACTTTGTCTTCCAGTAGTTTGATGGTATTATAGTTTTCAAATCAGTTTTCTTTGGTTCTCTCCTCTTTCTCCAAATTAATTTTATAGAGATTTGTGTTACGTTTGATAGCTTTACCCAGATTCATGTCTTTATCTTTGGAATGTGAAGTTATTTGTCTGCATTTATTTTAATTTTCTGTTCTGTGCACATGTGTGGGTATATGTCTGTGAGTTGTGGGTATGGCTATGGAAGTCAGAGCACAAGCTCTGGGAGTTTTCTTCTCATTCGGAACCCTGGGAATCTGTCGGGTCAGCAGGTTTGCACAGTGGGTGCTTCTGTTTGCTTAGCCATCTTATTGGCTGATCTGTCTATATTAGAATCAAACTTTCCCTCAGTGGATCCCTGAGGGAAGGGACTGGAGCTAGGATGTACTGGTTCTAGAATAAAGATACAGGGGTAGATAGCCAATCCTGCCATTCAGGATGTAGGGCCTACATTTTCACATGGACATGGATTTTTTTTTTTATTCTGCCAATTCTTAAGAATTTGGCTGCACAATGCATGCATGCCCCCATTCACTTCTTTGTGGAGTAACTGATACTAGGGGCACAGGGATGGGTTTATTTTCTCTGACAATGAATTAAAAGGTAAGAAATGGAAAAAAAATGGAAATCTTGGGTATTCTAGCAGAACTACCATATGATATCTTGGAAATTAGGGTCCCTTCTTGGTTCCCAATTTCATTAATAAAAGAGTTTAAGAATGGATATACCTATAGAAGTTTGAGGGGGTTGGAGAGATGGCTCAGTGGTTAAGAGCATTGACTGCTCTTTCAGAGGTCCTGAGTTCAATTCCCAGCAACCACATGGCGGCTCACAACCTTCTGTAATGGGATCTGATGCCCTCTTCTGGTGTGTATGAAGACAGCTACAGTGTATTCATATAAATAAAAGAAATCTTTAAAACAAAAAACAAACAAACAAACAAACAAAAAACCCTATAGAAGTTTGAGGACTGCTTTTTAGAACATAAAAGGAGAACCCAGGCCAGGCAGGCTGTCAGTGTCTAGCTGCCTGGGAGGAGAAAGAGGGAGAAAGAATAAAGGCCATGCTGCTTGAGAGAGGCAATCACAGGTCAGCCCCACGGCAGCAGGCAACCTGCGGCCAGCACAGGAACTTTTGAAAAAGGAGGACATTACGGAGTTTAAGTTAGTTAGGGAATTTAAAAGCATAAGTTCTGACCAGCAGCTGAAAAAAAAAATATAGAAAAGAAGGAAAAAAAAAAATCCCTGCCCACCTTGCCTCAGATTGCTTGGTGTTAACCGTTGCTGCCTGGCTTTCCCTCTGACTCTTCATCCCTTCTCCCAGAACTGCCCAGAGAAGTCTACCTTACTGCCTGAGTGACCAGCTCAGCAAATTCCTTAGATCTGCTGGCGCTCCTTATCACAGTAGGAATTTTGGTACGGTCTCTTGACTGTCTTGGGGATCCTCTCACCTCTACAAAATGAGTATAGTAAATGAAAGACGAAGTGGCAGAGGAATGAAGTATATGTAAGGGTTAAAAGTGTTTGGAAGAGTAAATCACAATCATGGTGATCCATTGAGGTTAAGAACACATCTCAAATGACATACTTTTAAGTTTATTGAGCACTTACTGTGTACTAGGTCCTCTTCACATTTTTTTTCCTCTGAGCATCCCAGGCATAGGTATAACGTGTACCCCAGAGTACACATGAGGAAATAGACACACTAGCACAGTGTTCTGCCCACAGTCCCATAGCTAATGTGTGAGTGCTCTACCCAGAGTTGGAGCAGTGCCACTCTGGGCCAGGTGCCAGTAGTAGCACCTCATCTAAACTATACTGATTCAAACTTAGTAATAATGTAGCCGAAAGCATAATAAAGCCAATTTTGAGCTGTTGGATACAATGTCTTTGGGGTACTAGCATTTTGAGTCACTGTCACAGTGTATGTCTGGTTGAACGTTTTTATTCTCCAGCTGTCTCTAGACCTTTAAGTTTGTAATTTTCATCTAACCACGGTTTATCATTTCCGTATATTAAAAGCTGTTTTCACCTAACCAAAAGAGCTTTACTCTATTTGGCCAGCAGGTGGCACTCGAGGAAAAGCTGCTCTTTCTGAACCCACAGAGAGCAGTTTCCTTAGTCTCAGAACAAAACACAACCCGAAGAAGTATATAAAACATTGGAGAGTCCCTAGCCCCGTAAAAATATTCCATAAGCCCGTGTGCGTGTAGGCGTTTGGATTTAGGATCCTTTATTCCACCAGCTTTTGTTTAAGAACCTTACCAGGCATCAGGCTTAGGAAGATTAACCAACAACCTGCTGGATTCACTGTAGAGTGTGAAGCAGATTTGTTAGTGGTAACTTGAATCCGGTGTGGCATACATGATGCTGAGATCCAGAAGAGGGCAGGCTCCTCTCACTGAATAGAGGAAGAGAGATCAAGGAAGGCTTTCTAGAGAAAAAAAAAAAATAGAAAAGAAAAAGTGAGTAACAGAAACATTATATTATAACATTTTTAAAGAAGTGAATTTTTTGTTTATCATGAAGTTCTGTAAGATGGAACCTCTAGAAAACCGTATAGACTCCCCTCCCACAAAGCTACGTTCATGACAAGTGCCTGTTTTTCTTCCTAAAGTAATCAATTGATTTTGAACAGGAAAGATTTAAGATTCTTTTTTAAAATTATGTATATGTGTATATATCTGTGAGAGTACGTGTATGAGAATTCAGTGTCCTTGGTGATGAGAAGTGGGGTTGCATGCCCCGGAGCTGGAGTTACAGGCACTTGTGAGCTTCCTGAAGTACTGGGAGCTGAACTCAGGTCTTCAGCAAGACTGGGCGTATGCTCTTAACTGCTAAGCCATCTCTCCTGGGCTAGAAACTTTGGTCAGTTATGTCCCTTGTGGAATCTTTCTACCTATGAGAGTGATTGACACGTAGAAGGTGCTCAGTAAATACTTGCTTAGCAAATCTCCACATGTTGGATTGCCATATGTCTTTTTTAGATACGATAGCAAGAGTGATTGCAGGGAGTTGGGGCTAGAGGCTGGGAGGGGTCACTTGTTACAGGACTTTAGGTAAGTGAAGCGACAACCAGGGAGTAGAGAGCAAGGGGATTACTGTAGACTATCAAGGAAGCAGGACCTGATGGCTGAAAGAGACTGGAGAGGAGAGGAAGCACTCTGATTCTTCCATCTTTGTGCTTGAGTAAGGGCAGGTGGCTGTACAGAGCCAGGTTTGGTTTGGGATGTGTTGGGTTGGAGATGTTTGGAGAATGTTGAGGTGATATGGCTTCCAGTCAGCTTGGAGACTGACAGAAGGGTGTACAGGTTTGCTGATGGGTTTCCTAGACATTCTCACCACCAGTGTTAATGTTGTAAATGAAAGACACTGAAGCCAAGAAAATCATCTTATTTGCAAGCTTTTAAAAAACTGGAGCGGGAATGCATCTCAGCTAGTGTGTTCTTTGTTGGAATTTGACTTTTTTAGTACCCTGTCCAAAGCCCCCAGACCTCTGTTAGCACACATGGAAGGTACCCTGTCCAAACCCCCAGACCTCTGTTAGCACACATGGAAGCAGCTGACTCAGAGTGATCTCTGACTTCATCCTTCCAGTGAGTGTGGTTTTGTTGAAACCAAAACCCCTTGGCCAGCTCTGCTTCTCACAGTGGCTCAGTTGTCTGCCCTGTGTCTCAGCTAGCTCAGTCTGATCCAAATCTGACTCAACACAAACTTCTCAGAGCTGAGCTTCCAAAATTGACTGGTTTTGTTTAATGTCAGTGGCTGCTAATTCTGGTTGTATCTCAGTCACTCAGCCAAGGAGCCGGTGTGACTTCTCTCAGTTCTGATCTTTTTAGATTTAGCAAAGTCCTAGGAACTCTGCACCCTTAAGCAAAGGCAGTCTCCACTCTGGTCCTCAGTTTCCTCTTTGGAGCAATGGAACAAATGAGCCATCCTTAGGGGAGTTGTTGGAGATGGTGTCTTTAAAAACATGTTGAAGCTCTCAGATATCTTAGCTCCTAAATAAAGTGCCTCAGTGTACCTCAAGCATCTGGGAAAAACATTCTTTTGTCAGCTTTGGTATCAGAAAGAAAACATTTGGCTGTAGCAACTGCATTCCCAGGTTTCCTGAGTGCTGGCTTGTGGATCTGTGGGAAGCAGGAAGAAATGGGTGGGGCACAGATCAGGCAGGCTGGGTGGAGGAGTGCTGAGGGCTGCTGAGATAGGTGAGGCCAGGCAGCTGTGAGAGACTAAAGATCTCTGACTGAGGCTGAAGGGATTCAGAACACACAGGCGGCAGGTGGAAGTTGTCCAAGTTACCCACCAACACCAAGGGCCAGCCTCACACCCAAGTCCTCAGTCCCCTTAGCTGGGGGCTGACAAAGACAAAGGACAATTACATGTGCATAGCTTTGCAGTTGGGGGTTGTACAAAAGGGAGAAAATGGGGTGTTACACTGATGTTTAATTAGGAAACCCAAAGTTTAAAAGCCAGTTTAGATGAACGTGACCATTTTGAGAGCAGTACCTATAGAACCACCTTCTGGGTTCACCATTTTTATAGGAGCTGATTTTTTTTTTTTATCAAAATCTTGGGGTGAGAGGGTGGAGTGTTTGTGAGCATACACTGTGGCCCAAAAGCTTTAGGCCTGACCCCTGAGCCTAGGAAAGCCAAATCCTCTTTTTCTCTGGAGCTATGGATGGTCGTTCCAGGCACACTGGAATAACTAGGAGTCAGGATCTCTAAATGACCTTTTTTAAAAATGGAATTTCTAAATTCATGGTTTTACATATCGAGACATATCATTAATCAGCCCATATGCCAACTTTTACTTTAGAAAATGTAGCCTTTTATGCATTCAGAATATTCACTGGCTGTCCTCCTGGGTGGTATAGTCCATGGGCTCTTAGAAACCAAGGCAGAGCCTTGGGAAATAGGTCAGTCCAGCCTGATTCTCTGAGTTTTCTCCAAGTAAGAGGTGAACCCAGAAGGCTGCTTGGCGCTTCCTTTGTTTGCATGTTTCTCAGCCTTGAGATGTGGTTTTCTCATCCTTTAAGTTCCGGTGACTTTTTTTCTGTTTCAGCTGAGAAAGGAAACTTTCTTTGATCCATGCTATATAGAGTAAGAGGGAACGGTAGCCTCAGGGTGGTCCCCTAAATCATTCTTGCAGAGCCCTTAGCCTATGGTGAGCATGAGGTAGTGTTAGTGAGTGGTGGCAGCTATGAGGGCTGTTACTAGTGCTGGGGGCACTTATCGACTGAACAGTGGGGATAGATAACACTGTGTCTTGGCAGAGCATCCTTTCTTCCTTGATTCCTGGGTTCTGGAACTTCTTGCTCCTGGAGTGGAGTCCTGGCAGATGACGCTTGGTGGTCTCTGTCATGAAACTCAAATACGCTTGACTCCCGCACCGTGTGAACCACTACCTCATTGGCCAAAGGAAGTACCAAGCAGCCCTCTGTATTCCAAGACACCATCAGAGAATACGATCTACGTGGCATCTAGTGGTGTAACTAGGGTTCTGGCTCTGCAATCTGCTGATCTGCCTAATTTGACAGGTTATCTAATCTATCAGTGCTTTATTTTCTTATCTGAAAACTGACAGAAATGTGTGTGTGTGTGTGTGTGTGTGTGTGTGTGTGTGTGTGTGTGTGTGTGTATGTATGTATGTGTTAAAGAGAATGACCAACAGGCACTTAGCACAATGCCTTTTATATCATAAGGATTTTTTTTTTCCATTGTTGTCTGTAATTATGGAACTCAGAGGCTGAGGTTTTGTACAAAATAAAAGGCCGGGTTTGTGAAATAGGAAAAGGTCTACCAGTGTGTAGACAGGAAGACAGATGGATATATGTGTGATATGAAAGTACCATTCAATGTTCCCTGGAGAACCTAGACGTGGCTGACGTGAGTGGCCACTCTTGCCAGTCTTTAAACTTTCCTATATATTTGATGATCCAGTAAGTTTTGGGGGTAAATGGATTCCATGAGGTCATAGGTATTCAAAATTCAAATCTATGACAAAAAACAGTAAACTGATTTCATTAGGATCGAAAGTGTACAGCAAGGTTGGAGAGATGCTCAGTGATTAAGAGCACTGACTGCTCTTCCAGAGGTCCTGAGTTCAATTCTCAGCAACCACATGGTGGCTCACAATCATCTGTAATGGAATCTGATGCCCTCTTCTAGTGTGTCTGAAGACAGCTACAATGTACTTATATAAATGAAATAAATAAATCTTTAAAAAAAAAGAAAGAAAGAAAAAAGAGAAAAGAAAGTGTACAGCAGAAGCCCATATTCTTTACGAGAAAGACATCTTGGGGATGGGGAGGTACATGGAGTAGAGGGAGGGGAGAATGGGACAGAATATGTACCATGTTAATGATTCAGCAGGTTAGACCACAGAAAAGCAGGCATGTTCACTAATTAAATGAAAAGAATTTATAGTAACTTGGAAAACACCTAGATTTAAAAGAAGATAAAATAAATAAATGAAGGCCTAGAAAAATGGCTAAGTGGTTAGGAGTTCTTCCTGCTCTTGCAGAGGCCACAGGCTGGTTTCTAGCAGCTCATGGCTGTCTGTAACTCCAGCTCCAGGGGATCCAGTGCCCTCTTCTGGCCTCTGTGGGCACCCATGTGGTACATATTCAGGCATGTTCAAGCACACACTCATACATGTAAAATAAAAATAAACAGACCTTTAAAAACCTAAATGAAACAGGAGATGGAGAGATGGCTCAGCGATTAAAAACCCTTGTAGCCTCTGCAGAGGACCCAAGTTCAGTTCCCAGCACCCAGATGATGGCTCATAGCCATTCATAACACAGTGTCCTGAAGATCCACTATCTTTTTCTAACCACTGTGGGCACCAGGCATATATGCGGTGCACATATATACATGCAGGTAAAACCTTCATATGCATAGATAACACACATTTAAATGAAGCACAGAAATGGACAGCAGTGGATGTGGATGATACATACTATGAGGCTTTGACAACAGCTTTGAAGGAAGTGAATGTTGGGCATTGTGGTGTATACCACTTGCCCTAATTACTGAGAAGACTGAGGCAGGAAGATTCCCCCAAGCCAAAGGCTCAAAGCAAAACGATGCCTGTGATCAGGACACATAGAGTTCCAAGTTCTGATTTTTCTCAATTGCTGATTTTCCTGGAGGCTACAGATAGCTGGGGGCTGCCTTCTTTTTACTGGTGATTTTGATGTTTTTCTCAGCCAAAGTTCTTGCACAAAGTAACCCAGAAAAAAACCATGTACTTGAACTGGCCGACCACACTTGGAACTCTGCATCCTGAATCCTTGTCCCTAGATGTACTATCTTGTATGTACCCACTGTGCTCCCCATTATCCTACCCACAGGTATTTGCTTGTTTGTTTGTTTTTAAAGATAGGATCACACTGTGTAGCTCAGGGTGGCCCCAAACTTACGCTCCTCTTGCCTCAGCCTCCTGGGTGCTAGGATCACAGATTTTTACTTTTTCTTTTAAAGTACAGACACACTCATTGCAATGTGGATGTTTTCTTGTTTAGATCATGTTTCTATGGACCCAGGCATGGTGGCCTGCCTGTCTGCAGAAATCTATGTCTAAATCAGTGGCTCTTAACCTTCCTAATGCTGTGACACTTTAATACAGTTTGTCATGTTGTGGTGACCTCTAACCATAAAATTATTTTCATTGCTATTTCATAACTGTAATTTTGCTACTGTTATGAATTGTAATATAAATAAATAAATCAATCAGTGTTTTCCAATGTTCTTACATGGTCCCTGTGAAAGTGTCACTTGAGCCTCAAAGGGGTTGTGACTCCCAGGTTGGAGAGAACCCACCAGTCTAAATGAACAAGCCCTGAGCTTTCTCAGGGCTTTACCGGGAAACCGAAAAGTAGTTTTCTTCTCCTTGGCTGGTGACAAACAGGTTTTTAAAAAGAATGTTAAACAAGCTAACTTTTTCTTTCTCTCCCTCCCCTTTTTTCTTTTAAAATTACCTTCTCTGTAGTATATATTCTTCCAACTTCCATGCAGTGAAGAGAGAATCAGATGGGACCCCCGGGGGTCTTGCTAGCTTGGAGAATGAGAGGCAGATTTATAAAAGTGTCTTGGAAGGTGGTGACATCCCTCTTCAGGGCCTGAGTGGGCTCAAGCGACCCTCCAGCTCAGCTTCCACTAAAGGTAACGCCAAGCTGACGACTGCAGGCACGTCTCCTACATGCCTGTTACCTGAGTGTTGGCAGCGGGTGGACCTCCAGCCACAGGGGCAAAGCTCTGCCTATTCAGGTCCATGTCCAGGCTTTGGAGCCGCCCTGTGTCCCCTCACCTATTTTCTTGCCGGCCATTTTTCTTTCTGGTCTTAATGGTCCCTACCCACAACCTTGCTCTCTCTAAAACCATCTCTCTCTCTTTTTGTTGTTCTAATATCCCTTTCCTAGAAGTTAGCTGAGCTTCGGCCTTTCTTAACTGGCAGGGTGGCCATTTCTTTCGTTGCATCTTTTGCACCTGCTTTGCAGCACAAATTATTTTGCTTCAAGACATCAGTTGGAGACTTTTTTAAAGCCCTTATGACAAATGAGCATGTTACCTCTCTTCCCCCCCCCCCTTAAAAGCAGCTTTCAGCTTTAACCTAATGGGTGTGTTTATTTTATTCTGCATGCTTACCAGTGGATCGTAAAGGCGGGAATGCTCACATGATTTCTTCATCATCAGTTCATAGCCGAACGTTTCACACTAGCAATGCTTTAGGCCCTGGGTGTAAGCACAAGAAACCCCTGTCGGCTGCGAAAGCCTGCATTTCGGAGATCCTTCCTTCTAAATTCAAACCCAGGCTCTCTGCTCCCAGCGCTCTTTTGCAGGAACAGAAGAGTGTCCTGTTACCCTCAGAGAAGGCTCAGAGTTGTGAGAACCTTTGTGTTTCTTTGAATGATTCCAAAAGAGGTCTCCCACTCCGGGTTGGGGGGAGCACCGAGAACCTGCTCATGCGCTCCCGGCGGGATTACGACAGCAAGTCCAGTAGCACCATGAGCCTACAGGAGTACGGCACCAGCTCCAGGAGGCCCTGCCCTCTCTCCAGAAAGGCTGGACTGCATTTCTCCATGTTTTACCGGGACATGCACCAGATCAACAGAGCTGGCCTCTCCTTAGGCTCCATCTCTTCCTCAAGTGTGCGGGATCTTGCCTCTCACTTTGAAAGGAGCAGCCTGTCGTTAGCCAGGGGTGAGCTTGGCGCTAGCCAAGAGGGCTCAGATCATATCCCCAAACACACCGTGTCCTCCCGTATCACGGCCTTTGAGCAGCTCATTCAGCGGTCCCGGTCCATGCCATCCCTGGACTTCTCTGGCAGGCTGAGCAAGTCCCCGACACCTGTGCTCTCTAGAAGCGGCCTGACCTCAGCTCGTTCAGCGGAATCCCTCCTTGAGTCTACCAAGCTCCGTCCCAGAGAAATGGACGGGTTGGACTCAGGAGGGGTCTATGCGTCCCCCACATGTAGTAATATGGCGGACCATGCCTTGAGCTTCCGGAGCCTTGTGCCTTCTGAGCCTCTTTCCATCTGCTCAGATGAGCTAGACCACTGCTCAAACGTGTCTAATGACAGCAGGGAGGGCAGTGGGGGCAGTGTTCATGGAGACTTCCCAAACATCGCCTCAACAAATGCAAGGGCACCTGCCCTGCTTCGTACACCCGCTTCACCACTATCCGGAAGCATGAGCAGCAGTCCTCCAGGCAGCCTGACTGGCGCTCGGATTCCAGGGGGGACAGGAACAGTCTCCTCAGAAACATCTACCTGATGAGCCCCTCCCTTTTCGATTGAAAAAGCCCCTCCAACAGCACCCCAGACAGCCTCCCTCCAATGACTCCTCAGTGTCCCCTGCTGGCCAGAAGGCAGACCTTCCTTGCCAGGGCCCTCAGGACCAGCCCCACTGTGCGGGGAAACCCCTGGTCCCACTCGCCTGTCTTCCCGACACACCATGGCAAGGCTTAGCCACAACTCAGAACCCCCTCTGGACAGATCCGCAGGCCTGGAGGATTGCACAAGGGCCATTAATAACGGGAACCCCGTGCCCTACTCAGACCATGGCTTGGACGGGAACAACAACCCACAAAGTGAACTGGCAGCGGCCCATGGAGGTGGCATTTTGTGTGTTTGACCAGTCTCACCTCCCCGTCTCCACTTGGCTTGCTCTGTCCCACCCTCTGTGTGCTTCTGGTGCTCATCTTCTGCCTTGTCTTTTGCTTCTGTTTGTTTTGCTTGGCAATTAACCATGGCTTGTAGTGGCTGCACTTCTTTAAAAACAAATCCCCCCACCTCATTTAGACTAACCAACCGAACCGTTTCGAAAGAAAAATTGGCCGTTTAGCTCATATCCAAGAACTGGGTTCATTTGAACTCTCAAACCCCTGTTCACATCAATTCCCAGCCTCCCTGTGGTTTTTTGAGAGGCAGCCTCTCTCCGTGGCCCCGTGTGTATGTGAGTGTATGGTCTGTCCCTGTTACAGCCTGCGTGCCTCTTTGTGGGGACACTTAAAAGAATGTCCCTTTCTTTGCTCACCTTTGGCCTTCTGGTGAGTTGTCTTTGTATTAAACCAGTTTGCAAGTAAATCCAAAAAGCAGGTGGGGTGGGGGCTTGGGGTTTTTCCCTTCAGAATTTGTCATCGAGTATTTTTCAGCATTGTTTATAAATTTAACCTTAATAATAGAAAAAAAAAAAAAAAACTGGCTTCCCACTAAGCCTTGGCTCGTTTTAACTCTGCTTTGTTGTTTTGAAGATTCAGAGTCACCAAGACATTTTATACCAGCTGATTACTTGGAGTCCACAGAAGAATTTATCCGGAGACGACACGATGATAAAGAGGTAACTCTCCCATCTTAGACTTGTTGTTTTTGTTCAGGGAGGAAAAAACAAAGGAATTGAACTTTCCGGACACCTTTCAGAAGGGTGATGGGGTGCAGGGACTAGAAGCAATGGTAGCTTTTCGTGAGCAGCTTCTTATAAGATTTGGCCTCCATTTGTTCCTCTGTAGTTTACTTTCTCAGAAAGCAGGGCTGATGATTTCCATATACACACTGGGTTATAAGTGCCACCCCTCCAGCCTATTGAAGGCAGGAAACATGGCCTGGGTTGTATTTATTGCCTTGGAAGCTTGGAAACTGAAGTTCACATTTTCCTCAATACCTCCCATGTTGTTTACTGAAGTCCACCTTCCAGTTCCTCCTGTACTCGTAATTGACATGAAGCATACCTCACATTGGAGAGGATTGCAGTAGGAAGAATGGAAGGTGACATCACTGGTCACTCTGCAGTTTATGAACAATGAGAAGAAGTTGCTTGTGGTTCTGCCAGCTTTAACTTAGAGGGGAGATGCCCACGTTAGTGCTGGCAGACTCCATACAAGGACTTCAGAGCCTGGGCATTTTCTTGGAGCTACTGAAATGTCTCTCTGTGGGTTGATTGTCAGGGCCTGGACTAGAGCCTGTTCTGGAATAGGAAAAGGCAGTCCTGTATATTGGCTAAGTGGGGGAATCTTCCCTTCTGCTGTGATAGAGCATCACAGTGCACAAGTTCTAGCTGCACATGCCCAGGAAAGGGGTCCAATAGATTAGATAAGTTCAGTGTCCCACTTTCCTGTCATTTGTTAAGAGATGCAAGGATACTTTGAACTGCTGGCCATAGGAGAGGATGTTCAAATATCACACGTCCTCTTCTGTGTTGGTCTGGCTTGATTGGTTCCAGAGTTTAGGTGGGGTTTCCTTAAGGATTTAAGACAAGGCTGACTTTGAGGACTCTATAATTATAATCGTTGCAGTTGGAGGGTAGAAAACAAACATGCCTCTCCTTGCCCTCCAGGTATGGCGTCTGCCTACCAGAAGCCAGGGGAGGTGTTTGAGGTCCAGAATTGTTTAAATTATCAAATCCAAAACTCTCAAAGTGATGAGTGTCTATCAGGATTTCCTTCCAGACTTTTCTATATGCGTTCTGTCAGAGAGACCAAGTTTGCATGCCATGAGAGGAAAGAGAAAATTCCATTTTAGTAATGAAATGCTAGTATTCGGTAGGGGGTTTGATGGGTGAGTCTACAAGAGGATGTTTTACTAACATGGTTTAGCAGTGAATCCATTGAAAGCTGTATACTTAACGAGAGAAGCTTGCATCCTTGGTGATGCTGAGAGCCTGAAATGGTTTCTCTTTCCTCATGGATACCAGCTCATGTGGCTAAGCACAGACCTGGTAGATTCACTGACTCAGGTGTTAGTACCAGGTTTAAGCCTTTCCATTTGATATCTGTTCTATGGAGATAAACTGTCAGCCAGAGCAGCAGTGCTTTTGAACAGGGCCTCAATCATGAGTCCATCCCACTGCTGTAGAAACAGTACAGGAGAGAGCATTGGTCTGCACCCTTTTATGTCGGTCCATTACTGTTGATGCTGATGATAACAGCCTTTCAGAAAAGGAGACCCCATCTGTCCTTGAAGGGCCTTTCATGGTCGCCAAGCCAACCCCCTGTTTTATTCAACAAGGGTATGGCTCGAACAGGGACACCACCCTAAAGTGCTTGGCTAGAAACTAAGGCTCCACCTTCCCAGAACAGCACTTTTTCTATGGCACTGTACTTTGCAAAGCACTTTCATCGTGCTTACTCTTTATTACAGTTTTCTGAGAGCTGGAAGACCCATAGCCATTTGTTGAATTGTTGTTTTGTAGACCCTAGAGGAAAACTGGGCCATTATCTTTTAGAGCTGAATGTCACATGAGTCATTTAATTGTCTGCTGGAAGAAGACTTACGTCTAACTGAGAATGTTAAGAAATACCAGCTCTAATAAATGCTTCCCCACAAGGAGTATTAATCCCAAGAATGAAAATTGCAGTGAAATAAGGAAGTGAATTAAAATTCTTTTCTATTGGGCCATTGGAATAGGCCATGAATGAGTGGTATTTGGTGAAAAGTAACACAGACTAATAGAAAAGTCTTGAATAGAAATTGATGGCTATTTTCTTTTTAAAACATATTTCTTATTTATTGTTTGAGAATTTCATGCAAGTATACAATGGATTTGGACCAAATCCCCCACTTCCTCTTTTCTAACTTTCCCATACCCCTCCCCAATTCTCCCTACCAACCCTTTAATTGTCTTAATGGTGCATCTGTTTCTTCTAACCCCAGATGCTGTCATTTTCTCTACTGTGTTCTGCATCATTACCTGAAACTCAGCTTCATTTCCCTAAGTAGAAACAAGTCAGTGGGACAGAAACAAGACCCGCTGTCAGTCAGGCACATGAAGAACCTTTGCTGTATATCCTGAGGCCTCTTGAAACTTATGCCCAGGGGAAGAGTTGGCTGTCCTGGGGGAGAGGTGCCACATTCTCTGAAAGGGGCAGCTCAGCTATGTGGAAACATGGCAGTGTAACCGAAAAAGAAGCAAAAACATGACCTAATTTCTAGAGAGTCAAGACCCATAGTCTGAGAGGCCTGGTGTAGTCAGGGGAAAACAGCATGTCCCATCCTGTCTTGGAAACACTTTATGAATCCTAAAGGCAGGTAGGGATGCCAGATACCAACCAAACATGATTATGATGCCTACGCTGTACCGTTGGGTCAACTGGCCTTTGTTGCCAGAAGACTCGGGCTTTGGACTGAGTCCAGGGGTAGTCAGCCAGACAGAGGGGTCATGTAGAATCACATGTCCCATATTCCTGCGTCCTCATTTTCTTCTGGACAGTGCTCTGTCCTTCCTACAAAGTGCATAGTGGATGGTTATCATGGGAACATAGAAGCGTGTGTGTAAGTCCCTTTGACAGTGATCTTTAATGTGTCCTTCTTGTTCACTGATGCCTTCTTCCTTAGTTGCTTATATGGCCATTTTCTATTAAGCTGGACCAGATGATTCACTGCCCGTTTTATGCAATTTCATGGCAGAAACTTTTAGCGGACCAGAGACGACTTAAGCGCGAGCAAGAAGAAGCCGATATTGCAGCTCGCCGCCACACAGGTGTCATCCCGACTCATCATCAGTTTATCACTAATGAGCGCTTTGGGGACCTCCTCAATATAGATGATACTGCAAAAAGGAAATCTGGGTTAGAGGTCTGTTTTGGTCGCCGCCAACTGCTACTTGACCCGAAGCAATACTTGCCTTCCTTTGGCATTGCCCTCTGTAGGCCAATTTAGTTCTCCAGACAGCGCCTGTCATCCTGGCTTTCTTAGCCTTGCTTTGGCTCTTTTGTGGCTGGTGAATAGACATGAGCCCCACTGTGTCCTGTGCTCTATATGTTAAGCATGCCTGGCTGTGGGACTGGGGTCTGCTGGCGCACACTCATACTGCATGCTTAGAGCATTGGCTGCCTCATGAGTCCAGTCCTCTCCATCCTGCATTTGACTGTGATACCATGTTGCATTGTGGTCTGCTTAGAAACCATGTCCCTTTGGCCATGTGTCTCAGAAGCTCTGGTATGAACAACCCCAAGAGTCTTCTGTAAAGAGATGGTTAATGAAGTTTTCATTATTAAAGTTACCTAGTGACATATTATAGCATTAACTTAGTGATACTGCTGTTGAAAACTCAGAACAGTACTGATTGCTCAGTGATGCTGGAGCATTTCACTGAAGTTTGAAACTCTGATCTCTGCAGCTTTGGTAAACTCATGGAGAGTGTAAGAGCATTCTGAGAGAAACCTCATCTGCTCCCTCAACTTTGACATTTCTAAACTTAGACTACAAAAGTTTGGTATTCCAGCAGGAATGAAGGGTAAGAGTGTAGTGGTTTTATCCAGGTCTTGCCTCCCACATCAATGTCGGTATGGTAGATCCAGGGCCAGCTCTCAGTGAGAGTTTATGGCCTGCCGAATGACCTTACAAAGCCCCACTGAACCAATGTCTTCTCGGGGATGTGTCTGTGGCATCATGAGCTGGGCTTTTTGAGCTGGAAGAAGTGACCCCAGGAACTAGTTTTATGATCTGTTAGTATAACCAACTTTCTGTCTTTCAAGTGGCAGAGGCATCATTAACTTTTCTTTTTTTTAAAGAAATGAAAGGTCCCTAGGAAGAAGTATTAAAGAAGGAAAAAAAAAAAAAGAATTTTACCTAAAGAAGGAAACTGCAGGGGGAGGGCAGATTCTAAAATATAGAGAAAAAAGTGGAAATGTGACCAGAAAGAAACAAAAAGTAGCAAGTGTTAGCCCACTGTGAGTGACGGGCAGCTTCTTGGTGTACAGAGGACTCCTTCACATAACAGTCCTGCTCCGGAGACTGCTGCTCATTAACCCCGGGATTCAAAGGTCTACCTGTGTGAGGAAGAAGATGGCAGCCTACAGAACTGCCTTAGGGATACATGGGCCTGTCGGTGCTGCTCAGCAGGAGTAGCTGTTGCAAGGGAAGCACTCTCTCTTTACTAGGCCTGCCTGTCCTCCGGAATGGTGTTTCCCAAATTGTGTCAGAACCCCTAAAGACATATCATAATGCAGACTCCCGCATCCCACCTGTGATGTGAGACCTGGGGTGAGGTCTAAGAATTTGCAAGTTCATAGGTTGGATGCTTTGATGTTTTCAGCCCCACATAAAGAACCACTGTCCTTTATGTCCTTTAGCTGACTGACAGAACCAGCAAGTATGGGTACACTGTGGTATGTGGATGCATTTCACTCTCAGCAGGAGTCAGCAGCCACTCATTCTGTGTAACATTCTCCCTGTGTAGAACAGAGACAATTCAGTTTGTATTTTGGGGGTAGCTGTTAGTATATAACCACCTTCATACACAGTTATATGTCAGCCAGGTGAGGTGTACAGCCTTAATCCCAGAGCCTGGGATCTAGAGTTAGGAGGATCAGGAAGTCAAAGTTATTCAAAGAAGGAACGTTTGCTGCTGCAGCATAATTTATAATGTCACACAGCCATATAGCTGGGTGACATGTAATCCATCTCTCTCCCCACGCTTGTTTCTGTTGTGATTTCTATGAGGTTTTTTTTTTCTTGGTCTTGGCCTTTGGGTTTTCTATTGTGAATGTTGTTATTGATCCTTAACTCTCACATCTGTTCTGCCCCTGTTTGCCTACAACTATTAGAAACTATGCCATAAACATAGGTGTTAGGATGATGTGATATTAACTTGATTATAAGGTGGTTATTGAGTTGCTCCCCTAACCTGTAGGTATATAGATAGACGGGAATGACAGTAGGGAAATGCGGGAAGCAAAGTTTGTAGGAAGAGCCAGTCTAAGCACATGCCCGTGATGTCAAAGCTTGGGCGGAGGATCCAAAGCTCAAGACTAGCCTGGGGTCCAGTGAAAACAGAAACTTAAAACAGAACAAAACACAAACATCTCTGTGGTGCAATATGAACTCTAGAAGACCCTGTGAAGCCCAAGCTAAGAAGCCTGGAAATGGAGGGCATCTGACTAAACAACCAGAATAGTGTGAGGATGCTTTGGGGAGCCTTTTCTCACCTCGACTCCATTTTCTCCTCCTACTCTGCCCTTGTCTTCTAATCTAGTAGAGGACCTACCATTCATTTCCTTCATGCTGTTTCCCTAGGCAGAGGCCATAGCAGCTGAAGAGATCAGAGGTATTTGGATAGAAATAGCTTGTGCATGTGATTTGAAAATTTTCATGTGTCCCCCTAAAAACTAAAACTGGTTAAAATAACTACTTTTTAAAGATGAAAGAGATCCAATGCAAGTTGATAAAGGTGAAGTTCTTGCCAGAGTTGGAGCTGAACAAATTCCAGGCTGAGACTGGCACATAAATGTACTTAGTTGGGACAAGAGAGGTGCCAGAGATAGACATTTAGGTGTGCCTGGGGATATGACCACAAGCCTCCACCCAGGTTAGGGAGAGAGATTTGATTTACTAGACAACAGATCTGAAGCCAACATCAAAGCAAAATCGTGAAGTGTGGAAGAATTTGTGGAATGTTATTTGTGCTCCTGGGTGACAGTAGATTAGACTGAGGAGAAGGTAAAGTCAAAGGAAGCTTTGTGTCTGTGGGAAGCAGAGGTCAGCCCCAGAGCAACAGGGTTTTGGACTGAGGGCGAGCAGACTTGGGTGTGAGTTACTGACAGACTTAATGAGAATGTGGAGACGGCTAGGCCTAGCTTCCCAGCCTGGGGTGTGTAGGAGAAAGGAGCTTCTACAGTCAGGATGGAGTTTCAGTAGATAGAGATATACTCAGGGTTTACCCTAGCTTTTTCAGTTATGTCACAGACTGTAGGGACATATGGCATGCAAGATGATATGATAGGTGAACCAGACTCTCTTATGCTTTCAGTTTCTAACTTACACCAGGTAAACAGAAGATGCCCCACAAGGAGTAAGATGATAGGTAAGGCTTGTCTGAAGACAGTAGCCATGATCAGCTTGCCTGAGGGGCTTTACAAACCATCTCTTACTATAAGTGGCCTTCTTGCAGGGGAATTTTCATGCATGGCACAGCTGACTAAACACCATCTATCATGCTGATGGGGTCAGGTGCTGCAGTCTTGCCCAGATTTTTAAACCAAGATGAACTGGTTAGAGTGGATCTCTCTGCTTCGCTTTCTAGAATCTTGTGGAAAATGTGTCCTTTTTGTTGTTTGTCAATCATGAGTTTTAACTCTGTGTTATTTCTTGTGTTTAGATGAGACCTGCCCGAGCCAAATTTGACTTTAAAGCTCAGACACTGAAGTAAGTGCTTCACGCTTGTCTTCTTAGCTGCCTCTTTGGAAATACTGTTTGCTTAGGGCGAAGAGTTGGGATAGACAACTGTTGCTCACAAACATAGAAAAACAGATAATAAACAGCAGATGATACATGCCAGCACTGTTACATTACATGTATTAACTCATTCAACTCTGATGAGTCAGGACTGTGTGGAGCAGATACTACTATTTCCACATCCAAAACTTAGGAAAACAGTATGAAAGAACTTAGATCACCTGAGAGGTGATAGAGTCAGGATTCAAACCCAGCACCTTGGCATCTGAAGCTGACTCTTAGGCACTGTCCCACCCACTTTCTACCTGAATAGGTCCTCTGTTTACTCGATTAGGTTGCCGTATAATCTGACCTAACCTTTAGTAGAAGGAATCAGAACCAGACTCTAGGAATATAACTTGACCTATTTTTTGTAGCATTCCCAAAGGAGGAAGGACGCCCATGGGATACCAACATTTCTCTAAATGTGTTCCTCAGAGTGTTCATCCTGCAAGATGTTCTTAAAAAACAAAACCAAAGAGTGAGTGTTGTAGGAATGAGTCAGAGATCCAGCTCGTGGTATAGTTGGTATATTTAGGCCCCGCTCTCCCTGGGAGTTGCGGGGATAGACTGCTGTTGGCATGTTCATGGCTATGGAACTCAGAGACAAAAACTGAGCTGCTTATGTACCCCGAATTTAGGTGACCAGGAAACCTTTCTATTTTCTGTGGAATACAGTTTGGGAAATGTTTCCACGCACAGGTTCTAGAAGGACTTGATAGCTTTATAGGTAATTATGGATGAAAATAGACCATGAGTTTTCTTTGGCAGCCAAAGATAACATGGGCAGCCACGTCCCATTGTCCTGCTGACAGGAGACACCACATCTGGGAGTAAGAGGGGGTGCTTCCATTCATGAGTGATGGGAGACAATGCCTCTAGGCTCTTCCACCTTGTTTCCCATTTCTTCCAACACAAAAGGAATGGCCAGACCAAATTTGTAGAACACAGACATGGATCCAGTGTGGTTGGATTTGACTGTATTTCGCCATTCCCTTAGCTTGCTACAAGAGATGGGTGTGTGGACTTTAGATTTAGAAAGTTGTGACTCAACCACTCCCATCTCTGTAACTATAGCCAGTGTATCAATGTCTCTCACCCTCAGTTTTCCTCATTGGTAAGATGAGACTAAAACTGCCCCCATTGCAAAGAGACCAGCCAGGGTAAACCAGTAAGATGTTTTGCACAGTGTAGCAGAAGTCCATAAGTATGATATCTACCATCCTTATATTTGATCCAGAGAGAGAATAACAAAGACATATGAATTAACTTGTACTTTAATCAAAGAGAATATTTTCCTCTAAATTGAGACTTTGGGTAATACATCTTTTTAGAATTAATTTTAAAAGGTTTTTTTTTACCCCGTTGAGTAACTAATCAGATAGAAGAGGTAAGAAGGCCAGAGATCCATAGGACTGTCATCATTTATCAACACGGCTAATGCCAGAGAGCAGGGCCTGCCTCATGTTCCCATCATGGCGTGCTGCCTTCTTAAGAAATCTATGACCCATGGTTGGTAGTCCATGAATATGTCCCATGGTAGCTAAGGCTAGATCGTTATGAATGTGTCCTATTCATAAGCTTAAGACATTAGAGACTGTTGTGATAGGGGCAGGGGCTTGATGTATGATTCTGGAGCCTAAAGTTGGCAGACGACCATGTTGCATTGCAATAATAAAAGGTTATACAAATCTGAAAGTACCTTGTGCTGCTAATTCCCAGTACCCTAACACTCTACCTAGGTATGTGGATCTTGTGGGAGCTGAGAGTATGGCCTGAAGCACTGACTGCACTGGAGACTGGTACCCTGGTTTTCTCCACTGAAGGGGCGGGTCAGACCAAGCTGCTGCCTAATTAAGTAAACAGGGACTTTATATAGAAAGAGGTCAGGAACCACAGTGCCTAAAAGCCAAGCTTCTGGTACCAAGGTGGACATCAGCCTCAGGATGTCCATGTATCTTTCTCAGAGTAGTGACTTTTTGCTTAACAGTGTGGCCATTTCAGGTCCCACGTGCCAGCACACTGTATGACACCCATAGGGGGATTCAGAGCATGTGAAGGAGAGGGTTCGGAAAAGAATAGCCTGAGGGTTTCCTTCCCACAAAGATGAGCATCCTGTACCCTTTTTATGCACTTAACTTTACACTCCAACTCCCAATATAGGGTCCACACGAGCCTCTTCAGCATGCTTTTATCCAGCTCAGAGCCAGCGTTTTATAAAGGTTCTAGCTGTGCCCTGTTACTTGGCCAGCATTCCTCATGTAGGGCTTCCTGGTATACTGCAAAGCTGACACACCCCTTCCAAATGATGTTGGATTGGAGCAAAACTTAAAAATATATATATTTAATTTTTTTAATTCAAGAAAAGTTCAAGTTATTATTTTGTTCTGTTTTCATTTTGTTTATAATTTATTTATTTTTCTCCTGAAAACAGAGTCCTGGTTAGATGTGAGTACTGTCAGTGCTGAGGCAAAGAGATAGCTGTGGAAAAAAGAGTTGGGAGGTGGGGGAAAGACACAAACAACATTTGAAAGAACATCCGTTTTTTCTTTCTAACTCTTCTTTTCCGTGCTGAGAAGGAAGGCATGACTCCAGAGTGTGTACTATACTGGGTGTTTCTCCTGTAGCTTGCAGCTGCTTTCACCAGCCTTGAATTAGATGCTGTGGTCAGATACAGGAACATTGTCACCAAGAGCTCAAGCTGCCTGACCAAGTCCCAGTACTAGTAAATCTTGGCATTTGCCTAACTTCAGAGCTTCCTAGTGCAGGCTGATGGAGACAGATGGGGAAGGAGGGGGATGGGTAGGGGGTACCAGAATGTCATAACCTGAAGTGGTTCAGGCATGTCTAGCTGTAGCACACAAGGAGCAGTGAAAAGTATCCAAAGGGAGACATTTTATCATTTAATAACTATAAATTAAGGCTGCCGGGCTCTACCCTGAAGACAGAATCTACACCCCCTAAAAAATGCATTAAGAAAATCACAACAAACTATTATGGCCTCTGAGCACTCTAGTGCTAGTAAGTGTGTGTGTTGACACCCATCCCATAAAAGACTAGAAAACTACCCAATATGATGTAATTTCCTGACCGTTGGGGTTCTTGCTTCCAAGGATGGAGCCTCCCATCTTCAGGAACTTTGTCCCCTTTGACTCCATGTAAAGTCTTGCACTGAAGTGTCTTCACCATGCACATTTTGAAACATCTACTAAAAGATAATGACCTTCCGTCAACAGGGAGTTGCCTCTGCAGAAGGGAGACATTGTTTACATCTACAGACAGATTGATCAGAACTGGTATGAAGGTGAACACCATGGCCGGGTGGGAATCTTCCCACGCACCTATATTGAGGTACCACAGCCCCAGCTCCATCCTTCTCAAGAGAAGCCCAGCATGCCTAAAATGCCATTTTCTTACCACGTCCTGTGTTCTCTTCTCTTCTATCCCTCCCCTTGCCCCTTTGCTTTCTTTCCTTTCTCAGCTTCTTCCTCCAGCTGAGAAGGCTCAGCCCAGAAAGTTGGCGCCTGTACAGGTTTTGGAATATGGAGAAGCCATAGCGAAGTTTAACTTTAATGGCGATACACAAGTAGAAATGTCTTTCCGAAAGGTAAGCCACACGCCTCATCCTGACTTTGGGGCCTTTGAATGATGCTGTTGTCTCAGAGATGTGATGTTGCTATGGCTGCCAATCTGTAACCTCAAGATTAGTCAAAAATTGACATAAGGGGAACCAGAGGCTTTTCTGAGATGAGACTTTATTTATTTTTTGTGTGTGTGTGAGTGTTTTGCCTGCATGTGTAGCACCTTCTGTGAAGGTCAGAAGTAAGCTCCAGAACTGGAGTAACACATGGTTGAGAGCCACCACATGGGTTCTGAAAAACAAAACCCCGGGTCCTCTGGGAGAGCAGATAGTGCTCTTAACTGCTGAGCTATTTATCCATCTCCCAAGATTTCTTTTTAATTATTTACACAACTCAGTTTAGCCATATTGAGTTTACCAATTAAAGCCAGTATTTGTGGCATCTTAGACATCATATATTAACTGTAGTCAACCAACATTTAATGATAAGCATTGTGCTGATGACATTGATTTATAATGTCTCCATAAACCAAGTGGGGAAACAAAGCCATTGGTACCAAGAGGGATTTTAAAGGCTTTGAAACCAAAAGTCAGGTTACCAGAATCACAGTTTGTGTGGAGGTGAATACTTGATCTGAGCCTCCACTGCCTCATAAAAAAGCATGGAGAGAGGAGGCCTCTTCTGGCGTTGTGAGAGACTTGAATAAAGAAGTGTGGCTTGGGCCAGGCCAGTGTTCAGTCCACAGCTGGGAGCAGTTCTTGTGGCAGAGCTCAGCATGCTTCATGTGACCTCAGTGACCCTGTGGGTGGTGAGATGAGGCGGAGGGAAGGGCCGGCTTCTTAGACATTGTCTACGTGTTGTAGCTCCCTAGCTTGCTGAAGTTGTGCCAATCACTAGTTTTATTGAGGATCAAGAGAAATTAACTAGTACCTTGGAAGTAGATAAGCAACCTTATACAAAGAAGAAACCAGGTGGTTCCTAATTGCGCATTGTCAGGGAATTCATGATTAAATTGTAATATATGTGGAAAGAGGTGACCAAGAGTGGTCAGTTAAGTTTTTATAACATCTGCACAAATGAAGAATTATGAGAGGCCTTGTTCCATATACTGTAATCCCCATGCTGGGAGGCAGAGGCAGGGGGATGTAATGATTTCAAGGGTATCCTGGCTATGAAGCAAGATTGTGCGTGCGTGCGTGCGTGCGTGCGTGCGTGTGTGTTTTCCTTGATAAAGATGTTTCACTTTATATCATTAAGTATCAAAAAGTATATAGGTGAGAGTGCAGTGACCTACCTGATAAAGTATTCACCATACAGACTTTAAGACATGAGTTAAATCTCCAGAAGTCATGCAAGTGCAGATGCTGCCCTCTGACCTCTATACAGGTACTGTCACACCTGTGTCCTCTCATACCCACCATAAACATGTTAATAATAACAAAATCAATTTGGGGGCAACCCATGTATAAAAATCAAAATACGGAACATACTCAATTTCCATAGGGGAAAACAGGGCAAGTCTAATCCATAAAGCACCTAAGTATTAACAGTGGTAATCCCCAGAGATAGCATGATAGGGGCGATTGCTTTGGGCTTTATGTTTGTCTTTATTCTGACTTTTCTGTGACATAAAAATAAAGTACAGAAAAAAATAGAACCTTCTGAAGGTAGGGTGAGATGAGTAAAGGTGCTAGCTGCCAAGATTGGGAACCTGACTCCAGCAAGTTGTCTCTGACTTCAACCTACGAGTTATGCTGCTAGCACTCTCAACCATACATACAAAATTATATATAATTTATTATTGCATAATAAATAATGTAGTATATATATGTATATAATTTTATATGAGAAAGATAACCCTCCGAGTTGGGTGTGATGGCTCACCCCTGTAATCCTAGCACACAGAAGGTTAAGAAGACTGTTATGAGATGAAAGCCAGCCTGGGCTACATAAGTGAGTGTGGGCCCTATCTCAAAAGAGGCAAAGGCTATCGAGGTGACTCAAGGGTTAAGAGCACTTGTAGTTCTTGCAAAGGACATAGGTTCTATTCTCAGCACCCACATGGTTTTCACAACCATCCGTATCTCTAGCTCCAGATTCCCTCTTCTGACCTCCACAGGCACCAGGCAAGCTCATGGTACACTTAATTACATGCAGAAAAGAATGTTCATACAAGTATAATTAGTTTAAAATAATATAAGACTAAAAGAACAACCCTCCAGGGCCTTTGCCTTGCAGATGAAGGCTGGGTTCTGTGACCACTTTGTTCTAAAGGAGTCTTAGACACTACAGTTGCCATCCGTCTCCAGGACATGAATCTGAGGTCTTTACTGAAATGCTTAACTCCTTGGTTAAGGAAGCTCTACTGTGTTAGCATCTCTAACCTAGTACTCCATCCAAGGCCAATAGACATGGATCTCCTGAGCATAGAATGTGGTGAAGGATACAGGACAGTGCAGGATACAAGCAGGGACCTCCAATGGGCCACAGTGTGGTGCTTTAAGACCTCTTGCTTGGCTGTGTCTTACAGGGGGAGAGGATCACGCTGCTCCGACAGGTGGATGAGAACTGGTACGAAGGGAGGATTCCTGGGACATCTCGCCAAGGCATTTTCCCTATCACCTATGTAGATGTACTTAAGAGGCCATTGGTGAAAACCCCTGTGGATTACATCGACCTGCCTTATTCTTCTTCCCCAAGTCGCAGTGCCACTGTGAGCCCGCAGGTATCTAAGTTTTCAAACTCAGCTTGGAGTTTTTATCCTCAGCTGCATCGATGGCTCTCTGATGATCTGATTAAGAGCTACCTAGAGAAGGGCGGGCTGGGGGTTATTTTTATACATGTCCATGGTATTTTCGTAGTACTCTAGAACATATGAGGGAAAGGTAAGAGTTGAAGATAATTGCTGTAGGGATAAAATGAAAGGGAAGAAAAACAAGCAAATTATCACTTGGTACATCCCTGTGAAGCTGCTGGTGTACGCCCCTGTGACCTAGCATGCTTCTCTGTGCAATATTGTCCATCAAGATTGGTTTCCAGAGGACAGTGGTTGGAAGATAATTTCATGTTCTCATCCTTAGACATGTAGACCAGATTCAAAGTGCTTCTGCAAGCCTTCCCTGGACTCACACTGGAAAAGAAATTTAGCATGTGTCAGTCTCTACTGGGTCAAAAGGGAGTAGTTTATAGGCATAGTCACATGGTTGCTTTTCTCAACTTTAATTATGAGCATAATTGTTTAAGATATTATTCCAAATGGTGCCTGCTTTCCCAAAGCCAATAAGCAAAATAAGGTAGGGTGGCATCCTGTGAAATGAAATGGGGATGATGGCTGAAAGACTGGGACTTGGTGGTGCTGATGTGGTACTTCCTTTCTCCCGTTCTCTATCATTTTGTCACCTCCCCATGCTGGCTACCGACACAGAGACAGCACTTGGCACAGAGCATTAGATGGGCTTTTGTGAACAGCCATCTCACATGAAAGGCTGTGGGACTGAACTGGGCATCTTGCTGCATACGAGCATGGGGAATTTTCACTTGACTGTGGCCAAGAGTGATGGCAAAACAAAGTGAGCACACACTCCATGCTTCTGTATGGAAGACTCAGCAGAGTGAAGGAAGGGCCTGGACAGAGGCTGTCCACCTAACCAACCCTACAGTTTTGGGTCAGGCTTGTGGTTGCAAGAATAGTTTAGTTGGCTGGGGTGGAGCACTTCCTGGCTTTTCCTTTGAAATGTGAGCCCAGCGCTACCCACAACTGTCTGACAGGAGCCTTTCTCATCTCCACGCCTCTCCTCTCTCCACCCTGCCTGCACACACTCCTGTATCCAGCCAGCCTCACCAGATGATTTCTGTTCTGAACACCAGGGTGTCCTGTTCATCTTCGCTGTTTCATTCTTCCTTATGCCCCTATGGTGGTTTTCC
Source organism: Mastomys natalensis (assembly GCA_021653895.1). Lineage (NCBI taxonomy): Eukaryota > Metazoa > Chordata > Mammalia > Rodentia > Muridae > Mastomys > Mastomys natalensis. Next base: position 206,041 of record JAJTUV010000072.1, on the reverse strand, counting down.
TCCTTTCCTTTATGCTGACACTTTTATCTCTGCTTCTTTCTTTTGTTTTCTCCTCTCTCCTTTTCTTTTTTTTTTAAGTGTACTAGTCACAGCAAGCTCATCATGCCAGCCCCTTCATCTCTAGCCCACCCCCGCCGAGCCCTGTCCCCTGAGATGCACGCCATCACCTCCGAGTGGATCTCTCTGACTGTCGGGGTCCCAGGCAGGCGTTCTCTGGCCATGACACCACCCCTGCCTCCTCTGCCTGAGGCTTCTATCTATGACATGGACCGCTTGGCCTTGTCAGCAAGGGCCCGTCCCTCTTTGCCACTCAGCCTCCCCTATTCAAGTTGGTCAGATCACGCCACTCTGCGCTCAGTGGTCTCCCCGATGGCCCTGCCTCCACCCTACAAAGCCTACTCACTGGCACCCAGTGCCCAGGCTCCTCTTCACGTCAATGGAGATGGTGGCATTCACATTCGCCAAGATGGCTTCTCCCAGCCACCACTTGGGAACTCTGATAGGGTCATCTCAGAGCTTAGTGACGCCTTTAGCAGCCAGAGCAAGAGACAGCCTTGGCGAGAAGATGGACCATATGACAGGAAAGCAGAGAGCGAGGCAGGTGAGAGATGCCCTGGTGGACCCAAGATCTCTAAGAAGAGCTGCTTGAAGCCTTCAGACGTGGTCAGGTGCCTGAGTTCTGAGCAGAGACTCTCAGAGTTCCACACTCCTGAGGACAGCCAGTCCTGCAAGCCTCTGGGTAGCCCTTTCCCAGCATGGGAGGCTGGGCCACCAGAGCTTCACAGAGGTGTCGAGGCTGACAGGAAGGCTGCTCAGAGTGGTGTGAGCCAGGTAGGCCTGAAGCATGACTGGTGGGCCTTGGCCTCTTGCTTGGCATGGTGAGCCAGACCAGATGTCTTACCCTTAGTCTATTAACTGAGGGCAAGTGGGTGCCTGTGAGATCTGTTTGCTTGCCTTGGAAACAAAGGGATGACTAGAGGGAATGGAGGGGCTGTGGACTAGGGTGTTGGCTGGGGATAGTTCAGAGAAATGTATTCTAGCCTCTTGAGATGATTTAACAGTATTTCTCCATTGACACTTGCTACCCTGGTACAGAAGCCCTCAAGCAGGAAAGCCTTCCTTGTGTCCCATTCACGTCCTAGAGAGTGTCCCTTGGTCTGCTCTGACTAACACAGCTGAGAACACCAGGCTTTCGTGTGATGTGGTGTGCTTTCCTTGTGAGACGCACTGTTTCCATAACTCATGGTGCTCAGTTTTGTCAGGTGTTTGTCTTGTCTCATGTTTGTGTGGGGCCAAAAGGCCATGTTCACAGTGAGCTAAAGCATTTTGGGTCTTCAGAGGTGGCAAGATACAGGGGCTTCTCATGTGGTTGAGGCCACTAACTAGGTGTTGAGGTTTTGAGTTACGGTTCTCTCTATGTGAACTACAGAGATTTCAGCATGTAAATCAAGATGGACTTCCGGTATTTTGAAGGGACATTAATTTGATACCTAGACAGATGATTATTCAGTTTTGCTGGTGTTATTTAGTATCCAGGAAGTCAAAGACTTTGGGCAGTTTTTCTATAGTAACCAGACTTGAGTACCAACTCCATCTAACTTTTGCGATGGGAATTGTTCACCCTCTCAGAGTCTCAGTTTCCTGAAAAGAAGATAACTTCCCTTATAGCATGGTCCAGAAAATTCCTTGAAATAATGTATGCAGGTGTTAAGCACACATAAGCACTTTGTAAAGGAAGATAGAACCACCATCTTGGGTGATCTGAAACTGCTTCTAGGATCAGGGACATAATAGAACCTCAAAAGAATCAAGTCTTTTCTTGAAGGCATCTCTGAGTTTTATGTCATCTGTTATATAAAGTACCCACAGTGTACTGTACTCCTCTCTCAGACTGTTTCTCCTATTTCCCCCTTGTAACTCTGTCTGTTTTTTGAGGATTTGTTCAAGGTGCCATTGTTACTGGTCTATGGACACGGTCCAGAGATTGTTAAATCCCTTGCTTGAGGAGCCCATATCCAGTGATAGTGGCTGACAGAGTTGTGTCACCTGGCCAGTAACAGGAGCACAAAGGCAGGCTGGACCTCCACAGACCCGTGTGTCTGGTGTGGAGATCACTGAGGGTAATCAAGTGTGTGGTAGTTTATGTGGAATTGGGCTTAGACTACATAAAGTTAGCAAGCATTGAACATGTCCCCCCCAACACACACACACACACACACACACACACACACACACACAGGCCCTATTTACTTATATGTAAAGTAGGGGTGAAAACAAACAGTGCACCCCTATCTGGAAGGGCCACTGTGATGATCAGAAAAACAGTGAATCAGTAGGGTACTTGGCATCTGGTCAGTCTCCATTAGACAGGCCTTCCTGCTGTGACTGCTGTATATGGCTGCCCCATCTCCTAGTGCTTGGCTCTGGGACAGGCGTACTCTAAAGAAAAGTATCCACCTGATTAAGAGGAAAACAATAGTTCACTGGAAGAGATAGTGGAGTTGGCGGTTGAAAAGGATGAAGTGTCTGACAAAGGAGCAGTTCACAGATCAACCTAAGGTGCCTGGAGCCCTCTTGATTGCCAGGTGTGAGTCATCACTTCAGTCCAGTTCCAGGATTCAGTGTGTACAGGAAGTGCGCACAGCACAGTACGGAAGCACCAGTGAGGTTCAGGGTACACACTTCCTGCTTCCTACCAAGGGTAGGAGGAGCTGGCAGTACCAGAGATTGTTGATTGAAAGGCCAGGCTTGTTGAGGGTTGGCTCTCCTTTCCTGGTGAGTCTCTGGACACCAGGTGTATCACTTCCTGTTCCCTCCCTTCCTCCTTCTCCTGGCACAAGCCATTTCCCTGTGGATATGTAGAGGCCATGGTCTGATTAGCTGCTTTTGAGAATTAGGGGTATCTTGAAGGGTAGCCGCATACACACATCCTTCTCAGCAGCTCACTTCAGCCAAGACAGCTCTGGGGATGGATCCTTTATAAAAGACTCCCTCTTCTTGAGATCTGTTTGGCTGACACGCAAGCTAAAGAAGGGAAGGACTTACTTCATCAACTGTTCTCTAGTGGCCCTGTCAGGACATGACCTCGGGCTGTGTCACTTGTCTGGTTAAATGCATTCCAGTGTCAAGAAACTTGCCAGCCACTCTTCTCCTTAGTGAGCCCCAAGTTCTGTTTGACCTTCTGTTGGGTTGAGCATCTGACCAGTAAATGGAATGTTAAGTGAGAATGCAGTCTAAAAGGTTGTGATCATTTACTTACTCCTTCTTCTAAATATCTTGTGTCTAGCAGTGTGCTAAGTGCCCCGGGAGCCGAAAGGCTTGGACATCACTGCAGGCTTCCTCTGCCTCTCAGGAAAGTCTTTCCTCCAGGTTTGAAAGACTCTCTAATGAGATACTCATTTAGAAAACAAGGCAGCCTCTTATTCTAAAGTTTCCCCAGCTTTTGTGTGTGTATGTGCTCCTGCTTGTCCTCCATGGCTTCCCATAGGTGCTACGTGTCCTAGGAAGCCTTCCCTGGCTATCTTGCCAACCCCTGCACAACTGAGTGAAGACCTCTGAGCCTGGCCTCTGTGAGCATGCTCTCACGCATTTGCCTCTTTGCAGGCCTGTGTCCCTGTAGGGCATTAAGGCCTGACACGTAATCTATGGAATGTGCTCAGTAAATACTTGTTAAATGAAAGAAAAGATTAAAAAAAAAAATCTGAGCAGACCTAGAAGAGTTTATGATATAGACTGAGGAGTCAACCCTGTTGACAAGTAATTAAAATCCAAAAAGAGACAACATTCTATCCTGGAAGTTCAAGATGGAGAGACATAATAAGCAGAGAAGGAAAAAGATGATTGCAAAGTAGCATTGTGTGTGTGTGTGTGTGTGTGTGTGTGTGTGTGTGTTTATAAAGATTAGGGAATTTTCCCATAGATACAGCAGATTGTAATTGATATTCAAAGGCCGGGAGGTAGGAAGTACAATGTGTCTATGGAGAAGGGTGTGGTTCTAGATCCAGCAAGCTTTGGATGAACCTACTGGTTGATAGATCAGTGGGATCTTGCCAAGGAGGATGGGACCACAGCTTGGCCAATGTCTGTTTGTGCCTCCAGCATTCTCCATACCTCTTAAGAGCATGAATGTCATCTTCCTTGCTGTTCCGTAGCCATTGACAGTTCCTGCTCTGCTGCTTTCCTTCCTTCCTCTGGGTCATCTACCCACATCCCAAGTTTCCAGATAGGTGAACTCCTATGGAAGATGCTTTGATGTCTCTGTCATTTCTACTCTCAGAATGTTTTCACGCTGGGCCAGGTATTTATGTTTGTAGATTTGTTTTCTCTGAACACCAGAAGGGATAAATCATTGTCAGGGTCTCTAGGGAACAGGGGCGGGGGGTTGGAGGGAAGCACTGGTCTCCAGGTTCTGGTCCTGGCTCTGCCGTCAGTCTGCTGAGTGTCTGTGGATGAGTCACATCTCCTTCCCTACAACTTCCTTGTTCATAAACAAAAGATGCTGACGTGGGATCTGGACTTCCTTTCCGCTGTGGTGTTCTGTGATGAGGTGAGGAACCTGTGTGAATTTCAGTCGGTGAGAAAGAACACACTGTGTTAAGTATGGGCTTTATAGACCCACACAGCTTCACCATTGAAAAACAAACACCTTTTTGCTTGTTTTTTTGAGTGATGACTTTGTTGACTGGACAAAAACACACATTGGTACACAGAAACCACCCAGGAAATCAGGATTAACTGGCAAATTCTTGGATTCTATTTGGCATAATTTTGGCTTAGCATGTAGAGCAAGCTAATCTAGAAAGTAAAGGTGGAGATTAGGTGACAAGAGTTCTGCCATTAGCGCCACCAAGCATTCACTGCACCTCCCCAAGAGAGAAGCAGTTTGCTGACTGGTCTCTGGATTTGTGGATAAGAGTGCTTGATATTTGTGAGAAGTCTCATTGAATTTCTAAGTTAAATCAGGCATCCCCGTGGTCCCATAACTCAGGAAGGAGAGGCAGAAGGATCAGGGAGAGGAGAGGTAAACTTGGCTAAAGACAGAAATATGCGCTTTGGTAAGCATGTGGGAACTAAAGTCAGTCCCCAGAAAGATGCAAACAAAGGCAGGAGCCTGGCTGGAGAATGGAAATCAGGAAAGGAAGGGAGAGTGAGCTGTAACTTGTAGGAACAAAAGGGAAATGGGAGGTATTAAGATCACTCACACACAGAAATATTACTAAGATGGGAAATGTTTTGCTTTGACTCACAAGGGAAGTCTCTAAGCAAACCCAGTGAGCGTTAATAGTTTATGGGAGGAAGAAAGACACTGACTATTCTGACAAAATTACCTGCAAGTGTTCTCTCACTACTCAGTGGTGGAAAACCAAGACCAGAAGCTGCAGTGTCCATTCCTGCTGTGGTACCAGAAGAAATGGGCAGCTTCTGTAGAATCCAGGTGCCAGCAGCAGGTACTGAGAGGTGACCTTCTCTCAGCACCCTCTGCATGATTGGCTTGCTGGTTATGAAGTTTCCTTTCTGACAAGTCACCTAAAGGACCGAATATAGGGACAAATGCACAGAACTTAGAGTCCAGGAAACAGATGGCCAGATAGACTGGAGATAGCACACTTAGCACAGACCACACAATGGAGACTCAGCTCAGGCAGGGCCTGTTGTGTGCTGCTGGAGAAGCAGGAAAGGATCAGAAGACAAAGATGCCTTTGCACCACGAGAAGAACATGGCGGCCAGGGCCTGGGAGGGAAAGTAGGGGATGGGAGATTCCTTTTTCTTGGGTTGTATAAATTAAGAATTTGGGGGCCAGCAAGATGCCTCAGTAGGTAACACAGGCACATGCCAGCAAGCCTGATGGTTGAGTTCAGTACCCCATGATAGAAGGACAGTTACCCTCTTTCACCTGCACACCATGGCACATACAGTCCCTGCACAGAAATTAGAGAACATGGGATTTTTTCTCAACACACTCATGTCTCTTTTATTTTCTTTTGTTATGAAGAAAAAAGCGTGAGGTACACTTGAAAGGCCCTCGGTTCTTCTTCACACCTGAGTCGCATAACTGCCATCTTTTTCTTAATATGACCGAGATGAGCGAGATGGACAAAGTCTGATGTGAGAAGACTGAGTGTTCCTGAGCATTAGAAACAGATTTCAATTACAACAGGGTCCCTGTTGTCCCACGGGTGCTCTCCAAGGAGATTAAGTACACGCACTGGGGAGCTCAAGGACTCGCAGTAACCAGCTTTGTATTGAAATCACCATCTTTTCTCATCGGATGTTAAGGAGAACTCAGCGGAACCAGAAGCCCCTTTGCTGTTCTCTGGAAGTTCCTGGAGCAGAAACCCAGGAGTGAGTTGTCCAGCCTCCTACTCTGAGTTGCCTATGGTCCATAACAGCCAATCTTGATCACTATCCTTGGCAATACCTTGCCTCCAGAGTTCACAGAAATGAGATCTCATCTGTGTCTAAGGCTGTAATCTGACAAGTAGAGCGGAGCGCTGCTCCTTGACTGTGTTGGTCTACCATTCTATTAATTCATCAAGCTAGGCCGAACATTAGATATTTATTTGGAATTTGAAATCTTCATTCAGAAGACGGTCAGTATCAGAGCCTGTCTGGAACCAGGTTGTTCATTGTCCTCCCCTAGGAGCAGTGTAGGTTGCATAATGGAAGTTAAATCAAGGAGGCACAGGTAACTTAACTAGAGCAGTGCCATCTCAGAGACTCGGGGCAGTGAGCTATCAACAGACTAGCCAGTTCCTGACGGCCGTGTGGGGATCCAGGCCACGCAGGGATAGGTGCCTATCCACGTGCTCCTCCGGGTTCTCTAGCGTGTGTGCAGCTTATTTTGGACTTTAGCCTTTGGCACCCCCCAGAGCTGGAACAGGATGCTTAGTAACGCAGGAGCACCAGGTGTGTTCTGGGTCCCAAGGGGATTAACAGCTCAGGGAAGCTGAGGTCAGATTTCTGACAGACTCCAAGCTAAAGACAGACCACAGGAAGCAGCAAGGACACACACGCTGCGTTTTTTAGGGGAAATGAAAAGAACACCCTATCTTGTGTGAGTCCGAGAAAGTGCTTTCTAGATCAGCAACTAGTTCCTGCTTATGACTGGTGGGAAGGTGAAGAGGGTGCAGTGCGTGCCTGCCTGAGTGTGCACGCACATGCCTTGCATGTTGGACTGGTTGCTGTTTTTCCAGGCACATGGGAAGTTGGAATGTGACTACAGACTCCAAGATGTACGTAGCATGAGCTCATGCTGCCTTTATTCTTAGCATCAGTCAGGTCCTGATGAGAACATGTATCTACTCTTAGGCTTAAGGAAGGGCAAACTGAAACTCTGAGGGAGAGCACTGCCAGTAGAAAGGAAATGGTTTAAAATGTCCTAGCGGCCATAGTGAAACAGAATATATGAGTTAATTTTAATAATGCATGCTGTTTCACCCAATATATTAAAATTTTTATTTAATGATCTATTTTACATATTTTTATTTTGAACCAAGGTTTTGAGAGCCAGTGTCTGTTTTTCAGTTGTAGCACATTTCACTTCATCCTTGGAGCTCATGCGCTCACAGCACACGCTCAGACAGTGCAGGCTCAGAGGAGGAACTGCAGAGCTGGCACACGTTAGAAAGCGGGACAGGAAAAATGAGACCATGTGCCTAGAGGGAGAAAACTCTTTGAGGATAAACAGCCTTCCAAGTGAAGGGCTGATCCAGGTAATGGGTGTTGGTGGTTTCCAGCTACATGTGAGCTCTTCCCACCCCAATAAGTTTACATTCCAGCTATATGAGCTATTTTACCAAATCTAAACAAGGAGAAACAGAATCTGATAATATTTACCTGACTACTTCCTTCATTTATCCAGCACTAAGTGGGGACCCGTCTTCTCTACCATCAGGAATGGGGTTGTCTGTACTCTCTGGATGTTAGAGTTAGATGATTATCTTCTGCTTTGGCTATGGCCAGAGACCAGAGGAGTTGCTGAGAGCCCTCTAGTACTGCGGCTCCTGGGTTTAATACCAGATGCTATTTTTAATGGCACATTGTCTATAGGAGGAAACGGCTTTGAGCATCTGGAGCAGCGGTTCTCAACCTGTGGCTCTCAACTCCCACAGGGGTCGAGTATCAGAACCATGAATATCAGACATGTACATTCTGATTCAAGTATCAGACATTTACATTATGATTCACAACATTAGCAAAATTTCAGTTGTGAAGTAGCAATGAAATAATCTTATGGTTGGGGGTCAGCACATGAGGAACTGTGTTAAAGGGTCTTAGAATTAGGAAAACTGAGAACCAACGACCTAAAGTAAACATTCAGGAAAGAGAGGCAGAGTGTCCCTTTTAGAAGAGGTAGAAATCGGGAATTGGAAACATGATATAGCCATCTTAGCCTGACCGAGAGGATGGGCTGAGTTCTTGCACCCACAGCCTTTGTGCAAGTCCCCAGTCTCACTAGATCTTAAAATTCCCTCTTCTAGCCTCTCGTAGTCAAAAGTTAGTAAAAAGAGCCGTTAGACCTTGATGTGCTTATAAATAGCAGCTCCATCTTACCACATTTGGTTCCCAGATCTTCGCTGGAGCCATTCATTATTCCTCAGGTGATTGGTTCCAGCCACACAAGAATGCCAGGGGCTCTTCTAAGCTGTGGGCACCATCCCAAGAGGTCTCCACATTCCTCTTATATTGCTTTGTCCTGAGGTCATCAGGCCATCAACTGGAGTTTGGACTATTTGTTTTTAATGAGAATGTTTGTTGTCATAAGGTATGGCCCAGACCAGTCTTAGGCATACTGAGGCCAGAAGACCTCACTTGAGGTCCTCTACACTCTTGCTTTCCAGCGTCAGGCTGAGAACAAGAAGTGTCAGCAGTGGCCAGAGTCTGGCACAGCCCAGATAACAAAGTCAGAGTCTGTGCTTCGATAGGGTCCTGGGTGACATATACTCTTTGGTACCCTGACTGGCTGGCTGGAGATGATCCCACCATCTCTCAGACAGACAGCCGTTTCTGTTGTTGGATAGCACTTGCTTTAGAAAGCTGTCTCTTCTGTGAAGTCACTGTATCAGTATCCCACACACAAGGTGTGCAGAGTTAGCTTCTTTCTTCTGGATACCTGTATAGCGTGTGCTTGGAAATGTCCATTTCCTCCTCTGTTACACAGAAGCCTAGGCCCAGGAGCAGGGGGGTTGGTGGGTGAGGCACAAAGTTAACTCCAGCCAGCTGGCCGAGACTGGAAGGACCCCAGACATCAAAGCAACAGCATGAGAGGACCCTTCAGTTTTGTCTTTTACTCCTCTACTGCCAGAATAGAGGCCAAGAGGATAGGTTTCAGTGATAGAGACTAGGAAGGGCTTTTTAGAGTACTTGGAGGAGTGTCTCAAAAATAACAATGAGGGGTGGCTGGAGAGATAGGTCAGTAGTTAGGAGCACTGACTGCTCTTCCAGAGGAGCTTGCTAGTCTCTGTTCCCAGCACCCACATCACAGCTAACAACTCTCGCTAACCCCAGTCCCAAGGGAATTGGATGATCTTTCCTGACTTTCACAGGTATTGCATGTACATGGTAAGCAGACATACATGCAGGCAAGATATTCATACATATAAAATAAAAATAAATAAAACTTAAAATAAAATGCATAGGAAAGTGATTCCTGGTGCACTGTTCTGCTGAGTGTGCAACAAGGTGAGGACATCTGCAGTGGAGATGAACAAGAAGGGTGATGTAGCAGAATTGTAAGAACAACCAAGCAGTTCACCTTTCACCGGTGGGCTTGTGATCCCGAGGTGTGCACGACCCACCTTGGAGCATTCGTTTTTAGGAGAACAGTATGATCAGCACGTCCTGCCTATCTCCTGGGTTTTGAGAATATAATCATTGATGATTATGTCAGCACACCTGCTAAGGATATGTGGAAGGTGGTGGTGTGTGAAAGAGATCAAACAGGACAGTGGCAGAAGCCAGACCACTGCACTGCCCGTGTGACTCACCGTCTCTCTGGCTCTCTCTGAAACAAGTGTGGCCTACACAAAAGATGATTTCTAAGTGCCCTTCTAAAAGACAGTGGGGCGGTTGTAATCATCACAGGTTACCTGGAGAGTGACTCCAAAGGTGGACTTCCAAGTATTCATTCAGTGAGACTTCCTAGAGCTTGGAATTGAATCCTCTCTGGAGAAAGAGATTCTAAACTCTCTCCAACAGATGCTTGACCTCCTCATGGGAGCCCAACTTAAAAGGAAGGTCTGCGTGGTCTCATTGCATGGCCTCGCCTAGGCTGGTGACATGAGAGATGATTCATTGCTGTTTCTCTCAGGACACGCTGCTCTGAAACTCACTCCATACCTCACCAGACTAAGTCATGTTTAGATTCTTTTGAGGACATGGTCTTGTTTGAGACTTTATCTATTACCCAGGAATATCTCAATAGTAGTGTAATTATTCAGTCTCTGTGAGTGCCCCAGGGTGGTGGTCCTGATGGTTCCACCATTGGCGCCCCATCACCCAAAACCTGAAACTACCTTCGATACAGTAGCCCTTTTCCCTTGAAACATATTCACTGGGATTGGAGGGTTCAGAATGGTATGGGGGTGCAGGGTTGGGGGATACCACAGTTCTGTTGGTAAAGGCAGCCTTTCCCTGTGTCTCCCGCCAGTCTGAGGACCCTGTGTTGTCCTCACCTCACTCCCACCATGTTTCCCATTTCCCATGCCATTGCTGGATGCTTGCTTCTAATTCTGTACATCTGCATTTTCTCCTGTGCATCTGCCATGTTGTCATGGAAACACAGTGGCCGTGGGCCGCAAATATCTGGTGTCATCTGAATGTGGTGGTGTGGTACGTGTATTTGCTCACGCTTTTTCTTTGAATCCTTTTCAATGTGACATCTGCTAAAATGTCTCCCTTATGATTTGCTTGGTGATCACAGCCTTCTCATCATTCATTGAGCGCAGGACCTGATCTCACAGAATCTGAAAAGAACTATGTGGTAAGATGCCTGTTGAGTAAGACTGTGGCTTTCCTAAAGAGCACCCTTCCTGACTGCAGCGCGTAGACCAGAGTAACTCCTGGTAAACAGCCTGCTGTGGTTTGCAAGAGCCCACTGATGTAGTAGAGTCAGGGATTCGGCCACTCCCCACCTCCCCCACCCCGTCCTCTGTGCCTCTACAGGAGAGGAGGAATTTAGAGACAGTTCCACTCTGCCTGCAGGTGGGATTAAATGGTGTGCTAGTGCATGACTGGGGATACATTGTTGCATTTGCAGCCAGAGATTATTTCAGCTGTAACAGTTATTCACTAATTACAGGCTGTTATGCTGCTGCCTTTTAAAAAGTCATACTAAATGCCAAATTCCTCTGTATCTTACCTGTCTTTCCATGCTTACCTGGATCCCTCCTGCACTCTACCACTGGAATCTCTCTCTTTTGTTTTTTTAACCTGGATCTTCAACTCTGTTTTCTCCCTGGACTTACGTGCTTCGTCTGGAATGTTACATCTCTTCCTCTCTCTTTTTTTTTTTTTTTTTTTTTTTTGGTCCCCACATTGACTGTTTTATGGGGGTTTCTGGATACCGCGGGGCCACCTCACAGGAAGCGGTTTGCAATGAGATCATAAACATTGCCGAGAAATCTGTTCATTACTGCAGCACTGTCTCTCATCCCCTTGACTTCCATCACAAGGTACCCCCTTCTGACAATAAATCATCTTTAATCATTTCTCAGCAACCTGAAGCCCAGCATCGAAGAGTCGCCCCAGACAGGAGTCAGCCCTCACAGGGTTTGTAAGTACAGTCTGGGAAACTTGGTTCTTATGTTGTTGGCAGACTTTCTGCCTTGGAAAGTGGATGGTTGGCTGACGTCACAGCTGTTTGGGGGGGAGGATGAGCTAATTGCTTCCTGCTTCTTTGGGGATTTCTAGGGAAGGCCATATTTCCTGTCAGCCATGAAGATAGGTGCTAGGTAAATAAACCAGTTCATGGACTCGGGGGGGGGGGGGGTAAAGAATTGATGATTATACCAGGGGAAATGAGGCTGTGCTCACCAGTTCAGTATCAGTGCTGTGGAGAGCAGAAAGAAAGGAACAGTTCCTTCTGAGCAGAAATGGATGAACAGTGTTGATTCATTCGCTCATTCATTCAAAAACATTTTTGGATACATGCTGTGGTTTATACACACAGGAGAAAATTCTTTTCATAGAAGAAGTGAATTGAATCAAGCTTTGAGAAAAAGGCATGGATAGAGTGGGTAGTTTGGAGACCCTGAAGAAGGCTTGTGTAACCAGCACATGGTCCGTGGAGGTGAGGTTAGAGATGAAAGTTAAGACGTTGGGATGAGACCAGAGTCTGATTGCAGCTGAGATAGGTTTGGATTTTATTCTGCAGGCACCAGGAAGCCACTGAAGGCTTTTAAAGTGAGTCGTACGTTGATTGTGCCCGTTCTAAGGAGATGACTGTGGCAGGAGATGGAGCGTGGGATTCAGAAACGAGGGACAAAGATGTTGGTTAGGAAAAATGAAGTCAGTCATGGTAGCCTTAGCTAGAACAGAATGACTTTATGTAACCATGGAAATGCGTAAGATTACCAACAGAGAGTCAGGGTAAAGAGAAAGAGTGAGTGAAGGAGAACAAGAAAGAGCAGCAAGAACAGGCATGGGTCTAGGAATGCTCACTGTTATAAAACAGAGCCCATAGCATCTGGCCAATGGTATTGCCTGCCTCTCAGAGACCAGGAGTAGAAAAGGAAAAAGGATCACTGGGCATTTTCTCTGGCAACGTGAGAAATGACTGGTGACTGTGTAACAATAGTGGGTGCTCATTAGAAAGGGCTGAAGTTTGATGATGCATGGGATGGGGTTGGGTGGGAGACTGTAGATCAAGGGATGTTGGAGACAGGGCAGAGTCTTAGGCATATTTGTGCTAAAGAAGGAGGTGAGAAGATTGAAAGATCCATGTGAGAGGCTGTAAGTGGAGGAAGAGGGCTCAGCACAGCCAGGAGAGGGGTCCACAGGAACGGGACAGCAAGTAGAAACAGACTTGGGTCTGGAGAGGAGGAAGATTAAGGTCTTGTAGAAAGTAGGGGACAGAATATGAGACAGTTTGTTGAGAGTAGAGTACCAGAACCAGCAGAGGAACTCAACTAGAGAGTTTCTGAGCTACCGGAGACCATTAGAGCTAAGTGGGACCAAGGGTACAAGGGTGTGTATTTTCTCCAGTCTCTCTCTACCATTTGCATAAAGACAAATAGAATCACTTTCCAGAATGTGCTCTAGCAAAGCAGTTATGGTGGAAATTAAGAGGATGGGCAGTTTCAGAAGCTAGTGAGGACATAACATGTATTCTACAGCCAGCTGCAGGAATCCAAGCTAGGTAGGAAATAAATACAGAAAAAGGAGATAAGGTATTCACTTATCAACCTGATATCCATCTTCAGTTCTTTCATTCCTCATTAGAGACCTTCCCACTGACAGCCAAATTCTTCCACCAAAACCTCAACAACTTGGGACAAATGATGAAAACAGTATCCTATGTGTGACACTCAGCACAAGCCTGTTGGTGCTGGAAGCCAGTGCCATTTAATTGCATCTAGTCCCTCTTACTCCGTATTGGAATTCACTGCCATTACTGGAAATGGCATTTGATTGGCTCATTTACAAAATTCTGGTGCTACTGTGGCATTTTAAAATGATGATTTTCTGAATTATGACATGAATGGTGCACATTAGATGCCCCAAAAGCACTTGGTAAGGGAGGAATGAAAACAAAGCTCTGTCTTGATGCCGAAGCTGATGCTGGCGTCACAATGAGCTTCACTGTTCACATCAGAGCACAGAACAGCACAAACCAGACGTCCCAGGCCAAAGAGCAAGTCAATAAAACCTTATCTGCAGCTATCCTTGGGTGGAGCAGAAGTAGAAAGTTTTCGGGGTGTTCAGAAAAGGACCCCCACACAGCAGAACACTGGGAATGTGCTACATTAGTTTTAATTATTATTGTTCTGGGGGTTTTGATATGTTTTATTAATTTATTCTCTTATATCCAGACCCCAGTTTTCCCTCCCTCTTTTCCCAGTCCCTCCCTCCACCCCTGGGTCCCAAAACAGGCAAAAGTGTCAGAAATAGCTGCTGCTCCCTCTACTAGGAGTCCACAAAACACTGAGCTACACAACTATAACATATATGCAGAGAGCCTGGGTTAGACCCATGCAGGCTCCCTGGCTGTTGTTTCAGTCTCAGTGAGTCCCTGTGAGGCCAAGTTTGTTGAGTCTCTGGGTTTGCTTGTGGTGTCCTTGATCCGTCTGGGTCTTCCTTGGTAAGCCAAGAGCTGCATGTGTAGCACAGAATGGCCTTAGACTCAATGACCGCCTTTCTACCTCAGCTTCCTATGTGCTAAGAACACAAACATGAGCCAGTTCATATGGCTGGAAATACACATTTTTATACATTTTCCTGCCTATACATATCTATCACCTGTTTTTATAATTGCTTTTTGTTCTCTAATGTTTATGACCAGAATTTAATAACCCCGGAACTAAATAACTGCTTATTATTCTGAACTATCTACCTATATTATCCTATTATAAAAAGGGGTGTGGTTAACTTTCAAGGCAGTAAAGTGTATAGAGGTTAAGAGAGGCTGAAGACAATAAAGGTTTCCCATAGTAACGAGAAAAAAACTAATTAAGATTAACTATTACTTGATCATCAGAAATCCCCCCCCACCTCTGTTGGATTTAATTGATTTAATGCATTTCTCCAATGCTGAACTGCTAGAGAAATAATCATTAAGATGTTTTCGACATTAAATGGGAAACACTATGTTGACGTTGGGTTCACAGTGTTGGGATTTGTAAATGGTCATCAAGTCCTGTCAGCAACTGAGTCACTCACTGTTCCTTTCTCTGGTTTGTAGATGTAGCTACCAAGCATTATATAGTTATGTGCCACAGAACGATGATGAGTTGGAACTCCGAGATGGAGATATTGTTGATGTCATGGAAAAATGTGACGATGGATGGTTTGTTGGTAAGAATCCCATCATGCTTTTCTTCCTAGTAGTGAATTAGAAGAAGGACTAGGAATGATGAGACATGTAAAAAGCAATCTTCCAGCCCCTAGGAATTCTGGGCCACTTATCTCAAGGTTGTATGAATGTTACAGAGTAGAACCTAAAACCAAGATATGCCAGAGTCTGTGACAGACCACAATGTCACCTTCATCACTGCTGTTTATTGGGTTCTGTTTATATTCTATTGTATATATGCCTTTAATATTTACAGATCCCATCTATAAAGCTCTTAAGAAACAACACAAGATCTGGGCAGTGGTAGTACACGCCTTTAATCCAGCACTTGGGAGGTAGAGGCAGGCAGATCTCTGAGTTTGAGGTCAGCCTGTTCTACAGAGTTCCAGGACAGCCAGGAATACACAGAAGTCCTGTCTCAAAACAAAAACAAAAAAACCCCACCAGAGATAGAGAGAGACACACAGAGAGAGAGACACACAGAGAGAGAGACACAGACAGACACATACCGACAGAAAACATGACTAGGACTCCACCATGAAGTTCAAGCACATGTGTGGATGTGGATGTTCCTAAGACCATTTCATTTATTCTAGGCTTCTAATAACTTGAAGAAAAGCAACCAGATCAAGTAATAGAACAAAAGAGGGTTCAGCAAGGCTCCGTGGTAGAAACACTTGTTTAAAGCATGAGGCCTGGGTTTGTCTCTGAGTACCACAGACCTCACACACACTCACATGCACACTCACGTGCACATGCACCAGTGCAAGATTTGCCTTTCTAGGAAAGGGAGAGAACAGCCAGGTTCTGCTGCAAGCACAATATGCTTGATGTGCCTTCGTTGCCCTCTCTCACAAAGATTCCTGCAAGACAAGAATTAGCCTCATTTAACAGAATCTAAAAGTGAGGGGCAGTGGGACTGGGTAACTATTCCAAGGTGTCTCTGATAACAAATGTCAGACTGCCTACTACTTCCTTCCCTTCTGTTCAGACTGTTAGAGTGGTGGCAGTCACAGGCTTGCCCTTAGCTTCAGTCTCTGTCTTCTTCCAACCCCATCTCGGTCTGATTTCTCTGGAAGAAACTTCCTAAAGCAGTGTTGGGACTGGAGTGGTTATAAGAGCAATGCTCTGCATAAACAGGAAGACAGGGAGGTAGGCTGTGGCCTTACCAGCCTCTTAGAAGATGCTCTGTCCTCCCAGCAGCCAGGCCTCCCTGTGGGGTTCTTCATTAAAGACAGTTTTATGAGGAAGCTGGAGGACACAGCATACTGCAGTCCTGTAGAAACAGTAGTTGTGCCCAGTGTAAACTGAAAACTCTACACAGGCCGCATTGAAAAAGAAAAGAGAAACCTGTTAAATTAGTTCTGATGTCTTAATGAATCCAAGTTATTTGGATATTATCTTTTGAGCAAATAGCATTGTTAGTGATACATTTTATATTGTTTTCATAGTTAGCCTTTGGAAGCTGGTGTATATTCTATCTCAGTTCTCAGTTACCATGTGTAGATGTCCTGTTAAAGAGTGAGGCTGAGGCAGGAGGATGTTATAGTCTGGGCAAGCCTGAGCTATACAGCAAGGCTGTCTCAAGAAAAAAAAGAGAGAAAGATAGACTGAAAGAGGAAAGGTTGAGAATAAATTTGCTATGGGATTCCTCTAGGAGTGCTTCAGTCTCCAGCCCGTCGGGAAGGGACACCAATTCTCCACTGAAGGCGGGTGTCCTGGCTGAAGGAAATGTGTTAGGCTGAGTCTCTTCCTTGCACAACTCCGTTGTTTTCAGGAGTGGCCTAGTGTGGATTTAACAGCCCAGCATTTTTCATCAGCAAGGACAGAGTGTTGGGAAGAACAGTGGGGCTGGAGTAAGAAACCTGGGTTCAGATTCTACCTCCAACATCTGTTAAACTTGGGACCTGAGAAGTTAAACTCTGAGCCTGGATCCTCCTCACCACTCCCCATCATTTTGTAGCCCAAATGATACAGCTTTGCAAATCACAGTATGAGGTTGTTAACAAGGGGGACTATAAAGAATCTCCAACCACCGGCCTGCGGTGGCACATCGCTGTAGTGCTCGCGCTCTGTCTGTCCCGAGTTCAATCCCGCTGTCCTTTAGTGGGAAAAAAAAAAAAATCTCCAGCGTTTTCTCTGAACTCAGTTGTATGTGCCTTCTCACTTTGTATGTGTTTTTGTTTGCTTGTTATGTTTTTTCCAGGCACTTCGAGAAGGACGAGACAGTTTGGTACTTTTCCAGGCAACTATGTAAAACCTTTATATCTATAAGAAGACTGAGAAGCACAGAGATTATTTTTTATCAGAGGATGAAGCATCATTGATGAACTGGTCTCTTTATTTAAATATTGAGTCAGTAGGACAACTAATGCAGTTGGTAAAGAAAGAATTCAAAGAAGGAACAGAGACGTGTGTTTAAAACCCACTGTATATCAGGGATTAACTATCTGCTGAAGACTTCTGTATTTACATGGCTGCTTCTGGGAGCTGCTCTAGCCCCTGCTGCTTGGGGAATCTGATCTGGAGTAGTGTCCTTGAGCAACATTAGCCAAAACATGTACCCAGTTTTTACCCACTCCCATTTTAAAGGTGTCCCTCGGGGCTAGATAAGTCAGTCCCCATCTGTGTTCCACAGGCCCCAAGCCTGAGCAGCATCAACTGCTGCCTCTATTCCTGGCTATCCCAGAGCCAGCAGGCCTCAAGTGCTGCTAGAGGCTGGTCTGTGTTGTTGACATTTTCCTTCAGCACCATGACTTGATGAGGTCCGGGTGAAGAAATGGTGGCAGTCCAGGTGCCCTAGCATTTAGCCTTCCAGGTGATATGGCCCTTTAGTGCCCTGATATTCAGACAGAAAACCATGCCATGTTTGTCCTGAGCTTGGGAGCAGGCAGTCAGGCAGATGGGTTACATTTGTGTTTCCACATGATTAAGCCAGCCATCTAGGGGCTCTGGAAGTCACTTGGAGTGTGTTCTTTCCCTGGTCCTGGTCACTACTACTGGCTAGCCAGGGTTGGCTGTGCCTTTCTTTTCTGGCTTAGTATGGGCTTGATACACTTGAGCCCATAGCATACAACCTGGTCTCCAGTAGCTCTCTTAGCATGTATAGATGCAAGCTGGCTGCAGGGGCACCATGGTTAAGACACTCCCAGACCTAGGAGGGACTCTGTGCCTCCTATGTTGTTTGTGGAGTTTGAATGCCACCCAAAATGTTGTCTCCTGTAGTCCGTGTTCCCCTCCTCCTCTCCACCCCAGGCCAGGGAGTCCTGGTGCACATGGTGAGGCCTCCATTCAGAGCTGAAGTTATTACACACTGGCTTGGGTACAAGGCAGCAATTCTCTTCCTGGTGGCAGCTGTGAGTCTGTTCTCTGTGAGCCCTGGTTGTGAGGAGGGGAACCCTTTGACACCTGGGTGGTTAGTTACCACTCTGGTTCTCCGATCCCTAGTTGACACAGAGATAAGTGTGGCCTGTTCCCAGAACCAAGTCTGCCAGGGCCTCAGCTGAGTGGACAACATAGGAGAAGCCCAATCTAGAGAGACTATGATACGTGCAGAGGGTTTGAGAGGAAGAGATGCGTTTCTCCTGAGGGGAATCCTAGAAAGCAGTCAGGTTTTCCTCTCCCTCAGCTTACTTCTGAAGAACTGGGATGCTGGGAGAAACTTTGTCTGAGGGTAGTTTATGTCTGAAAATACCGGGAATTTTTTTTTTCCCCAGAGTTTGGTATTCTTTTTCTACCCACAAATACATGCACCAGGGTCACAAGTACCAGGAATTGTAGGTGAGAGGGGTATGCACTGGAATCCTGGCTCTCTGCATGTAGAACCACCCTAACCACTATATGTCCCAAAGTCTGCAGTCTTCACAAGTTGGCAACATTTGTCTTCAGTGACTGCCTGCTGTCTTATATAGCATGGGACCCTAACTCCCCCCTCCCCCATCCCCAACCACCACCCGCCAGCCACAATTCTCTGAGGAGGCTCTCAGGAAAGAAACTGCCATGGATTGATTCACACTGAAATATAAATGGCGGATGGGGAAGTAAATATGTTGTCTCTTCCCGGAGACATCCCTTTTAACAGAGACAGAGCAGAGCCTTTAATCCCAAGGGAAAATGGAATGGAACTGAAGGGCTAGAAGCTTCCTGAGCAGAAAGACCTGGCGAGTCTGACCTGCTGCTTTAGCTTCCCCAGCCAGCTGCACTGCTTTCTTTTTTGACTTTGCCCCTCTCGGAGGGAACATAGGAAAAAAATCAATTAAAATGCCTGTGTGCATTTTTACTCATTTGGAATGCAGTCCTTGCTTTCTCCTAGATGCCAACCATGACTAGTGCGATTGTATCTAAATTTCCTGAGGGGTGTTTTTTGATTAAGTAGGTAATGTCGAACACCCCTTTAAATACAGCTAGAAAATAAAACCATTTTATAAAAGCCACCTTTGCATCCCCTGCGAGCCTCACACTGAGTATCTCTCCAAACCCAGGTATGCCCATCTTTAATAAAATCTCTCCCGCTTCCGACGTACGAAAAACAAAAAAAAACCAGAGAGCAAAGGTTTCCAGTTACTCTTTTGTCATCAGACATTTAGTAATATAAAGTACCTATTTTTATGCTGAAATGTTTATACAGGTTTATTAACAGCAAGCGCAACTAACTGGCAGCATGCCGTGCAACTCATTTTGATATATTAGTCATGCTTCCAGGTAAAGGCAAGCTCCAGACTACTCACGTTTTGCAGTCTCTCTGGGATCAGGAAAAGGAAAAAAAAAAAAAAATCACGTGTTTGAGAAGTGGGACTGTAAATATGTAATGTATATTTAACTTTGTGTAGCCCATGTACCTACCTTGTATAGAAAAATAATTTTTAAAACTTGAGCAGAAAGGGAATAAATTGAGGAAGTCATGAAGGGTTCCCCCCCACACACACACGCACACGCACGCAACACACTTGTATTTGAATGAAGGAATTTCGAATAATTCACCTGCAGACTTTTAGCACAAAAAATAGTCCTTGGGAATTGTTAACATACTCAGTTGTTCTCTGGGGAAGAGAAGACAACTATAATATCATTTACAGTTTTCTTTTTGCAGTTCTATTTATTTGCAGTAGTATTAAATCATATTGCTGGAATAGGTTACTACCAAAAACAAAAAGATTGAGAAAAAATAAAACTGATCTATGTAACCTATTAAAGTATTGCATTTAAATCGCACACCAAGCGCATGTACTAGGCAGACACAGGTTTTTCTGTTCATTTTTTTTTCCCTTATTGCAGTGGATTGATTTGATAGACATGTTGAGTTACTACTTTGCTGTACATATTATTTAATAAACTTTATTTGGAATTGTGTGGCACCTTTGTGTTCTTGTCCTTCATTGATCCGTTCTTCCTGTGAGGCCCCTGCCCCTGCTCCTGCCTTCTGTTCTAAGTCAGTGGCCGCCTGGTTTCCTCCTCCACTGCTTTCTCAGTAGCGTAGCTGTGTTCTTCGGTAAACTGATTAAAGTATGTTACTTATTCTGATAACAAAAATAATGATCCTGTGTCTTCAAGAGCCAAAATGAAACATTATGAAATATGTATAATAAGTCTCAGTCTGCTCCTCAAAGCATGAGAAAACAGTGTTTAGTATTTGAAGATCAAGAGGGACTGTGTTTTTTGCTGTGGTGAGGTGCTTGGTTTTTCTCCCCACATCAAGTATATCAAAACAGTTCATATCCCAGTCCCTGCTCTCTCCTCACTACCTCCCCTGCAGCCATCCTATGGCTGTGAGCTGACATCTCATTCCGGTGGAGTCTGCTGTGTTTGTGTGTGGTGTGTGTGTGTGTGTTTATATATATATATATGGTCCTCAAAAAGAAAAACCTCAAGCCTCATCCCCCTCAGCCTGTCCTCCTGCAAGCAGTAGTTTGTACCAGGCAGTTGGGAGAGGGGTGCCTTCCAGAGTCTGCCATTCTCCATCATGGGCATTTCACAGGCCTGCTAACCTTCCTCTGTGTCTCCATCCTGTCCATCCTGTCCAAATCCATCATCCCACTTTCAAACAACATTTAGAACCCAACCACTTGTACTTTGGTAACCATTTTTTTCTTGCCCAGATGACTGCAGTAATTGCAGCTGGCCTGGTGGTTTCTCCCTTGCCTCCTCTCCCTAGCCATGACAAGGCAACCAAAGTGATCATTGTGAGACTGGTCACACAATCTCTTGGCTATGGAATGAATCCACAAGCTCTGCCCTTACTCTGCCTTACTCTTGATCTCAGCTGGTGGCTAGTTCTCGCCCCAGTATAGGGTCCCAGTATCATGCAGCCTTAGCGCTTCATGCTCAGTAGTCCTTGTGCTTGGAAGACCCTTTCTCCAAAAGATGTTGGCTTCCTTCTTCTCTTGCTTCAGTCCTTTGTTTTGTTCTGTGAGGCTCTCTCTTGTCACCTTTTATAGGATGGGAACTGTTGCCCTGACTCAGGTATTCTGTCCTCTTTTTAATCAATGAAACAAATGTAGGCTTGTTTCTCTGCATATACTAAGCATACATGGCTTTATATAATCTTAGGTAAAAAAAACCTAAGACTGTATGAGCTTGCACATAGCTCCAGAATGTATGTATCCAGTTCTCTATTGATGCAAGTCTGTGAGATTCTTGCCAGCTTTTTACTAGAGTGAAAGAACAATGCTGTTTTGAGTAGAGCTGTTGGTTGTAAGAAGGAACATTTCAGACCTTTGGAGAATGTCAAGTTGCTTCCCTAAGGTACCAAGAAAGTCTGCTTCCCAGTTTCCAGCTAAGGTGGCTGCCAGCCTCCCCGAAATGCTGTTGTTTCACTTTGGCCAGCCAATTCTTCACACTCTTTCTGGATCTTCACTATGCTTTGCAGCCCTGTGTTGCTTTCTCTCAGCATGTTCTGCTCCAGGGATTGGTTCTTCACAATGCAGTGATGCTCTAGAAAGTCACTCCTTTGAAGGCTCCTTTAGTGAGAAACCCAACACTCTTGGCTTGTGTGGAGACCAAAAAAAAAAAAAAAAAAGAGTTGGAAGTAGCCTCAGGCAGGAGCAAATCCAGCAACTCAAACTTTCGCTGCTGTATTTATCTTATTCTTGGCTCTGTGGTCTTGTTTGACTACATTTTTGACTACTGGATACAGCCATGGGGTGGAGGCAGCTCCAATTTCATTTTTAGTTTTCTGACTAGATGGAAAGGAGCTTCTATCTGACTTTCCCTGAAAACAATTCCAGATGCTGGTAAATTCCTCCTGGATTTTACTCACTATATAGAGAAGGATGACCTTAAATTTTCTAATCCTTCCAATGGCTGAATGCTGAGAGTATACTCGTGCTCCCATGGCTTGTTTGTGCTATGCTGGTGATGGAACCCTGAGAAGTTTATGCATGCTAAAGCAAGCACTCTACCAACTAAGCTTCACCCTTAGCCTGCCCCCTGGATTTTATTTTTCTCTGAAGTAGTCACTTTGATCAATCAATCAATAAGATAAAATAAAAGGAGTATGTTTGGCAGTCCCACTAAAATTTGTAAAAAGAGAAATGACAGGTCAGATAACTCCAGCACTCAAGAGGCAGATTTCTGTGAGTTTAAAGCCAGCTTGGTCTACGTAATGACTTCTAGGATAGCCAGGGCTACATGGCAGACCACCCTGTTTCAAAACAACCACCAAAAAGTGGGGATGGGGAAAGTGTATATCAGTGGGCCCTTGAGTATGAGGAGCAGGGGAAGTCCTGAATGAATGTGTTCTGTTGACATCAGCATAGCCTTGAAGGAACCCAGTGCCTCAGATACATGGTAATGGTGAGGCCTTCTTCTGGTCCACGTACTGATGTTGACTGTGTGTGTGCATAAAAGTATCAACCATCGCTGATGAATGCAGCCTGAGACTTCATCCCTACAGAGACTGAGATTAACAAACTCCTGACTTGTGCTGTATGTAATAAATGTTCTGAGTTTCCAGGCTCCTGCCGGCATGTTTCCATCAGTGAGTCCCACCCCAACCCTGGCTTTTCTGCGCATGTGTCTTTCTGTTCTTCATTCCCAGTTGCCCATTTAGGTCCGTCCCTACGTCATGGAGTTCATGGCACCCAGCCTTGGAGAATCATTTAGCAATCTTTGGGAAATGAAACACCACTATCCTGTCTCAATGACAGCTGGGAAAGTGTCCGCCAAGAAGAAACAATATCCTGAAGTCTTTGATCCAGACCTTGGGAGGACCTCAGTAGAGGATGACATCTTTCCATGCATGAAGCCAATGTGACCATGAAGGAATAGCACCGTTACACCACATGCTAAAAAATAAATGGGCTCTCCAGAAAGGAGCTAGAAATGGGTTTATTTGCCAAATCTTAGCATGCAGAAACCAATGACTTTCAAGATGAATGAAAGACAGTAACTGCTTGATTCAGGTAATTTGTAAAATGAATTGGTGAGAAAAATGGCTTGGCTTGGAAGGAGACATTCCACACTGTCAATGTTTTTACCTGTATGCACATGCCTGTGATAAAGTTTCATTTATGAGTTAGACGCAGTGAGTGGCTAATATAGACAGAATTATAGGTTGAAGCAGGAAAATTGTGATTTTTAAGGCCAGCTTTGGCTACATAGCAATGCCCTGTCTCAAAACTAAAGTTCTCTGAGTGTGGTCTCAGGGTGTCTTCTGTTCTACTTGCCTTTCTTAACCAAAAGTAACTAGAACAGTGGAAAGGCAACCACAGAAAACAGGTGGCTGCTGTATTAAAAATTTTAAATGAGAAACTGTTGAGAGGCAACAAGGATAATAAGCAGATCTGAATGGTTACGCAGCACTTGGTGAGTCCGTGGTGATAACATATGCTTTCCTGAGACCCTGGACAGATGTCATCAGACCCCCCAAAATGAGTAGGTTCAGATAGTCTGGGCCCTTCTGATTGGTCTCTAAACTGAGAGCTGACAGGTAGATCTGCAGAATGGAGGGCAGCCTAGAATCAGCTCCAAATAGCAGGATAAAGTGTAACTTGATGACCTGGACGCATAAATCTGTGGTACCCTTTGGGCCCCTGTCTTAGCTTCAGTTCCTGTTGCTGTGATAAGACCTATTGACAAAAACAGCTTCTAGAGGAAGGGTCTATTCACCTCGTATTTGTAATTGTAATCATTGCAGGGAAGTCGAGGTGGGCAGGAAATTGAAGTTACTAGTCACATCACATCCAGTCAAATGTAGAGAGCAGTGAATTAATATATGTCAGTGCCAACCTCCCTTCTCCACTGAAAAACACTTTCAGAACCCCCTGTGTAAGGATGTGCACCACAGTGAGCAGGTTTCCCCACTCAGTTAACATCATCAAGACAATCCCCTAAGATTGCCACTGGCTACTCTGACTGTAACCCTCATTGAGTTGTAGTGACTCACAACCATCTACAACGCCAGTCCCAAGGGTTCAGATGCCCTTTTCTGGCCTCTGCAAATACTGTACACATGTGGTTCACTTACATACATGCAAAAACACTCATATACATAAAATATAAATAAAATATTTTTTAAAAAATTAAAAATTATTTTAGCTTTAGTAACCGATAACGACTCAACAAATGATAGGTTATGTGACTCTGATGGGTACCATTGCCTTATATCTGTGACAGGTTTTAGTTATTATGATTCCTTTGGACATTCTCTTATGATGACAATCTGGTTGCCATGGAAATTTCTAAGCATCACATCTGGTATACTGACATCTAAAAGATGTGGCAGGGTACAATACGGGACATACATTTTTTTTTTCTTTGTGTGCTTCCCTCACCTAAGGAGGAAAAATTATTTCCAGAACTTCCCCGACATCTCACTGGCTAGAAGTAACCCTGTGTTTGCTTCTCTAGCTGTCAATAAGTTGCTTCCTAGAAGTAACACCACAATGCAAGAGTATTGGGACTCCATTCCTCCATCTGTTGCCTGGGCAACTCTATCTGATCCCTTTGTTTGAACTGCACTCCTTGGCAAATTACTTGTTTGTAATTTCTAAATTAAACAATATAGCCCATCCCTGTAATCTATAAAGTAGAGGACTGCCACAAGTTCAAGACCAGCTTGGGGTCCATAGTGAGTTCCTGTCCATTCTAGGCCAGAAACTGAAACACTGAATAAAATAAAGTAAAACAGAATAAAATAATAAAATAAGCCAAGAGCGGTAGCATTTGCCTCTAACTCCAGCATGTAGGAGGTGGAAACAAGAAGATCAGGAGTTCAAGGCAAGCCTGGGACAAATAAGCCTGTCTCAAACAAAACAAAACAAACCCAAACCAAAGCAAACAAAAATGTAAACAATTGTGAGTTTGAGACAAACCAAGACTATATAAAAGATTCAGATGAAAAATAAATAAAAATTAAAGAATACAAAGTTGTTAGTTAACATTTTAAGGAGTAATAGTGTATATAATTTATGACATTTATGTTAGGGCCTCCATTTGTGTCTTATACAGATGTGATGCCTGTAGGCGGTGGTTTTGACTGTTGACTCTGTCATGAGCTCCTTTTGACATTATTCAATGACTGACCTCTGTATCACAAGGTTGATGACTAATATTCCTTGGAACTAATGGGCTGTGGACTATATAGCAATTCCCTATTGTTGATAACTTGCTATGTTTACAGTATTTTATAATCATGGTGAACTGTGTAATAAATACCTTTGATATACTGTTAGTGCCCAAATGGCTACATTTTTCTAAATTTCTAGAAATTGAATTACTAGATCAAAGGCTAAGGCCTTCTAAGTTAGGGATTTTGAAGCAGACATACCTGCTGCTCAGTCAATATTGGACCTTTCAGTTCTTCAGAATTACCTTTGGTTTGCCCCTTGCTCACTGTAACAACTCATGCCCTGCTTCAAGTGAATACACCCTCTGAAATATCCTTTGATAAAATGATTCCAACCTACAAAATGACTGGAGATTTAGAGAGATGGACTCCACACCTTTAGCCTGGGAGTCTGCTTGTAGCTGAATGGTGTTGTTGGGTGTTGTTTTGAGAGTTACCAAGATATCAAGGAAGAAGTTCAAGAGTCACAGATAGGCCCAGGGGGTAAATTAGGGGATGGTGGGGAGGATGGAGGGCTCACAGTAGATACTGAACTAAAAAGGCCATGTAGGAAATTAAAGAGTAAGAAAGACAGATGAGACAAGAGGAAAGGACTCTGGGAGATAAGAATAGAGCTTTCAAGGCAGTTGCATTAAGACATGTGATAGACAGGAAGTTAAGCTCCAACACAGTGGCATTCAAGGGTCAACCCAGAGCAAGGTCAGACCAGAGAGAGAAGAGTAACAATGGAGCCCTATTTGCTTAGGATCAATGAAATGTCCCCTGGACAATTACAATGACCTTGCATGACCCTGTAGACATAGCTTGGGCCCCATTTTTTACTTAAAGGGTAAAACCAAAAATGAAAAGAAACAAACAGGCCCCCTCACACAAATCTGTCTTTGACCCTGCCTCTATCTCCATAGCTATTACCTCATCCCCCTGCTTCCTTAAAGAGAAAAGCTCCTCAAAAGAGCAGTCTATGCTTGCTATCTACAATTCTTCCTCCTCACTTCCTCTTGAACTTGGTGCAGTCAGGATTCTCCTCAAGACCCCAGTGAGCAAGACTGTCATAGCATTAGTCTTAACGGGTTGCATCTGTCTTTGTGTAACACTGAACACAGTATGGTTCCTTCCTCATCCTGACATGCTCTTCCCCAACTTCCAGGAAGTCACTTTCTTGGCCCTTACTCTACTTCCTTGGTTCCTTCTCAGCATCCTTTGTTAGCTGCTCCTCATTTCCCACACACACTGTCTGTAGCTTTTCCCCACTCTCTGGAGCCCTTCTTATCTGTGGTCTTTTTAGTCTCCCCGAATGCTGGTCCTTTGCCCAGACCTCTGTCTTAGAGCCCAGACTCCTACCTATAACTGCTTGATCCACATCTCAACTGAAGTATTTAATGAGTGTCTGAGACTTCAACACCTCTGCAACTAAATTCACCTAGGAATATACATTCTCAAAAGCTGCATCTGTCACACCCACCCACATTTTCAGTTAATGGCATTTCTGTTCTTCGGCCAAAGACTCTGAGTCACAGGATCAGCCTCAGGTTGGAGAGGGGTTCTGAGAAAGGGATGTTTGAGAACAGTAAAACAAACGACTCAAAGCTAACAATCCATGCTCTGCTCTCTCTCTCTCTCTCTCCTCTCTCTCTCTCTCTCTCTCTCTCTCTGTGTGTGTGTGTGTGTGTGTGTGTGTGTGTGTTTGGTGTTTGTGACAGCTTTCTCTTGCTATTGTAAAAAACTCTCTGCAGATCTCTCACAGATCAAAATCCCAGTCTTTTATTTACGTATCAATTCCATTGTTACCCCAGGTTCCCTTTTGATTATCCATGAATCAGCATCCCATGACCCCAGTCCCTTGATATGTAGAAGGAGACAGCAAAGAATTCAGAGATCTGTCTGCCTTTGTTAAGCAAAGGCAATATGCTAGCTGGGTAGGACCCTGCCCTGAAATTACCATTCCTACCTTGTGCCTGGGCCTGGACCTGGACCTGAACTCCCTCTGTCCCAGGCTGAGTTTGAACTCAGGATTACCACTCCCTAAATCTCTTTATCATCTGCTTTGATATCTTTCTGACAAGATGGCTCACAGTACAGCTGCCTCTATTCTTTCAGATCTGTGAAGTTCCTTATACAATTCATATTACATCCTTATATTTTGCATAGTTGAGGAATTATATATTTTCGAACTCATGTTTTCAGAGTTTTTTCTCACAGCCTTAAGGTCTCAGTGTTTACCATTTTGCTGAGACATTAGCCACACTCTTACCTCCCAGACTTGTGCTGTCTCTGACTATCATAGGTTATCAATCTTGGTAGAGAGGATATTCTTTAAAGGAGGAACATAAAAATACATACATTATTATACAAAGAAGCCTTATGCCCATAACAAGCACCAACACACATGGAGGTCCATGACCTGCTGACTCTGTTCCAGGGGCAGGAAGCATGTCACACTCTCCTTGCCATGGCCATGCTAGACTTGTCAGAGTCACCCTTGACAGATCTCCTGTGATTTACCTCCTATTCATCAGCAAGTGCTTTAAAATAAAGGCAGAATCAGGCATTAATCAGATGCCTCTGTCCCTACCCTGGATTCAAGTCATTGATGGTCTTTCACCTGGCACAATGATTCTCAACCTCCCTAATGCTATGACCCTTTAGTATAGTTTAGCATGTTGTGGTAACCCCCAACTATAAAATTATTTTTGTTGCTACTTTATAACTTTAATTTTGATATTGTTATTAATCACAATGTAAATATCTGTGTTTTCCAATTGCTCTTAGGCAGCCTTTGTGAAAGGGTCATTTGACCCTCCCAAGGGGTTGTGACCCATGAGTTGAGAACCATTGCTCTAACAGGTCAGTCATTGATTCCCTAGCTTTGGTGTCTTGCCTGCTCATCCATCTTTTTCCTTTTGCTTTTGCATTTGTAGGCATATGTATGGAGGTCAGGACAATTTCAGGCGTCGGTCCTCAGGAGCTATCTACCTTGGTTTTTGAGACAGAGTCTCTTACTCCAGTAGACTAGACTGACCTTCAAGTGAGACAATGACCTACCTGTCTCTGTCCAGCCCTGGGATTACAAGCATATGCCACTGTGCCTGGCTTTTATATGTGGATTCAGGTCTTCATGCTTGCAAGTCAGTCACTTTATTAACTACCTGAGCCTTTCTATCTGTTTTCAATACAGTAACCAGGATGTGTGGGAAAACACATCCTGTTTTATTAATCTTCTGTTCTCAGCCCTCGAGGCATCCCTCTTTCTCCAGGGCTTTCAGATGCTTGTCCAGCTGGGCTGTTGTCTCTCTAACTTCAGCTTCCTCTACTTTCTCCCTTACTCTGCCTGAGCCCACTGGCTTCCTTACTGCTTACCAGGACAATTTTGTTCTCTCCTTTAACCTTTAACTCATTATTTGTCTCACCTGGAATGCTCTCCCTCCAGATAGCTGAAGAAGGCCCAGCTTGCTTAGGCCTTCACTCACATCAGTCTTCTGGAGATGGCTTTTCTCATCACTCAAGACTAACATTTGCAGCCCTGTTGCATTTAGCAAAGTCCTAAATTTAGAAAGTTAGGAAGCTATGAAACATAGCTCCATTGGTTGTAATACAGCCTTCTCTTTTCTTTTTGATTTATTTATTTTTATATTATGTGCATTGGTATTTTGCCTGCATGTGTGCTTGTAAAAGTGCCAGAACCCTTGGAATTGGAGCTACGAAGAGTTATAAGCTGTCATGTGGGTGCTGGGAATTGAACCCAGGTCCTCTGGAAAAACAGCTAGTGCTCTTAACTGTTAAGCTATTTTTCCAGCCTCGTCTTGTCTCCCCCCACCCCCTCTCTCTTTTTCCTTTTAAAAAAATTTGTAAATAAATCCAAGATTACAGAAAAGCTGAAGAAGAAAACATGTCTGTATATCCTTCAGGTGAGCTCACCATATGCATGGTATTTTTCTCATTGCTATCACTAGAGGCAAAAGTGATTGGAAGGGGAAGAGTGTATTCTGACAGGTCAGAGTAAAACAAGCCTATCATGGCAGGGAAGGCAAGGCGGCAGGTGTGAGAGTGACTGCTCACACGTGTGTAGTCAGGAAGCAGAGAGAAATGAATGCTGGTGCTCACCTGGCTTCTCGCCCCCACTGCCCCTCTGCTGAGCCCTAGATCCTAACCCATGGGATGGAGCACCCATTTAAAGTAGATCTTTAGAGATATTCTCACAGACAAATCTAGAAGTGTCTCTCTTACTGATTCCAAATCCAACGGACTAAGATTATCCCTCACAATACTGTTGATGTTTTATCTAATTGCCTTGTTTTTTCTTTGTCTCCCAACCCCAACTCAACATATATACTCACATATTTTTTCCTCTTAACTATTTGAGAATAAGTTGTATATCTTGAATCCCTTTATTCCTAACTGTGCCAGTATGTATTTCCTAAGGCTTAGGAATATCCTTTATTGTGATCACAGTCCTATATCAACCAACAATTAGATATTAATATGATACCTCAATGTCCCAGAGGTACCTGATTTTGTGAGTTGATTCAGTAACATCCTTGATAGCAGTTTTTAACTTCTAGTACAAGACTGTGCTCAGTATTAGCTGTCACATATGGGTTGTCTCTACTCCCTTTAATCTTAATATTTCCATAGTCTTCTTTGTTTTATGACATTGCTGTTTTGAAGTTCACAGTCGTTCCCACTCTTGTGTTGGTTTGATATCCAGAACTCATTAAAACAGATAGATACAATCCCAATGAGACTCAGTAAAAAACTAGCTGCTGACAGAGACAGAAAAGAAATAGCCCAGACAGTACCGGAATTTTCTCTTCTTTCTCCTTCTCCTTCCTCTTTTTTTTTTTTTTTTTTTAAACAAGCTCTTGTGTATTCTAGTTCCAGGCTGGTCATTCTTTTGCCTCCACATCCCAGGGGTTAGAATCAGAAGCATCTGCCACCATGCCTGGCATAGTTCTCAGGTAGTGAATGTTTAGCCAGGATTATGAATATCTTCATAGTCCTTTTCTGATCTTCTTTTTTTTTTTCTGTCCTCTTTATCTTTAGACCCCTGTCTGAGTCCTCTCTTCCTACCTTCTGGGCTTCATAAGTCATCA
The DNA here is from genome assembly GCA_021653895.1 of Mastomys natalensis. Taxonomy (NCBI): domain Eukaryota; kingdom Metazoa; phylum Chordata; class Mammalia; order Rodentia; family Muridae; genus Mastomys; species Mastomys natalensis. The sequence goes on along the minus strand of JAJTUV010000072.1, from coordinate 175,376 downwards.
TAGCCAGTAGGTAGGTGTTAAAGGTAGAGGTTTAGTGTTAGACCTGGGGATGAGAATAGATGACCTTTAGGTACATTGCTCAGTCGACAGGGCTGAGCCTCGTCTCCTTTCTGGAATGTGGAAACAGGCCTCAGTACCTGGCGTCAGCATGGTCCCTGCCAGCTGGCCTCTGGCTCTTATCTCACTGAGCTGCAGTGCTGATGTTACCTAGGGAATGACCATGGCCATAAAAGAACAGAGTTTTGGAAGTAACAGAATTCCAAAGCCCACAGAGAGTGGGTAGGTCACAGCAGAGAGGAAACCACCCTCTAGCCCTGACCTCATGGAAACTGCCCTAGTGTCCTCTGTCCGTCCTCGAACGCTATAAATAGTCAGCTTCTGTATCAGCTGTGGCCAGAGAGGGCCAGCGGCACAGGCCAACACTGAGAGGAAATGGAGTTGGCTGGGAAAGGATGGATTCGCAGAGTGAATGGGTGGACCGAGAAGGTGAAGAAGGGAAACGTCATTGCCTGTTCCCGCTGCAGCACAGCCATTTGGCTCACTGGTGCTCAGAGCCCGCCCACCAAAATATCTAGCCTGCTTCTTACCCAATAGTGCTATTTGAGTAAACCCTCCCCACCCCGCTTACAGCCTTGTTCATTCTGTCTGTTGCCGAGCTGGGCCTATTTGCTTTTGCTCATATTTAAAGAGATTTAAAAAATTAATTTTACATGTATTTTTATTGTACACGTATGTGTGTTCTGCTTACACGCATGTCTGGTGTTGACAGAGGCCAGGAGAGGGTACTGGATCTCCTGCAACTGGAGTTACAAATGATTGTGAGCTGCCTGGTGAGTACTGGGAGTTAAATCTCTCTAGAAGAGCAACAAGTGCTCTTAAGCACTGAGTCGTCTCTATAGCACCCCCTCCCCGAGCCATGCTTTTGCTCATACTTAAAACTATTTGAGAACTTTATACATTTGCACAGCATATTTTTTTTTTGCAAATTTTTTTTTTTTTTTTTGTTTTTTGTTGTTACACTCTCCCTCTAACTTCTCCCAGACACACCACATGCCACATCTTTCTCCAGCAGCCTAATTTTTTGTTTGTTTGTTTGTTTGTTTTTATTACCCACTGGTGTTCAAAAGTGTAGGGCTATCCACCCGAACACGGACAGCCTACCAGAGGACACTTATTTCCCTATCCCAGCAGCCTTAGAAAAGCATAATTCCTCAGGGGTGTGGCTTGGTGAGCTCCTCCCCCATCTATGCGAGTTTGATCTTGGGCAGGCCGGCTGTGGGTTCATGAGTTCAATTGCCCCTGTTATGTGTCTGCTAGTGGGATAGGAAGATCTGGCCTTTTGACCCTTTGTGACATGAAGACTTGAAGGGTTTTCTGGGACCTGGTACTTCTGAATAACCTACTCCTTCCTCGGGATTCTATAGCTCAGCATCTCTGTCCCTCTATTCCTTGGGTTCTAACTTTGGTGAAGTATATTAGCATATGCAAAGTACCCAGCACACACTCTAGCTCAAGGATACTGTTTAATAAATGAACTGTATTACCTGAGTATTGAGCTAGGCCTGATGGGAAGCCTTAACCCCAAGCACCTTTCCTTCCTTGGCGAGGCTATCAATGTATGATTCCGTGTGTGATAACATCTCACAGTCAGACTTCTGGAGTTTCTCTAGATAAGAAGTGGTGTGTGTGTGTGTGTGTGTGTGTGTGGTGTGTATGTTTGTCTGTGGCCACAGAAATTTTTATACAAGATAGGAAAAATTGAAAAATGTGGTTCTATTGTTACCTGTGTTTTGTTTTGTTGTTTTTTTGATATTTGTTTAATTTTTGAGACAGGATCTTATGTAGGCTAGGCTAGCCTGGAATTATGTATCCGAGGCTGGTTTTGAGCTGATCCTCTTGCTCTCAATCCCCTTCCCCCACTAGCTGGGATTCCAGGTTTGTGCCACCTGTACAATACTAATGTACAATATTGTACATTATTGATGTTACTGGACAATATTAATGTGACCTTTTCTTAAAGTCTGTATGGTCTCTCCCTCCCTTCCTTTTTTCTTTCTGCTTTCTTTTTGGTACATGCCTTTCTCAACCTCAGAAAACACTTAGTACCACCTCTCCAGGTGTGAAGCTAGCCAAAAGATCGGTGGGCAAAACACTTGGGGCCCTTGGCGCTGACTGCTCAAATCTTCCTCTTCTATGCATGTGGCAGGCCTCTGACCTGCCAACTCATAGGTTCACACCCTCCACAGTCTCGAAGGTACACCAGTCAGGTCAGCTTCTCTGGTGTCCTTATGGCTAGAGATGCCACGGAGCATACGCTACACAATTGAAATCTGAGCGGCACCTAATACTAACACTTCAAGATGCCCTCCTAGGAAGAACACGAAGGAGAAGAAAAGTCTGTCTGCCAAGCTTGTCTGTAGCGGTGCTGGAGTGGAGCGTGGGGCACCCGCAAGGGACACACAAACCTAAGAGCAGAGTTGACTTGTACGGATTAGGATCCCCGTGAGCAAACCTGGGTTTGTTTTGCAAAGCTCAGAGTTTCCGTTTCGGTTCTTTTCACGGAAGAGTTGCAAGATCCTCAAGATGTCATTTGATCAGGTTCCGGGGCAGGTACTGGCACTTGTATCGGGCTTGGGAGACGTGGGCACACAGCATCTAGCAAGCCTGAGTCTAGAGTTTTCACAAGTTCTGTCGCTGCCCTGGTGGCTCTAGCTTCGCTTAGGTCTGAGTGGACTCCAGGTCTAGCCCCGACCACACGCTCCTCCCACTCCTTGGCTAGAAGCACTTAGCCTGGCCGCAGTGGTTCGGGCACAAGTCGCAGAGCTCCAGAGCTAGTCCTGGCTTGGTCACAACCAGCATGGCCATAGCCAAGTTCCCTGGGCAAGTCCAGAACTTGTGTAGAATAAGTGACAATACATAGATTGGAGCCTAGCACAGACCTCCACACCCTCTGACTTCACAGAGATTGGGTTTCTTGGCTCAGTACTATTCCTGCACTCCCTAACCCCCCCCCCCAGCGTGGGCGTGGCCAGACCTGCAGTGGCCGGAGGAGGAATCTCGAAAGCCTTAGCAGGCCGCCGGATTTGTTGAGGAAAAAGTTAAGGGTGCGGAGGAGATCTACCGTGCTCCCTCCCGACTCGGCTTCCCTAGGCACTGTCTCTTGGCCCTCCTCTCCCCCTCATTCCATTCTTCCTGCAGTCTCCTCTCTTTTCTCAAAATCCAGATGTTTGTTGAAGGGTGTTTAGGACAACAAACTCTATGGAATGCATTACAATAACAAGGCAAACTGAAGTTCAGGGGTTGTTTAAGGCCATTTGACCCGTATGGGGCAGGAGTCAAGCTAGGGTTTCAGAGAACTGTTAATTGTGGATAAAAAAGTAATGGGTTTTAAAGTAAAGCCTACGTTTCAGAGCCAGCTGGCTAGTGCGTTTTGAATATGGGTCTTTTGCTCAGCACTAGGTGTTTAAGAAGGGAACGGGAGATCAGATAATAAGGTCCGCTTCCTAAGAAAGACTAACATTTATTCTACATCCTAGGAGCTGAAGACATTTGGTTGATCCTGAAAACTTTCTCACCCACTTTAGAAATTCTCCCTAGTGCAAAGTTATCTTTTGAACTTTCTCCTATTTATTTTTTTTCCCAGCTAGATATATGTTTTTTAAATTATGGTATACAAATAATTTTGGTCCATTCATTTCACATATTTTAAACTTTTTTTGGAGGATTGAACCTAAGACCTAGTGCACATCCAGTAACAGCACTTTAGAGCCACAGCCACTCCTGATACAGTTTGAAAACAGTTTCTCCGAGTCTTCCGGGCTATTGTTTTTCATGTTGCTCACTGGCCATAATACACTTTTTGTTGTTGTTTGTTACTTATTCGAGCTTTTTGCCATAAGTAGCTGTAGACACAGGTCTTTCCTTTTTTTTTTAAAGCCTTTGGAATCAGTGCCCTGAGAAGGTGAGAAGCATAGGTCTTATTCTGTAGGCCTGAACCACTGAGGTTATTTAATAACAAAGCAGACAGGGACAGCTCTTACAGACATTCCATAGTGCACCCCCCCCCCCTGAATCTGCATACAAACAGAGCTGTGTGTAGTAAAGACATACGAACACCTACAACAGATTCATGTTTACAGGAAACCCAGGGTGACTAAGAGGCAGGCCTTGCCCTTGGGGAGCATCACAACTGTGGTTTCCTAACTTTCTCTCATTAGGACACAAAATAATCGAGACTGCTAAATAGGTGACATTTGTTGATGCCACCAAATTCTGCAGAGACATAAAACACTAATGTCCTTCCTTTTAAAAAACTTTTAAAAAATATCGGTTATTGAATGCAGTTATTCTTACATATAAACGTGGTTATTCAGAGCCAGGCATGGTGACGTTTGCCTGAAATCCTAGCACTTGGGAGGCAAGGGACAGGCAAATCTCTCCAAGTTCAAGGCTAGCATTGGTATACAGTGAAACCTGTCTCAAAAACCTAAAATCACATGAATCAGGAAGATGGTACCACTGGGTACATTTCGGCCTTTGTCATCACATCTGATCACTGAGTGTGAACCCCGAAACCTACAAGATGGAAGGAGAGAACTGACTCCCATAAATTGTTCCCTGACCTTCACAGGCAGGCTGTGCTATGTGCATGATCTCTCTCTCTCTCTCTTTCTTTCTCTCTCTCTCTTCTCTCTCTCACACACATGCAAATACATGTAAAAATAATAATACATTGATACTGGAGTTGCTGACTTGAGGTTCATTAAGAAATTGTGCAATTAATGTTTGGCTGGGATGAAGACAGAATTCTCAACGATTTCTGTAGTGTCCCAAGGCACACCCCTGTCATTCTGTGCTATGCCATGATGCAAAGTGGCATTCTTGGCACTGACAATCATAAGATCATAAAAATATCGATCAACTCTGAAAAACAATGAAGCTACTCATGTCCTATCATATCAAATATTCAGTCAGGAGTTAATTCTTTATGTAAACATAAAGACAAACACATCTAACGCATAAGTCACAGGTAAATTTGCTTTTGTCATTGAGAAGTAGTAAAATTATGTGTTTACCAAAGAATAGTTTTAAAGATTTGTGTGTGTGTGTGTGTGTTCCTGTGTGTGGGTACAGTATGCATGCATGTGCATGGACATGCCTGTGGAGGTCAGAGGACAATTCCTCAGGCATCTTCCACCTTTTGTCTGAGACAGGGTCTTCCATTGGCCTAGAACTTTACCAAGCAGACTAAGTCAGCTGACCCAGTGACCCAGTGACCTCTGCTCCTGCAGTGGCTGGAATTTCAGATGCCTGTCCCTGAACTCAGCCTTTGACAGGAGTTCTGGGGGTCAAATTCAGGTTCCTGCTCATTTAAGTCAAACACCTTAGTGACTGAGTCATGGCCCCTATTCTTTAAAATAAACAGACTTATTATTATTATTATTTTTAGTAAATGTTTGGTGTGTTTATCTATTTTACATATACTTGGGGCACAATTTTTCTAGGTGAAAAAGAGTTAAAAATGGAAGAAGCTTAAGAAGACCTTGTCTAGAAAACAGGAATGAACTTGATTTCTCAAAATGAGCAAATCATTCCCAGACACTGGCTTTTGTGCTGGGTGAGGGACGAGATGATCCTTTCATATGTAAATCTGTGCAGAGATCCGCAAAAGATTGGCTAGGACGGCAGGCAAGGACGGCAAGGACGTGAAGAGCTGCACATTTTACAAATCCATTCAACCTGGGTCCAGCTTCCGCAATGAAAGGGACCAGGAAACCCGTGCTGTCCAGAGGGGGTCAGTGGTCCTAAGGTTGGCTAATGTATTACAACCATCAAGAGATTATTCTAGGAGGGGAACTCAGCAGAGAGCTGTTTACAAGATAAAAACTCTTTTGGCCTTGAAACTCTGCTTAGGACTGTGAGTAGGACAAACTAGTAAGTAAACCATAGACAGGCAGAGAATGAAGGCAGCAGAAGTTAAAGGAGGTCTAGAGAGGATGTTTAAATGGCGCTCAGTAATGGCCTTATCAAGAAGATGGTATCTGCAAAAAAAGCCTTGGGTTATCTGGGGAAGGGTAGGCCTGGTGGCAAGGCTCTGAGTAGGAGGCCTGTGTGGCCAAAGTTGGAGACGGATTGCAGCAGATTCAAGTCATTCTTGGAGTGGCCTCAGAGGCATTTAAGGGGTTGGGTTTTTACTCAGGGTGAAGAAGCACTCAGTGGACACATGAGCTGTGGTTTAGTCTAGTTTGAGAGCTTGTTTTGGAGGTAGCTCACAGAAGAAACTGTTAGGGAGCTTAGAACCCTGAAACTTCCATTCACTACTTTCCCGGCCTTGGTCCACCCGGGACTTCATGATGGAACTGTTGGGAAGGTCAGAACCTACTTATCTCCAATTTCAACTCCAGCCAGGAGGAAAGGTTTCTAGGAACTTCAAAGAGCCTAATTATAAACCCCCTCCCCCGTTATAGTCTCATTAGCATTGGAAAACTTCCAGGGTGGCCCAAGGAGCCTGGGAAATGATTCATTAGCAACCCGGAGTTGTTGCGTAGCCTTAGCGGTGCTTTATAACCTCGGGCAGCCTCAATGACTTTATCTCTAAAATGGAACTAGAGATAGCAGCTTTTCTAATTGTGTCAGGTGAGATCACTTGAAAGCACCTCTTAAACGTCTCTGCGGTTTCCAAAAGTGTAACTGGCTCTGACCTCGCTCAATCCTTTTCGACTTTGAGCAGAGCAGACCGCGTGGGTTTGTAGGTTCCACTGAAGGTGGGGACAAGGGTTACGACTCACCTATGAGTGGCTGGGAACAGCAGAAAGGCTGTGGGTAGGGCGGGAGGAGGTGCGGGAGGAGGTTCGGGGCTGCTGGGCGGAGTTGAAGAGCCTGACTCCCGGACCAGAGTCTAGCGAAGTCCTGCGGGCTCGCTGAGAGTGGAGGCGCGGGCCAGGCGGGGCTGCAGCGACAGGGCCGGCGCGGATCTGTCCCCGCCCTTGCTCGCGACCCCGCCCGTCCCAGGATCTCCCAACTCGCGCCGCGCGCTCTTTCTCCGACAGCTGCTCCCGGAGCCCCGCGCGCCGTGCTGTCCTGTACTTTGCCCGTCTGTCCCCTCCGATTGGGTCTAGCGATGACCACCCAGCAGATTGTTCTCCAGGGCCCGGGACCCTGGGGTTTCCGCCTCGTGGGCGGCAAGGACTTCGAGCAACCTCTCGCCATTTCTCGGGTAAGAGCGTCTTGGGACGCGCGTGGGAACGGGGTGGTTTCGTAGGGTGGCGGCGCGCTGCGTCCCGGGGTGGCTGGAGCTCGGAGAGGATCGCGGTGGGGCGCATCCAGGTGCGCTATGCGCCTAGCTCTCTGTGCCATCCGCCACCCCTTCCCGACCGCCGCGCTCTGGGGCAAGCAGGCTCGGTGCGCGCTGAGTCAAGGCCAAAGACAGTTTTCTTTCTGCTCCCCGGAAGCGTGGCGCGGAGCGGCAAGCAGACAAGCTTTGTGCCTGGGCGTGGAGATCTGGGGCTCCGCAGACCCTGTGCGCCGGGAGTTAGCACGTCTTGCTCCTCACAGTGAGAGAGTTGGGGAGAGCTGATCCGAAGCAAGAGAAAGTCCTGGAAGGTGAATGGGAGTACAGAAGAGTTCCCTGGAAGGCGAATGGGATTTGTTTAGCTAACAACTGAAACAACAATTTTACACTCTTCGGATTTGACCCATGACTGGCTCTCAGCTCCAAAATGCCTTTCACAGGAAACATTGGAGTTGGGAAATAACCCCAGATAAACCTCCGTCGTCTTGCCCTGCCTAAAGTGATTAGATCACCTTTCTGCCCTCCAGGTTATCCGCGATAAGCCTATTTCCTTTTGGGGAAGAGTACCAATGGTGTGTGGTGGTGATGATTGAAAACTTCTTAGCTGGGAGGGCCCGTGGCTCAATCGCAGACTGCTAGACCTGTGACCCATCCCTGTTTAGGGTTGAAGTGCAACAGAATCAGGCTCAGTATTTGGAGGTCCACCCTTTGGCCATGTGATCTGGGCCAAACACAAGGAATATGTTCCACTGAGAGTCAACAGTTTTAGATTTTTTTAGCCCCTTTAGATAGAAGGCGTGTGTGTGTGTGTGTGTGTGTGTGTGTGTGTGTGTGTGTGAGTGCTGCATGCTGGGGGTGTAACTAAATATCTTTTAATTATTTGGTACATTTGTGTGCTGAAGCTAACCTTAAACTTGCTCCCCCAGTCTTGTAAATGTGTCGTTTTTGGTTTTTTTTGTTTTTTGTCTTTTTTTGTCGGAGGGGTTCTGGGTTGGAAATGAAAGTGAACCGTCCCAGTGGGTCCTTTTGACTTACAGCTATGCCTCTGGCAGCTGAAGGACTTAGGTGGGAGTTGTGGAAGCACCCAGCCTCCTCTTGGTTTTTCTGCCAACCTCAGTGCCTGTCACTAAGACTTGCTTACAGGTGGGCCTGGCCTAGGAAGGGGCTCTTGGATCATTCTACTCCAAATGAGCAGGCAGCCCAGTTTTAAGACTGGGTCTTCCACTTGCCCATTTTATCTTCCAGAGATTTCTTTGTTATTGAAGATGTGAGCTGTTTTCCCAGCCTCCTGCCAAACTTTTCAAGCACGGGAACTATGCTTTCATCAATATGGGCCTCTTACCCTAAGCCTGACCCAGGACTGCACCCGACTGTGCTGCCTAGTGTATCCTGGCAGACAGACTACAAATGCTTGCCCCTGGAGGGTACTGCCTCTTCGCATTTAGAGTTAGTTACCTCATAGTCCAGTTGTTCTCCTTCTTTGTGTCTATAATTAACCTGTCAACCTTCTCCACTTCTGAGAAACTTTCTTTTTAGGCAGGGGAGGATGGGTTGGCAGTCTGTTGAAAGGATAGTCATGGCTTGTCATTTTGGCTGCTTCTAAAAAGTCTTAATGTCAGCTGGGAGTATAGCTCAGTGATACACTCTGCACCGTGTAGAAATGAAGATGGTATGGAGTAGAAAACACATTGCTTTGGATCTTCCTGAATTAATTAATTAATTAATCAATTAGGTAATTTTACTCTTTTCTTCCCCCCCCTCCCGTCTCTCTTAGATAGAGTCTCATGTATCTCAAAATGGCTTTTAACTCTGTATATAGCCAAGGTTGACTTTGAACTTCTGACCCTCCTGTCTCTCATCTCCTGAGGATTGAACCCAGACATCATGTATGCTAGGCAAGCAGTCTACCAATTGAGTTACATCCCTAGCCCCTGATCAATGTATTTTTTTTATACTCCCTACTCGTGTTGAATGAACAGATATCTGTGCCTGTGCAAACTCCTCAGACCTGAGAGGATACAGCTCTGGGAGGAAGCTCATCTTCATTAAGACTTTGGCAAACATTTTTTTATTTGAAAAGTGAAAGTGACTCAGACACTGTGACTCAGTTTCACTTGTGGTATTGGCTATAATCACCTTCACCTTATGACTTGGGGATGAGAAAGTGATTGTCGTAAAGAGACTGTGACATGGGCTGTCTAGGAGCTGGTGTTGTCTGGAGTCAAGTTCTTATCCAAGCTGTACCAAAGGTGAGCACCCAGAGTGTATATTTTTTTAATGACTGCAGTATGGTAACAGCAGCCCTTGGCTACCAGCTGAAGAATGTAGAGTGCTCTGTAAACAGTGAATAATGGTGAGGTGTGAGCTTTGGTAAAGAGCTGTGCCCTCCTTCGGGCTGCTGTGTGCTCCATTTATCATCCTGGACAGATACAGTTTGCTAGTATGTTTCTTTTGTGTAAGGAGACTTTCAGTCTCCACACCAAAGCAAGCCATAAAATTAGGCAGGTAGAGGAGTGCCTCTTACTTAAATAACCATGTTTGCTTTCTCTTGCATGAATTATTCTGGTATTGGCTCCAGGCTTTTATGAAAGTTCTAAAGCAGAATGGAGAGCCATAGTTGTGTGTATTGGAGATCCTTGTTTTTTTTTTTTTTTTTTCTAAATGCATTTTCACTGATTATAAAATGAACACCTGTACAGTCACACCCTGACCAGGGTATATGATGACAGTACATAGACGCTAGGTAATGTAGCCCTGTCCTGACATCCAGTAATTACTGTGTGCTTTTCTTCATAGTTTTATGGACTAAATAGGCATCCTAAACACTAGATGCTGAATTTTGCCTTTTTAAAAACAGACTTACACAGAGTATTTTATATGCACTGCATGTTGGCTTCTAGTTCTCCTTTGTGCTTTTGTCTATGTTACTGTTAGAAATTTAAGACTTACAGCCCAAATTTCTAACTATAAATGGATATAAAGTAGTTTTTTTCTATCTAGTATACCATTTAAAGGCTCCTATCTTTGACTCCTTGATGTTGCATCCACTTAATATTTAACTGCTTTCTGGAGTATTTTTCTGCAGCATACGTGTGTTTGTGTGTGTTAGTGTTTATGTGTATGTTTTGCCTCCTCTTGTATATGTGTTTTTGTGTTTTGTGTATGAGAGTGTATATGTGTGTTTTGCCTTCATTTATGTGTGTATGTGAGTGTGTGTATGCTTTTCCTCCCTTTATGTGTGCGTGTGTGTGAGTGTGTGTGTATGTGTGTGTGAGAGAGTATGTGTATGTTTTGCCTCCCTTTGTATCTGTGTGTTTGTGTGTGTGTGTGTGTGTATGCTTTGCCTCCCTTTGTGTGTGTGTGTGAGAGAGAGAGTGTGTGTGTGAATGTGTGTGCGCGTGTGCACGCACTGGTTTGCTCTCCCCTTGTAATTTCTTATTTCCTCTAGTAGCTTTCAAGGGAAACCTTCAGAGAATCCACACCCATGCTGAAATTGCTTGCTGCTGTGACCTGTTGACTGTTTTTCTCTCAGGCAACTGACCAAAGACAGGAAGAGGTGGGGCCAAAGATAAGGGGGTGCTCTCAGTTGGAGCTGCCACTTATGTGCCCCTTGAGTCCTGGGGAACCCTTTGCTGAGAGCCTGTGGTTTTATAGTAAGTGCTGTGTCCTTCCCCAAGGACCCCAAGGGGATGCTTAATAATGGTTACTCTGTAGCCTGAAGGTCTTTTCTGATTTTCAAGAGGGTTATTTCCAGATTCAAGTAGATATTTACATCATTTCATAAAGGTTGGAAGAGTAGGGCTCATCAGTCAGGTTATAAAAAGGAAGACAAGTCTAAAATTGCCCGGTGTGTATTAAAGGCCCTGAGCTGCGTGCCTGCATTGTGTGCCATAAATCACCTCAGAAGCCTCAGCCAATCCAGTTGATCAAGGCTGGGAGAAGGGAGGCAGATAAATACAAGGGAATGGCCTGAGGAGGAAACTTGAGCTTCCCTTCCCCGGTCTCTAGGATACTGGGTTAATTTTCTTTTTAAAAATTAGTTCTGATTTTTTCTTTAATTTTAGGATGTGTTTTATTTATTTATATATTTATCTATCTTTTGTATAGGTGGTCTGCCTACCAGTATGTTTGTGTGCTATGTGTACCTTGGATGTGTGAAGGTCAGAAGAGGGTGTTAGATTCCCCTGGGACTCGAGTGACAGGTGGTTGTGAGCTGTTACGTGGATGCTGGGAACTAAACTAAACTAGTCTTCAGCAAGAACAATAAGCGCTCCTAACTACTGAGCCAGCTCTCCAGTTCCATGCTGGTTAATTTTAATGAAGAATGAAACAGGGACAATAGCTCTCAGATACTGCATCTGGGCGGTACTTTCCCTATTAGGAAAGTCACCCAGTGGTTGCGCTCTCTCTCTCTCTCTCTCTCTCTCTCCCCTCTCTCTCTCTCTCTCTGTGTGTGTGTGTGTGTGTGTGTGTGTGTGTGGTGGAAGGGGATGGGAGCCAGTGGGTGGGGCCAGGCTCAGGTTGACTTCCATGCCATGTTCAGAAAGGGAGAGCAAGACTGGCTGGTATTTACTTTCTGTAGACTGGGAAGTTGAAGTGCCCTTAGGTTGGGTAATTTGTTTTCATTTACATAAAAAAAAAGTTGACTCAACTGCTTGTTAACTTCCTTGTAACAGAATGATTATGGTTATAAATGCTCAAAAGCGTTTATCTTATAAAATTAATTTTTGAAGTACAGCTTCTTTCTTTCTTTCTTTTTTTTTTTTGGTGTTTTGAGACAGGGTTTCTCTGTGTAGCCTGGGCTGTCCTGGAACTCACTCTGTAGACCAGGCTGGCCTCGAACTCAGAAATCCACCTGCCTCTGCCTCCCAAGTGATGGGATCAAAGGTGTGCGCCACCACCACCCGGTCAGCTTATTTCTAATGGGTCTCAGAGAACAAACTGAGGAAGGAGAAGCCGAAAGGATGGGACCTGGTATTGTAAGCAGAGCTCTTGTCCTAGGCAACTTGATAGGTGACCTTGTGACCCTGTGCAAATCATGCTCCTTTTCTGTAAAGATTGTAAGATGATAAATGGCTCAGTGGTTAAGAGCATGTATTGCTCATTAAGAGTACCTACGTCAGGTAACTTCTAACTCCAGCTCCAGGGGAACACACTCTTCCGACCTCAGCATGCACACGGGGTGTGAATTAGGGGGGTGGGATATAAATGTAAAAAACAATGGTTAGCAAGTAAATAAGTGGTATTTGTATCTATCTGAATAACAGAGTCCAGCTTCTCCTATAGCATTACTTGTGCCTTCAGCTGTGTCAGTTGATTGAGAAAATGTACTATAAATGTCAAAGATTTATAGGAGAAATACTTAAAACTTATATAGTAGGCCTTTTTATATGAAAGCACTACTCTAAGTATTTAATATCTTCTAGTAATCTTCACGAATACCTAGTGAGGTAGATACATGGAAGAGTTTCATTTTACAGAGAAAGACACAGAGGCATGGAAATGTTACTTGCCTGTGTCACACAGCATAGCTAGGCCAGCTAGCTCCCAGGGCCTGTATTCTCAAAGTCAAGTATTTTAATGACTTCTAATATGTGATGCTAAGCATGGTACTTGCATCACCCTCTTCCGTACATTCTATAACCCATGACCAAATTGAATACAGGACCAAGTGCATGGCCAAAAAGGCTCCAGGTACTCTTTCGTCACGGTTCTACTTCCTGATAAGCCACAACAATGAATATTGTATTGCCAACAGTGTTACTCAGTGCAGAACTCCAAGAAAACCTAATGCTGGTCCAAGCATCAGTGTAAGAAGCAAGACCCTTCTGGGCTTCTTACCCCAGGACCCGTTGCACTTGTGAGGATTGGCTGAAGTGCCTGTGTCATTGCCAGTAAACTTTAGCTCAGAGCAACCTGAAAGGAGCATGGTCTTTCCTTGATCCTTCAGACAGCCTGAAGTTACAGTCTCACCTGGGAGATGTTTTATAAGTTTTGGGATCCTAAACCCTTGGGGACACTGAGAATGGAAGGACAGAGAAGTTAAGGACTGGTGAGAGAAAGGCTTGTTTGGGTGCTAGCCGGGGATCTGGGGACAGTTTATGGCAAATGAACATGACCAGATGCATCTGTGTCAGTCAAATCAGTATACCTATGTGATGGTTGGAATATGAATGACCCCCCTAGGCTTATATATCTGAATGCTTAGTTATGGGGGAAGGGAGAAATGGTATTATTTGAGAAGGATTAGGAGGTGTGGCCTTTTTGGAAGAAGTGTATCACTGGGGATAGATAGATTTGGAAGTTTTAAAACCCTGTGCAGGGCCAGTGTTTCTCTCTGCCTTTCTCTGCTTTTTGGATCAGGTTGTAGCTCTCGATATTGTTCTAGTACCATGTGTGCCACCATGCTAGACTAAACAAACCTCTGGAACTGTAACAAGCCTCAACCAGACACTTTCTTTGATAAGAGTTACCTTAGTCATGATGTCTCTGCACATCATAGATAGTGACTAAGACGACCTACAATAACCTAGCACAAAAGAGCTAGTAATTTTGTGCAGCTCTAGCGCCCTTATGGTGAATAGAATGGACACTCATCTCTCACAAGGTTTGTGGGGTACAGCACACTCCTTCCTTCCTACCACTATAGGCAGGAAATACAATGCACTGATCTTGTAAGAGGCCAGCTTCTGAAAAGAGTTTCAGAGTTTTTATAGGTGCTGTATTAACGTATATAAGATAAGATAATAAATAAAGACACAGATATGACTCATGTAAGATAAGGATGCCTGAATGTACATGTATTAATTTCAGATGATGCAGAGATAATTTGCATTATTAAAAGTATTATAAAAGTGCTCATACTTCTAAAACTAAAATACCTACCATAACCCAATTCTATCCAACCAATTCTAGTTGGATACTTAGAAATGCATCAAGAGACATGTTTGAGAACTCTCTATGGCACATTTTCCAATAGTCTCAAGGTAAAAAAAAGTGTTTTTTTTTTTTTTAGATTTACTTATTTTATTTTGTACATATGAGGGCTTTGTCTATATGTACATATGTGCAACACATGTACGCCTAGTGCCCATTGAGTACAGAAAAGATGTTGAACTGAGTTTAGGTCCCTCTGCAAGAGCAGCAAGTGCTCTTAACTACTGAGCTTCTCTTCTGCCCCAGTAGTCCTAATTTTTTAAATAATTCAGATGACTATTAACAATAATGCATAGGCAAATGATGGTTGAGTCACATGGCATAAAACCCCACATCAGGACTGGCAAGATAAAGCCGGCAAAGGTCCAAAGTTAACCTAAAGTCTTGGGTGTCATAATTGGGGCAAATCTTTGCTGGAAAGTTTGTGACAAATGAAATTTGAAAGTTCAGTTTCTTTATTGGGTGGTGTGTGTCCATTGGTAAGTCTTTTTGGGGGTTTGGGGAGAATCCTTAGGCATTATGGTGATAGTTTGTGTTTTTGTCTATGTGCACATTATACTTAATAAGTTTACATGTGGTTGCCGTAAAAGATTTAGAAACCAGGCATAGGGGCTCAGGAAGTTGAGACGTGATTGCTACCAGTTCAAAACTTTGCGTTGTAAGTTCCAGTTTAGCTCCAAGCTGTAAATGTGAGGTCCTCTCTGAAGAAAAGCAAGCAGACAACCCCAAATCCATCAAAGCAAAAAGTCAAATGGGCAAGCGCAGGAAGGCGAAGGCAAAACTTTTCTCTGTGTACTTCTTGGAGGCAAACACCTTTTGCATCTGGTTATAAAACTTCCCAGCCTGCTTTTCATGTAAGTTACATTTTCAGAGTTAATTGGTATCTCATGGTGGATTATGTAGACTTCATTGTTCTGTATTTTCCATTAAAATTTTGTTACAACAAATGAAGAATTAAAGGCAGCTTGGTATCCTGGGGAAATATATTTTCTGGCTCCAGCTGGATGGAGGTTCTAACCCTGGTCTTATCCACTTCTTCCATGTATATCTGGGGGCAGGTCAGCCCTTAAAACTCACCAGCTATTCACCAGCTGTTTTCAAAGTGGGAATAATAGTATTTACCTCCAAAGGTTATTGCAAGGGTGGAACTTAGCATGTTTGATAACCCATAAGCATCAGGATAGAGCATACTGTTAAAGAAGTTCTCTCTCTCTCTCTCTTTCTCTCTCTCTCTTTCTCTCTCCCTCCTTCCCTCTCTCCTTCCTTCCTTCCTTCCTTCCTTCCTTCCTTCCTTCCTTCCTTCCTTCCTTCCTTTTTGTATGTGAGTGCTCTGTCTGCATGTACACTTGTATGCTAGAAGAGAACATCAGATCCCATTACAGATGGTTGTTAGCAAACCATGTAGTTGCTGGGAACTGAACTCAGGACCTCTCAAAGAGCAGCCAGTGCTCTTAACAACTGAGTCAACTCTCCAGTTCTCTGTTAAAGATGTCTTAATGGTAGCCACTATTTTTTTTTTTTTTTAAGAAATTAAAACGTTTTTCTTTTCAAGTATGGGTATTTTCCCCACCATGTATGTGCACCATGTGTGTGTCTGGTGCTCCTGGAGATACAGATGATTGTATACTTCAATGTGGGTGCTGGGAATCTAACCCTGGTCCTCTGGAAGAATAGTCAGTGCTGTTATCCACTGAGCCATCTCTTCAGCCCCAAAGATTTATTTTAGTTTTAATTATGTGTATATGTGTATAGGTACCCACAGAGTCCATAAGGGAGTGTCAGATCCCCATGTTGTTATAATTACAGGCAGTTATGAGCTGTCTAACATGGGTGATGCCAACCATATTCTGGTCTTCTGTAAAACTATCCACTCTTAATCCATGAGCCATCTCTCCAGCCCTGACACTGTTTAAAACCCTTTAACCCTTTAAGAACACCCTTCCAACAACCTAATGAGATTGACACCATTGTCAATTTCATTTGATCAGCGAAGGAACAGAAACAGCCAGAACAGTTTGCAAAAGTGAATGTTATTTCAAAAGTTTTGGTTGTGGGTGGCCGTGGTCAAGGCTGTTTAAAAGCATGCATAGGCTTTTGAATGCTCAAGAATTGATGGCTTACTGAGAAATTGGGGTAGTCTCTGTGCTGCCTGTCTTTGGAATGACGATAGCTCAGACCAAGAAAGTAGCAAGTCTCTGTGAACTGACAACTTCGTTTTGCATTTGTGCTATGCATGAAGGGAAGCTGGTTCAGGACATAGCTCATTTACACACGCCCAGTCTACTTCATGGTCTGGAGAAAGTGGTTATGGACTAACCGAGAACGTTCTGAAGTAGATTTGTTTCAGGCCAACCTAAGTGTTGTCATGCAGGGTTTGCAGCTTTGATATGGCTCCAGGGTCTGAGTGGTAGCCTGGACTCACAGACTGCAAAGGAAGAGAGCCGGAGGGAGGAGTTCACATTCTGCATTTAAATGTGACAGTCTCAGAGGCTCACCCCCAGTTCAGACTCTCACATTTATACCTAGAAACCCTGACATAACCATTAGATCAAGGGACTGCTTAAAGGGGTATTTGCCGTTCCAACGGAACTTGAATTTCATGTTTTGTTAGTCCAGGGATGGCTGCTTCCTTTCTCACTTTGTTCTGCCTGGATTTAAGGCAATTTACAACACCAGAAACACACATTTGTGATATTTAAAACATAAGGACATACTTAAGATTTAATGAACTATTTGAAACATAGACGTGGAAACAGCAGCGTTCCAAGAACTTTAAATCAGTTGGTTTGTAATTGCACAGAGGTTAGCTCTGAGGTTTCTGGCCAGGGCCAAAAACGGGAAGCATGTTGAGTGAGCTAGCCACCTGGGCTGACATGCCTTTTACAGTATTTGACTTTAGGTCCTTCTCAGAGGTTGACTTGAATTGATAGGGCTCTCTCTCTCTCTCTCTTTCTCTTTCTCTCTTCCTCTCTCTTTTTCTCTCCTTTCCCCTCTTCTTCCCTTCTTCTCTCACTCCTTTCCCTCTCTCTCTTCTCCCCTCCCCTCCCTCTCTCCTCCCTCCTTCCCTCCCATTCGTCTTACTTTCTGTTAAAGTTGGGGGAGGCGGATTTTAACTGAAGCATCTTCAAAGGGCCTTCTATGTGCAGGAGTTGAGCTCTTCATGTTGTTTGTAGAGTTATTGGGCTTTTAGGTTTAAGTATTTATCTAGTAATTTAACTTAATACAGGGAGAAAGTATTGGGGAAAAACTCTAGTGAAGATGCCTCTTGAAGTTTCCAAATCCAGTGAGGCTTTGCTAGGGATCTTAAAAGGCAGAGACTAGGGACTGAGTGTGTGTAGCCCAGTGGTATGAATGTACTCTAAGCATGCCAGAGGCCCTGGGTGTGATCTCCAGGATGAAAGAAAGTGAAAATGAATGAATGAATGAATGAATGTTTCTGGATCCTTCCGTGTAGATTTGAGATGATGTGAGTCTCTGTGTATATTTTACCTCATGTCTTCAGGGCATCTGGTAGCTAAGAGGTTGTAAGTCAGTATCATATCCTTGCAGATAAAGTTCTGAACTAGTGAGTGCTGGATGAGTTTCTGGGCCCAGGTTTAGAAGCCAGTTCCAAGGAGCAAGGTGAGTGGTGTTCTGTGACACTGAGGAAATGGACCTTCAGGCCTAGCCAAAGGGAAAGAGAGTTTTTGTTTTCCTTCAAAGGGGAGGGGTATTTATGCCACAGAACATATAAAACAACTGACAAAGGCTTACTGAAACTCCCATGTCAAAACAGAGCAACAATTAATTTACTATCCAGTCTGGGAACACTTATTTTTCTTTCTTCTCTTGCTACAAAGTCTTCCTTGGTAGGCCAGGCAGGCCTTGAATTCATTGTGGGTCCCAGAATGGCCTTCAACTTGGATTTGGTGTCAAGAGTGTTGGGAGTGTAGGTGTGTATAGTCACTCCAGTCTGGTTGGAACATTTGAGAACAAAATGGGGTGCTTTCCATAGTTAAGAGGAAATAGGTTACTGTCCTGGGCACACAAAGGTGTTTGGTAATCCTAGCTCTGAAACAGTTCTTTTTTTTGGTGCTGGGGATTGAACCCAGGGCTTTACTACCACAGATATCCTTTTCAGCCCATCATAAAGTACTTTTACATGTAATTGCTTTACATTGCTTTTGAACAAATCCTTCAGTCCCAAACTCATTGATAGTGGGACCCAGGAGGCAACATAAATGGGGCTGACTAGAGAGTGAAGTAGTAAGATGAATCACTGTATGAGTGATGACAACTGGCAGCTGATACTGGGTGTCTGTACTAGAGGCAGTAGAGCATGATGGGGGTTTGTGGCTAAGTGGGTGATGTTTCTCATTTAGCGGAATAGAGTCTCCTCAGTTAGTGCTGATTTTTGCCATATGGAAATCTAAGCCCAGAACTGCCAGATTTTTCATAAGCTTAGAGTCTATGGGTTTATATGAAATGTATCAATATGTGATTTAAATTAAAATGAATACAAAGCAACTTTGATTGAGGATCAGATTCATTTTGATGGGCTCAGCTGTCTATTTCAAATGCAGACAGTTAAAGGAACACATGTGTTCAGCTGCTAGTAGGACTTGGATTTTAAGTAGGACCCTCTATAGATCCATTAAGGCAGTGGTTCTCAACCCTTCTAATGCCATGACCCTTTAATGCACATTGTGGTGACCTCAATCATAAAATTATTTCATTGCTACTTCATAACTGTAATTTTGCTACTCTTATGAGTTATAATGTAAATCACTGATATGCAGTATATCTGATATATGAACCCTGTGAAAGGGTTGTTCAATCCCCAAATGGGGTCACGATCACTTGTTAAGAACCATTGCACTAAGAACATGGCTGGGCTAGGGAATGATTGGGTAACCCTGGAATGGGCTCAGTGTGAACTGTCATTTGAAAGTGTGCTGGCCACTTTCATATCGACTTGACACAAGCTAAAGTCATCTGAGAGGAGAGATCCTCAATTAAGAAAATGCCTCCATAAGATATGGATACTGGCAAGCCTGTAAGGCATTTTCTTAATTAGTGACTGGAGGAGGGCCCAGTTCATGGTGAGTGGGGCCATCCCTGGGCTGGTGGTCTTGGGTTCTATAAGAAAGCAGGCTGAGCAAATCATGAAGAGCAAGCCAGTAAGCAGCACCCTTCCATGGCCTCTGCATCATCTTCTGCCTCCAGGTTCCTGCCCTGTTCAAGTTCTGCCCTGACTTCTTTCAGTGGTGGACAACAATGTAAAAGTGTAATCCAAATAAACTCTTTACTCCCCAACTTGCTTTTTCGGCCATGGTGTTTCAGCACAGTAACCCTGACTAAATCAAAAAGTGTCTGTCCAGTGAGGTCATCTGAATCTCAGCATGGCTAATGGTCTCTGGTTGTCTCTTTGCAGGAACTGGACAGTGAATACTGTGAGGACATTATTATTCATTGTTATTTTTAGATAAAGATACAGGGTTCTTACAGCCTGTTCTGGGCGTCCAGTGTCATATCTCTTTCTCCTCCTTTGTGCCTTGGGTTTAATCTGTTCTGTCCAAGTACTGTGTGTGAGATTTGGCCTGCTCTAATCTGCCTCCTTGTATGTGTGCATGTGTGTGTGAGTGTGTGCATACATGGATATGCACGTACAAGGACAGAGAAAAGCATCATGTATTCTTTTGAGGCAGGATCTCTCCCTGAACCTGGAGCTTATCCTTTCCCATCCTAGGATGGCCAGCAAGCACCAGCCATCTTCCTGCCTCCACACTCCCTTGCCTCTCTACAGTGCTGGGGTTTCAGGTTCAGAGGAAGCTGAATCAATCTTGCTACACAGGTGCTGGCATCCAGACTCACATCTTTGTGCTTGTTCAGTAAGCAGTGTTAACCACTGAACCATCTCTCCAGCCCCCATCATTAGCCTTTGGGTGTATTATAGCTTCTAGCACAACATCTGCCTGTCTCTCCAGGGACTGTGAACTCCTAGGTGGCAGGCTCAGTCCTTTTCATAGCATGTGGTTCCTGGAACTCACAACCAAGAGCTCACATTTCTTTAGTTCTGAGTGCTTGCTCTGTTTTGAATCATTTAGGCAACCCTCACCGCAGCCTTCCGACGTCAGGGCTGCTGTCTTCATCTGTCTTGAAGATCGAGGCCCACGGAGGCACTAAATCCCAAGTAAGGATATCAAGTCCTGGCCCCCTGCCTCTAGAAGTCATAACTTAACCAACAAGCTACTAATCTTTCAGATTATGCATGGAGATGTGTGCCCAGTGAGTGGGAAAGGAAGCCTGTGGCAGGAGGAAGTGTGCCAGTGTCACAGAGGAGGGGCTTAGCTCTTTCTTGTGGTCAGTGTCAGGCAGCTGGCTCTGTGACTGTGCCTCATTGAAGAATGAGGGAGAGTTACATCACAGTTCTGTTTTGTGCGATTTAGAAGTGAAAGTTAAAAATCTTAGCAAGATGGAGCCCCCAGGCTATCCCCTCCCCACTCTGGCGAATCAAGTCTCTGCAGGATTAGGCTCATACTCTCCTACTGAGGCCAGACAAGGCAGTTCTCTACTACCTGTGTGCTGGGGGCCTCGTCCAGCCTGTGTATGCTATTTGGTTGGAGTGGCGTTGGGAGGAGGGACTCTAGGAGGAGCAGGCAGGGAGGGGAGCAGCATTCAGGATGCAAATAATAAAAACAAACAAACAAACAAAAAGAGCTGACCCTGGGTGGGAGCAGGGAATCTATTAATAGAGTTTGAAGATGCCTTACGATCATAGAGTGTAGAGTCATTGTGCAGGGTGGCAGCCTTCAGGTAAGGAGTGGCCATCTGGGGACGGGGATGGGCCCAAGGATGAATTCAACTTGAGTGACTGCTACAGAAATCCACAAAACATTCTTTCTTTAATATACATTGTTGCACCTCAGCCACTACTTTTTATAGTAACAGTTGTATACTTTAGTTGCATGATCTCTGGGGGAAGAAGCTGTTGAAGAAATTTGGGGGATGTCCACTTAAGTAATGGGTCTGGTTGTTTTGGAGGGAAGTATTGGTTTCGGGGTTTTTTTTTTTTTTTTAGAAATTTAAGCTGACTCTATCATGAGCTGATTCTGTTGGAATTTGATGGCTGCTAAGAAATTTGGATAGACAGTGGATGCAGTGGATCCTGGAGCCTGCCATGGCTTGCTCCTCACAAGCTGAGTCACCTTGAGCAAGTGGCTTAACCCTTGCTCCTCCATTTCCTCATCTTCAGTGATGCAAATAACATTGCCTGCCTGTGGCATCATGAGAGGATCATAAGCCAACCCTCACTAACCGCTTAGATTGTCCTTGACATACAGTGAGTCTCATTAATAGTGGCCATTGATAGAATTGAGGTTCATCTGATGTGAGGTAGAGGACACCATTCAGGACAGGAACTCGCCAGCATTGAGAGCCAGGTCTTCAGGAGTCCTTTTCAATTCTGTCTTATGATTGGCGTGTTTGATAACGGGTGGGGCTCTGGGATCCAGCTCAGTGCAGAGTAGTGGAACTGTTGTTTCATGCCTAGGAGGCACCTGGCCAACAGGGTTTGTGGCACTCCAGTTCTTTGTATACAAAGAAGGACATGGCAGATGTGCCTCTTTAAGTTCTGGGTTTCTTTTCAGCGGACTTACTTAGAGTCTCTGCCATGGTATTAGAGGGAAGCAAGAAAGGGTAGGATTTCTTATGTGGGGTTTCAGTGTTAAAACTAGGCATAAGCTTTTAGCTGTGTGAATCTGAACTGCTCACAGCTTCTCTCGAGTCCTATCTCTAAAATGTTGTCTAACGGTTGCTTGCTCATCTAATCTGTGTGAAAAATATGTTGTGAGTACTCTAAATCTGTTGGAGGAATAAGCTCTGTGAATGTAAGGTCTGTGATTCATTCGATCCACCCTCCCTATTCCCACCTCCACTTGTTTTTTTGGAGACAGGGTCTCATGTAACTTAAGTTGGCCTCAAGTATGTTGTGTAGCCAAGGAAGGATAACTTTGAATTTCTGATCTTCTTGCTTCTACCTCCCAAAATGCTATCGTGTCCAGTTTATATTTTATTGAAGCAGTTTATATTTTATTATTCAATCCTAGGGCTTTGTACATTCGAGGCAAACAATCTACCTTTTGGGCTGTATCCATAGCCCCAACCTTGTAGAGAAGAGATGGTTCATAAAAGAATGTTAGCTCATTGGAGTCTAATCTGATGATCTTTTTTATAGTTTTCAAAACTTTCCTTTGTCTCAAAAAAAAGAAAGGAAATCAGATTGAAGGATAGATTGCTAGGTCCAAATTACTCAGGTGTGGGGCTTCTAAGACTGGTTTTAGCTTGTCCAGGGCCTGCTGGGATGTTCTCTGCAGAAATGCCACTCCCACAAAATGAACCAAATGCTGGAAATTCCAGACTTCTTAGCAACTGAACATAAAACATAAAAAGAAGCTTCTAAGTCTAGGATTGTCATTTTTAAGGGGAAACAGTTACTTGATTTTTTTAAAAAATCGTTGATTATTTTGAAATATTCATTCATTCATTTAAATAATAAAGTATGTGTGTGCCCACATGGGTACAGAGAAAGTCAGATCCCTGCTCTGTCACCCCCTCCTTATCCCCCTGAGACATTCCTTCCTCTTTACATTTTTAAAATTCAAAATAAATGTATTTTTATACAACATATTCTGATCATGGTTTCCCTTCTCTTCTCCCAGACTCTCCCCACCTCTCCATCCTCTAACTCCATTCTCTCTCTCTCTCTTTCATAAGAAAACAAACAGGCAAATACAAAGACAAACAAGGATAAAAGAAAATGAACAAACAAGCAAACAAAACAAATGAAACTAAGAATGAGCAGGAGAAATACCTATACACACACATACCCAGAAAACCTCAAAATTGGAAACCATAATATACAAGCAAAAGACCAGTAAGGTTAAAAAAAAAAAAAAAAAAGTAGAAACAAAGTAATAGGAGACTAAAAAAACAGTTTCCAAAAATGCCCCTGAGTTCATTTGAGTTCGCCATCTACTCCTGGCCACACAAGTGTGATTTGTATATCCAGTGACTCCCTTGGAGAAACATTTTTTTTTTTTCTTTCCAATCAGTTGTTAATTGGAGAGGGATGGGGGCTTGCATCTTGCCCATCTCAGCAGTGGGACCCAGTCTGGTTTGGACCTGTGCAGGGGCTGTAGTGTCTGGAAGACATTATTTCCTCGATACCATTCACCCACTGCGGGCTCTTGCCGTGGGTCCACCTCCTCTTCCACACAATTCCCTGAGCCCTGAGAGACAGGGTCTCCTACTGAACCTGGAGCTTACCATGTTTTAGTTAGCTGGCTGCCCTCAAGCCTCAGCAATACTCCTGTCTCTCCCAGTAATCGAGCTTTGGGACAAAGCAACCAACACTCAGCTTTTACATGGGTTTGTGGGACCTGAGTTCAGGTCCTCACGTTTACACTGAAAGAACTCTTACCCACTGGATAATCTTCCCAGTTCGTGATGACATCTTTAAGGACAGTGGATACTTTAATCTGAATCATTCTTTGGTTATTTATTTTGAGCACCTACTGTCATGTGCCACAGCTTAGAGGTCAGGGAAGACTTGGAGAAGCATGATTTAAGTAGAGACTTACAAGGTGAGAAAAGTCAGTCAGGCAGAGTCAAAAATACTGAGGTGGAAAAAAACTTGGGGAGAAACCTAGAGCTTAATGGGGAGGTAGCCTGAGGGGAGGGCCTTGCTAAAGTGTTTCAGGGTTATCCTAAAGGGACATGCTCTTTCATGCTATTACATTTCGTTATAAATAAGTGGCTTTGGTTGACATTGTTCTCCTGATTTTTCAGCTAGTCTGCTTGGAGATAGAATTTGCCAGTCTAAAGCCATTACCAATCTCAAATGAAAGGATCCTTAGATAGGACCATGAAAAAGTGAGCGGGTGGTTACAACAGAGTTTGAGGCCAGCCTGGAACACCGAAGACATTCATCAAACAAACTAAAACAAAAAAAAGCAAAATTCTGCATTGTCATTTAGCAAACGTGGACTGTATACAGCACAACACCAGGTCAGCCTGTGTGTTTACTGCTACACTAAGTGACTCAGAATGAGTTTCCTATTGCTTATTGGAAGGAGAGGCTGTGTCAGACATCTCACTCAGCGACTGCCTGGAGCACAGCTCCTGTTTCGTGAGAGTCAGATGGGAGAGCGGGAGAGAAAGGGTAAGAGGTCAGGATCTCTGAACTGGTTTCCGGTCTTCACATTCCTGAGGGAGTTTTTGTCTGGTGAAGTCAGACAGGGCCTTAAGGACTAACTCAGCTCCTCATTTTGTGGAGTCAGGGTGCCAGATAGATAGTGGGACACTGCAGGGCCCCCACGCCAGCAGCCCTATGAGGGCTAGTGGTTTTCGGTTTTGTTTGGATTCTTTGGGAACTTGGCAGTGGAAAACTGAGGCTTGTTTCCTTAGTCTTGTATCCTGATTTGGTGCTTTGATGGACCAGTATATGGAGACTCCCGTGGATTAAAACATCTTCCATTAGTTCCCAGAGGTACAGGGTTTCCCTTTGGGCACTGGGGATCTGGGGTATATCATTCTTCCCCCAGCTTCCTGTTTAGGATGACCTTTTAATGTCATACAGTCACGGGCTAGCTCTGGGGTGATGATGGTAACATTTTGGTATACCCTTGACTGAGAAAACTGCTCCAATAGTGAAGTTACTCCGAGGCCAGTGCTGCTCCAAAATGAGTGTCTTTTCTCACACTAACATCTATGTTCACTTGAAAAGCCGTTGTAGGTCTATGTGGGGGCACATTTACTCTGTCTACAGAGAATCCTCAGTGGACAGATGGATTTGAGGACCTGTGACATTTATTAACTGGCCATCCCATGGTCTGCAAAATTGAAACGACTGGTCTGGAAGCATAGCTTGTAGAAAACCAGTCACCTGTAGGGAAGAACCCTAACCATGGACAACTTCCTGGTGCAAACCCACACTACCATATTTAGAAAATTTTCTTTATTGATTTTGTTTTAATTGTAAAAGTAACTCAAGATCATTGTAAAGAAACTAACACATTACTGAAATGTGTAACTGTGAGTGATTCCAGTTTTGACTGTGCTTGTAATTTATAATATATGCTAGGATTTTACAGAAATAGAAGTTACTATTCACAATATTCTCTAAATGTATACATTTAAAAATATGTTGGTGACTTATTTTGAGATCAACTTTAAGTGAGGCTCAAGGTTGGAGTCTGCAGTGGACTAGCTTGGTGTCTAGTAGTGTACTGGTTGTGTGACCCTGCTTCCTATAAAGCTCAGTTTCTGGTGTTCATTTCTTACAAAGTTGTTGTAAGGAGACAATGAGGTCGCATACAGGAAAGACTCAGTACATGGTAACATGTATAAACATCAAAGATTGCTGCTAGTTAAATTATAATTTTGGCACACTGTCTTAGATAGGGTTTCTGTGAAACTATTGCTGTGAAGAGATACCAGAGCCAAAGCAACTCTTATAAAAGAAAACATTTCATTGGGGGCTGGCTTACAGTTTCAGAGATCCAGTCTATTATCATCATGGCAGGAAGCATGGTAGCATGCAGGCAGACATGGTGTTGGAGGGAGTTCTTTATCTTGATCTGAAGGCAGCAGAAGGGAACTGTCTTCTACAAGAAAGTTCTCTCTTCCACACTGGCAGAACTGAGGCACCAGAGATCTCAAAGCCTGCCTACACAGTGATATATTTCTCCTCCACACCTCCTCCAACAAGACCACACACCCCTCCAACAAGGCCCTGCCTCCTAATAGTGCCACTTCCCATGGACCAAGCATAGTCAAATCAACACATACACTTTCTTTTGCACTACTCTCCCTGCTCTTTCTTTTTTTTTTTTTTCTTCATCCTTCCAAGGTCTTGCTACATATCTGAGGCTGTCTTCAAACACAGTGTAGCTCAGGCTAGCCTCGAGTTTTCTCCTACTTCAGTTTCCCTAGACCTGGGATTACAGATATGCAGCATCATGCCAGGCTCTCCCATTCTATGCTTCGCTCTTTATCAGTGAGTATTTAACACAATGGTATTTACTCATTGGTTTTCCCAGAGACAAATAGTAACTGATGTGTGATCCCCCTCTGTTGCCAGGTCACTCCCGGAAGCAAGGCTGCTATAGCTAATTTATGTATTGGAGACTTAATCACAGCCATTGATGGAGAAGATACCAGCAGTATGACACACTTGGAAGCTCAGAACAAAATCAAGGGCTGCACAGACAACATGACGCTCACAGTATCCAGGTGAGGCTGTGGAAATCTTGGCTAATTTCTGTAGACTGGAAGCTGCTTGAGGTTAGCCTGCCTCCATCTCCGAAGCCCCTGCACTTCCCTAGTTCTGTGCTATGTGTGATGAAAGTGCATCATGTCTGTGGCTTTGGATTTTGAGGTTGCTTGTTTCTTCTCTCCTGTGTCTGCCTCTTTCTATTAAGTCACCACACTTTCACTTGATCAGACGCAAGTAACGAAAATCTTGAGGAGATAAAATGAGTTAGACACTGTTAAGTTGTAATGAAATGCAAATGTCTTCCTGAGGTCCTCAGAGTATCAATTCAGGATGGTTGTCCTTCCAAGCACTCAAGGAGTAGGGGGTGTTACGTCGTGAGATCACAGCCGCTGTTAGATAAAGTGCCAAGTGTAACTTAAGGTGCACTACTGGAAAAGAAGAGCACAGGCATTGAGCAGATAGCTCAGGAAAGCACCTGGGAAGCTATAATTAGGGTAGAATTTCCATTCGCCTTTCACTTGGTCGTGGAAGGAGCCCTAGGAATCTAAGATGCCAGGAGTGGTTGGGTCAGCTTTGAGTGGCTTCCTAGTTCCTGTTGGATCAAGTTCAGGTTCTGTTTGCTGGGCGAACCTGCTTTATTTAATGGCTCACCAACCTTCGCTTTTACAGTTCTTCATCATGTTCTCCTCTGTCAAGTACAGTTTGTGACCTTTGTTTTCCCCTCCTCCTTGTGCTATAGAATTGTTAGACAGACCAAGATTGGATAACAATACGAGAATATTTTGTTCCCTTCAGAGCCCTGCTAACTCTGGGAGGCTAACCGTTCCATTATGACTCCTTCAAAAGCACATAGGCCCTTTGTTCTTGTCTCTTGTTCTATCTGGCTCAGCCCACATCCTCTCCCTCAAACTCATGTTCGGGTCACTCATGCATTTATTCATAGGTTCATTGATTTTTTTTTTTTTCTTTTTTTTTAAATTCGCTTGCCAACAAATTGTACAGTTGTGTCCTATAACTGTCTGTCACCGGTTACTGTGACAAATACAAATTAAAGTATGAATATTCTCTATCTTGAAGAGAGAAAAAAGCCCCATGCTAATAAAACTTGAAACCAGACTAAGACCATTGCTGTGTGGTTGGCAGGAAGGAAGTCCTTTGCAAGACTGAAAAAGGATGCTTGATCCATAAATACATTGGTGATATGGTGTAGGCTAGGTGTTCAAGTTAGGCCCTGTTTTTTTTCTCCCAGCCCATGTTCCCAGAAATAAGATTCAGATTCAAAATATATTTACAGATACCTTGGACATATAGCTAGGCTCTATTTGATTAGATATAACTTAAAATATCCCATATATTCTAGCCTACATTCTGCCACGTGACTGGTTACCTGTGCTCAGATATTATGGATTCAGTTATCACACATCTCCTTCTTTCCCAGATTTTTTTCTCTTCCTGATGTCCCACTTTCTATTTCCTGCCTAAGGCATAGGCCATAGGCTTTCTAATTGACAGGTGATGCATCCATACAGCACACAAGATGTTCTCTCTACAGCTAGGAACACTGAGCCTGGATAGAGTTGAAGTCTATCCCACCTTGAATTGAGCTGGCAGCATGAGGCAGGCGTAGTAAGTCAGAGGAGCCTGGTGGCTACATCAGTTCCCCAGACTGTAATGAGAGAGGCTGAGGCTTGATTAGAAGGCAGGCCAGCTTGGGAAATCCGTTCAGGCTGTGTGTAGGAGTCAACCAACATGGATGCCATCTAATTGATAAGTAGGGGGTGGGTATGATGGCAGGGTTCAAGTCCAGAGGCTAGAAGTTAAGGCAAAGGGGATGTTTTTCCTAAATTGCTTTTATCATGTAAAGTTGTTTCTTGGTGTCCATAGAGGTCAGTCCCCATAATTGTTGCAGATATCAAAATCTGTGACTACCCAAGTCCCTTCTGTACAAAGCAGTGTAGTACTTGCACATACTCTATGTGTATCTTCCTGCAGTCTTTTAAGTCATCTCTAGGTTACCTATAATATCTAATGCAATAGAAATGCTATGCCCATGATTGCTATACCATAAGACTAAGACAAGGGGAAAAGTCTGTACACGTTCAGTACAGATGCAGAGCTTGTCTGCAGTTGACTGAATCTAAGCAGAATCCGTAGATACAGAGGTTGAACTGGATTCTTTATTTAACATGAACGAGACAGTACCTTTAGGCTGCGGATATGGTTCAGTGGTGGAGCCCTTGCTTGACGTATGTGAGATGTTGAGTTTGATCATTAGCACTGCAAATGCAGAATGAGACAAAACAACAGAGGGAACAATAGCTTTGTTCATCTGCCGCAGGTCTGAACAGAAGATTTGGTCTCCTCTAGTGACCGAGGAGGGGAAACGCCATCCCTACAAGATGAATTTAGCATCGGAACCCCAAGTAAGTACTCGCTTATCTTTGCCACTCCTCTGCCAGCCGCTTTCCTGCTTGGGCATTGTTCAGATAGCCTCTGTTTTTCCTGCACTGGAGGTCTGGGGACAAAGTGGCCAGGAGAGGCCTCCACTGTCATTGCTGGGATCTGGCTTCAGTTCAGTTCTTCCCGTAAGGGAAACGCCAGAGGAAAGGGCTGGAAAACCCCAGGGCAGGGACATGGCCTGCAATGGAGTAAGAAGGAGTAGGAAGGCAGGCGATGGGAGACGGAGACAAGAGACGGAAGCCTTCCTGTAAATAGGATTGGTAGGACTCTACTGAAACGTGAGAGCTAACTCAGCTCTTACAGATTAGACACAGAAGAAGACTCATCCCAGAGGTGAGGATACCTTTAGGCCTGAAGCAGAGTAAATGAGAAACACAGGGATTTAATAGTGTTCCCTTCTTCCCCTATGAGTCCTGAGGTAGAAATCTGTTTTTGTGATGGTGAAACTTGAAGAAAGGCATTAAAATTAGTTAAATGAGGTGGCAGTTGACCTTGGAAAAATTATAGGAAGGAGTCACTGCATGCTTGTTGGTCAAGTAGAATTTTCTACAACAGTAGATTGTTCTGAGATTCCATATTTACAAACGAATCTCTCGGTAGATAGCTGATAGGTGTTTTTACTTCTCTCTTAGTTGTGTCTTCTAAGATAACAATACTGTGTGGGTATATTTTGAAATAAATACATAAATATTTAGAACACATTGGTAAAAATGTCCATGTTGCCCACCACAAACTATGTTCCCTGTTGGATAAATGAATGAATTATTAAAAGTAGGTGTGGCTGAAGAAGTGGCTTATGGGTAAAGTGCGTTCACATAAGCACAAGGACCTGAGTTTGGATTTCCAGCATCCATGTGTCAAAGCTGGGCATGACTGTGCCCCTCTGCAATACCATCAACTCGTGCTGGTTTGCCAGTTCATCCAGAAGGGCGAGCTTCAGGTTCACTGAAAAACCCTGTGTCTAAAAATGTGGAGAAGTGATTGAGGGAAACATCGCACATCAACCTCCAGCCTCCACACACAAGTGCACATGCTCACAAGTGTGCACACACATGCAAACACACACGAGTGCATATAGACACAGACACACACATGTATATGCACATATGCAAAACAACAAAACAACCACAAATAAGTAAGTAAATAACTTTTTTTTTTGTAGTTTTCAAAATGAGGTTGTGATTATTATATATTTAACCACAGTTGAAGATTTGAAATTGACTTTTTCCTTTTCTAAGTTTGAGACACTATTTAGTTTTTTATGTAGAAATAGTAATGAAAAGATAACATATAGTTATATATAGCATAGAAATGATATGAAATTGAATTCCTATGGTTCCTGAGTATATGTAAATTGAATGGTTGATGTTAAGCCTTAATTTCTTAAAGAGGTTTCATTAAAATTTCAGAAATGTAGTTATAATTTTCCCTTTTTGCAATAACAATCATATAAAATGCTATGTTCTTTTAAGGATCATTTTGTACCTGCCATGTTGAAACTGACATGAACATATAATTCTGTGTAAGCCCTTTAAGGAAATTCATTAAGTGTTATGCTGTAAACTGGAAGTTGAATAACAAGTTTAAATAATACCAGAGTTAATTTTAGTTTTCCTGGTAGTCTAGTTGTTTATTAAATATACTGTATGTGTTAAAATTTGATGTGCTAAGTTCCCATATAGTTTTATAACACAAGGAATGATTTTGGTTTAACTTGGTCCAAACTTGAGCCAACCATCTATAATCTTGGTTATACTTTTTCTTGATGTTTGTAGATCATTTTCAGATTAAAAAAATTTTCTTTAGTCTCCTTTAAAGGCTAGCTTGAGTGTGTTTTTCTCTTCATTCTTTATTCATACAAAACTCCTCCCATCTCCCCTTTTCCCATATCTTCCATTTCTGAGACTTCTGAGCTAGAAGACTAATACTGAGAACAGAGTTCATGGATATTGTAAAAATCTGCTCGTTCATGTAAAGCTAACCAACACCCTAGCTTATCTGAGGTCAACATAGTTACATACCTAGTTTGTATTTCCTCATTATTGAGTTTCCTTGGAGACCGGTAAATACAAAGCCCAAACAATTACATCATCCCTTCCAAAAGGCAAGCCCTAAATCCGCCTGCCTTCTGGAAAGACTAGAATCCACATGGGGGGTAGAAATATTTCTTTTATGTACAAACCAGACGCATTTTTGAAAGATGCTTTATAAAGCAAGAATCAAGAATTAAAAAAAAAAAAGCCACCCCAAAGAAAAAGACTCCACTATTCCCACAAAAGAAAACCAGGGTGGGGCTGGGGTAGGGAGGGCTGAGGAGTTGGCTTCTCCTACTAGGCCTGCCTGAGGACCTACCAGAGTTCGATCCCTGGGGCCCACATGATGGAAGGTGAGAATGGATTCTCCTAAATTGTCCTCTGATCTATCATGTGGGCAGTAAATAAATAAATACATAATAAGATGGACTTCTGACTGGAACTAGTTTTGTTTCTATGGGAAGAGAAGATGGACCCTATTGAGACCTTGCCCTGTTCTGCTCTTTGCTTGGTGCATAGACGTGTCACACCATGTCCTTCTGAAGAAGAGTAGAGAAGTGAGCTCAGAGAGGTGTAACTTGCCCACAGCCAAACAGAACGTGTCAGGGGAAATTGAAGGCAAGACTAGAGAATAAACGTCCTGTGCTACTCCCAGAATTGCTGTGGAGACAGGAGAGGAGTACATGCTGGGTGCTGCCCTGTGTCTGCCCATGCTACCCGAGTGATGAGGGTGAGAGCCCCTGGCCACTTATCTGTAAATTGGCTGCTGCCTTTCATAGACAGTGCTCAATGACTTTATGATTCCTTTGAGTCAGTGCACATAAAATTACTTAACCAGTCCTTATGACCATTCTTTTCTTTAACATCCTCTTTTGTGATTGTTTGTAGCCAGGCTTGGTGGCAGAAACAGGTGGATCTCATGAATTTGAAGCCAGCCTGGTCTATACAGTGAGTTCCAGGACAGCCAGGGCTACATAGAGAGACAAAAAAACCAACCAAACAAAACAAACAAATGAAAATTATAAGCCTCTTTTTATTATTTTATTATTTATTATTATTTTATTGTTTTTTATTATTTTATTATTTGTGCAGACATGGACAAAGTCAACTAAGCTTCACTGATTCTGACTTGAAAAAAAAATTACCAGAATAATAAAGAAAAATGTGTTTATGTGCCTTTTACTTTAAATTAGTTTCTTAATGAATTAAGCAGTTCTCATTCATAATGCTTTCCAATTAAACACTTAAGTTTCCTTTTTTAAAAGGAGGAAGAACTAGAATTCTTTTTGGTCATTTGGGTGTTTAAGAGAGAAAGCAGGGTTTAGAAGAAGTTTTCTTGGGAACTCAGAAAACACGTTGAGTTTGGAAGGCTACACAGCTTGCTTGCGGCACTGGAAGCTGGGACTGATTTTGAGCATTGGAGTAGGGAGAACCTTGCTAACCGAGTCATCAGATAACCTGTGATGATTTTTTTTTAAACTTTTAAAAATTTAATTTGATTTAATTTTATTTATATGAGTACACTGTAGCTGTCTTCAGACACACCAGAAGAGGGTATCAGATCCCATTACAGATGGTTGTGAGCCACTGTGTGGTTGCTGGGAATTGAACTCAGGACCTCTGGAAGAGCAGTTGGTGGTCTTAACCGCTGAGCCATCTTTCCAGCCCAGATAATTTTTTAAAATAGGAATGTTAGTTTAAAAAGGCTGTGTGGTGCACATCTTTAAACCCACCACTCAGGAGTCAGGGAAATCTGAGTTTGGGCCCAGCCTGGTCTAGAAAGTGAGTTTCAGAATAACTAGGGCTACAGAGAGAAACCCTGTCTCAATAAACAAGTAAGTAAGTAAATAAATAAATAAATAAAAAATAAAAAAATAAATAAAACTGTGTTTTAGTTTTGGTATGCTTACACAGATGCCTAGAGAGGTTGTAGTTGTAATTGTTCACCAGATTTCTGGAGGTAGACCAGGGAATGAGGATACAAACTCAAAGTCCTTTGCCCATAGGTTCTGCCTTGGACTCAGCTTCCAGGACCTTCCCTCTTGTGTTTTACCACAGGGAATAAGAGGCTTTCAGTGCCTCAGCTGCCTTTTGCATGTTCTGAGACATATAGTCATCAGGGCTCCTCATCTTACCCTCTTTCCTTGCTGATCTGACCTGCTCGGGTCTGGGGAATTATCTATACCTTCTGACATCCAGGGCTTTGTGGTAATCTGAGCCACTTCTCTGCGTTTTCCCTAACGCCTCTGGAATGTGTTCTGAAAGGATGCTTCAGCTCTGACTTGGGTTCTGGTAGCCTGAAGCATGATGTGTTATCCTCTCTAGAGGTACTCAATATCAGCTCTGCTGGGTCTCGGGAAGGGCCAGAGATGGAGCTGATTGAGAGGGTGTGGGATTGCGGTTGTGCATCCATGGATGCTTTACCACTTATTGATCATTGTCTCCTTGTGTTGGTCTGAGCCTCTCTGCCCGAAGCTGAAGTTCAGATTTGAACCAGGGCTGCTGTAGCTTAGCTGGAAGTTACCCCTATACGTACTATCGAGGATAAAGGGTATAGGGTGGACGGCTCCTTGATTTTTCCTCTGCTCCCTGCCTTCAGGAAGTCCTGCACATAGGAAGTGCTCACAACCGAAGTGCCATGCCATTTACTGCCTCACCTGCTCCCAGCACCCGGGTCATCACAAACCAGTACAACAACCCAACTGGTCTCTACTCATCTGAAAACATCTCTAACTTCAACAATGCTGTGGAGTCGAAGACCTCAGCTAGTGTGGAGGAGGCGAACAGCAGGCCGTAAGTAGACCCCTGAGGTCCCAGGCCAGTCCTGGGAGAGGCCCTTTCTAGTAGTTTCTTCAAGCAAGTTGCACTACTTAGCCTGGGGGAAAACATTTGACACTCAACTTCTTTACACGTGAAAAGGGGTCCCTCCCTCCTCTTTGTAGGGGTGTAGTAGAAATAAGAAAATGTGTTGCTGGTGCAGTGGTCAAAGGTTGAAGTGCCTGCTGTTGAGCCTGGGGATCAGAGTTCTACCCCTAGAACATACATACATGGTACACTGGCTTGGTGACTTGGCTGTAGTTCCAGAGGTATAGACAGGGGATCTGGAACAAACAGGTTGGCCAGACTAGCTACACGGGTGAGCTCTGGATTCAGTGAATAAAGTAGGGGAGCCATGGAAGAAGACTTTCGATGTCACCCTCGGGCCTCCACATGTGTGTGAGCACCTGTGCAACCACACTGTGCACCTATGTATACCTACACCCATAAGAGAGAGAAAAGAAAACATATAAAACGCCCAGCACCATGTCGGACACAAACAGATCTTGTAATAGTGGAGAATCGTTCTTGTCCTGAGTGCTGTGGTCATCCTCAGTTTCTGGCCATGGTCTTTCACAGGACCGCCATCTGTGTCCTGAGGGAGTCCTCACTGTAGAGTATTTGGGAGGACTGCTCCACATTTCCCACCGGATCTGAGCAGCACACACAGTTGTGCAGTCTCAGTGAAGCACTGCTTGCTTCCTTACCAGTGTAGACCAGAAGTGACAGAGGTAAATCCTTGAAGCTGCAAGTGCCAGCCCATACGGATGGGTTCTGACCTGCGACAGAAGCTGGCTTAACAAGAGAAGAGATGGGACCGCAGGTGGAACCAGGCAGGCATGTCCTCTGTCACATACCTTTGGGCTATACCTGCCTTAACCTCTCTATCTGGTCTCTTGTTTCTTCCAGCAGAGGGGCCTAAATTTGCTCTGTCCCCAACTCTTTGGGAGTAGATTTAGACACTTCAGCCACCCATGGCAAGGGAACTAGGTATGACGTGTTAAGTTAGGAGGGTGGGGAGCAGATTAGGACTCATATGGCTGAGGCCAGGCCTGCAGGGTAAGAGCTGCCAGTTCAAGCATAACTAAGCTGTCCTTGAGGAGCTCCACGTTCATGGTCTGCCCAGGGGGATGGTATTCCAACCAAACAGTGCCTGCAGGCCTAGGAGTCCCACCTCTGCTGATTACTTTCACTGAAACACAATTTTTTTAATCCTGAAATTACCAACTGTTAAATGTTGGTGACTTTCAAATTTTATTTGAAAAAACATAATACATTCCAAAATTATCCAACCTCTTAGGACTTTTATTCACTCAGATTTTGTGTTGACTCCAAAAGCCTATTTTGCCATTCAGTTTCTTCCCTGTTCACCTTTATTAATCTGTCCAAATTTTAGCTCATTTTAGGTGCAAATTAAGTGTTTCAAATGCAAGTTAGGGGAGTGAGGTTACAGTCCCAGGCTCTTTAACTGTTTGGTGAGATGTTGCAGGAACCCCTTTGTGTTTGAGGTCTCCAGGGTCTGGGGAGAGGAAGGGGTGGGAGAGAGATGGAAGGAGGGTGGTAAATGAAGACAGACAGATCAGACAGATATTAAGACTATTGGCTATCTGCTGCACACAAATCTTTGTCCCTGATACAGAGAGGACAGGATGGAACAGATCTGTATGTTCCTTAGAGTCTAGTGAGACTTTGGTTTCAGAAGATGCTAGAGATCACTGGCTTTAATAGTAGTGGCCAGTACCACTACCTCTTACCCCAAATCATGGTTCCTGTGAGGTCTTATCTGCTTGTTAGGTTGATGCCCTTCTAGGTGGTTATGGGGGTGCTGGGGATACATAGGAAAGTACCATGTAGGGCATCCTCTTAGCATCACTCCCTGAAGGTAAACTTGCATGCAGTTCAGTGATCCCATCACCGAGGACCACCATTCTTGTGTTTCGCTGCGTATGGTGCTTGGAGAGACTGGGAACGTGACCCTTCCTTTACTGTCCCAGAGTGGAATGTTCCATGATCTGGATTTAATAACCCAGGAAATGACATATCCTTAATTGAAAAGAACTGCTATGCACTGGGAGAAGTATGTGCCTGGAAAGTATTTTTAGTGTGGCTGCCTTAGATATTTTCCTTCCTTAATGTCTCCTTTCTTCTTCTCTCATGCTCCCTGATTGCTCCCCGCCCCCCATTGTCTGCTCCTGGCACACAGGCATGGTTTCTTTGGTTACAGCAGCCTGTGGGTCTTCATTGAGTCTCCTTGCAAATTCCCTTAGCAAAGGGGGCCCATTATCTGTTTCAGCCCAAGCTCCTGGAGCAGGAATCTAAGAAGCAGTGGGAATCCCCGAAGCTGGAGGCAAAGTAGCTGCTGAACCTGCCATGTTTCCTGTATAGGGATCTCTGCCTGGTGCCTTGTTTCTAGTATATTCTCAGAAACGAGAGATAGATGATCCTGCCAACCCAGCAGCCACTCTGTAACCATCCCTGCTCAGCAAAAGGCCAGGAGCTGGCTCACCCCCACTGTTTAGTCTGAATTTGCTGAGGTTCCAGAACTGGCTCACTACATACTTTGCCTCTGAGGTCATCACCCATTCCCTGGGGCTAACCCTGTTTTGTTTTGTTTTGTTTTTTTTTTTTGGAGATCGTGGGAGGGGTCCAAACACTTTAGATCATTTTGCTGTATGTGTGGCTTTTGTAGGTCTTGGTACAGCAGCAGCCCAGGCAGGTCAGAATGGCAGCAGGAGCATTACCATCTGGAAAGGCAGATGAGGGTCTCCTCAGCAGGCCTCCTTGCTCACAGTGGAGGGGGAGGCCCTCTGCTTCCCTTCCCCTCTAGGTGAATACAGCTCAGTAATCCTGTTTGAGTACCTACTGTGTACCAGTTCAGGGAAAGAAACATTGCTAGCATCTTCGCTCACACATCTTCAATTGTGTGTAGAAGGGACCTTTTAAGATTTGGTAACGCACAGACTGGAGTTCATAATTGATACAATGTCTACTACTTTCTACAGTCTTGTAGATAGAGTCCTAGAAAACGGCTCTGCCTCCTGACAGCCGAGTGAGTGAGTTTAGGCAGACCTTGTAAATCCTCTGAAACCCTGTCTCCTGATCTTTGAGGTGGACTCTTAGCTTGTCAAGGAAATGCAGTACATTGTGCTGGAAGGTGCTGAGGGGATGCTGGGTACTGCTGATTTTATTGATGGGGCAACGTCTGCCTCAGCACTTCTGAGTGCCAGGGGCTCAGGGGGGAGAGTGGGAGTGTGGGAAAAACCCGGCGGGCCGGCAGTGGAGTCCCGGACCCACGTGGCAGCAGGCCCGGGCCTACTCAACAGCGGCCCGGGACCTGCGAGGTGGAGGCTGCCTGGAGGCCTCCAGGGCAGCCTGTGTCACATACCGGAGAAAGGTCCCTGGTTCCAGGGGCTGGCGGCTGCAGTGGCGGCAGGCCTGGCAGGCCCCAATGACACGAGGAAGTCCTTGGTTCCAAAAGGGTTTATTGTCATGGCGGATGGTAAATGGATCTGGAAGTACCCCCCAAACTCAGGCAGGCCTGAGTTAAATAGGAGGAGAAGTAGGAAGGGTCTGGAAGGGGAGGAATGCTTAATTGGCTCTGCCCTCTGACCTTCATTAGTATGTAAATCCTAGGGCCTGAGCCTGTAGTTACACCTCTACCTGGGCACTTTGGGAGGGACTGTAATGGCCTTCGTGACTGAACAATGTAGGTCCATGGAGATTAGACTGCTTTTCAGGACCCTGAGTCTGGGGGCGTGGCCGAACTCCTGCCGTTTCTCCCTTGGAGTCTCGGGGTTCTAGGCCCATGCCCAGCCAAGAACCAGGATACCCTTATGCAGTCCCACATCTCCTCCCTTTACTTTTTTAAAAAAGGGGGGTCACTGTGTCATCTGTGGTAGAAATTTTGTATGAAGACGTTAAAAGAAAGCACTATTTAGGCCAGAGGGGTTAGCGCAATTAAGTCACAGGGTAAGGGGAGTTGAGGGTGGGGATTGGGAAGGCAAAGGATCACTGAATCAATTGAATATAGATGATACAGTTTGAGGGTAATAACATCTGACTAATTTAGATAGACATTAAGTTTTCCTCACTAACATGTAACTTTAGCTATTTGACTTTGGCAAAAGAGTTCATCTGTAGCTGGAAGATCTGGATCTGTCTTCTGTAGGATTTAGCTTTGGAGTCTTCAGTTAGGCAGTGTAGCTGGAAGAAGACAGCTTGGCCTCCTAGGCAGGTTCCAGGAGGTGGCTTTGTGTCTGGATCTCAGCATGTCTCTGGAGTCTGCAGTCTGACGAGATGGCTGAGGAGAAGGCAGCTTAGCATCTCAGGCAGGTTCCAGAAGATGGCATCTCCACTGGACTTGTGGGAGCACCTATAGGATAATCAAAACAGGAAAGCAGCACCCCGGCATGGGGATTTCTGCAAAGGCTGAATATTAAGCATTAAGTCACTTGGGAACAAGCACATCAAGGTCTGTCTTTAAGATCCTGGAAAGGCAAAGGTGTTTGAGGAAATTTGTCTTAGAAGGCACTTGTGAGTAAGAAAAAGCGAAAAAATTTTGGGTTGAAAAGCACAAACACTCTTGTTTTAGGTCTTCCTGTTGGGAAGAAAAGGCATTAATGGCGGGTTTAGAAGCAGTGGGGGGAGGGGCCTGCTCTGCCATGTTGTGACTGGGCTGCCACGTGCTGGCTGGGTGCTCTAGCAGAGAGGCCAGGGTATTCCCCATTTGTTTTTCTTAGAAGTAAAAGGCCAACCTTGAAGAAAAACTTAGAGGCTTGATAGGAGAGTCAGAAAGAGTGAGGTTCTATGTGAGAGACTGAGTTATGGGAGAGAGACACGTGGAAGCTGGCGTGTAGCTGGCAGCTCCTGGGAGAAGCTAGAAGTTGGTGCGCAGTTTCTCCAGGCTCAGCCTGGAGTTTTAGCCGCAAGAAAGAAACTGAGAGGAACACAGGGGCAAAGGGACTTCAGGCAAACCAGCTGGGCTGTAGCTGGCTGCAAATGACCTAGGAGGTGAAGGGGGAAGGGGAGCAACCAGGGTACCGGCCCTGTTGCTTCAGGCAGCCAGAACTGGCCGCAAATGACGGAGGAGTGGGGGAAGTCTGTTAGGCTAGCAGGCAGCCTGTGAAAGACTGACCCCCTGAGGGAAAATCACTGGGGACTAGAGTTTAGAGCCAGTGTTCATGAGAAGCTAGCAGGCAGAGCATGAAAGGCTGACCCCTGGGGGAAGGGCAGAGAGCAGAGATTAGAGTGTCACCGCCATCTTGTTGAGTTGGATAACACGTGGAGGGAAGGGAGGGAGAGAGAGAGGAGGGGGGACAGTGAGAGACCTGCCTAGTCTTGTGAACTAGGCTGGAGTTACTCACGGTTCCGTGGAGAGGTTCTTGGCGGGCACCAGCGGGGGGTACTCTTGGAGCTGGCTTTGCCCACATTCTCTACCACCTGTAGGGAATGATGTAGGCCCGAGAATGGGCACTCGCGGGCATGAGTCTCTGTTGCATTGTGGGTTCATGTGTCTGCCATGACGCAGTAGGCTGGGATGGTAGGTCAGCATGGCAGGAGCTCACGGGATCTTGGCTGAGTTTATTTCATGCAACACCAGGGAAAAGGAGGGCCGCAGAAGGTCTGGCTGTGTTTGTCTCACACCGCACCAAGTAGACACGGCCAGGCTCGTACTTGGACAGGGAACAAACTCAGTCTGGTTCCATGGGGGTGCAGAGCTCTTGGATTTGGGGGTCCCTTTGCCCGGATTCGGCTAGTAGGGACCGACTGTTCTCAAGCCCTGGGCTCTCAAACCACTGAGAGGCCTCAGAAGGACTGAGACTGGGGGCATGTGGGCGCACGACCAGCCTACCCACAGCCGAGAGAAAATAGGGGGAATTGGAATCCCTTTGCCCGGATTTGGCTAGGGGACTGGTCTCAAGCCCTGGGCTCTCAAACCACTGAGAGGCCTCGGAAGGACTGAGACTTGGGGGCATGTGGGCGCACGCCGGCCTACCCACAGCCGAGAGAAAAGAGGGGGAATTGGGGATCCTTTTGCCCGCAGGCGGCTAGGGATCGACTGGTCTCAAGCCCTGGGCTCGGAGGCCTCGGAAGGACTGAGACTTGGGGGCATGTGGGCGCACGCCGGCCTACCCACAGCCGAGAGAAAAGAGAAGGGGAGGGAAGAAAGAGGCCCTGGCAGCACCCCGAGGAAGAGATTTGGTTAGAGTACTTGCTTAGCAGACTTGGCGGCCTGGTTAGCTTGCTTGAAGATGTGGGTCCTGGTGGTTGTCTGAGAGACGGCTTTTTGGCTAGCTTGTCTGTAGTTGCGTGGCTGTTCAGGGCTCCACGTTGGTCGCGCCATTATGTGGGAAAAAATGGCGGGCAGCGCAGCGGTGGAGTCCCGGGCCCACGCGGCAGCAGGCCCCAGGCCCAGGCATCAGCCCGGGACCTGCGGGGTGGAGGCTGCCTGGAGGCTTCCAGGCAGCCTGTGTCTCCTACCGGAGGAAGGTCCCAGGTTCCAGTGGCTGGAGGCTTTGGCTGCGGCGGCAGGCCCGACAGGCCCCAATGATACAGGAAGTCCTTGGTTCCAAAAGGGTTTATTGTCATGGCGGATGGTAGATGGATCTGGAGGTACCCCCCAAACTCAGGGCTGGCCTGAGTTAAATAGGGAGGGAGAAGTAGGAAGGGTCTGGGGAGGGGAGGAATGCTTAATTGGTTCTGCCCTCTGACCTTCATTAGTATGTAAATCCCTAGGGCCTGAGGCCTGTAGTTACACCCTCTACCTGGGCACTTTGGGAGGGGCTGTAATGGCCTTCGTGACTGAACAATGTAGGTCCATGGAGATTAGACTGCTTTTCAGGACCCTGAGTCTGGGGGCGTGGCCGAACTCCTGCCGTTTCTCCCTTGGAGTCTCGGGGTTCTAGGCCCATGCCCAGCCAAGAACCAGGATACCCTTATGCAGTCCCACATGGGAGCATATATGCACATTCCAGAGGAGAGTTGCCTTGGCCTATAGTGAATTATTTTCTCCCCCGTAGTCATTGCCTATCAGTTCTCAGGCTGGCATCCTGCTGGAGAGATGGCTCTTTTCATGGCTTAAGTGATTGAACCACTATTATCAGCATAGAAACTCTAGAGGACTAGGTCTCCCAAATCATGTTCAGAGTATTTCCCAAATACTGAGGAGGCAGTTTTCTAAGCAAGTGCAGTGGAGATAAAGGATTCATTGCTATCTATTCAAAGTCTCTCAAGTGCTGGGATTAAAAGTATGTGTCACCATATGTCTTTCATCTTCCTTTTGTGATTTTTTTTTTTTTTTTTTTTTTTATTCTATGCCCATGGATGTTTTGCCAGCATATATGTCTGAGCACCATGCATCTGTGCTGTGTCTGAGGAGTCATGAGGAAGGTGCTGGGTCCCCTTGGTCTAGGAGTTACTGACAGTTGTTAGTGGTCATGTGGATGCTGGGATTCTGGTCCTCTGGAAGAAGCAGTCAGTGCTCTAATCTGAGCCATCCCTCTAACCCCTCAGATTGTTTTTCTTATCACCATCTTAAGACAAGACAAGAACTGAAATCACTTAAAGTTAGTACTTTTATTGGAGACAAAGGATTTTAAAAATGAGTTAAGCTCTTTCTTCTATTTTAATCTCAGCAGCACTTGAGAGGCAGAGGTAGGTGGATCTCCATGCGTTCAAAGGCAAGTTTCAGGCTAGCTAGGTCTATACAGTGAGACTCTGTCTCAAAAAAAAAAAAAAAAAAATTCATTTGAGTCTGCACCAGGATTCCAATCCTGTTGCCTCACTCACCCCTGGCCACATTCACCACACCCACATCCCTCACTGTAAAGCCTCCAGCCCACCAATCTCTCATTATTAGAGTTTGGTTAGCTCAAGAACATTTTATTAATGGAACCATAAACTATATAACGTTCTGGGGTTTCCTCAGAATAATTCCTTGGAAAGTCATCCAGGTTTTTTCTCTTTCTTTCGTTTTCTTATATACCAAAAGTATGTTCCTTTTTTTTTTTTAAAGTGTGGTAAAAACCACATGACATAAAATTTACTATTGTAACCACACGTGCAAGGTTAGCCGACAGAGCTGTTGAATTTGTTCAGATTGAAAAACCGAAACTCTACACCCAGTTAACAGCTTCTATCTCTCCCCTAAAGCCCCTGGAAGCCACCGCTCTACTTCCTGTTGTTGAGAACTCTGATTATCTGCTCATGCAACTGGAGTCATGCAGTGTTTGTCTTTGTTGACTGACATACTCATATTCCTCTTAGCATACAACTCCAAAGGTTCACCCAGGTAGTGTATGTCAGGATTTTTTTCTTTTTAAAGACTGAGTAGTAGTCTATTCTTTATCCAAACATTCCATTTATCCACTGATAGATTCGTAGACTTCTTTCATCCTTTTAAAGATGCCCCTTAATGATGAAAGCTATGAACTTTCCCACCCAGGTGGAGAATGAGCCAAGGATGTACATTCCAGTCATTCTTTTTCTGTATCTACGCTGTGGATTGTAGCCAGTGTAAAGCAAGGAAAAGGTCTGGAACTAATTGTGACATCCATCAAGAATAGATGGACAAAAACCACACAGGATACAAGATGTACTTAGAATCAGGAATTGTTTCTTTCTGCTTACAATAAACATGTGAACCTGACGTTAAAATATACCATTTACAGTTACTTCACAGCAGACTAGACCTGCATCTTTCAGAGAGTGGGGAGAATAGGAGGCAGGGAGGAGAAGCCAACCAGCCTGTACGGTGCTATTGTGTGAGCCATGGCTGACTCTAGTGCCACGCATCACCGTAGTGGTGGGAAAATAATGAACAGAAATACATGGCAGGCCTCAAAATTATGAGATGAGAAAACTGTCAATATATTCAGCATAAATGAAAGATCTAGCTTTAAAAAAAATCAAAATCCCTTCTCAGGTACATGTGGAATCGTCTGTTAAGAGAGACTGTGAGACTTAAAACACATCTTAATGTGCTTAAGACTGAAACAAGAACAAATACTTTAAAACTAGAATTTAGCAAAAAGAAAATTAAATGACAAATATACAACACAACTGAACGATGTAAGAATCACAGGGGAAATTTGGACATATTCTGATGAACGGAAACAGACAAACAACATTCCCAACATTTAGCAGGGTCAGGCATGCTGGTGCCTGGCACCCCAGCAGTAGGAAGGCTGAGGCAGGAGGATCAAGAATTTAAGGTCAACATTGGTTACATAGTGAGATCTTGTCTCCAAAACAAAAACTAAATAGTATACAGGAAAAGCAGAGCCAATGTAAACTCTTACAGAGGGAAGTGCTTCAGCCAAGCAAATCTGACTTTTAAGGAGGTTCCCGTTTTACCAGTCATTCTTGTGAATGTTTTAAGTCTACCTATTCCTAGAGGCTAAAATTTCCTACTTACATTTTTTTTTTTAACCTGGTTTCCCATTTTATGTTTCAGTTTTAAGCATTTGAGTTATTCATTGTGGGTGTGAGAACAAAGGCTTGATCACTATAGTTGTGAGAGGAATCCTGAAACTGTGGAGACCGATTCTTTCCGTTTTATTTTCATATGAATGTTAGAATAGAATTCTCTTCATGGACACTGTACTCTGTGGACTCTTCTTTCTTTCCTTTGTGTGTGTGTGTGTGTATGTGTGTGTGTGTGTATGTGCTGGGGTGAAGTGGGCAGGGTGGGGACAGAGTCTCACACTAGAGTCCAGCCTGGCGTTGGAGCTCACCATGTGAGACAGCTGACCTTTGAACTGGCGGCAATCTTCCTGCCTCAGACGTCCAAATGCTAGGAATAGAGGAGACTGTACTCAGCTTCTTTCAGCTGTTCTGAAGT
Organism: Mastomys natalensis; assembly: GCA_021653895.1. Classification (NCBI taxonomy): domain Eukaryota; kingdom Metazoa; phylum Chordata; class Mammalia; order Rodentia; family Muridae; genus Mastomys; species Mastomys natalensis. Next base: position 131,742 of record JAJTUV010000072.1, on the reverse strand, counting down.
TGAGGATTGAACCTGGGACTCTTGCATGCCACGTAATTGCTCTGCCATTGAACTACACTCCTATTTCTCTTATTTTACTTTTTATTTTGAGTCAGGGTCTCACTTGACTCACTAGGAGAAGAGGCAAGGCTTGAACTTCTGATCCTCCTGTCTCTGCCTGCTGAGAGCTGGGATTCTATATTGTTCTGCACTAATGGCCAGCTTCCCCATTCTTATTTAGCATATGGGTTCTATAACTGTTAGATTTACATCCAGGTAGGAAATTAATCTACTGTGTGAACACCTATAAATAGCATTGTGCCTTCAGAGCCTGTGTGCTCATAAAGAAATACATTTAATTTTTAAAGAGTTTATTTTTTTATTTTTTATTTTATTTATATGACTATTGTGTCGCTGAAAAGGGTATCAGATCCCATTACAGATAGTTGTGAGCCACCATGTGGTTGGTGGGAATTGAACTCAGGACCTCTGGAAGAGCAGTCAGTGCTCTTAACCGCTGAGCCATCTCTCCAGCCCCTTAAAAAGATTTTTAAAATTTTATTTTATGTATATAAATGTTTTTTCTACATGTATGTTTTGTGCATCACATGTGTGCCTGGAATCTGTGGAGGCCAGAAGAGGGGGCTGGATTCTTTGAAACTGGGATAGCAGAGGATTGTCAGCCACCATGTGGGTGCTGGCATCTAAACATGGGTCTTCTGGAAGAGCATATCCAGCTCCTACATTTTATTTATTTTATGTTTATGAGTACACTGTTACTGTCTTCAGACACACCAGAAGAGGGCATTGGATTCTGTTATAGATGGTTGTGTTGCTGAGTATTGAACTTGGGACCTCTTGAAGAGTAGTCAGTGCTCTTAACCTCTGAGCCATCTCTCCAGCCCCCTACATTTTATTTAAAAATTTTTTCCTTTATGTTTATTTTGTTGTATTTTTGCCTGAGTTTATCTATTAGTTCTGGACTTTAAAAAAATAAGTTCAAGTGTAATTTTTGATGTGTCAGTCATGTCGTGTAAGTAAGTGATTCTTGTATAGTCTTCACTGACCTATGTGTTATTTGGTTCCTCCCTTCATAGTGCACTGGCTACAATCTACAGCACTGTGGAGAGCAGGAGTGGCCAGGGGGTGAGACCATGGGACACCACTTTTCCCTATTGGACAGTGCTATGGGTTCTATAGATGCACTACAGCAAGCTAGAGACATTCCCTCTAGTCTATTATTCTGACAGTTTAGTTATTTTTTGGTTTAGTTATTTTGAGACAGAGTCTTGTTATGTAGCCCAGACTGTCCTGGAATTCATTGTGCATTCAAAAGATTTTTTGAATTGTCGATTTGATTAACATCTTGACTGATTTCTGACTAGGCCACCAAGTACATTCTACTTGTCTGTGACACGTAATTCTCGTTATATATTGTTGGATTTTATTTGCTATGAAATTTACATCTTTATGGGGGATTTCATCTATTGTTTTCTTTTAAAATACTGTCATCTAATTTTATATTAGTATAATATTTACTTCAGTAAGTCAGGAAATACTTGCTTCACTTTATTACAGGGACGAGACTATGCAGCGGAAGTTGATCTCTCTGAAATATGTACCTTTGTTATGTAGCCCAGGCTAACCATGAACTCTTGAGCCTCCTGTCTCAGTCTCCAGAGTCCTGAGAGTGCAGGCCTTTTTATATATACACATAGGAATCTCTTTGCTCCATTTCTTATACATGCTTTTATTCCAATTACTTTTTCAGATATTGTGTTAATATCTTATAGCGTAATGTCTAAGTCTTAGAATTTTAGAGTCTTGTGTTGTTTTTTGAATTAGGTTGACTGTGTTTCGGTTAGGGTAATGGATACTGAAAATACTTCATAAAATGCCCAGTCTATAAAATGCTGTCATATTATTTGGAAATAAATGGTAAATTGGTCACCTCTCCCATCCCTCTTCCCTTCCCTCTGTCCTTCCATCCCTCCCTCCTGTCCTCCCTCCCTTCCTCTGTCCTTCTCCTCTTGCTCTCTTTTTTTTCTCCCTTTTTCTCTTTTCTTTTCTTTCTTTCATTATTCCCAAGCCTGTTTGCTGGAAGAATGTATGATGACCTTGTGGTTTAGTTCTGTTATTTTTAGTGTTCCCTTGGTGGCTTCCAGACATAACATATAACAAATAAGAGAAAAAATTCTTCTCCCAAACATTCCATGGCCTGATCTTGATTTTAAAATAGTCCTAAGAGTAATAGGAAAAAGATTAAGAAAGTATAATGTAATATGCTTATTGTGGGGAGATTCCAAGCCCCAAACTCAACTATCTAACTTTTTTTAAAGAAAGGATAGAATTGAGCTGGTAGAAGACTCTTGTTTAAAACAACTCCACCAGGTGACCATTTATCCTGCTCCATACTTTGCTGCAAGGGAAGGAAGACAGACAAGGGTAGATAGAGACCAGCTGCTGTGGACAGGCTAGGCAAGGGTGGCTGCTTCTATCCAGCCATTGCAATCAAAGGTGGCAGGTGCAGTGAGCACCAGCCTTACCCAGTAGTAGCAGAGCCTATGTTACCCTTTGTGTACCTTGTTTACTTTGTCATCAGAATATGTTTGGAGTCCAAGGGAAACACAAGGGAAAGCACAGGCTTTATCCCTGTGCTTGAGTCTTTCAATTGGAGCCTGAGTATATAAGTGTTTCAGCAGGCTGTCCTGGCTTCCCTACAGCTTGTCTCAGTGGAGAGGAAAAGGACAGAGAGGGAGAGATGAGCAGGGCAGGGGTAGTAATTTAGTGGAAATTACCATGGAAAACATACTTTTTCTCTTCAAAATGGACCATGAGCCCATTGCAAAATGGTGGGTGGCAAATGGATTCAATGGCCGAAATTCCTCTGCTCTCGACTGTGTTCTTTAGTGGTGCGGAGGCTGAGAGCTCGTACCTCAGCAACTTTGTATTTGTGTTTGTACAGATCTATCTACACGCATTGATAATAACCATCACTGGTAGTTCATCTGATCTTTGTGCTTGCTACTTGTGGGCACAGTATGTCTGTCAGGCAGCTTCTGAACAAGTTATGCAAATGAGAGGAAAGAGTGCATGTGGGCTCAGAAGGTGGGCCCCCCATAATCCTACATTGCTTCAGGGTGAGTTCATAGGATCATGGAGAACAAAGCAAAGAGGAAATGGCATTGATGCTTACTTACCTGATGCTCTGAGTCTGGGCTATACACTGAGACAGATCTGGGCATTTACAGAGAGCAAGGCAATATGCTTGTTTACCTTCTAGGGGGAAACAAATAAAAAAATAAATGTGAGTAGGGTATGCGGGAGGAGAGTGAGTTAGACGGTAGAGAAGGATGGGTATGTGTGGTACTGTCATAATTCAGGGTCAGTAAACCCTCTCCAAGGAGTACACCCTGTGTGAAGCAGGGTTCTCTGGAAATGCATGGGGGTAACAGCACAGGCAGAAGGATCAATAAGAGCTTCGCCTAGAATGAGGCTGGCTGGTCCAGTCATGGCTGGAGAGCTGTTCTGAGGAAAGGCCTTATCTTCATGCCTTTTTGTAATGAACATTTATCCCAAAGGAGTTGAACTTGAATAAACTTGTGTTTTGTTTATAAAAACTGTAAATATTTGGTTCTAGGTCAGGTGGGATTACATTGGCCCACAGCATGAGACTGCTGATTCGTTGGAAATATGCCTGTGACCTCTGTCCCAAGGCCAAGAATAGCAGCAGAGAGGCAGGTTCCACAGCTGGTGGGTCTTGCTGGGTACACCGTGGTGTGGCACAGTTAGTTGTGCAGGGGAGCTGGGAATTTGAGAGGAATCTGGCTAAGGACAGTCTACCACTGAAGGACTACCTTCTTTCTATCATTTCCCTGTGGCCAGGCAGCATAAGCCGTGGCCTAGTGAAAACAAAACAAAACAAAAAACCCAGCATGATAGTAGTGCCTGCCTCAGCTTGTCCTGGGAGTGCAGAGTAACAGAGGAAGAAGTGGGAGGCAGGGTCTGGTTTGCCTGGCCCCCAGGGTCTGAACCTTTACATAGCAAAGCCGGTGAACTTTTCCTTCTTGCTACAATCCTGTGAATGGGGCAGGTCAAGGCTGCTGCCTCCAGCTAGAGGCACAGAGGTCTGAGAGTTCTATTCTGAATGATGAGGAGCATCTGGGAGCATGAGAAGCACTTTGACATCAGGAATGAGAAGATGAGGTTTCTGCTCATTGTAAGGCATGTGTGTGCCTCTCCACGCAAGGGGGGCTCAGCTGAGCTTTAGTGGTTAGTTTGCGGTTGACATTTTTCCTCTTCAAAATTTTCTCTTGACATAATGTTGATTATGTAATTTTAAAAGAGGGGAAGAATTCCCCATCTGTGGGAGTAAGCCAAAATGTAATTGAGTTGTGAGACTATTTGGGAAAACAGCCTCTTAGTGTATTAAAGCGGTAGCCAGCATTGCCTACCAGGACCCGTTGTAACATTGTCAGGGGAGTGGGAGACATGGGATAATCAGTCACTATCCATTCTTTCAATCAGTATGTGTGCTTGGAAGGGAGTACCTGGTGAAGTTTTGGGATTAACTTTTGACCCTTGTCCTGATGGATTTCTAAATATTCTTCTTAGCTTGGCTCAGCCTCATCCTTCCGGCAGCCTTATCATTGACAAGGAATCCGAAGTTTACAAGATGCTTCAGGAGAAGCAAGAGTTAAATGAGCCCCCCAAACAGTCTACATCCTTCCTGGTTCTGCAGGAGATCCTGGAGTCAGATGGGAAAGGTAAGAGGCCATGTGTCGAGTCTGTCTCTGCTGGGACACAGATGAGCACAGCTCACACAAGAGAGCATAGCTTGCTGTGGAACGCTGAGTCTCCCCGTGCAGCCTAGAACTTGCCATCCTCCCCAGAATCTGAGGTTATCTGAGCACACACTACTACTTCTGGCTTGGCATTGACTTTTTAAAAATGTGAGACGTTTACTGAAAGGAGGAGGGGAGGAGAGAGGGTTCAGATGCAGATCGGTTGGAGAATGATTAAAGTAGAATCTATGTAATATGTATAAAGCCCTGGGTTCCATTTCCAGTGCTTGGGCTGAGGGGTTACTGGGCTGGAGGTGGAGTGTTGGTTGTAGGGGATGGGACAAGAGTGTCCCTCTGGATTATACTCTCTGGTTCAGTCTTAAAAATATTTACTCTTACTTTACACATATGGTTGCTTTCCCTCTATATATATATCTGTTTACTGTATGCACACAGTACCTGCCAAGACCAGAAGAGAACTGTAGTTAAGAGTGATTTTTAGTCACCATGTGAGTGCTAGGAACTGAACCCAAGTGTGGGATAAGACGCAGCATTTGGCCCCAGCCCCAGGTCTCCCGCGTGGCTCGGCCATGGCGGTGGCGCGGCTCAGCCCGCAGGCTGATGCGGCAGCCGAGGCGGGGTCCCGAGGGCCCCCAGCAGGCGCGGTGGTTCCCTCATGGTTGTCACGGAAGATGGAAGCAGGCCCAAGAAGACACGTGGACTGAGTTTCCAAGAAGTAGTTTTATTGACGAGAAAGTTGAATCTAGATGAAGTGCGCTCCCTGCCAAAAGCCGGGAGGAGCTTCCTTATATTGAAAAGGGGCGGGACTAGGGAGGAGAAAATTAGCTATGTCCCCCAGCCTCATTAATATGCAAATCTCAAGGCAGAGGGCTCTTAGCCATGCCCCTTACCTGTGTGTTACGTGACTAGACTGCGGGTCAGGGGCCTGGGTTTTGGGGGCGTGGCCAAACACCTGTATCTCAGGGTTCCAGGCCCTCCCACGCCCGACACCCAAATCCTCTGCAAGAGCAACAATTACTTTTAACCACGGGGCCATCTCTCTAGCCTCAGTTGCTCAGACTTTTTCAAATGTTTTAATTTTTAAGAAGGGAGTTGTTTTACTTTTATTTATGTATGTGTATGTGCACCTACACACACATAAGTATGGAGGATTATGGAGGCAAGGAGGGGTGGTAGATCTCCTGGAGCTGGAGTTCCAGGCAGTTGTGAGTCACCGTATGGGCTCTGGGGCCTCAACTCCGTCCTCTGGAAGAGTAACCAGTGCTCTTAAACACTGAGCCATCTTGCCAGTCCCTGTTTACCATTGCTGTAGATTTATTATAAAAAAGTGATGTTTATTGAGACAGAATATCTCTTTGTGTAGCTCTGGCTGTCCTGGAACTCACTCTGTGGACCAGGGTGGCCTCAAACTTACAGAGATCTACCTACTTTAATCCCAAGTGCTGGGATTAAAGGTATGTTCCACCACTGCCCAGCAAGTGATAGGTTTTATAATGACATTTTCATTCAAATATATCATATACTTAGACCATATTCATCCCTTATTACCTCTCCTGCCCTCACACACACTCGTCATTCATATATAACATATTTTCTTTACCCATTCATTTGTTAATGGACATGAGGGTTGACTTTAGAAGTTGGCTTTTTTTATGATGAACTTTGTTGTTCTACTAGTAGTAAATGAGCTAGAGCTAACTAGACTTTGCTTAAAGTCCACTATTAGGGTTGGCTGATAATCAACTTGAGATCCAACCCAGAGCGATGGCAGCTCTGTCAGAACACATGACAAGGTGCAGGTGACTTTACCTTGAGTAAGGATGGGAAACTTTAGTTAAGGTGGGCAACATCAGCCTGTCTGAGCCCAAAGTTGGACACAGACTGCACCAGAAAACTCACTGGAGCTCACAGATAAGGACCTGAGCATGGGGCTGTGAACCCACATGGTATCAAGATCTCCTTTCATCTTCTGCCCCAGTAACCCAAACCCATAGCTTCCATGTTCAAGTCTATCCTAACTCACGGCTGGAGCTCTGGCCATTATACATACTACCAGGCAACAGGGAGAAAGGAGTGAACTCTAAATGCAAAATCCCCTGTCAGATGAGGCATTTACGAATCACCACTACTATTGCATTTATACACCCTACCGTTCTACTTACATTTCATTGACCTGGATTTACCTGGTTACCTGGTTGTACCTACTTGTGTAATCTGGGTTTATTTATTATTTGATTTAAAAAATTCCCTCTGAGAGAGCCCAGAAGCCTGTTTTCCCTTGAGGTTGAAAGGTCTATGCCCAGGTCACTGGCCAGGGTTAAGAAAGGGCCACTGTGATTGGCAGATGCCTGTGGTTCCAAGAGAAGTCTGTGTGTGGGTGGAAACACCAGCATCCAGGGTCCACCTGCAACCTGCCATGAGACCTTGATCAGATTGCTAGTCTCTACGAGCTCTCGTGTCTGTATGCAACCCTCAAGGGCACCGCACTCCGACATGGCTGCTGGAAGGATTATGGAGAAAGTTTGTCTCTGAAGTGCTCAGTGCAGCTAGGTGCCCCAACAAGGCTTGGTTGAGCAGTGTTGGTGATAAATCCCAGAAATTTCCATCAGAGCAGGTTGTCCTTATGAACTCAGGTCATCCTCTGCTTTTCTCATGTTTTGTCTTGCTCTGGACAAATCATAACATTTGTAGGCAATAGAAGCCTTCAGATTGTTTTAACTGTGAAATACACATAAAAGAGAGAAAATCCCCTCCCTGCCACATACTAATCAAAACACTAAACATACAGAGCAAAGAAAAAATAGTTTTTCCTTTTTTTGTGATGGGCTTATAAACTCAGTACATCTATGTATATTGTAGCACATCTCAGAACTCCTTTTCTTAAAATTTTAAATCACATTTATTTACTTGTTCATATATATATTTAGTGTATGTGTGTGTGTGTGTCTGTGTATGTGTGTTTGTGTGTGTTTCTGGGGTGTTCATGTACCACAGTGGGCATATGCAAGTCAGAAGACAATTTCTGGAATTTGGTTCTCCCCTTTCACCACGTGGGGTCTGGGGATTGTTCTCAGGCTTACCCTCTGAACCATCACGTTGGCCCCTTCCTGTCCCTTTAAAGCTGTAGTCATATTCCATTGTTTCTATATATCACCTTTAGTTTGTCTGTTCATCTGTCAGTGGAGGGATATCTTGAAAGAGTGGAGGTATGTGTGGAGACGTCATACATGGAGGAGACAGTGCTGGCTGGAGGTTCCCTCAGATGAAGAACCTGGAAATGTAGCTAGCAAACCCCTAGGTTCATGCTGGCTGCTGTCAGGGTTCCAGGACCCTCAAATGACCTGGAGTTACAGAGAACTGTCATTGTTAGGATCATGGCCTTGATTCTGTGGGCATGGTCGCAGCACAGAAGACTACTGATCAGTGAAATGCATAGAAAACCAGCTGTATGTTAATTAGCTGATTTTTGTTCCTCTTCAGAAACAAACAAGCAAAGGAAACTTGGATGAAGGGTTTCCTGGAAGAAGAGATATTTGGGAATATTTCTAGTTGGAGATCAGAAGTGAGCAAAGAGAGTTCCAATTTCCAGGGTTGGCTTTTTAAGTGAGAGTAAACAACCCACAGCCAGCAGGTGGCAGTGTAGGCTTGAGAATGAGGGCTGCCTGGGCTGGAGCGACGGCTGAGCCTTTAAAGGCTAAGCTCACAACCAAAATATAAGAGAATGAGGGCTGCCTCAGACAGCTCTAGTGCTCCCAATGTCACCCTTTTAGTTCCAGAAAAGGATGTGGCTCCTCTTAACAAGGAGGAATTTCATCTCTCCCTGCCTTCTCTCCTTCTATAATTCTGCACTACCTCTTATTTCCTGGTGGTTTTTCAGTTGACTGATTGGGCTAGGAGAAGAGGATAGCTCATATTTGAGAGTCTGCCCCTTGCTGAGTTGTTCCCCCTGGAGTCGGTTTGCCTGCCCACACTGTGCACGTGTCTTGGCTGAGACAGGGCTTGGCTGAGCCTTCCTCAAGTCTATCTACAGATGGCCTCTGAATCTTGCCCAGTCTCATGGGTTGTCAGATGGATATCTGGTCCTATAAGAGTGGATCATGGATTAATGGGAGAAACCTGAGAGACTTTATCACACATAGTCAGGAGGGACTGGGGAAAGTAAAGAAAGATCACTGTGGTTGTTCTTCATAAGCCAGCACCGTACTTCAATCTTGCTCCCACATAGCATTAGCATCTGGTGACTCATGCTATAGAGGGGCTGACTTAGCATGATAAGACACCCCAACTCCTCTCATTCCCAGGTGCTACTCATGGCATGGGACAGAAGCTCTATGAGGATGTGACCAAACCCCCATGTAGTTTAGGGCATGTATATTTAGAACTCACGTTTGCTCATGTCGTTGGCCAAGGGTAGGATTTCCCAGCCTTAGAACTAATGATATTCTGGGCCCATGTTAGTGTTTGCACATGTGTGTGAGTTTAATGTTATAAACACTGATCACAAGCCAGGTACTGTAAACACTTTCTGTATTTTTTTTTTTTTTTTAAATTTCTTTGTAACAATGAAGAAGAAAATGATTTCCTATTTTTTAAATAAATGGAAACTGAAAGACTGCGAAACACCAAGCAACTTACCCAGTCATGCAGTCGCTGTCTGTCTGATCCCAATGGCTGTGTCTTGGCTTGAACATATAGATACACAGGTGGTTCTGAGAGAGCTCAGTAATACTTACTTCATTCTTTACTTCCTGGCTAACCTGGGTGTTTTTCTCCCTTTAGGGGATCCCAACAAGCCATCAGGATTTAGAAGTGTCAAAGCTCCAGTCACCAAAGTGGCTGCATCCGTTGGAAATGCTCAGAAGCTGCCCATCTGTGACAAATGTGGAACCGGCATTGTGTGAGTATTAGCTTCCCTGGTGTTGGACAAATCATGAAAGTGTGGGAGTTCCTGGGTGTTGAGTAGCATGTGGGTAAAGTCAACAGATAACCAGAATGTGCAGAACTCTTACGCTGACTTGGTAGAGACTTTTAGAATGAAGAGCCTTCCCATTCACAATCAGAGATCTGCCGTAGGGACTCTGAAGAAGCCCCAGGCCTCACCTAGTGTCATTAATTGGGACTCATTCTTCCTCTCTCCTGCAGGGGTGTGTTTGTGAAGCTGAGGGACCATCATCGCCACCCTGAATGTTATGTGTGCACCGACTGTGGCATCAACCTGAAACAGAAGGGCCATTTCTTTGTAGAGGATCAGATTTACTGTGAAAAGCATGCCCGGGAGCGGGTCACACCACCTGAGGGCTATGATGTGGTCACAGTGTTCCCCAAGTGATTGAGAGGAATTGCTCTGTCTGCTGCCCTCCAGCCAGCCTGCTGCACCTGGTTCTCAGAATGTTCTGGCTCTCTCCTCCCCGACAGTCCTGTGCTTATTACGTAGTGTTAGTCCTGCTCAGTAAACATTGAGGTTCCCCTATGCTGACTGACTCCCACTAGCAGTGTGACACCTGCTTTTTACATTACTGGGAGATGGTTTTTGTTCCGTCCCCTCACCCGCACCACAATGCACCTTCTTAACTCAAAAAAGTCTTCTCTGCTGCAAATGGACATTGGTCACATTGGAACTAAGCCAAATGTAGTATCTCTGATGTTACTTTGTTTTACTTAATAAATTTAGACTTTAAAGCAGTGTGTGTGGCCTCTTAGTTGACTCTGCCTGTGTTCTGTGTCCTGCTTCATGAAATTCGGAGTAGTCTCTGTTAAGTTTGGTTTCTTGGTTGTGAGAGATGTAGGCTTTTTCCCAGGCATGAGAAAACTACTATGAACAAGCTGTGTTCCTTTTCATCTTTGTGACTTGCTCTAAGCATAGCGAGTAAAGCAAGTATTCTTAGTTATTTTACTGTTGCTGAGGTAAAACATGATGAAGGCAACTTATACAAGAACTAGTTCATTTGGGCTTACAATCTTGGCAGGGAGGCCTGACAGCAAGTGGTTTAGCCTCTGGAGCAGAAAACTGAGAGTACATAACCTTAACTACAAGCTGAGAGTGGACTAGACATGGTATGGAGTCATTAAACTCTCAAAGCCTGCCTCCAAAGACATACTTTCTCCAATAAGGCCAGCATCACCAATTGGGGACCAAGTATTCAGTGCCTGTGGGGGCCACTGTCATTCAGATCACTACCTATTATATCTTGTTTGGCTCTGTTTTAGTAAAATTGTCTTGGAGTTTGAGGGAATAAAACTTCCTGTTTTAGTAACTTCTCTATTATTGTGAGAAAACTCAATGACCAAGGCAACTTATAGAAGAAAGCATTTAACTCAGCTTATGGTTTCAAGGGCTTAGAGTCCATGATGGTGGAGCGAAGAAACAAGCACAAGCTTCTGTCTTAGTCCATATGCACGAGACAGAAAGACAGACACATTGTAGATGGTATGATCTTTTGAAACTTCAAAGCCTCTTCTCATTGACACACTTCCTCCAACAAGACCATATCTCCTCAACCAATTCTACCAACTTTGAACAAATAGTTAAACAAATGAGCCTACAGGGGCCATTCTAATTCACATCACTGCACTTCCCAAATAATAGGTGGATAGCTTTGCCAATTGATCTTAGACTATGCCTCAATAATCTTTTTCCAGACCGTGGAGGTGTGATATCTCAGGAGCAAGACCACCAGTGGCAGAGAGCTCAGATATGGGTAGTAGGTGATTATTATGTTTTCCAGCTTTCCTCTACAGTGTGCCAATCGGATGTTTAACATTTATCTACTTTGGCTACATGCTTCTGTATCCAGCCTTTTGATATTGTGACACTGTTGCTTCTAAAGAGTTCACACCTGAGAACAAGGCAGTCAAAAATGTAACAATCACATACAAATAAACACATCACAGTATTTCAAGTATGTTTACCATGTTTCATTGAGTTCCATCCATAGCTCTCTGTTGCCCATAGGCACCCCTGACAAGTACTCTTCCTTGGAGGATGATCTTACAAACAGGGGCTCTCACTTCCAGTGGATTTAGAGAAAATCCTAGTAAAGATTATACATCAGTTAAAAAGTCAATCATAAAGCCAGAGCCTTCTGGGTAGAAGATAAAGAAGGCAAAGAGAGTCATGTTTAGGCCAAAGAATTCTAAGGACTGCTCATCAAAAAGGGGGCTAACTCAGTGCTTACTCTAATAGTATTTAGACTAACTTCTACCATAAATGTTTAGGTCCTCACCTCCTAGTCTTTACTTTAAACTCTACCTGTGTTAAAGTTTGTATATAAGGCAAGGTGGTTTAAGCATTGCAGTTCTGGGAAGTTAGTGTAAGAAATACTGAACAAGAGCAAATTTGGTTCATTTACAAACATGGAAGCATGTCACCTGAACTAATGATTAGAAGAAGGGTTGTTAAAATTTCAACCTTGACAGTCCTAGCATGCCTAAGCCAGGGCTCAGTGTGGGATAATGTTGGTTGGGTTTCAGAAGATCTTGAATTCCTGTTTCCCTGAGTCATTAGAATATGTTCAATAGGACTACTCCATTTTAGAGCTATTGTTACATCTTGATTTAGGGCAACCTCTCACTGAAGAGAACACATGTCTCTTTGGGATGTCCTGACTATTAGGACAATAATATAAAAGGACAAATTAATATAATCCATACAGGGACACATTAGACTTGATCAGGGAAATAACCTAAACCCCAAATTCCTTAGAGGATCAAACAACATACACTGATAACCAGGGGGATCTGGATTTGGATCTGAAGCTGCTGCATTAAAGAGAACAAAACCAAAAGGTTGGGCTTACAGGAAATAGTGCAAACACGAGGTAGCATGTCTCTTACTACCAAGAAAGAGAAGTGTCCCAGGACACATGAGATAGAATGCCAGATTTGACATGGCTGAAGTAGAAGCAGGCATTACATGTTTGTCAGACTAGATGTGCTGAAATGAAGTGCTAAGTAAGTCTGGATAACTCACCAACGACTCTTCCGTGGAAGGTCTTGAAAGATGTGGCACACTCTGCTGCAATATCAGGGAATGTTTTTATTGGTTTTGTTTTGCTCATTTTCTTGACTTCTGAGTATATTGGCCTAAGCATACTTGGTGATTGACACAGCATCTTAGTTCCTTGGTCGATGAGGAATGTGGCTTCTTACTTCTTGGTCAGAAGGATGCATAAATTGTTCAGTTGACCCATCTCTGCAGCCTTGGCTGATGATGGTTTAAGCTGCAAATACAGACGTGGGCTCTCTAATAACCTGGGTGAAGTTGATGCCTGGAATCATAATGAGTTAGGGATGCTTTAAGCACCAGAGGAAGGTTGATGCAGTTGTCAGAAGGAATAGTGAGGTTAGAGTGACTGTTGGAGGTCCTATGCTGGTGAGATGATAGAGATGGCCAATAAGACAGGCAAAGATATCAGCAAATGGATGAAACCAACACAAGATGAGTAGATAATGAAAGCAGGTGTGAATCATTAAGGATGCAAGAAGTCTCCCCAACAAAAACTATTTGTTCACTGTCAGTTATTAGAACTGAAACTCAAGACTGAAGAGTAGCCTGTTTGTTTGTTTGTTTGCTCCCCATTATGCTGCATTATCAGGGCAAGTGGTTTTGCTTGTTTTGTTTATCCTATGTGTGTGAGTGTTTTGCCTGCCTATAAGTGCACTTAAGTACCTGCAGTGATTGCAGAGGTTAGAAGAGGGTGTCAGAACTCCTGGAACTGGAGTTGTAGATGGTTGTAAGCTGCCATGTGGATTCTGGGAACTGAACCCAGGTTCTGTTGCAGGAATTTTCCTGCCACATTGTATTTGCATTGGAGCTCGGTGATTGGGCAGTATAAGAGGTAGGCGGAACCAGGAGTGGGGAGGAAAAAAGAGGAAGGTGAGAGAGGGAAGAAGGAGTTGGAAAAAGCAACATGGAGGAAGACATATAGGTCTAGAGCAGTCTTGAGTGATCAAACATATCAAAGGGTTAGATATTGGGTAACAATTCTAATTGTATGGGTATCTTGTGTATTGAGCATTTGCTAATATATACAAATCCATTGGATAATCTTTAAGCTTTAAGAGTCTTCATTCTACGGATACTGTGAGCATGGCGGATATTAGCCGAGCATTATGAGAGTGGCAGAGTTGAACCTAGGCCATGCTTGGAGCCATGGAGTCCATGGAACTGGCCAGTGAAGGCAGTGCCAGGACAGCTTTTTGTGGGTCCCAGGCCAGTGCTCTTGGCTAGCTGATGCTGTGTTGGAGAAGGAACATAGTGCACCAACATGGTGGCGGCTTAGGAACTAGCTGAGCTGTGCTCCCGGTTTGTAAAATTCTCCCTCTACAAGGTCCATCTCTTTTCTTGCTATGACAAAACACTATGACCAAAAAGCATCTTGGAGAGGAAAGCCTATTTCACTTCCACTCCCATGTTACATATTTTCTTAGGGTTTCCATTGAAATGAAGAGACGCCATGACCACAACAACTCTTACAAAGGAAAACATTTTTAATTGGGGCTGACTTACAGTTTCAGAGATTTAGTCTATTACCATCCTAACTGAAGTATGGAAATGTGCAGGCCAACTTGGTGCTGGAGAAGGAGCTGAGAGTTCTACATTGGCAGGCAGCAGAAAGTGAACTGGCTTGAGCTTCTGAGACCAAAAAGCCTACTCCCACAGTGATACACTTTTTTCAACAAGGCCACACCTACTCCAAAAGGCCTCAGCTCCTAATAGTGCCACTTCCTATGGGCCAAACACAACAATAGGAGTCTATAGGGGCCATTATAATTCAAAGTACTGTGGAGCCAGGGAGCTGTGGAACTAGGAAGAGCAGGCCTGTAGCAAGAGTGGAGTCAAGGCATGCCCAAACTTTAGAAATCTCATCCTGAGATTGGCAGGAGTAGGATGGCTCCTTCCTACTCCAGGTCTGCACATTTCAGCACATGTAACCATTTCCCCCCCCCCCACACACCTTTGCCTCACCTGAAGAGGTCACACTGGCAGCCCAGTTAAACTTCCTTTCTCCTTAAAAGGTAATGTTCAGCAGCACCTGAAATTCTTTCTCATGCAAATGAGGCATCCCCAGCATCTTGTCCCTGGCCAATGATGTACACTCACCGATGGCCCTTACTTATCCTCCCCCTCCCCGCCCCCACAAAGGTTTAAATAGCCTTTTCCATTCCAATAAACTCAGTTCTCAAAAGCTGTTCCTGGGTGTGTGTTCTTTGTCTATGTTGCTTGCTCTTGGTTGTGCTCCACAAGGGCACAGTTTCTGAAGAACGGCCTGTTTTTGTTTTTTCCATTATGGTGAATTATCAGGTAAGTGGTTTTGCTTGTTTTGTTTATCGTATGTGTGTGAGTGTTAGACCAATGACCAAGATCCTACCTGCATCTACCCATCCAGCTAAGCTTCCTTCCCTCCAGGCCAGCCTGGTGTGCAAAAGGCATGACTCTCACACAGGAGTAGACATGGGTGGTAAACCACCACACAGTTTATCATGGAAGGGAGTTAGGGAAGGAACTTAAACAAAGCAGGTACCTTGAGGCAGGAGCTGCTGTAGAGGTCATGGAGGAATGCTGTTTATAAGCTTTCTTGCTGTGACTTGTTCATCCTGTTTTCTTATAGCACTGAGGACTGTGAGTCAAGGATGGCACTACTACTATGGTTGGGGCCTTCTACATCAATCAATAATTAATCAATAAAATGAATTAATAGTCAAAAGATAAAATTAAGAAAGTGCATTAAAAACTAAAACAGGTGCCATTTCCGTCTGCGCCTGGAGCTGATCCTGTGCCACAGCTCTTCATACACAAATTCATCTCAGAGAGAACTTGTCTCCCAGGAGTATCGACACACAGGCTTGCAGGAGGGACAAGCCACAGTCAGAGACAGCAAGACTAGTTAACACCAGAGATATCCCAACACACCAGGAAAGCAAGACTCCTCATAATGATGATAGAGGATTTTTAAAAGACATAAACAACTCCCTTAAAGAAATATAGGAGAACAAAAGTAAACTGGTAGAAACACTTAAAGAGGAAACACAAAATCCCTTAAAGAATTACAGGAAAATACAACCAAACAGGTGAAAGAATTGAACAAAACCATCCAGGATCTAAAAATGGAAATAGAAACAATAGAGAAATCACAAAGTGAGATAACCCTGGAGATAGAAAACCCAGGAAAGAAATCAGGAGTCATAGATGCAAGCATCACCAACAGAATACAAGAGATAGAAGAGAGAATCTCAGATGCAGAAGATACCATAGAAAACATGGACACAACAGACAAAGAAAATGTAAAATGCAAAAAGCTCCTAACCCAAAACATCCAGGAAATCCAGAACACAATGAGAAGACCAAGTATAAGTACAATTGGTATAGAAGAGAGCAAAGATTCCCAACGTAAAGGACCAGTAAATATCTTCAACAAAATTATAGAAGAAAACATCCATAATCTAAAGAAAGAGATGCCCATAAACATACAAGAAGCCTGCAGAACTCCAAATAGATTGGATCAGAAAAGAAATTCCTCCTGTCACATAAGAATCAAAATACCAAATGCACAAAAAACAAACAAAAAAAGAATATTAAAAGGAGTAAGAGGAAAAGGTCAAGTATCATATAAAGACAGACCTATCAGAATTACACTAGACTTCTCACTAGAGACTATGAAAGCTAGAAGATCCTGGACAGATGTCATACAGATCCTAAGAGAACACAAATGACAGCCCAGGCTACTATACCTAGAAAAACTCTCAATTAACATAGATGGAGAAACCAAGATATTCCATGACAAAACCAAATGTACACAATATCTTTACACAAATCCAGCCCTACAAAGGAAAATAGATGAAAAATTGCAAAACAAGGAGAGAAACTACACCCTAGAAAAGGCAAGAAAGTAATCTTTCAACAAATCTAAAAGAAGATAGCCATACAAACATAATTCCACCTTTAACAACAACAACAAAATAACAGGAAGAAACAATCACTTTTCCTTAATATCTCTTAATATCAATGGACTCAACTCCCCAATAAAAAGACATAGACTAACAGACTGGATACATAAACAGGACCCAGCATTTTACTGCATACGAACACATACCTCAGTGTCAAAGACAGACACTACCTCAGAGTAAAGGGCTGGAAAACAATTTTCCAAGCAAAAAGTCTTAAGAAACCAGCTGGAGTAGCTAATCTAATATTGAATAAAATTGACTTTCAATCAAAAGTTATCAAAAAAAATAAGGAAGAACACTTAATACTCATCAAAGGAAAAATCTACCAAGAAGAACTTTCAATTCTGAACATCCATGCTCCAAATGCTAGGGCACCTACATTCATAAAAGAAACTTTACTAATGCTGAAAGTACACATTACACCTCACACAATAATAGTGGGAAACTGCAACACCCCACTCCCATCAATGTCAGATGATGGAAACACATAGGAGGTTCCACAGGGGATACCGGAAAGTGGATAACATTTGAAATGTAATAAAAGAAAAATATACAATAAAAAAGAAACTAAAACAGGCTAATTTTATGGAGGCATAATCTCAGTTGTGGTTCCCTCTTCTCATATAAAACTAGTTTGTGTCAAGCTGACAAGAGTAAACTAACTAGCTTGTGTCAAGTTGACAAGAATAAAACTAACTAGCCAGCACAGCATCCTTGGCCATTTTCTCAGTTAACAGTATGGTTAAGTCATGGGGAGGCAGAACACAGACACAGAAGAATGCACATGGCATGTACTCTTTGATAAGTGAGTATCAGCCCTTAAACTCACAATACCATGATACAACCCATAGACTATGTGGAGCTTAGGAGGGAGGAAGGTAAGGAACAAGATGATCATGGGAAGTGGAGGGGGGACCTGGGAGAAAGAGAGAAGGGGGAGGAAATAAGGGGGACAGTATTAGGTACTGGAGGGGGCAGGAAATAGGTACAAAGGGTCAGGAAATAGAATAAAAATATGTAGCAGTGGGGATGAGGAACCGGTGATAACCACTGAGGGTCCCAGGGAAATGAGAGGCTTCCAGGACCCAAAGGGATGATTTTAGCAGAGAAGGGGAGATAGAAACTGTAGAGACCACCTTCAGTAAATAGGCATGGCCCCAGTCGTGGGATAAAACCACACATTTATATCAAAGTTTTTAACCCAGAAATGTTCCTGTACTGTAGGGCCATGAAAGGGGTCTTGGTTTTTGGTAGAAGTGAGGGCTGGAAATAGCCCAGAGACCCAACAGGTGTCCATTACCTGTGAGGGATGGGCATCTATTTCACTGCGCTCCCAGAATCCAGGCTCCTGGCATGTAGCATAGAACTCCATTGACCTGAACTGTTCAGTCACATAGGGCAATGCAGCCCCTCCCAAAGAGCACAGGTAGAGGGCGTGACTACAGGCCTCAGGCCCTATAGAGATTTACATACTAATGAGTTACCTGAAGGCCAGAGGGCAGAGCCAATTAAGCATTCTTCCCCAGACCTTCCTCCCTTCCCCCTCCCTATGTAACTCAGATCTACCCTGAGTTTCATGGGGGTATTACAAGATCCATCTACATCCGCCATGAAAATAAACCCTTTTGGAACCATGGACTTTCTTGTGTCTTTGGGCCCGCTGTCGGAAAACGCGGAGAAGGCCTTTAATGAGCTGCTGTAGCCACAGTCGCTGTGCCTTACTTCCTGCCTGGGGGACCTTTCTGTGTTCCAGCCATGGGGAGCTAGGCCACTGAGTCTGCTGAGAGAGTACAATAACCAAGTCTCTCCCATAGGGTGCTGCTGGGGCCTCTTTCTTCTCTCTCCCCCATCCCGTTTCTCTCGGCTGTGGGGCTGGCCAGTCATGTGCCCACATGCCCCCCAGTTTTGGTCCGTCTGTAGCCTCTCAGCAGCATCTGAGAGCCCAAGGGCTTGAGACCAGTCGGTCCCCGGCCACCTCCTGGCTCGGGATCCCCAATCCAAGAGCTCTGCACCCTGCAGAACTTCCGACTGAGTGAGAACTTCCCCCACCGGCGGGGCCCCATAGCATCTACCCAGTGCTGCTCGCAGAGTGAACTCAGTCAAGATTCCTGCGCTACAGTCTCTTTGGAGCCTGGGAATCACAACAGCCCAACAAGATTCAAGAACCACACCTGTGCCCACATGTGAGCTAATCATTCCCTGCACTGTACAAAGGAAAAACAGGAACAAAAAATGGAACAGAGACTGAAGATGGGCATCTGAGGCTGCCCACTGGGGATTCATCTTGTCTGCAGATACCAAACCTGACACTGTTGCCATTGCCAAGAGGGCTTGCTGACAGGAACTGGTATGCCTGTTCTTGGGAGATTTGGCTAGCAACTGACCAATGCGATGTGGATGCTTGGAGCCAACTATTAGACTGAGCTCAGAGACCCTGGTGGGGAAGCTGGTGGAAGGACTAGAGAGCTGAGAGGAATTGTAACCCATAGGAAGAACAACATCAGCTGGCAAGACTGCTCAGTGTTCCAGGGACTAGCTCACCAACCAAGGAATGTACAGGGAGGATCCATGCTCCAAGACATAGGTAGCAGAGAATCGCCTTGTCTGACATCAAGGGGAGGCCCTTGGTCCTGTGGAGGTTTGATGCCTCAGCATAGGGGGATGCTTGAGGGTTGGGGTGGGAGAGCACCCTCATAGAGGCAAAGGGGAAGGAGGAGAGGGAGTTTGAAGGATGAGGGGTTCTGGAGGGGTAACTGGGAAGTGGGATATCATTTGAGAAGTAAATGGAATGATTAATAAAAAAAGGATATTTCTGGAGACTGTTGGTTGGATCCAGGTTTAGATATGTTGATACTCATAGATCCAAAACACCAACATGGCCTCTCTGTTAGAATGAGTGAATATAGGGACCAGTGGATATTTTCCTGACCTCTGAATATAGTTGTTATAAGCATACTTGGTGATTGGCATAACGTCTACTCAGTTCCTCAGCCAGTGAGACATGTACTATGATGACTAATTAGGAAGTTAATTAGAAATTGAAACATCTCATCTCCCCTTGCATAACAAAATTCCCTGCAAAAGCCCAGTTATCCGAATAAAGAAATATTCTTCAAAATCCATAAGAATCACAGCCCACAAATAAACACAACCAGAAATAAACAATGGGATGGGTTTGAAATGATCATTTTAGAAGATTCAAAGTCTGGAATTAATAGTGTTTAGTAATGTTTACTTATTTTGCACTGCTGGAGTCAAACCCAGGGCTTGTGCTTGTTAGGCAAGTGCTCTATCACTGATCTCTGTTCCCATTCTGGTTCATGTTACAAGAAGACAGGTACTGGGAAATGGCAATGAACTCCGGACAACTCCATCAGGAAGTTGTAGCAATTCTAACTGCTTCACCAGTATCTCTGCAGACAGCTGACCAAGGTGGTCTCCAGTTCATACTATATGAGTACTTGATTTGAGAAACAAGGAGATTTTTTAAAGGGGAAATGATTGCATCTTGTAATTATTGTTTCTTATCACAGAGATGATCTCTGGGCTGTGGGCATGGAATATTCTACCTTGGAACACTGTGTCAAAGTCAACAGAGACTCAGTGGATGATGCCCAGTGTGGCAAAGTATGCTGAAGCAAGTCAGGCTGTGCTGCGACTGCCTGACTGCTTGTGCTCATGACCTCACATACACTGTGACATTAGATTTTGCAGGATAGGATGCCAGTGGGAGAATCAAAAGGCAGCTTCCTTCCATTCCTGACCATGGCTATTGAAAGAACTTTATACTTTCCATATGATAGCTCGTGGTATGCTTCTACACAATGGCGAAGGACACAAACCCTGACTGAGATACAATGGCAGAATGGTCAATTATGATCTGGATCCTGTTATCTCATCAGTGAGGTCAGGTATCTATCTGCAAGATCGATCCTTCATGAGGTTGAAGGGCCAAGGATATATGCAAGCTGCTTTAGCCTGAGCCTTTCTGTTACCTATGCCTGCTGGTTCTGTGCCTATAGAGCCTTGCCTCTTTCCTGTGTCTGATGATCACCCCTGTGACTTTATGGAGGTGGAGGAAACAGTCCAAAGTTGACTCTGGGATGAGTTAGTTTGGTATTTGGGAGTATGTTGTGATGGTGGCTGCTTGCAGCACAGTGGGGCTGGGCCTATAAGGGCAAACCCTCCCACTGTGCAAAATTTGCAGTGTTATACCTAATCTGAATGTAAGATGTTAGTCTCTCTATTGTTAAAAATGTTAGGTCGTTAAGAAAGATGTTAGCGTAGTAAGGAAATGCCCTGTACTCATGAATTTTTATTTTATAAATTTATGAATTTTATGAACATTTGGAATATAGAGACAAAAGAGCATGTGGAAAAGTAACAAGTAAACAACAGACAAGATGTAGCACGTTAGGTAGTTTATTTAGGAAACTCATTATGAAATATCTTTCAGGCCCATGGAGGACATAGTGGTGATGCCTGGCTAGGCGGCTCACACTACCAACTGTTTTAATTTGTAGAGTTAAGGTCTGTATGAGGATTGTATATTAACTTCTAACTTCCTTTGATCTAGTATCTCCATGTGGACCCTAGCTTCCTTCTGGCCTATGCTCCCTGCAGTGTGATTGTAGGGCATGTGGGACCATGCTACCAGACAGGCATAAGAACTGGTAAGGTTGAGCGAACTCAAACCCTGGGAAGCTGAGAGATTTGAGATTAGAGATTCCCAGGAGTGGAGCCATTTCTTACCTGATTTTGCCTTAAAGAGCCACATCAAAAACTCCCAAGGAAGGCTCTCTCTCCTCCAGCCCCTCTAGTTCTCTCAGTACTCGCTCCTAAAGAGAGGAAACATAGACATCGAACCCTTCTCCCTGTTCCTGACTTCCCCTTCTGGCAGTATACCAGTGGTGCCAGGGTATCCAGAGAGGAGACTGGGAACCACTGTGGACTCTCCGTTTCAGACTTTGCCCTGCTTCCTTTCTGCTGCATGCCAGTGGCACTTGGACACCCCTAGAAGTGAGGCAGAATGCAGTACGACATGCAACCTCTCTCACAAAATTATAAGCACCCCATAGATCCATCCAGGTGATATCCAATTTTTTTTACCTGTGAAATTGTCACTGGTCCATTTCTTCACATCTCATGAGCCGTTTAGTGTATTTTGCAAGTGGACAGGAAGGAAAGTGGAAATTCTAGGGCTGGCATCTGGAGAAAGTGGAGAGTTAGTTTATTGTCTCTAAGGAAAACAGAGAGCATCTTAGGGCTGCCAAGCATGGAAAAGGACTTTTGTGGGAAGGAGAAGAGAGGATAGAAGCAATATACAATAGGCTATAAGATGAGGCCATGCACCAAAGCTCAATGACCACCTCTGCCATTCTGGAAATGTTCTCCAGGGACATTTACTGGAGTCAGACTGTGACAACAATACAGATCTCTCTTTTCCACACCGATGCTTGAATTATTTTGACAAACAAATCATTTTCCTATAAGTCATTATTTTCCCACTTCTCAATGAGAACATGGTTAGCAACTTTATGGTCTGTGCTTTGATATTCCCAAATATAATATGTTGAGTCAATATAATGTTGCTTCTTCTTCTTCTTTTTTTTTTAAAGATTTATTTATTTATGTCTGTGAGTACACTGTAGCTGTCTTTAGACACCCCAGAAGAGGACATTGGATCCCATTACAGATGGTTTTGAGCCACCATGTGGTTGCTGGGAACTGAACTCAGGACCTCTGGAAGAGCAGACAGTGCTCTTAACCACTGAACATCTCTCCAGTCCAATATAATGCTTCTTGTATGTGTATTTTCAGGGCTGACCATTTGGCACTGGACAATCAGCTGTTGTGCTCTTCCATGGGGAAGACTACCTCTTCTGCTCTGAGTTTTACTCTGTTGTCTGTGGTTCTTTATGTAGGATTGAGGCTTAGATAGTGTTCCCTCCATACAGTTTGGCAAATTCATTAGTATTCTTACTGTTCAGCTCATATTTGGTGAGACTTTGTGGGTGAAGCTTCTGATGTTACTAGGAGACAATCTCACAGCAATCTCCCTGATGATCTGGCTCTTACAATCTTTCTGTCCCCTCTTCTACAATGTTCCCTGAGCCTTAGGTGTGGGAGTGTTTTGTCATCCACTGGGACTAGGCTCTACAACTCCACATATTGATAGGCTGTGGTTTTCTATAATGGTTTCCATGTGTTTCAAAGAGAAGTTTCCTTGATGAGGGTGGAGACTACACTTATATGTGGGTATAAGGACACATGTTTATAGATTAGTATAAACACATGTTTATAGGGGTGTGAGGAGGTGGACTGTGAGAGGAAGCCTGGTAAGGCTGAGCTAAGGCTTGAAGCCCTGGGGACCCTGAACGGATGGTAGGAACTTCGCCTGCTCCCAGCACCAGGTCCCTGTCACATAGCCACAGCCCCCCCCCATAGAGAGAATTGTGGCCATCAGTCAAGTAGGGGCAGTGTCCATAAGCCCCTCCTCATGTAAATGAAGTGTCTCAGGTTAAGCCAATAGGAAGCACCTGCTGTCAGACGAACCCATCCCAAACTGTGTATAAGATCTTATCCAGAAGGAATAAAGATGTGTGAGAATTACTTCATTGTCTGAGAGGATCTGTCACAAGAGCTAAGACTGCCTGGGAAGAGAAAGCTTTCCCAAAGCTTTAGCCACCAGAAGTTCCCCTGAACTTTGCTTGATAAACAGCCCCCACTTACTCAGCTCAGCTCAGCGCAGCTCAGCTTTGTGCAGCCAATGAAGCATCTCAGATCAACAGTGGCTGCCAGCCACAGCGGCAGCACAGAGCAGCATTGGTGGTGTAGGCACTGTTCCTTTCACTTGAAGCCTTCAGCTGGGCCAGCAAGAGTTCCCTGGATAGCCTCTGGTAGACAGACATAGGATTATATAGTTCAGAAAAAACAGAGGTTGTAGATTTTCTCTAGTAACAGTGACTTCATTAGCACTGAATAGTTAGTTGGGTTTGCAGCACCAGCATGTGTACTTCTTGCTGAGGGGATCTTAAGGCCAATGGAAGTACTGTTGATATGGGTGCGATGCAATCCAACAGAACCCAGAGCTCTGAACTGAACTGACCTGAGTGTTTCCTCCTGAGGATTAGCTTTCATGGTACCAGAAGGTGTCTGCAAACTTCCAAGGAGAGAGGCGAACAACAGTCTCACCCAGCCATGGTGCCTACTAACCACTGGCAAGTGCTATGAACACAGCAATGTCCAACATGATAATAACCCTATATGCAGTAGTGGTATACATATTCTAGAAGATACAATATTGCCACAGACTTCCTCATCCTTAGGTGCTTAAAATTTTTCTGCCCTCTTGTCAGGAGCAGCCGTGCTTAAATACTGAAGGCCCAAAATCAGCCATAGGCCTAAAATCAGCAATAGGCTTGACATACATGCCTGCTAACACAAAGCCTTGGGTCACTGTGGAAAAACACTGAAACAGATGGCTAGAAGCTATTGTAAACAAGCAGCTTTGGTGGAAAATTGCCAGGCTAGTCATAGACTTTGTAGATAGGTAGCCTTGGTGGATAGTACCAACTTAGATAAGGACAAGTGAATCATAGGCATAGTCATAGTGATCTGTCCCCTGAACCTTCACTCAGCTGACACTCTGTTCTGGAAGATATCTGTACTCCCTCTGAACACCTATGTTCCTGTGTCATCCCCTTCCCCACATCCTGCCTTTTTGTGTATATAACCTGTGTGTGAAAAAAGTAAAAATTGCAATCTGATCAGACTATAGACAGATCATCATTTCTTGTGTCCACCTGTTTTCCCAGGTGACCTCCCTGGACCCCTGTTTAATGCCCTGCTGGCCAGGACACCCTCTCTTCCTTCATGTTCCTTGAGACTTAGGTGTAGAAATTGTGTTGTAGATGTATCAGCTGGAGCTAGTACCCCACAGTCAGTTGTTTTCTGCTTTTTGGCCAGTTGTGGCTTTCTGTAATGATCTTTGTTTGCTGTTAAAAGAAGATTCTTTGATGAGGGATGAGAAGTACTCTTCTTTTGTACAAGAGTATATCTATCTATCATTCATCTATCTATCATCTATCTACCTATCATCTATCACCTACCTGTCTATGTCTTTCTGTCTATCTATCTATCTATCTATCTATCTATCTATCTATCTATCTATCTATCCATCTACCCACCCATCTATTTATCTATTTATTCATCCACTTTCAGCTTCCCTTCAGCTTCTCTCTCCCACAAATCCTCTTCTTCCATTTCCTCTTCAGAAATGAGCAGGCCTCCAAAAAGTACAGCCAAACAGGACAAAGCAAGATACAATAAGACAAGACAAAGCCCTCACAGAGTCTGAGCAAGGCAACCCAACAGGAGGAAAAGAGTCTCAAGAGCAGGCAAAAGAGTGAGAGAACCACCCTCTCACACTGTTAGGAGTCCCACAAAAAACATCAACCTAGCAGCACTGATTTATGAGTATAGCAGAATATCATTAGGAATAATTTCATTAACTTTTCCACCCTCTGTCTTGCTTGAGTTTGCCTTAGGTCTCTAGGTTATTTAGTCTCTGGATCCTGATCATCGAGGTAGTGTAAGGCATGGGCTCCCTCTCATGGTATGGGCTACAAAAGATGGCCAGTTCAGACTTTGCTTCTTTTATTACTAGGAGTCATCTCTAGGATCACCATCATAGATTCCAGGAAGTTCCCACTGTACTAGGGGGAAACTACTGGTTCCCAACCCCACATTACTCCGCAATTCCAACTGTCTTTCCTTAAATTCTTTCCCTCCATCACTTGCACCTGATCCTTCCCATTCCCATCTCCACTTGACCCAAGTCCACCACAAAATTCATTCTATTTTCAGAGAAGTCCATGAATCCCCACTAGAGCCCTCCTTTTTACTGTACTTGGTTTAGACCTGTATGCTATTTTAAAATTATTTTGTTTTATGATATCTAGTTTCTTGAATTCTTTATGTATCTTGGATATTAATCCTCTATTGGATGTGGAGTTGGTAAAAATAATTTTTTATTTTGTAGGCAACTGCTTTGTCTGAATGATGATGTCCTCAGCCTTACAGAGGCTTTTCAGTTTCATGAAATCTTATTTATTAATTGTTGATCTTAGTCTCTGTGCTACAGTTGTTTTGTTCATAGAGTTTTCTCTTGTGTCAACATGTTCAAAGCTATTAGCCACTTTCTCTTCTGTCAGGTTTAGTGTATCTGATTTTATATCGAGGTCTTTAATCCACTTGAACTTGAATTTGATGCAAGGTAACAATATGGATTATTTGCATTATTCTACTTTCAGCCATGCAGTTTTTTTTTTTAGCACAGTTTTTTGAATTTTCCATTGTGTATTTCTGGTTTCTTTATAAAAAAAATCAAATGTCCATAGGTATGTGAATTCATTTCTGGGTGTTCAATTCAATTTTGTTGATTAACATATCTATTTTTATTCTAATACCCTGTGATTTTTATTACTATAGCTCTGTAGCACAACTTGAAGTCAGGGATACTGATTCTTCCATCAGTTCCTCTATTGTTCAGAATTATTTTTCCATTTTTGCACATAAAGATGAGTATTGTCTTTCAAGGTCTGAAAAAATTGTGTCATAATTTTGATGAGAATTATGTTGAGTCTGTAGATTGGTTTTAAATTTCATTCTTCGAGGATGAAGGGAGTTATTTCAATTTTCTTATATTTGTTGAGACTTTTTGTATCTGAGCATGTGTTCAAATTTGGAGAATGTATAAAGAGGTGCTGAGAAGATGTATTTTTTTTTGTGTGTGTCTGGGTGAAATGTTCTGTAGATATCTAATAGGTCTGTTTGGTTCAAAGTCATTTATGGTGATTGAAAGTTTTGTTGGGTAAAGTATTCTGGCTGGCATCTGTGGTCACTTAGAGTCGGGAGCATATCTGTCTGAGCCTTTTCGGACTATATTGTCTCTATTGAGAAGTCAGGTGTAATCCTAATAGATCGTTATGTTAGTTTCTCTTTTTCTCTTGCAGTTTTTATTATTCTTTCTTCATTCTGTATATTTAGTGTATTTATTATTATTATGAGCTCAGAAGAATTTTTTCCCCCTGGTCCTATTTAGTGTTGTTTATGCTTCTTGTATCTTTATAGGCATCTCCTTTAGGCTAGAAAAATTTCTCCTATGATGTTGTTGAAAATACTCTGCACCTTTGAACTAGGATTCTTCCCTTTTCTCTATTCCTATTATTCTTAGGTTTGTTCTTTTCACAATGTCCCAGATTTTCTAAGTGTTTTGTGTCATGAATTTTTTTAGATTTTACATTTCTTCTATTATATCTTCAATGACTGAGATTTTCTCTTCCAACTCTTGTATTCTGTTGGTGAAGCTTGCCTCTGTAATTCTTGTTGAAATTCCTATATCTTTCATTTCAGTTTATATTATTTTTTTCTTTCTTTTTTTGTTTATTTTTTATTGGATATTTTATTTATATTTCAGATGTGATCCCCTTTCAGCATCCACTCCACCCCCCAGAACCTCCTATCCAATCTCCCTTCCTCCTGTTTCTATGAAGATGTGCCCCTACCCACCCTCCCACTCCCACCACCCCACCCATGAATTCCCCCACAATGGGGCATCCAGCCTTCACTGGACTAAGGACCTCCTCTCCCACCTATGCCCAACAATGTCCTCCTCCCCTACATATACAGCTGGAGCCATGGGTCCCTCCCTATGTGATCCCAGGCTGGTGGTTTAGATCCTGGGAGCTGTGGTTGGTTGGTATTGTTGCTCTCCCATGGGGCTGCAAACCCCTTGAACTCCTTGTCTTCTCTCTCACTCTTCCATTGGGAACCCTATGATCAGCTCAATGGTTAGCTGTGAGCATCCTCCTCTGTATATTTCAGGCTCTGGCAGAGCTCTAAGGAGACAGCTATATCAGGCTCCTGTCAGCATGCACTTCCTGGCATCCACATCAGTGTCTGTCTTTGATGACCGCACAAGGAATGGATACCCAGGTGGAGCAGTCTCTGGATGGCCCCTCGTTCAGTTTCTGTCCCACGCTTTGTCTCCATATTTGCTCCCATGAGTATTTTGTTACTCCTTCTAACAAGGACCAAAGCACCAATACTTTGGTCTTCCTTGTTCTTGAGCTTCATGTGGTCTGTGAATTGTATCTTGGATACTGCGAGCTTTTGGGCTAATATCCAATTATCAGTGAGTGCATACCATGTGTGTTCTTTTGTGATTGGGTTACCTCACTCAGGATGATATTTTCTAGGTCCATCCATTTCCCTAAGAATTTCTCGAATTCATTGTTTTTAATAGCTGAGTAATATTCCATTGTGTAAATGGACCTCATTTTCTATGTCCATTCCTCTGTTGATTTATGATTTGAATATTGGTGTGAACTTGTGATGAACTTTGTAACATGTGACCATGTACTCTGTAAGATGTATAAGTACTGAGGACAAAGAGATGAGTGTTAGTTAGAAATAGAATACAGTTAGAATAGAGAGTTAGAATAGAAGATAGAATAGAGATAGAAGAGAGTTTTTCCCTTTTCCCAGATAGAATAGAAGTTTTCCTTTTTCCCCACTTAGGACCTTTCTGCTTTTCCCCTTAGATATGTTTCATAGGAAACTTTTAACAACTTAGTAATAAATATTATAACCACATCTCTAAGTGTCTTTTCTTCCTGAGACCACAGAGTAGCAGGCATAAATTAGGGCCCAGCAGTTCCTGCTGAGAGAGTACAAAGGCTATTTGCCTAATCCTCTGTTGTTTTGGGGCTGAGGTGCTAGTGCCAGAAACTGCAGTTTCTGGCTTCAGAGGATACCAGAGGACAGGTCAGCTACAGTGGCATAGTAAGTAAACTTTAGTAACGTAGATAAGTAAAATTTTATTAAACACCAATCGTAAATATCTCATAAGACCAAAGTCTTACCACGAATCTTGAATCTTATAAGGCCCAAGGCCTTATCCCGAATCTCATAAGACCAAGTCTTACACCCCGCCGATGATCTTCTATCCTATCCCCTGTGGCTGCCTCCAACAAGAGGAGAAGAAAGAAGACTTCTCCTCCTCCACCACTCTGGGGCTGGCCCCCAGAATAAAGCCTACTTGAGCATGATGGATGATTGTTTTGATGTGTTCTTTGATTCAGTTTGCAAGAATTTTATTGAGTATTTTTGCATGGATATTCAATAAGGGAGATTGTTGTGCATAGCCAAGGCTGGGGCTATCCACAACAGGAGATTGGTCTGAAGTTTTCTTTCTTTGTTCTGTCTTTTGTGACTTCATAGAATGAATTGAGTAGTGTTAGCATTCTGTTAAACTCCACCTCCACAGTTACCTGGCAACAGCTAGGTATGCTCCTCCCCAAAGCTACTTGGCAACGGCCAGGTAGCCCTGCCCACTATTATAAGAGGGGCTGTCTGCCCCCTCCTCATTCTCTTGCTCTCTTGCTCTCTTGCTCCTGTGACCCAGGCCTGCAGGTCATATCTGACCCTTTCCCTCTCCCCTCCCCCCTCCATGTGGTCAAGGCCAGCCACCTCTCTCTCTGCTCTCCCCTCTGCCCTAAATAAACTTCTCCTCCTGGAACCCTCCGCCACCATTTTTTTCTTTTCTTTTTTTTTTAAACAACAATGGTGCCGAAACCGGGAAAACGAAGACTTCAGGGACTTCAAGACCCCTGCAGACTGTGTGAGACCGACGCCATGTGGCCTGCCGCAACTGCAACTCCACCGCCACTGCTCCCACTGCTACAAGCCGTCACCGGGCAAGCAGCGGCTCCTCTGCCATAGCCGTAGCAGCTCCGTTCCTGCTGCTACCAGACACCACCTGCACCGTCACTCCGATGCTGTTCCTGCCGCTGCTGATTGCGTAAATTTCCACCACTGCTACAAACTTCCACCTCGTAAACACTGACCGCTTTCCATTGCTGCCCCAGTACAAGCCCCATCCGCTACGAAGCTCCGCATGATTATTGGTAAGGAGCTTCCGGGTGGCAGGAGGAACCCCAAACATTTGCGCAGCACCTGGCCAGCGCTCTCTGAACTAAGGGGTTGACTTTCTAGATGTTGGCACATTGTGTGAGTTTCCCGAGCTCTGACGGCTCCTGGGCCGATTCACTTCTGGTGGGCTGAATCAGCCAGGGCACTTGGGTATTTCTGTGACGACTCAAAAACTCCAATTTGTGCCCACTGCTTTTCGGTATTGATATTTCAATTAGGACGCTGATTGAAAATTAATACAGACTGCCACACAATTGGCTCAGCTTCTTCTAGTTCTGTGCCACCTCAGACTCCACTGGGTTGTCTATCCCGTGGACTAGTTAACTGTAGCTGCCTGCCAGAGCAGAAAGTCCCGCCCTGCTAGCAGGAAGTCCTGCCCTGCTGCAGCTGCCGCCAGCACACCTGATTCACAGCGCCTGCCAACAATACGATTGTTTGCCACTGTTACCAGTTTTCTTATCCTGGTCCTAGCCATGCTGACTGCATGAACTTCCACTGCTGCTGCAAACTTCTACCACGTGAGCTTTGCCCCTAACACAGTGCTCAACCACCGGCTGCCGCATGGGCTGGGTATTCCAGACAGAGACCCTGCCTGTTCTGTTCCCCCATTCCCCACTGGTCCCCAAGAAAGATCTCTTGAGCTCAGAGCTAACCCTGTAACCCTGTTCCCTCTAGGACGGCTCCCCGTAGGCGAGACACTTCCCCTCCTATAGAACCTCCAGACCAGGCCTGGACTGACTGTTCTGTCTGCATCAGGAGCACTGCCTTCAGTTCTCCACTGTTAATCCACACTATGTGTCTCTCCCAACGGGTTAGCCATTGGCGAGTTCTCCCCCTCCCTGTCATCTGTGGCCACCTGGACCCACTTAGTCCCGTTGGTTTGCCTGGAAAGCAGCAGGTCTGTGACCGTGTTTGCTCCCTTCTCCCTTCTGTGGTTCTTAGCTCTGCTCTACATTTTTTTGAATCATACTGGGGATGCTCTCTCCCTCTCTGCCTGGGACCTATAAAGTGAGTGTTAGTGGTGCCTTCCACCACAAAAATCCATTAACTTAAAAGTTGCTGTGATTATGGGACATGCTTGCTTTCTTCTTATTCACCGCAGCTGCCTGCCAGCAGCACTGGGCAGCGACTTCCTGCCGATAGCAGGAAGTCCTGCCCTTCCGCCACTGCTGCCTGCAGACCTGATTCGCAGCACCTGCCAAAGCTACTGCTATTAAATTCTATTCAGTTACTTAAGACCAATCTTATGGCTCTGAATTTTGTCAAAAGTCTGTTAATACTAACTTAGTTTATAGCTGACAGAATTCCCAAAGCCTCTAG
Organism: Mastomys natalensis; assembly: GCA_021653895.1. Classification (NCBI taxonomy): domain Eukaryota; kingdom Metazoa; phylum Chordata; class Mammalia; order Rodentia; family Muridae; genus Mastomys; species Mastomys natalensis. The sequence goes on along the minus strand of JAJTUV010000072.1, from coordinate 100,696 downwards.
CAGTTGACCCCAGATGGTTTCAGAAGACTTAAACACCAGACTCCTAGAAGATACAGCCTAGACTGTAAACTGGATACCCTGAGTCAAATGACTTAGCTAAGTCAAACCAAGGTAAGTCATTTCTCATGTCATGTGTATCCATTCCACAGAGAAAAAGCCCTGCATCTTCTGAGCCTGAAAGCCAAACTGATTTCATCAAAGAGACTATAGAAACCATGGGAACTGTTGGCTAGTGAACTCTGTCATTTTTTTTTTTAATTAATATATAACTGGTAGATTGTTGTTTACTCTTTTTTTCAGACTTCTGACTACATTGACAGCTAAGCTTTCACAGATGTAATCTGTTACCTCATTATCTAAACTCAGTTGCCACCAATTAAACGCTTTATATTTCCTCTGCTTGCTATCCCACTGTCATAAATTACCTGAGTTCCTATGAACTTGCCTGACTGTTTTATTAAACATTCCACTATACGATCCAACAAAAGTTCATCTTAAAGACTGCTCGTGTTGTTAACTCATGCTGTTATCTCTTTTGTAAACTTATAAGTTATAGGAAACCCACTGAAATCTACCTCTCATGGACCAAATAGATGCCATCCAGATAAGTACATCTGCCTAAAGGTCCCACTTACTATCACAAAGGGTGGGATCACTCTGGGTTTCAAATGTACATCTTAGAAAAAATTTCTTTCTCCCAAGTGTGCTTAATCTTATTCCCTACATCTTGTCAAGTCCAGGTACATCCAAGACATCTCCAGAGAAGCAACCTTCAGATGCTCCATCTCCTGTCACACATACAGCTGTTTCCACTGGACCTGTTCCTTCTGGCCTATCTGGATGGCTCCACAGACTCTGGACAGCAAGACCAGACAAACATCCTCCATACCCAGGTTCCCCTTAAAGACACGTTGCCCCAGTGCCAGCAGGAAGTAGCCAGATATCATGACGACCCTATTCCTGCTGCGCCATCACCTCTTTCTCCCCCTTTTTTTTCCTTTCTTTTTATAGAAGAAGAAGGGAGGAATGTTAGCATTCTGTTAAACTCCACCTCCACAGTTACCTGGCAACAGCTAGGTATGCTCCTCCCCAAAGCTACTTGGCAACGGCCAGGTAACCCTGCCTACTATTGTAAGAGGGGCTGTCTGCCCCCTCCTCTCTCTCTTGCTCTCTTGCTCCTGTGACCCAGGCCTGCAGGTCATATCTGACCCTTTCCTCTCCCCTCCCCCCTCCATGTGGTCATGGCCGGCCACCTCTCTCTCTCTGCTCTCCCCTCTGCCCTAAATAAACTTCTCCTCCTGGAATCCTTCGCCGACATTTTTTATATTTTTTTAAATAACAAGTAGTGTTCCTTCTGTTTTTATTTTGTGGAATATTTTGGAGAGAATTGATATTAGGTCTTCTTGGGTATTATTTTTTGAATTTATTTTTAATTAAAAAATTATTGTTTTTTTGCTAATTTCACATCATGTGCCACAATTTGACTTGTCTCCCTGTTCCTTCATATCTGCTCTTACAACTTACCCCCTGAAAAGAAAAAGAACCCAAAACATTAACATCAAAAAACACAAAGAAGGAAAAAAATCCATCTCATCATGGAAGTTGTAGTGTGTCATAGAGTGTCACATAGTATGCCCTTTATCCACACATCTTTCCTTGCAATTGTTATTTGGAATCCTCATTAATCTAGTTTGAGATTTCTGGCTTATGCTATACCATTAATACTAGATCCTCATTAGGACTACTTTTGGATATCCTGTTGTTGCCCTGAGTTGTGGAGACCCTGCAGCTTTGGATCTATGGGACTGGCCCCATTATGTGCTTCAGCAGTTCATAGATGGGGTAGATATTGGGTGGGCCAATACGTAGTTCTGGATCTGGGCTTGGGTAGTAGCTGAGTTTGGCAGACAACCAGCTCTCCAGCATGTTTATGTCCAGTGTTAGCTCTCCAACACCACCCAGGTTTGCTCACCCAATTCTGCAGCTGTCAAGGGATGGGGTCAGCTCTTCTAGACTCATGGCCAGAGGGTCAAGGACACCAGGAGAACATGGCCCACAGAATCAACTAAGCAGGGGTCATAGGGGCTCACAGAGACTGATCAGGAATTCTTTTGCTTACTCTTGGGATCCTTTTCTTCCTAGTGGGTTACCCCATTCAACCTTTATATGAGAATTTGTGTCTAGTCTTACTGCATCTTTTTATGTCATATTTGTTTGAGATATCTGGGAGGTCTGCCCTTTTCTGAAGAGAAATAGAAGAACAGTGGGTCAAGGGGAGAGATGAGATTGACAGGACTGGGATGATGGAAAGAAGGGAGATTGTGGTCAGGATGTAATGTATGAGAGGTGAAAGAACAAAAGGAAAAAAGAAAAAAAAATAGGCCTTCATTCTGCCCTCTAAAGAAGGGAGAGTTATGTTGAAATGACAAACACCTTTTTACAATTCCTAAAATTAGAAAAAAGTAATGTTAGGAAATGGGCAGTTTTGTTTAAACAGATCAAAGTGTACTAAAGATAAAGAGGTCACACTCAAAGTCCAAACACTGTGTTCTTTCTGAAGTTGCATTTATAGACCCTTGGAGCATAAGCTTTCCAGTGCATTTGTTCCCAGTGAACCAATGGCTCTATTTGTCTTTCTTGGGATTTGTCTTTCTTGTTTTCTTTTGCTTTTTCTATGGAATCAGCACCGTGGCAGAATGAAACTCCCACCTGGCCCCACTCCTCTACCAATTGTTGGAAATATTTTGCAAGTGGGTGTTAAAAATATCAGCAAATCTATGAGCATGGTAAGTGTGATTAGTTTTCTTTCAGTGGTTTTCTTTCTTTCTCTCTTTATTTCTTTTCTTCCTTCCTTCCTTCCTTCCTTCCTTCCTTCCTTCCTTCCTTCCTTCCTTTCCTTCCTCCCTCCCTTCTTTCCTTCCTTTCTCCCACATTTCTTTCTTTCTTTCTTTCTTTCTTTCTTTCTTTCTTTCTTTCTTTCTTTCTTTCTTTCTTTTTCTCTTCTTTTTTAAAAAAGAGAATTATTTATTTATTTTATGTATATGAGTACACTGTAGCTGTCTTCAGACACACCAGAAGAGGGCACTAGGTTCCATTACAGATGGTTGTGAGCCACCATGTGGTTGCTGGGAATGAACTCAGCACCTCTTGAAGAGCAGTCAGTGCTCTTAATCACTGAGCCATTTCTACAGCTTCTCCTCTCCTTTTGTGGTTTTTAATGAGTGAATTATATATCCTTAGTACAAATAATATGTTGTCCTAGACTGGATGTAGATGTTACCAGGGACCAAGAAAGAAGTCTTAGAAGTGTAGGAGTACATGTTACAGTACAGCAAGGAAAGGTATTTTAATATCACAGTGGATATATATATATATATATATATATATATATATATATATATATATATATATATTCAGAGGCTTCCTTTGGGTTGGCAGTCTTGAAGTTTTATACAGATGAAAAACAAAGACAAGGCTTGAGGCATTTGCACAGCATGGTCTTATTTATCAGTGTTGAGGATGTTTCTAGTTTTTGAGGGTAGAGACAATGCCCATTTGGTGCTGAGGAAACTGATTTAATTTTGTGTTCAGTTAAACTGCTCAGGGATAATCTCTGGATGTAGTGCTTTGGTTCCCAGGAGATGACTGCCCTTGTTTAGAGAGTATTTTCTTCACAGAGTGAGCTGCCTGCAGAGCTTGCTTATTCTTGGTGGTTTAAGATCATTGTTGAAGGCTTCCAGGGCAATTATGTTTCAGAACCTCATGTTGATGGCTTCACTATTTAAGCAGGAGAATTAGCCTCTCAGGATAAATACTTGAATGCTTACTTAGCCTACACTCAAAGTCCAACAGGAATTGAGTCACACTTTAAGGTCAAGGAGACAGGTATGAACTGATGTATTTACCCTGTTTTTGTTACTTGGCACCTGCAGGCCCAACTCGAGTGTATATTATGTATGTGTGTGCCTAATATACATACATGTGCATGCATGCATATGTGTATGGATACATGTATTTGATTGTGGGCACATATGTACTACAATAAGCATGTGGTAGTCAGAGGACAACCTTGGGTATCTGTCCTGCTTGTCACCTTATTTGAGACAGTGTCTTTGTCAGTCATTGCTGTGTATCTCAGGCTAGCTGGCTGGGAGCTTCTGGGAATTCTCTTCTCCCTTCTTGTGGTGGGGACACTAGGATTGCATGTGTGCATGGCTGTGCTCAATTTTATGTAAGAGCATCAAATACTTTATATGTGAAACTATATTTCCAGCCCAACAATGAAAGCAAAATTTTTAATGCAAGCCTAAGCCAGCCCCTACATCTGTGCTCTGCATAGAGCTAGAAGGAAACAGGATCCAGGAAGTGATTTGTGACAGTCAGGAGCAGCAGAGCCTGTGTTCACAATCTGTCCCAGGTCCCTTCCAGTACATCAATTATTCTCTGATGAACTGCAGTGCAGGCAGAACTGTTTTCAGTTACAAAATATATTAATGTATATGTTCTCAAGCCTACATTTTTCTAGAAGATATAATGTTTTGGAGCCAAGGACATAACCAAGGTTTCAGTAATTCTGAAAGTTCTTATCTAATTTTCTGGATAATGAGTCAATGGCTTCTCTATCATCCATTCACGTGGCAGTCATTCCCTGAAACATGAAGAAGTGACCAGAAATCTATCTTTTCCCTGAGGCAGCCAGTCACTAGGGAACTCACTGCCTCCATAGGTCCTTCTTGGACTGGGAGCTCTGAATTAACTCATGGTTTGAGGCAAATTTAAAAATCTCTTGGAGCTTTACTTTCTATTTCTCTAATATGCAATAAATTCAGCACAGGGGAGTTGACTGTTTTTGTATTCAACAGCAATAAATGGCTGCTTGGCATCAGGCACATGCTTTGTGTATGCAGTAGAAGGTACAGCCTAGAGAGCAGACATGTCCAACTTGCTCCGTCTTTAGTACTGTTAGAACTCAGAACCATCAGTGTATGGATGACATGGAGAAGGGGTGGAAGTAGATGATCATTAGTGTACAGTGGGGTGACTGAGAGAAATGCGTTGTACTCAGGAAGATAAATCTGATGCAAATGTAGGTTTATCAGGAAAAGGTAAAAGTAAAATTTGAGCAAATATGTATCACAGTCCCTGTTGCACTGAAGAACAGCAGTAACAGCAATGTTGGCAAAAGGATAATGGTAATGACTGCTTAAATGTCATTTCTTATTAAACTACTGGGTTTAAAGTCGATGAGCGGGTGAATATTAATTTTCTCTTGGTATGAATGAAAATTCACCTTCACTTTTCACTCTGCTCTGTTTTCAGCTAGCTGAAAAGTATGGCCCTGTGTTCACTGTGTATCTGGGCACGAAGCCCACTGTGGTGCTACATGGATATGAAGTATTGAAGGAAACTCTGATTGACCGAGGAGATGAGTTTTCTGATAAAATGCAATCATCGTTACTCAGTAGAGTCAGCGAAGGTTTAGGTATGGCTCTTTGTTGGGGCGCATCCAGGACTGTACAAGTGGCAATGTAGGGAAGAAAACTGAGGAACTAGAAGTACTTAAAAGTCCATGAATGACTTTGAAAAACTTCAGAACAATTTAAAGGTAGCACATGAGACACACTTCCTTATGTCATTTGTTTTTCTTGCAACCTTAGCCTTGTCACCGTTCCACTGCTTTCTCCCATTCCTGTCCTTCTTACTGATTCTCTTCCTCTCCCCAGAACCCCATCTCTGTGTGCACACATTACCTTCTCTTTTCATCTCCTCTTAGATGCATTCTTCCTCTCTCATGGGTTTTCTTCTTTCACACACACACACACACACACACACACACACACACACACACACAGAGAAACACATGCACACAGACATGCTCACACACATCATACACAAATACATGCACGCAAATATACATCTCTAGGTTCTCTATAACAGAAAAAAATGTGGTATTTGTTTTTCAAAGTCTGTATTATTTTACTTGAAATAATTTACACTTTCTTTCATTTTCATGCAAATGTGACTTCATTTTCTTTATGTTTGCATAAATCTTGATTAACGTTCGTTAGTAGGTTTTAGTGGCCTGTGGTATGATATTTCTGTACACAGATATATCATCCACTGTTGAATTTGGCTCCTTATCCTCACCCTTCCACCCCTTCTTGACCCCTAGTAATCATTGATGAAACGTGGTGTTAAAAAGGGGTCAGTAATCCATTTTCAAAAGTTTATACACACTGTTCCCATGAAGCATTTAGTGTGAGCTTGTGCCTAGGGCATACTCATTTTATAGTACAGCTACTAAGAATAATGGTTAACAAAGAGTACACATGGAGGGGCCCATGGCTCCAGCCACATATGTAGCAAAGGATAACCCTATCTAGCACAATGGGAGGGGAGGCCCTTGATCCTGTGAATGCTTCAGCGTAGGAAAATGATAGAGTGGTGAGGTGGGGGTGGGTGGGTGGGTGGGTGGGTGGGTGGGAGAGCACCCTTACAGAAGCAGAGGGGAGGGGGTGGGATAGAGGGATTTTGGAGGGGAAAATGGGAAGGGGGATAACATTTGAAATGTAAATAAATAAAATAGCCAATAAAAATTAAAAAAAAAAAAAAAGGAATAATGGTTAAGAGACTGAGACAAAAGACAAGAAGGGAAAGTGACAAAATATCTTAGCCACCAAATATTTGGATTCAGGGACCAAGTATGGATCTAGATATTTTTTAAAAGTGTGTAGTGTGGGAACAAGTATAGATATGAATATTTCCAGACTTATATCCACTTTTTTATCTTTAGAAATTGTAAGGAATATTTGAATATAATGGGATGAGAGAAAAGACACAACCACATTCCCTCCAGAAGAGGGCCATTGTCACTCACTGTTTATGCACTGCACATCAGTGCAATGGAAATAATTTTTTTCCTTTTAAATTACTTTTGAGATTATATATAATCTCAATATATTATAAAATATTATGTAATATCAAATATATAACAAAATATAATTAAACTATAATTATAACATGTACTGTTTCCCTCTTTCCCCTTTAATCCCTCCTATATATTTCTCTTTGCCGCTTTTCAAATTTAAAGCCTTTCCTCCAGTGATTGAGTATGTGTGCGGTGTGTGTGCAGTATGTATGTTATATTTAAGTTTGTATAATGCCACTTGTATGCATATTTTCAGGGCTGACTATTTGTATTGAATAAAAAAAAATCACTATGCAGAGTTATGGAGCTCAGTTCCAATGGAAACATCTACAAAATATTCCTGCACCTAAAGCTGAGGGAACATTGTAGAAAGCAGGCGGGAAGACTGTGAGAGCCACAGGATCTGGGAGTTTGGTGTGAGAATGTGTTTCCTAGTAGTGTCAGAAGCTTTATGTATATGTCTCACCAACATGACTTCCCAGACATGAGGTGAAATAGGAAGCCACCAATAGACATGCCAATGCAGTTGGGGCAAAGCCAATTAGGGCTCAACCCTACACAATGAACTATTAGCAATTGAGAAATGTTGAGAGTGGAAGAAATAGTTTTCACCAGAAAATTAATTCAACCACTTGGAAATATTTTTGAAATGTAAGTGCAGAAGTTTCTCAAGTCACAATGAGATATCCCAGTAAACCCATCTATGCTAAAACTAGTCTAAGTTGAAAGTGTAGTTACAATAGTTACCCTGCAAATCACCATGATGTCACATAGCACACTGCAGAGTATGGATTATTGTCTTTCATGGTTGCATAGCTGATTAGGCCATCTGGTGTGCTACCCAAGATTAGGAGGCTATATTATGACCCATGTTAGTAGCCTAAGAAAAGAGGAATATTCAATATTCTTATTAAGGTTTACACTTATCAGGTAGCTATTTTCCACTAATTAATAGCAAACAAGCCACAAGTTGAAACTGTGTTAGCTGGAGAAATCAACTGTGTATCAGTTATTGGTTTTTGGAGCTGGTTTAAAGCTGTCCTGTCTTCTAATGGAGAACTGAGCTCTGGAAAAAGTGCTTCTCTGTATCATTCTCTAAAACTTCCTTGACAAGTTCATTTTTTTATGGTCTTATCTTTTACCTTGATCCTATTTTTAATTTAGAGAATTTTTGTTGAACTTTTAAGATGCAAAGATTTCACAGTATGTGCAAGAATTTAAGCGAGTAGAGAGTGGATTTTAATCCACAAAGAATTTGTCAATTACTATACATACCCCTTAACTGAGGAAAACAGTGTTGTGAGATTTCTTCCAAAGCTAAAGTTTATGTACTTACCCCCTGTCTCCACTTAAGGCCTTGAACATACTAAGCAACCAGTTAACTATCTGATCATAATCCAGTATTCATTTTTTTTCTGGAGAATCATTCCTTGATATTTCTAAAATCCTCAAGCAGAAAAGCTAGCCCTGACTTTACCTCCTTACAATTTATTGTCTATGTGGTCATAGAGGAAACACTTTGCTGACATCCTCCTTGTAAGCAAAATGGAGGAGACCAAAGATTCACAGAGTTATTCTGAGGTATTGAGAAGTTAATGATGGAAACAAGCTCTTCAGTATGTGAAATTCAGCCCTGGTGGTGAAATACTAGATTGCATTGAGAGGTGTCAGGTAAGGTAGGGCTGACAATCATGGCTTTCATGCCTGCATATAAGTCAGTATTATTTCCTGAGGTGAGTACTCTCAGCTAGAATTCATGATAATAGATTTATTTTTTTGTTCCTACAGGAATTGTCTTCAGCAATGGAGAAACATGGAAGCAAACACGGCGATTCTCCCTCATGGTCTTAAGGTCTATGGGAATGGGAAAGAAAACTATTGAAGACCGAATTCGGGAGGAAATCCTTTATCTGTTGGATGCATTGAGAAAAACAAATGGTGTATATATATTTCTATAATTAACAGAGAGAAAGATGAGTTTTTATTACAAATAGTCTCTTTATAAACATGGAGTCAGAGGTTACCCTGCTCCCATTGACAACAGTAAGAAATGAGGTGATTATTTATGATGTCAGTCTTTCCAGGACCCAAACTGACACAACTTTTGTGAAATTAACTTTTAGTATTATCCATGATTCTTGTTTTCAAGTGATTTTGGAGGGAAACAAAGGTACAGACAACAGGAAATGTGTTTTTAAGTTAGACAAGGAAGTAGCACAGAAAATTCGCCTTACATTGCTAGCAACAGATCTACATCTAACTGACACACTATCCATACCAGAAGGAAAATACACATCTTTGTTGCATTAATTTTGAAAAGTAAGTTTTCTGATAACTTTCTGAGAAATGTTACAGGGTGACCAAATTGTGTAAGGTGTTAGGTACAATTGTTTATATGGGAAAGTATGACATGATGGAGCTGCCTCAGTACAAAGCTCAGTGCGTGAGTGTGTGTGCACATGCAGGTGTGGGATATGGTGGAGGAGAAAGAGTGGGCTGGAAAGCAGGCAGGAGGTGGGTCAATACATATATTCACAAATATATGTATATATATATATATATATATATATATATATATATATATATAGTGTGGGTGTGTGTGGGTGTGTGTGCATAGAACTTCAGGATCTAAATGATGTCTTGTAAGAGTTTCATTAACATATTGCTTTATTTTCTGTGGAGAATTATTATGTTTTAAACCAATATTCCAGAATTTTAAAGTGCATATTTATCAGTTTTTTTTGTATTTCATAGAATGCAATTATTACAGCGAGTATTTGTATAATCTGGTTGATCTGAGGATAATTTCTGGAAACAAAATGAGTGTGTCAGTAAAACTTGTTTGTGTGATACATAGTACCAAGTTGTACAGCACACGTGCAGAAATGGAAAAGAATATACACCATGCATTGTGTATATTATTTTTTAAGGTCATTTTTAAACATTGTCTTGATTATCCTCATGTATGTAACTTTTAATTGATTTTAGAACATTAGTAGCAATTTATATCAGTCTTTGATGCTAGTAATATAAAATTTACAGTGTCTGAAAGTCATTGCAGATCTTCTAGTTCTCTGTCAGTTTATTAGAATAATATTTTGTGGCCAACTGAAGTACCTATTTAACAGACCACAGCAGATTTGGGTGCTAGATTCTCAAAGCATCCCGCAGTCCTTACCTGTTGCTGGGTCTAGCTGGCATATCCTGTTCCCTACCCTAAACACTTCCAGCATGGGGTCTGGGCTGCCCATCTCCCAGATGACCTTCCATATATAATCCAGCCATTTTTGTTTCCTGCTCTTTTTTTTTCTTTCTTAAATCTACTCTTTACTCTCCTATCTCTCCCCTCTCCCTTTCCTCCTCTCCTCACATCGTTCATCTGAGTGTCACGTCTATTCTGAATCTCCCAGATGTCTTTGCCTCTGGCTATGCTCTCTCTTATATCTATAACAAATCATCTCCTCCACCGTACCTAGGAGCAGTCATGTCCTTCCTTTTTTATTTTCTTTGTTTCATTCATCTGGTGTTGAAGCCTGGGATTGGCATTTATGAATTCCCTTTCAAGGAACTCAGCCTCCCTGAACCAAGCTATTTGACTATCCTGAGGTACGTACAGATTATTTGTTTCTGCCGGTTCCTGACATCCATCAACTCTGATTCGAAATTCTAGAGTCCACTGTCTTAGCTACTTCCCTTCACATGCTCTACCTCTGCTATTCCTTTCTGGGTATTTCTACTGAAGATACTGTGTCCCTTTTGCCATGCTTTCTCATCTCTCTGCTGGATAAGTGTAACTTGGAGGTGCCTGCTTTGTCTCCTGTTACTATACCAGTGTGCCAGGAAGCTCCTCGTGCCCTTCTGGTCCTCAGTCATGTGAATAAGTGAGTTCTGCCTTGCTGCTGGGGTGTGGGAATGCTGCTTGAGCAGGCGAAAAGGAAGACACTAAATTGCATTTACCCTACATCACTATCAGGTGCTAGGCTTGTAAGAAGCCCCGATACACTGATCAGGAGGTGGGAAAATACAGCCTAAAGGGTTACTGCCGCGGCTTAGAACAGACAACACCAGACTGGCTGATTCCATGGAGAGAGTGGATTTTATTTGGATAGAGTGTGGAGGAAGAAGTGGGGGAGAAAGATGGCGAGAGAGAAAGAGAGAAAGATGTCGCTCGCTCTGAATATTTATATAGCCTGTGATGTATTCTTCCACAGGTACCAGGTGAGTTAGTCAGGTGAATTATGGGAACGTTTGGCGGTTGTCTTGGTAACGAGGTAGAGGTCGCACATCAATCAGAGTTCGGGCTTGATGCTAACATACCTCCCTTCTTCTTATTATAAAAAGAAAGGAAAAAAAGGGGGGGGAAGGGGGAAGCTGATGGTGAAAGAGGAGTTGGGGCGTCCTGTCTCTTAAACTGCTTCCTGCTGTGTAGGGGCATAGTCCGTTGAAGGGAGTAGCTGACTTTCACCATCAGGGCCCGCTCCGTAGATGTGTGGACAGCAGCTGATAATCCTGTAACAGGAACTGATTAATAAATTGGTTAGAAATAATATCAGGAGGATGGCCAAAGGGGTGTCTCACATTCTCAAAGTGGCATTTTTCTTGGGAGAACTGGCGAAGACCATCTTCTTTAGCTGTCAGGACACCTGATACCCATCAGTTCTGAAGCACCACAGCTGGAATCTTGTGGGTCTTGGATGTAGAAGCGAGTGTCTTGCAGTGTTGGTAGAAGTGGTTGGTCCGTGGACCTAGCATATGTATCTGAAAAGACCAATATTCTTCTATCTGGGCAAAAAGAAAGCAAGTATAGAGAACATAATATTTAAATGGGATAACAGGTCTAGGGAAGGTGGCAATTTGGATTGGTTCTTGGCATCCGGCTATGGAGTAGTTCCCTGGCCCTGTTTGGAAAGACTGTTTGTTATCTGTGAGTGTCTCTTGAACCTCATACATCTAGATGCAAAGGCTGACCTGGATAGAAACATGTGTCTAGTCCAGTGAGGTCAAGCTCAGCTGTTGGGGTGGGGTCTCATCTTCTGAGACTGAGGACAAGGTGGGTGATTTCCATGTTCTCTGGAGCTTAAGAGAGCACGGTCCTATTAGAGTCAACGTGTATGAAGAGGAGTCAATTTTAGATGAAGGGATGAAAGGCTTGAGGTGAGACAAGTGGACCCAATGAGGTAATCCTTCAAGTTTAGCAGCTGTAGGGTCACGAGGATTACCTTAAAAGGACCCTGCCATTTGGGAGAGAGAGGTGAGGGCCGATGATCTGGAGGGGAGAGAAGCACTTGGTCTCCAATGTTTACAGGCAGTGGACAGGAGACAGTGTGTGGTCAGCAAAGTTCCACAAGAGAGAACAGAGATGGCAAAGTAATGGGGTCAGCAGATGGTCTGGGAGGGGAGAGCATTTAGGTGAAAGACCATGAGTTAGAACTGGAAGTCCATACATGAGTTCAAAGGGTGAGATAAGGAGAGGCTGCTTGGGAGAGCTCGTAGCCTGAAAAGAGCTAAAGGTAGGAGTTTTACCCTGTCAAGGTGAAGTTCCTGTGACAACTTAACAAGGGTGGTCCTCTCTACCTTGCCTGAAGATTGAGGATGGTAAGGAACATGAAAATGCCAGGGGGTGTCTGGAGTCTTAGATAGAATTTGAGAAACCTGGGAAGTAAATTCAGGCCCATTGTCTGACTGAAGGGAAGCTGGGACACCGAAATGGGGGATGATCTCTTTGAGGAGGAGATCAGAGACTGTCTGAGCCCTTTTGTTAGTTGTGGGAAAAGCCTCTACCCAGCCTGAGAAGGTGTCCACCAAAACCAGGAGGTACTTGACATGTTTCACAGCAGGCATGCATGTGGGTAAAGCCAAGTTGCCAGTCAGTTCCAGGAAGGGAACCTCTAGCCTGATGGGTAGGAAAAGGGGTGCTACCATACCTTGAGTTGGGATCTGACATCTGGTAGATTTTGCAAGAAGCAGTGATAGATTTTAAGAAACTTAAATCCTCAGGAGTAGGCTATAGGTGGGTCTTAACAAAATAAGACAACGCTTGGCTGTTGGGATGAAAGAGTTGGTGAAGGTAGGACAGAGTTTGACAAGTGTCAGGGGGTATAGGTGGGAAAGCAGGTTGTAGTGTGAGAATGTCCTGGGGAGGGTGAGATGAGTCTAGGCCCCTAAGGGCCGCAGCTCTAGCTGCCTCATCAGCTCGGTTGTTTCCTTGGAGACAATACAGTCATCTGTCCGGTGAGATCTGCAGTGAACAATCCCAATAGCTGTGGGGAGATGGGAAGCCTCTAGCATGGACATAATTTGGTTCATGTTAGTTACTGAGCCTCCTTTTGTGGTAAGTAACCCTCGCTTCTTCCAGATAGCAGCATGGGACAGGAGGATACGGAATGCATATTTGGAATCTGTGAGAATGTTGAGAGATTGTCCCTGTGCCAGCTGGAAGGCACGGGTAAGAGCTATTAATTCAGCCTGTTGGTTGGTGGTATGAGCAGGAAGGGCCTGTGCCTCTACCACCTTGGTATCTGACACTATAGCATAGCCAGCTTTCCTGACCCCTTCATGTAGAAAGGAGCTTCCATCTGTATACCAGGTAAAGGTGGCTTGAGGCAATGTGCCCTCCTGTATGTGTGAAGGATGAGGTAGTAATTCTTCTAGGGTTTCAGTGCAGGAGTGAGGTAGGGAGTAGTCAGTATTAGGTCCAGGGAGAAGATTGGAAATATTAAGAGGTGGGCATGATTGAAAAGTGAGGGTGGAGTCTTCTATTAGAGCTACCTGAAGAGAAAGAATCCTAGAGGGAGGTAGAGTCTGTAAGCCTTTATAAGTTAGGAGCTGTGACAGGTTGTGACAAGAGAGGACAGTTATAGGTGATCCAGGGTTAGTTTCTTTGATTCTTGTATAAGGAGTTCAGCAGCTGCTAAGGTATGAATACAAGGTGCCCATCCCTGGATGGTTAGATCTAGTTTTTTTGACAAGTATGCTACGGGTGCAAAAGATGGTCCCAGTTGGTGACCTAAGACTCCAAGGGCAAATCCCTCCTTTTCAATTACATAGAGGGAGAAAGGACGAGTCAGGTCAGGGAGACGCAAGGCCAGGGTCTCGAGGAGAGCCTGTTGGAGCCTTTGAAAGGGCTTAGTCACAGGTTTGAGAAGGGGTTCATGGGTGGGACCTAATGCTGCTTCATATAAGGGATGAGAGAGTAGGGAAAAGGAAGGAACCCAGGAACACAAGAAGCTAGCCATTCCTAGGAATGATAAAATCTCTTCCTTTGTAGAAGGAACAGTTAGAGACTGAATCAGGTTCTTTCTATCTAAGGTAATAGCCTTGTGGGTTGGGGTAATGGCTAGTCCCAAATAGGTGACCTGAAGAGTGGATAGTTGGACTTTGGAAGGTGAGACAGAAGGTGAGACCCTGTAGCCCTGACTGGAGAGGAAATTTAGAAGAGCAGCTGTGTCAGCTTGGCTAATTTCTAAGGAGGGGTTGCAGAGAAGAACATCATCTACGTAAAGTACAATCTTATATCTAGGGAGAGATAAAGAAAGCAAGTCAGAAGCCAGGGCCTGCCCACACAGGTGTGGGATGTCCCGGAATCCCTGAGGTAGAACAGTCCAGGTAAGTTGGGTAGAAAAGTGGGTGTCAGGATCTGTCCAGGTAAAGGCAAATATATCCTGTGACTGGGCATCTGAGGGGATAGAGAAAAATGCATCTTTGAGATCTAGGACTGAAAAATGAGAAGTCCCTGAGGGGATAGTAGAGAGGAGAGTATAAAGGTTAGCCAAGACAGGATGGAGGGGAACCATGCAGAGTTAATGTACCTGAGGTCTTGAACCAGGCGATAGGTTCCATTAGGTTTTTTAACTGCCAGTATAGGGGTGTTAAAAGGGGAGGAGGCTGGTTGAAGGAGTTTTTTTCCTTAAGAGATCAGAAATGACAGGCTTAAGTCCCTTAAGGCTCTGGAGAGAGAGAGAGGGTATTGAGCTTGACAGATGCACCTGGTAGGGTTCAATAACTGGATGACAATGGGAGAATGATGTTTAGCAACAGAGGGGTTCTGGACATCCCAAACTCGGGGGTCCACCTGAGAAGCTGGTAAGGGAAATAACATGTTAGTGTTAGTAGGGTGACTGGCTAAAAGGAGGAGCAGAGGAACTGCTGGCGAGCTTGGGCTCAGGTGAATTGGGGGAGCAAAGGAAATAGAAGCTCCCATCTTAGCTAAAATATCTCTTCCAATAAGGGGACAGGACATGTAGGCACTACCAAAAAAGAATGGGTGAGAGGCACACCCCTAAAAATGCAACTAAGTGTGGGGGGGTCTGGTGGGGAAGGTAAGGTTGTCCTCCTACCCGACAATAGGAGAATGCGAAGGTGAGGTAGGTCCCCAAAACTCTATCAGGACCAAATGGGTGGCTCCAGTGTCCAAGAGGAAGGAGATGGTTCTCCCACATACCATAATATCTACCCGAGGCTCCCTGCTAGTGATGGGCGTGGTCAGGTCATAGGAGCCCAGGCATCTTCAATCTTCCATAGCCAAGCCTAAAAGGTCAGCTGAGGAGTTTTGTGGCAATGACATCCCTCTGTTCTGAGCGACCTGAAGGCAGTCATCAGCCCAGTGTCCCCTCTGATGGCACTTAGGACATGGTCCCCTTGGCTTGCTTGGGTTGGGACAGGCCTTTGCCCAATGACCATATTGACTACATTTATAGCAGGAGCCAGGTGGTCTCTGAGCCTTAGAAGACCAAGAGTCTGGGGTAGTGGCTGAGACTGGTTGGACAGCCTTTGCCAGCATATGGTATTTCTGTTTCTGGGCTTTCTCATCCCTCCCATGGTACACTTTGAAAGCCAGCACTAAGACTTCTGCCTGTGGAGTTAGAGGGCCCTTCTCCAGTCACTTGAGCTTAGTTTTTATGTCGGGGTACCTCTGGGAAAAAAAGTAGGTCATAAGAAGTTGTTTACCTTCTGGGTTTTCAGGGTCCAGGTTGGTATACTGCAATAAAGCCTTTGTAAGGCATTCTAAGAACTGAGATGGGTTCTCGTGTTTCTCTTGGACAACCTCTTGGAGTTTCTCAAAGTTAACCGGCTTCAGCGCCACCTTCCTTAGTCCTTCCAAAAGACATGTTATAAATCTATCTCTGGCTAAGATACCTCCTGCTGAATTGTAATCCCATTGAGGATCCTAGTCAGGAACTGCTGTAGATCTGATTGGATATGTTCTGTCTGTTTGATGAATCTGATCTGCATGCACTTTTGCCTCTTCCCAAACTCGCCTGCATTTATCAGGAAGCAAATTGTTAGTTAGCATCATATGAACATCATGGAAAGTCAGGCTATAGGACTGGGAGATGTATTGAAATTCTTTGATGAAAGCTGAAGAGTTAGAGGTGTAGGAACCCAGTCTGCTCTCTATCTGGGAGAGTTCACTTAGTGAGAAAGGGACATGTACCCTGACTGGGCCATCCATGCCAGCCGCATCCCTTAGAGGAAGGACAGATGCTGGCTTAGGCGTCCCTGGAGGAGAAGAAGTTTGAAGTTTGGCCTTGGAATGCTTGATGGGGGGTGAAAGTCGGGGCCAACGCAGGATGGTTGGTATGGCCTGCAGCTGGCACAGAAGGAGGTAAGGGATCTGGGGAGGTTGAGCCAGTGGGCTCAGAGGTATTCTGGTGAGAGGAAGAAGCCGAGGCAGCAGTTTGGGTTATCGGCAGCATCGAAACAGGTCTGCGTCTGTGTCGGGGTGGAGGTGGTTCATCAGCTGGATCTAAAGGCATTGGGTCCTCTAAAGGGGGTTGGGCAGGAGTCATAGGTAAGAGAACGTTAGGCAGAGAAGCAGAGCACATGGAAGGTGTGTAACAGAGATAGATAAATGCAAGAACATAGGGAATCTCATTCCAGTTATTAGACTGCTGGCAGTATGTATTAAGACCCATTAAAATGATTGTGTTCAAGGTGCCATTTAGGGGTCATTTCAAAGCATTATCTAAAGGGTACCGAGTCCAGACCTTATTGCAAAGATGTACCAATTTGGGAGCTCTCAATTTGAGTGGTAGGTTTAACGAATCGAGGTTTCTTAGTAGACAACCCAGTGGAGTTTGAGGTGGCACAGAAGAAGAAGCTGAGTTCATTGCGTGACAGTCAGTCGTTATTAATTTTCAGCGTCCTGATAGAAATATCAATAACGAAAAATAACGGGCAACAAATCGGGATTTTAGGTCGTCACGAAAAAACCCGAGTGCCCCCGGCTGATTCAGCCCACCAGAAGCTGATCAACCCAGCAGCTGCGAGAGCTGGGGAAAATCACGCAATGTGCCAAAGCCTAGAGGCCAGTCATATGGACTGGGCAATCAAGCCAACCCCTTAGTTTAGGGAGCGTTGGCCAGACGCTACTCAAACGTTTGGGTTCCCTCCTGCCACCTGGAAGCTCCTTACCAATTAATTAGCCAGTGTGTGTTTGCGAGAGTGTGCGTGGTCTAATAACTGGGGTGGAATCAGGGAGTCAGTGTGGGTACCCAGAGAACCGCACAGGGTTGCACAGCAGAAGTTGGCGAGCTTTGTGGTGGATGGGGTCTGTCTGCAGCAGTGGAAGTTAATTTACGTGTCCGGTGATGGCAGGATGACGGTGGAGCGGCAGTGGCGGGGGTCAGACGGCTGGTGGTGGAGCCACATGGCCAGTGGTTGCGGTGGCACCGGCCCGGTGCCCAAGGAATTTGGACCTGGCCCAAATGCACCAATAAAGGGTTACTGCAGCGCGTGACTTAGAACAGACCACACCAGACTGGCTGATTCCACAGGAGAGCGTGGATTTTATTTGGATAGAGTGTGGGGGAAGAAGTAGGGGAGAAAGATGGCGAGAGAGAGAGAAAAATGTCGCTCGCCCTGAATATTTATATCACCTGTGACGTATTTTTCCGCAGGTACCAGGTGAGTCAGGTGAATTATGGGAAAGTTTGGCGGTTGTCTTGGTAACGAGGCAGAGGTCACACGTCACCTGAATATGACTTAGAGTTCGGGCTTGATGCTAACACATCCTAAGGTGGGAGCCTCCACCTGAGTGTAAAACAGCATAGGCTGGGTCTGAAGCTGGGGTTCCCTGACTCCCAGATATCCAGACACCGCTGGAAGTCTTGGGGGAGTTGGTAACGGTGGAGGAAGGATGGAGGCGGGGGTGGGACACTCCAGCTTAGTTTATTGGGGATTGTTCTTAGCTTAAGGGTGTTTGTCAGGGAGTGCAGAGGGGCCGTCTATGGGAGATTGCTGTGTTGATGAAGGCCTTCTTCATGCTCCTCATGGTTCTTGATGGGAGAGACAGTCTTTGGTCCCAGACTGTTTATTGATTGTTCATTGTGGACAATTGGTGCATATCCCCTCCTCAGGGTGGACCAGAGATTAAATACATTTTGTAGGAAGGAATGTCTAGGAAGGGAAGTTTATTGACTAAACAAACCCTCAGGGCCTCTAGATATCTTATAAGCATGGAGAATTCTTTTCTGGCTACCTGACCACAGGTCATGTCCCTATGTGGGGACTGTGGTCATATGCTCCAGGCCAAGAATCTGTTAGAGAGCAGAAGCCCAGATGGGTTCTGGGGTCTCTGAACCCACTCAACCATACCACATTTCCTGGCATTGCCCACTGCTCCATAAGTAAGGATGTCTTTCCTTTGTGATTTGGAACTTTTTTATTTTTCTGACAAGTTTCCCATTCTGGCCAGGAATGCCACTGGATCTTTACTGAAAAGAGATGAACTCTCAAAACAAGTTTCAAAGTAACTTTTAAACTTTATTCCTTTATTTAAAAAAAAAACTTGTTTTTATAAAGACTGCTCCCAGAAATCAACCACTTGTGTCTCATGGTAAATGGTTGGATAAAAGTTTAAAGTTTATATAAGTTCTAAGGGTCTAAGAAAGTGTTTGAAGGCATACAAATGCAGGCTATAAAGGTCTAAGAAAGTAATTTAAGATATGTAAATGCATGAGGATGCAAAAGTTTAAATATACAAGTTAGAAAGTTATCAGACTGTATCAAATTTCTTTCCCTCTATGTTACTGTTACACTGACACTTTTAAAGTTCAAAATTCCAACTTCAATCAGTGAAGTTGTCAGAACAAGCTAGTAAAGGACTGAGTATTATTATCAGTTCAAGATTTTAAATTTTCTTTGGTTGTCATCTAAGAAGAGACTTAACTTCTTGATTGTGCTAAAAACATCTCTGTCCAATCTGTATATCCAGCCCTCTGGAAAGAGTGCTAATGTTTCTAACCCAGAGTCAATTTTGGGTTCCCAAGCTTTTTTACTATGACTCAAAGGCATGAGTCTACTGCCTTTTCTGAAATGTGAATTTCAGTACAGACCTCAAACAGTGGTAATGCCAACACATATTGGGGGTTGGTCTGCTGCTGTGTATGCAAATGTTAATTTCTGAACCCCAAGTTCTGGTTGCTCCAAGACAAGTGAATTCTCATGTATCCCTGCCTTTTGCTGTATAAACCTTGCTCCCCAATTTAAACTATTGGTTAAATAAAAGTGGCTACAGCCAATTACTGGGGAGAATAGAAGTAAGCAGGGCTTCTATTACACCAGGTCGGGGGTTGCAGGTAGGGACCATGAGGAGAAGGAAGAAGAAGAAGAGAGGGAGAGGAGAATAAGAAAGAGAAGGATAAAGAAGGTAGAGAGAACAGGAGGTCTCCATTAGATGTGATGGACCAGGAACATGTACCTGGGTGAAATGCTCCACCCATATCCCAAGGACAGACTGACGGAGCAGAAATAACCCGGGTGAGACTCAAACAAGTACTTGGGGAGCTCAGTTGGGAAGTAGCCAGTCTAGTGTTAGAAAAAATAGATTAGTGGTAATTCCTCCAGTAATTGAGGTAAAGCTAAATAACTACCCTAAGTCTCACTCATTTGGAAGCTAGCCAGGAATAAAAAAAGTAAATATATTAATTTAGAAACATATCTAAATTTTTTAAAATCTCCTTTTGTATACTTAAAAGATTCTTATAAGCTTTAGGGAGTCAACTTGGATTTAACTCTAGCAGGTCAAATGAACTCCAGATAATTATGCCTAAGTTTTCCCATCTGCTTATGCCTGAAAGTGGAATCTTTGATCTTGGGATTTCCTTACCCACAACTACCAGGACCTTAGGCCTTAGAGTTTCAGATATACCTTCTGTCTCTAATCTATTTGTCCCAGCAGATTTCAAATCAACCACAGAGTGCTCCAGCAATTCACCAGCTCTAGATGTTCCCTGGGATTTTGAGTCCTAGAACACTTGTAGATAGCTACCCCAAGGTGGTCTAGCCTCACAAACTGTTCCAAAGCTGTCTGTAATTCCCTAGTCCCAGAGGGTCCAGCTAAGCCTGGACAAAAAGGGAAACAGCCTGCACTCCAGTCTTTTTCTTTGGTCAGCATTCCAGTTTTCTTGGATTCCCAACAACAAAGCCCCAGTGTCATCAGGAAGAAGTCATAGAAAATGTTATATTACTCCTTGGCTCTTAGGTCTCAGACCCTGGGACAAATGGCTATCTGATGAGCCTACTTGACATATCAAAACAGACCTGGCCACCAGGTTCTCCCAGTGTTCTTTAGTTTCTACCTGCTACAGGGTATGCCTGGTATATTGTGTTCCTCTACCATAAACTTCTCCAGCTCAGGGGCTGGGCTGACTTCTCTCTAGCTGCTCTTCTCTATATAATCAGGCCATTTTGGTTACTTGGCCCATCCTTTGTCTCTTCTTTCCCCTCCTGGCTCTCCCCTCTCTCCTTTTGCCTCCCCTCACATGACTTGGCTCAGGGTCATGTTCACTCTAGACACTTCCAGAGTCTCTGTCTCTGCTCTCTCTATAATCTACAATAAATATTCTCTTCCACCGTAATAAAAAAGAATAATATTTTGAAATTTGAGTAAGTAAAACAATGTGCATATGGGAAATGATTTTGTATATTTAACATAATAATACAATACAATATAATAATATGTTCAGAGGTGGGTGCAAGAGAATGAGTAAAGGAAGACTCCAAGAACCGGTAATGCGTGTATTACATTCTTTAGTGTGCTCCCTAAACTACCATGTATACTTTCAGGCATCTGAGTATATTAAAAAAAACCCATTTGAATTATCTTAAGTGTGCCTTGTTAAATGCATTGCATGTTTCCTGTGTCTGTTGATTTTTCTTAGTATCAATTACTGCTGTAGTTATTTCATGCTGGATTATGTGGAAAACAACCCTTGAGAATTTGTGTTATGAGAGATGGAAGGAGATCAGACCCAAAAAATATTTTTTTGAGAATTTGATATATGAGTCCTAGGCTATATCACTTTCAGCCCATCCACAATCCATGATCGCTCTTTCTTATTGTTGCTATTGTTACATGTATACATAAATATATGTATACACAACCTATTGAATCTATGTAGCATTGCTTTTATGTACGTAACAAGTCAAGAGGTCCAGAGCTGACTACTGTGATTGGGAAACCTCTCTGGGTATCCTTGGAAGAATAATTCTCCCACACTCAGCAGCCATTGATTGCTTGTAGACTGGGCTGACACAGGGACTCCTCTTAATCAGTATGGAAATTGAAACTCACCAAGATAGGAATATGTGGAATTTTCCCTGTCTTGGTTGCCATGCCAACTGGTGTCATTATGCTGTTCTTATTCAGGAAACCACACTGCTGAGAGTCCATGGGTATATTTCTCCTGTCATGTCTAGGGGATACTCTGGAGCAGCAGGTGTCCTCTGTTTCGTTTCTGTGGTTTCCCCGAGTCTGAGCTGTAGAGGATGCACTGCAGATGTATCAGTTAGGTTTGGGTACCTCACAACACTCATTCTCTTCACTTTGACCAGCCGTGGGTCTCTGTAATCCTCTCTATCTGTTGAAAAAAGATGAAATATAAAGATATTTCTTCTTCTGTGAAGTATAGGGATTAGCATGCACGATACAGGTAGAAATTAATTTTAAATAAATGAGATTTGTATTAAGAAGACAATTAAAAATTGATTCTTTTCACTTCCTCTAACACCAGAAGGCTCTGACTTGTTTAGGTAGCTCTTCCATAAATAGAAAAAGGGGCTGTATTTCCTTTTTTTTTTTCCACAGCAGATCTCTTTCTATGTGCCCTGCATTCTGTTTTGTGTCAACCTGCCCTACTTTTTGTGCTTCAATCTTCCCTAGGAAACTGAGGAGCCCTCATTGTCATGGAACTGCTCAGGGCATTGTGAAAGTAGATGGGCTGCAAGCGTAAGATGTGCCATGGTGAGAGTGTGAATATCTCAATCACGAGTTTAAACTATTGAACACATACTGGCTGTTTTGGATTTAATGAAACATAAAAGTTTTTAGAAGAAAAGAAATTGATTAAAAAAATTAAGTTATTAAGATTTGTGTAGGCACTGTGAGGAACTGTCCACACTTAGATTTCAGTTGCATACATTTATACATATTTCAAAATGATCTATCTTCATGTCTTGCCCTCTTCAGAATGAGGACTTTAGTTGTGTGGTGAAAGGAAGAGAACAGTTAGAGACTGCAAAGTAGATGGAGCACATCAGATAGTTTATTCGGGGAACCCAGAATAAGGTGTCTCTCAGGTCTGTGGAGGTCACAGGAATGATTCTTCACTACGTGGCTCATACACCTAACTGTTTCAATTTGAAAATTTAAAGCCTGTATGAGTATTGTCTATTAACACTTAATTTCCTTTGTTCTAGGGACTCCCTGTGACCCTAGCTTCCTTCTGGCCTGTGTGCCCTGCAATGTGATCTCTGCTGTCATTTTCCAGCATCGTTTTGACTACAATGATGAGACATTCATAGGTTTCATGAAGAATTTTCATAGAAAAATTGAAATTTTAGCATCTCCGTGGGCCCAGGTTCTGTTCTGTTCTGTTTATATGTGAAAATATTATGTACCCAAGTCTGTACTCTCACCCTCTGAGAGAAGGTACTGGATCTCTTGGAACTGAAGTTATAGATGGTTGTGAGCTACATGGTCTGAGTGCTTAGAACTGTACTTGGGACCTCTATAACAGCAGCACATGTTCTTAACTTCTGAAACATATCTCTAGATCCAATATTAGTTTACTGTTTTTTAGAGGCCACTAAATTGCTGGGTGTAGTGATGTAGCCTGGCTTCATAGTAAGGTTCAGGCCATCTTGTGCTACCCTGTCATAAACATTTCTAAACAGACAGACAGACAGACAGAACAAAACAAGAAAGGCGCAAAGAAAATGTCAACCAAAAGTATATCAAGATGGTTTAGATGACTAAGTTTACACTTGTTTGTAAAATTTCTAGACCATTTATTGTTCATTCTTAATTTTTTTTATAATTCCTAACCAATTTGTGAATTATCTACTTCATTTAAAACTTAAAGGGAAAAGACGATATGAAATAGAATGGAAAAAATTGTAGTTTCAGAGGGCTTCAAATTTATCAAAGCAGTTCCTTGGAAAGCAACAAACAACAATGACACCTTTTTGATATTTTTGAATATTTGAGGATATAGATTTAGGTTACAGAATGCATTTTTTACTATGGTGCATGATCAGAAGGTGTTTCTAACCTATACTGTATGACGGTGAACAACACCTGTTTCTATAGATTATAAGGGCAAAATATGTTGCACAACACTAGAGCAATGGAGAGCAAATAGTTTACCACCTTCAGTATTGGAGCAAGAAGTTGAATCCCAGCCATATGAAGCACATTATCTAAAGCAGCTGTGGCTTGCTTTATTTCATTAAAAGTGTATCAGTAATATTCTATAATAAGATACCAGTTGAGTATAATGTCCCTACTTCATACTTTTCCCAAATTAAAAAAAATACAGATTTAAATAGCTAGGCACTTGGTGTACTTTAAAATATATGTTTGTATGTGTGTGTGTATGTGTATATACACACATATTTGCAGTTATAATCGCATCATTTTTCTTTCCCTTTTTTCCATTCAGTTCCTCCCATGTACTTGACCTCCTTTGCTCTCATTGAAACTCAAGGTTTTTTCTTTAAATTTTGTTACATATATACAAAGATACACATCAATATAGTAGTAAAACCTGCCTAGTTTGTTGAGTGTTGCCTTTATGTATATATTTCAGGGCTGATAACTTGATATTAGGTAACCAATTAGGAGACATCCTCAGGGAAGACTTATTCTCCCTTTCTCCTCAGCTTTACTCATATAGGGGTGGAGCCCCATGAGATTTCTACTTCAACTTTAGCATGTCTATTGGTGTTGCCATTTTTTCAGGTGACTACTGAAATATGCACAGGGTAAACTGGGATACAGAATGCTTCTACCTCTGCTATTACTAGTTTGTTGTCTCAGATTTTTTGACTAGTCACATCTCAGTGTTCTCAACAGGACAGAGGGGATAGTAGCATTAGCCCATACATTCCTCTGGAAAATCTGTTGTCAGGAATTAAATGTGATTTGGAGTTGCTGTACAGGCTGTGCACATGGTAGATCTGATCATTTGATCTATGCTGTGCCTGTTTCTCCAAATGCCAGGCATATTGGAGCACAGGGACGCATGTGAAACTCACCTTTATGAAGTATTGGACAGCTAGCTATGGCCTGGAAGATTTGCTGATTGTATGAATGAATGCATTGTTTCTCTTCTAGCTGTGCAATGCCTACCCTATTTTATACCATCTCCCTGGAATCCATAACAGCTTCTTAAAAGAAGTGACTGAACAGAAGAAGTTCATCTTGAGGGAAATTAACAGGCATCAAAAATCTCTGAATCTCAGTAACCCTCAGGACTTTATTGACTACTTCCTGATTAAAATGGAAAAGGTACAAGTGACCTTGACTTGCTACTTCATAGTTGTGGGTGTTCTGACTCAGTTCATGTTGTCTTGGTGAAAGCGGGATGTTCCAACCAATGTTCCTTCTAGTGACATATTCGTTGCTTATGGAACCAATTTCGTAAGCAAATTATATAGAATACTTGGGGATCATTAAGATTCTCAGTTTATTTCAAATTAGAAAGGTTATGTTTACCATGTTCTAGGTTAGATCTTTACTTTGAGGCAAATGAAAACACATACACACCCATTCAAGAATGATGAGAACATGTCATTCTGTGTAAATGAATCTCCATGAACAGCAGGAGTTATGACTAAGGGAACACAGGATTTTTCTTTAAAGAGACTCTGGGAACTCTTTGCAATTGAGCTAGGCTTTGAGGAAACTCCGATTTAGATCAACAGGAGGATAAGCTAGAGGATGGTAATTGTGGTCATCAAGTGAGCTAACTTTGAAAAAGTGATATTAATTTTAATTATGGTGATGGATGTGCCGAATAAAGAGATAAAAATAGTGATTGAGTTTGTATGTGTGTAGTCCCAGAGACTTTAAGCATAGTAGAGTCAACAGGTGCTAGAACTGATGATTTTTCTAAATGCCTTGATGTACATTACATTTGCAAAAGATGACAGAGGAATTAATCTCCTTAGTGGGTGAGAAGTGAGTAACAAGAAAAACCTTGGCTGTTTTGTCCCTTTCATTTTGTTATAACTGTGTGAAGGAATCCTAAGGTAGAACACTCTAATGTCTAGCCTTTCTACAAAATGCTTGCATCATACTGTATTATTTTTATTACCTATAAGCCTTTAAAACCAACCAACCAAACATACAAACAAACAAAACTAATTCCTCTCATCTATAATTATTAGGAAAAACACAATGAAAAGTCTGAATTTACCATGGACAACCTGGTTGTCACCATAGGTGATCTTTTTGGAGCGGGAACAGAGACAACGAGTTCCACAGTGAAATATGGGCTTTTGCTCCTGCTGAAGCACCCAGAAGTTGCAGGTATGATCAGATGGGCAGAGGAATGTCCGCTGGAAATGGGCAGATAGCACTAGAAACTGCTCCACTCTTTCCTTGAATAGACATTGTTCTAGCAACAATTGCTTTAAGAATGCAGTTACCTACCATTGGATGAATTTAATTCAAACTAGATCACAGAAAAGAACAAATGTAATAGCTAAGATACAGTAGGGAATAAAAGGGCAATGGCCATTATTCTCCTTGGTATGATGTGGAATCATTGATTTGTGTTGGAACAAACACAGAACAGTTTCCTTAGGGTCTGAATAGAACTAGCATCCTTCTCACATTTTTCCTATATGTTAATAAATACTTGTGTTTTTTTTTTCAGAATTATTTATTATTTAAACTTTTGCTAACATCTATTAAGTATAGGCAGTGATGTGCTTCATTACAAAATTTCCTTACATGTAAATTTTGATTATTCCCCTGTTCTTCTCTCTTCCTCCCTCTCCCTCCCAGTAATTTCCTTGCTCTTCCCAACTGGTTCCTTTGGTACCTTCATGTCTGTATTTTTCCTCTCTCAATAAAGCAATAATTTTGGAGGTGATGATGCAGATGTGTCATTTATGTCTGAGCGTTTAAAAGCATTTAAAAGTCACCTCATTGTCTAGTCTCTGCAACAACCTCTACCAGCTGCAAGAAGTTTCTATGACTGAAATCTGGAGTAGCAGCAATCTATGGATATCAACATAAATCTTTAGAAGACACATTTTGCAAACCAACAGCAATAGCTTCCCCTCAAGGGTCTGTAACATTCTCAAACCTTTGCCCAGCTTTTCAGTACTGGACACAAATGTTCTCCTATTAAGATTGATTGAAATCTAATCAAATTTAAGTTATGAGAGTGTATACGGCATTTGTCTTTTCTGGGCCTGGATTGTCTCATTCAATATATGTTCTCGTCCTGTCTTCTTACCTGAGATTTTATAATTTCATTTTTGTCCACAGCTGAATAACATACCACTGTGTATATGTATAGCATCTTAATTATCCATTCATCAATAAGTGAACACATTGACTGATTGCTTTTCCTAGCCATTGTGAATAGAGCAGCAATGAACTTGTGTGAGGAAGAACTTCTGCAGTAAGAAATAGAATCTTTAGGGAAAATATTCTAGAGTGTCTTTAAAGAAAACTCCTGTGTTCCCTAAGTCATTACACCCGCTGTTCATGGAGATTCATTTACATAGAGTGACATGTTCTCATCACTCTTGAATGGGTGTGTATGTGTTTTCATTTGCCTCAAAGTAAAGATCTAACATAGAAAGAACATGGTAAACATTATCTTTCTATTTGGGTTTTTATATTTGGATCATTAATAATTCTATTTCTATTTTTTTATTGAGAACTCTCTACACTGATTAGCTATTGCAAATAGAGCAGCAATGAACATGTATGAGCAAGTATCTCTGTAGTATAATGGTGTTTTGGGAAAATACCAAAGAGTGGTACGTCTCCATCATTAGTAATCCTATTTCTTGTTCTTTTGAGAAAATTCCACACTGATTTCCACAGTGACTGGGTCAGTTTGCACTCTCACCCACAACAAACATGGTTAGTTTTTTTTAAATTGTACCCTTATTTGCATTTGATACTAGATTTCTTGATTGTAGTCATTCTCACTGGAATGAGGTGTATTCTCAAAGTAGTTTTAATTTGTTTTTTTCCTGATGGTTAATGATGTTGAATACTTAAAAAAAAAAAATCTTTACCAACCACTTATTTTTGTTTTAAAGACCTCTGTTCAGAACTATAGATTACTTTGAGATTGGATTATTTGTTTTGTATGTAGAGTTTTGTGTTCATTGTAAACTCTAGATATCAGTCCTGCATAAGGTGTGTAGCTGAAAATGATTTTCTCCTGTCCTGTTGGATAGAGGTGGCTACCTCTTCACTCTATTTACAGTGTTCTTTGCTCTAAAGAGGCCTTTTAATTTCAGGATGACCTTATCAGTTGGTGCCTTTATTTCATGAATGACTTATGTCCTATTTATTAAGTCCTTTGTCTCCCTACCACCACTCTTGTAGCCTTGCACAAGCCTTTTTTACTCCTTTATGCCCATGTGTTCTTTTACCTATATTCTATGTTTCCTTATTGAATTCTGCCCTTCCTTGGTCTCCACACTTATAATTGTTCATATTCATTTACATATACATAACAGGCTACAATCCACCAAGCAGGGAGAATGTGACATTTTTTCCTTTCTGAGTTTGGTTCACCTCAATATCATGTTTTTCTTTATCTATTGCTTTTACTGATCAATTTAATGTTGTAACTTTTCTTCACTGCTGAAAATCCCTCCATTCTTTATGTGTACTACATTTTCATCACTCACTCATCTGTTGATGGACATCTAGGCTGGCTCCATTTCTTTGCTATCAATAAATAAAGATGTATAAATGTGTCTATTGTAGTATATCAAGTTCTTGGATGCATGTTCAGGAGTAATATGGATCGATCATGTGATATATCTCTTTTGAAATTATTGAGGAGCCTCCATAATAATTTTCATAATGACTGTCCTAATTTACATTCCTGTCAGTAGTGCATAAGGGTCCCATCTCCCCACAGCAGTATGTGTTGTTAGACTCCTTAATAATAGATACTCTGAGTGGGGTGAGATGACATCTTATTAACACTCATTAAGTAGTGTTAATTTTCATTTTCCTGATGACTAGGGGTGTTGAACACCTAAACAAATACTATTTATCCAGCTTTGTTTCTTCTTTTTTTTTTTTTTTTTTTTTTTTTTTTTTTTTTTTGAGACAGGGTTTCTCTGTATAGCCCTGGCTGTCCTGGAACTCACTTGGTAGACCAGGCTGGCCTCGAACTCAGAAATCTGCCTGCCTCTGCCTCCCAAGTGCTGGGATTAAAGGCGTGCGCCACCACCGCCCGGCTTTTTTGGGTTTTTTTTTTTTTTTTGCTTTGTTTCTTCTTATGAGAAATTTATATTCATTTCTTCTATCAACTTGCTTATTGGCAGATTTTTGTGTGTGTGTTTAGTTTTTACAGTTCTTTGTAATTTCTGAACGTTAGTCCCCTGTCTGAAAGATAGTTAACTGGCAAAGGTTATCCCATTCTGAAGACTCTGCTAATTCTGGTGTTAGGGTTTTTTGTTGTTTGTTTTGTTTGTTTTCGATATGTAGAATCTTTTGACTTTATTTGGTTTGGTCTGCTGATTCTTGAGGTCAGTGCCCTGAAATAAGAATTTCATTCAGAAAGTTTGTGCCTATACTTACTTCTTGAAGGCACCTTTGATATTTTCCCTAGAAGCATCAGAATATCAGGCTTTAATTAAAGGCTTTGATCTACTTTGGACTGACTTTTGCATATAGTGAAAGACATGAATATAATTTCATTCTTCTGTAAATGGATAGCCAGTCTTTTCAACACTATTTAATGAATAGGCTGTCCTTTTTCCCCACTGCATGTCTTGTTTGGCGTGTGCATGTGTGTTTGTGTGTGAGACAGAAAGAGAGAGAGAGAGAGAGAGGGAGAGAGAGAGAGAGAGAGAGAGAGTATTCTCAATATATTTATTTTGCTATTTGTTTCTCATTATGTTTGTTATTGGCATATGGAAAAGACGTTGATTTCTTATGTCAACTTTTATTCTATTACTTTGCTGAAAGTGTTTATAGTCTCTAGGCATTCTGTGATGGGTCTACTAGTGTCTCATGTACAGAATCTTGTCATCTATATATCAGGTTTTCTCCTCTTACAAAATAGAGGAATGTAACTCTCTTCTTCCTATCACAACTTGAAAATGATCAAGAGTCATATAAAAGATAATTCCTTTTCATTTTATAAAAACCATGATTTCTACCCTATAAGATAAAATTCAGGAAGAAATTGCTCGTGTGATTGGTAGACATCGGAGCCCCTGCATGCAGGACAGGAACAACATGCCCTATACTGATGCCGTGCTGCATGAGATCCAGAGATACATTGATTTTGTTCCCATTCCCTTGCCACGTCAGACAACGCAGGATGTGGAGTTTAGAGGATACCACATTCCCAAGGTGAGATGCATTTCATCTGTGTTCCTCATCAGTCAGTTTGCCTGTCAATAGTTAACTAATGTGATGACAGATAGGCTGACCTTCTACAAGGGTTCAAGAATCATTCCCCAGGAATCATGACCCTCCCACTCTATGTTCCTTTGCTTGACTTTTGTTGATACAGTTTTCTAATATGAGTGTATTCTCACAAACTTTTCAGTTCCCTGGTATGTCCATACCACTCTTGTTTGTTAATCCAATCTGCTGTCTATACCCTTGCTTTCCAGTGGACTTTACTATTCTTATCAATTAACCACAAGTCTGTACTCCACCTCTCTTCTTATTTTCTGTTGGACTTACTCGGGAGAAGTACAATCTAACTATATGTTTCCTCTTCCTTGCTTTGGGGGAACTCCCCTATGAAGCTCAGAAAGCTGGTAAAAACCCCTTTTTACTTTTGGAAATTGTTTTTATATATTTTCATTACATAATTTATTTTGAGACTTTGATTTTTTTTTTGGGAATTAAAAAAAAAAAATTTTCCATTTCCACCCTTTCCTAAAGGAGTGGAATTTGAAAGGCCCTTGGGTGCTGCTATTTCCTACTTATTTTTAAAAAACCAAACCCTTATTTTTTCATAAATTTAAATAAAACATTTTAAATTCCCAAATTTTAACTAAACAAATGTAAAACTTCACACGCAGTTTTAAAAGCCCCACAAACATATGCCCCTTAGCCCTCGAAATTCATTTTGGCAACCCCTTTCCCCACTAAACCCATCCCCCCCGGGGCCCTCTACTTTAATTAATATTTTTGAAAATTGGTTAACATTGGGTTTAGGTTCCAATTTTTGGGCGGGGGGATAAAGACATAAAAATCTCTCTCCCCTTAAATTGATTGGCTAGGGTTATGAGGGAAATGTTTTGAGAAATTTCATTAGACTTTTTTTTTTTATTTCCCCAAAATTTTCCGGTTAAAATTTTTCCCCAACAACTTTTTTTCTTTTAAAAAAAAAAAAACCCAAAAAAAAAAAAAAACCCCCCTTGTGTTTAGAAATCCCCCCGTCAAAAAAATTTCTTTTTGGGGGCCTTTTTTTTTTAAAAAACATTTTTCCCATTAAAAAGGGCAGAAAGGGAATTTAGAAAACTCACAAGGTTAATATTTCATTGGGGGTC
Organism: Mastomys natalensis; assembly: GCA_021653895.1. NCBI lineage: Eukaryota > Metazoa > Chordata > Mammalia > Rodentia > Muridae > Mastomys > Mastomys natalensis. The sequence goes on along the minus strand of JAJTUV010000072.1, from coordinate 69,759 downwards.
AAAGCTATCGTCAAAGTTAACAAATTTAATTTTCTGAGCCTCTCTTTGGATAAAATATAATAAACCCATTTGACTTTTTTTAAGTCTTCCTGTTCCTTTTTTGTAAGTTTTCAAATTTTATCCCCAAACCATTGTTGTTGAATTTGAACCTCGGTTTGAATCCCACGCTTCATACCTTCCTTTCCAGGTCTCTATTTCTTTCTTTAAACATCTTCAAATCTTTTTTTCATTTTTTAAATTTTACTTTTAAGATTCTAAATTATTTTCCTCTTTTCTTTTGGGAACCCTTTAAACTCAATTTGGTATTTTAAATACCATTTTGGATTGTTTTTTTGTTTCTGTACATTCTTTTAATGTTTCCTTAATTTTATTTAATCAAAACTTATTTAGCAAGTCATGAATGTGGCTCAATCAGGTTCCAACTTATTTTAACCACCTTTTATTCCATTAAATTTATTTTTTCCCTTCCCAAGGGGCTTAAAAGCATTTTTCCCTTTGCTGCCCCTTAAATTTTTCCCCAAAAGTTTACCTCCTATTTTGGTATTCCTTTTTCCCCCCCTTTTTTTGGTTTTTTAACCCCCAAAAAAACCATTTTTTTTTTTTTTTTAAAAAAAAACATTTTACCAAAAAGAAAATCAAAATTTTTTTTTTAGAAAAAAATTAAAAAAAAAACCCTGAACCTAAAAAACCCGGTTTTCCCAAATAAAAAAACTGCAAAAAGTAAAGGTTAATTTGGGAAAACCATATTTAAAACCAAACAAATAAAACCCAAAGGGAATCAAAAACCCCTAACTGGGAAAAAAGGGGAAAAACCAAATTTTAAAAATTTTTCCTTTCCTTGAAGTTCTTTTTTAAAATTAAAATGGCCCATTGTTCTTTTTTGGAAATTTTCCTTTTTTTATTTTTAGTTTTGCCCATTTTTCAAGACATTCTGGGTTTTGGGTTGCTTTATTCCCCCGTACCATCTTTTTTAAAAAGGTTCATGTTCATGTTTAATATTTTAATTTTTATTGTTTCATTTTAAAATTTAATTCTAGTTTTCCCCAATTTTCCTTTTTTCAAATTTTTTTTTGGGAATTTTTTTAAAACCATTTTTTAAAAAAAAAAGGTATCCCCTTTTTTAAAAGTTTTTCTTTCCAGACCAAAACAATTTTTTAAAATTTCCAAACCCAAAGCTATTCCCCTTTCCCTTGAAATTTTTTTCGGGGGCCCCCTATTTTTGCAAATGTTTTTCCCCCAAAAAAGGGGGTTTTTTAATCGTTCCCCCCCTTTTTTCCCTTTTAAAAAAAAATTTTAACTTTTTCTCCTTTAAATTTTTAATAAGTTTTAAAAAAAACCAACCGGCCCCTTCCCAAAAAATCCCCGGGCCCTTACCTTACCCCAACCCCCAGGGTTTATCCCTTTTTGGGTTTTCCCCTTAGAAAAAACCGGAAAACCCTTAAAAAAAACCCCCAAAACCCCCCCAAAAAAAACCCCCCAAATAAACCCCCAAAACCCCTAAAAACGGTCCCCCCGGGAAAAATGAAAAAGGCCCCCCCCAAAACCCCCCCCCCCCGGGGGGGCCAAAAAACCCCCCCAAAACCCCCAAAAAAAACCCTCCCCCCCCCAAAAACCCCTTTAAAAACCCCCCAAAAACCCCTAAACCCCCAAATTGCCCCCCCAAACCCCCAAACCACCCAAACCCCCAAAACCCCCCTCCCCAAACCCCCCCCCCCCCAAAAACCCCCCCCCTCCCCACACCCCCAACCCAACCCAAACCCAAAAAAAAAACCCCCCCAATTCTTTGAAAGGGGCCCTCTTTTATGGGGCCCCCCTGGGGGGTCCTTTGGCCCCCCATTTTTCCCTTTTCTTTTTTTCTTTTTTTTTTTCCCCCCCAAAAGAGTTGTTAAAAAAGTTTCCCCCTGGGGTGGGTTTTGAGGTTTGTGTTCCTTTTTTCTTTCCCGAAATATGAACCATCGGGCCTTAAAATTGTAAAAGGCTTGTGCATGCTGCCGTGTCTTTGTGGATTCATATGGCATATAATTTTCCCCCTTGTGTTTAAAAGGGCCCTTGTTTCCTTAGTGGCCCTTTCCACCATCCCTGGCTATGACAAAATTCCCCCCCCAATTCCCAACCGGGAGATGAGATGAGTTTTCGTGGCTTTTGCCCTTTTAAGATGACAAGCTGAATGCGTATAAACATTTTTTTGCACTCCAAAGAACATTTAAATTTTCTTTAACCTCCCCCCAAAAGATGGGTGGGAGGGCTTGGTGAAGGGTCAATAGACAGAAGCCCCTTGAATCCCCCCCAATTATAGGTTTTTACCTGTTAGGGCGGTTTGATGTGCTTTTTTGAAAGGGAAAACAAATGACTTCATTTTTTGGTTCTCAATCTGCTCATCCCAGAGCAAAGAGATCAAAGGAGAGATGTCTGAATTGTTTTCAGATTCTATGTCCTCCTTCATAAATGACTTTTGCTCTTTCTTTCAGGGCACAAGTGTAATGGCATGTCTGACGTCTGTTCTGCATGATGACAAAGAGTTTCCCAACCCAGAGAAGTTTGACCCTGGTCACTTTCTCGATGAGAAAGGGAACTTCAAAAAGAGTGACTACTTCGTGGCTTTCTCAGCAGGCAAGCAAGCTTTGTATTCATATGTGTTAAGGTCCAGGTAAGGTGAGCTGGGTTGTACATGAAGAATCCCATGGGTGGTATGGGTCCAGTCACTGTAAACCCAAGGAACACTTTACATGTAACAACTCAGTGCTCAGATTCAGTGGTATAGTGTGTGAAATAGACAAAGGTGATACATGAATAGGGAAAGATTATTCTGTGAAAGTGTGCCATGCTCACGTGGTCTGGGGGAAGCCCAGAGGGAGTAGGTGTAACTCTGATGTTTTTGAAGGACATCAGGTTGAATGATCAAATTTTAAGATAAATTGCTTGCAGAAAGTACCATTGAATTATCTTCTTTCAATTTGAAATGGTCTCAGAAAGGAAACATTATTCCACTCTAATGTGTGATGAAGGAGTTTAAGGAAGTGATGGTTCCCATGGGAACAGAGGAAGTGACAGTGTATGGAAAAGTCTTCAATACTCACACAAGCAAAAAGACTGTAGTGGACTAATAACCTGGTGAGGCTGGACCCCTCTCATGCTTAGGTGTAGTTTCCTCCATTGTAAACTCATGTATTGAAGAGTAATATAGACAGCAGCCAGAGCCAGGGCTGGCAGCATTAAACCAAAGGAAAAAATAAACTCCCAAAGTCTAATCCTCTGAGTTTATTCAGATCCCTAAAGGAGCTAACTTTAGGCTAATAGAATCCATGAAAGGTACTTCTTGGATATAGGATGCATAACAATCAAATGCAGAAAGGGAGGGTAACCAATGCTGGCACAGTGTGGATGAGGAAGAGGAGGAAGAGTGGAGGTTGAAGGTCCTTTCCTGAAGTGTTAACTGAAATGGACAGAAATAGTAGACTTGCTTCAAGTTTTGTAAGAAGTGTATTTAGCAATGCTTGTTGTCATAAGTCCACACTATGAAATGCTCAGGGAAGCTCTCAAAGGGTGGAAAGGCTCCCTTCTGTCTAATTCCTTGCTCTAATTTGGATTATCATATAAGGGTCCTGTTGATATCTCATGTGCTAAAGGCCTGCTTTGTCCTAACTCTATGGGCATTATTAAAAGAACTAAGTCTTTGTCATCAGAATTCATATTGAATTTTTAACAACTTAAATTTAATAACTAGTAATAAAATCTCACAGATGCTGTTTTACATGAGAAGCATTACTATGGCAAATGAACACTGTTTTAATTTTGTATCTAAGCATGTTTAAGAAGTTTACACAGACCACATGACATTTGAGCTGAATCTGAAGGGATAAAGACAAGACGGAGAGAACAGTGGCTGTCCATCTACTCAGAGAAGTGACTAGAATGTGTCATAAAAAGCTTGGTTCTGCCTATCTGCTTTGGGATGGGAAAATAGAGATGCCTCAGGTCTCAGGAAGTTGAAAGAGCAAGATGAAGTTAGATTCCAAGAATCTTTCGCAGTTACTTTGTAGCATCTGTTTTAACACCTGCCCATGTGCAGGTTTAGATTATTTTTCTTTTTTTTTTTTAAGATTTACTTGTTTATTTTATGTGAGTATACTGTTGCTGCCTTCAGACATACCAGAAGAGGGCATCAGATCCCATTACAGATTGTTGGGAGTCACCATGTGGTTGCTGGGAATTGAACTCAGGACCTCTGGAAGAGCAGTCAGTGCTCTTAACCACTGAGCCATCTCTCTAGCCTTAGATTATTTTTCTTTAAGCAGATTTATGAGTTGAGTTATCCCTTAGAAAGCAGACCAGTAGAAATAAGCTACTGAGACCTGGGGATAGGAGAACAGGGCATTTATGTATCATATAAATTGCTATAGGGGCGTGTGTGTGTGTGTGTCTGTGTGTGTATGTGTGTGTGTGTGTCTGTGTGTGTGCTGGTGTGCTCATGCCCGTGCCTCACACCCATGCCCATGGCAGTGTTCCTGGTTAAACTCAGTTGGTCATAGAGCAAAAACAAGACAAAGAACCACCTAGACATCAAAGTGAGATCAAAACTTAGTTTGATAATGGTGTAGAGGAATTTAGGAGATATGTGTGGGACATTAAGTGAAACCAAAATTTATTATATAAGTGTATTTTCATGTAGATAAAGAAATAATTAACAACAAAATATAAAAATATATATGAGTAAGATTTCTTTTTGTATACATACATACACACATATATGTATATATGTAACAAGAATAATCAGTCATGCATAGTAGCATATGCCTTTAATCTTAGCTCTCGAGGAGGCAGAGGCAGAGGCAGAGGCAGAGGCAGAGGCAGAGGCAGAGGCAGAGGCAGAGGCAGAGGCAGAGGCAGAGGCAGAGGCAGAGAGGCAGAGGCAGAGGCAGAGGCAGAGGCAGAGGCAGAGGCAGAGGCAAGAGTCAGAGGCAGAGGCAGAGGCAGAGGCAGAGACAGAGGCAGAGAGTCAGAGGTCAGAGTCAGAGGTCAGAGTCAGAGTCAGAGTCAGAGTCAGAGTCAGAGGCAGAGGCAGAGGCAGAGCAGAGCAGAGCAGAGGCAGAGCAGAGGCAGCGAGGCAGAGGCAGAGGCAGAGGCAGAGGCGAGAGGCAGAGGCAGAGGCAGAGTAGATCTCTTTGCGTTCAAGGCCAACTTAGTCTCCAAAGAGAGTTCCAGCACAACCAGGACTGTTATGTTAAGATAACCTGTCTCAGAAAAAAAAGAATAATTAAAATAGTCATGAATTTAGGAGTGAGTGGGTGGGGCACAGAAAAACTTGGAGTGAGAGAGGAAGGGTTAAAATTATATATGTGTATATGTGTGTATGTGTTATTACTAGTTTATGAAAATAAAAAATATAAAATAAAAAACAAAAAATGGTGAAAAGAAGAAAAGTAAAGGTATTTGTCCTGAGGAAAGTTAAGAAAGGAAAGAAATCAGGACAGTGCAAAAAAAAAAAAATTACAATCAGTTGTTAGGTAATTAGTTTGTGTTAATTATTCACTCATAAACATGTTTTCTATGTGTGTTAACGCAGAATCAGAATTATGCAGAACCAATGACTTATCAGTTGCCGTGTCCCTTTTAGGAAGAAGAGCTTGTATTGGAGAAGGTCTGGCCCGCATGGAGATGTTTTTAATCCTGACCAACATTTTACAGCATTTTACTTTAAAACCTGTGGTCAATCCAGAGGACATTGACATCACCTCAGTTCATCCTGGTTTATTGTCTTTGCCTCCACCCTTTGAGCTCTGTTTCATTCCAGTCTGAAGCTACGTAGTCTTTCACACAGATGACTGAGACCATGCTTCTACTTGTGAGCAAACAGGTCCTCCTGTCCTATGTACCTGCATCTGGCAGTCCTTCCTGAATGGCAGGGTTGCTACCTCTGAACTATCCTAAATTTTTCTCAATTCTTTATGGACCAGCTCCAATTATCATATGTGAAAAAACTTCACTGATTCAGTTCTAATAAAGTTTTGTTGCAGTGTATGGTAGACCATTAGCCACATTTTTATTTGAGGTTATTTTTAATGGAAAGTGTGTTATCAATCTAACGTCTTGTTTTAGTAAAAGCTATCAATCAGAACTTATTCTGTGATTTTTAAGAAAAGTAATTAACCATGGAACTGAATCAGTGGCGACTCATTCCTGTGTCACTATCTAGGAGAATAATCTCTTGACAGTATGTCATGTATACATTTCTCCTTTGCTTTATAACTTGTTACATTTCTCTTGTAGATTTCTTCATAAGTGATATGCATGTTTATGTATGTAAACACATAGGCAGATGTATGGAAACTCATGCCTACCAAGGGGGAGTAACATGAAATAAAACTTGAATTTCCCAGTTTTCAAGAATCCCCTGCCCTTATCTTCCTCAAGAGCTAGTTCTCCACACTCAATGCATGATTTCATATAACTTCATGTACATGAACTGAAAAATGTGCACATGTGGGTTTAAAGTTAAGTATGATTTGAAAGTGCTAATTATATTGTAACATATCATAGATTTAAAGAAAAACCACACAACCATGACTCATAATATCTTACTGATTGGCTACTCCATAACTTCAGATTAAGGCCATCCTCTGCTACATTTGTGGTTCAGCCATGGGTCATTCCATGCATACTCTTTGGCTGGTGCTTTAGTCCCTGGAAGCTCTTGGGGGGGTTGGTTGGTTGATATTGTTGCTCTTCCTATTGGGTTCCAAACCCCTTCAGCTCCTTCAGTATTTTCTCTAACCCTCCACTGTGGACCCTTGCTCAGTCCAATGTTTGGCTGCAAGTATCCACATCTGTATTGGTCAGGCTCTGACAAAGCCTCTTAGGAGACAGCTGTATCAGGTTCCTGTCAGCAAGCACTTCTTGGAATCAACAATAGGGTGTAAGTTTGGTGGCTGCATATGGAATGGATCTCCAGGTGGGGCAGTCTCTGGATGACCTTTCTGTCTCTGCTCCATTCTTTGTCTCCATATTTATGTTAGACAGGATCAATTCTGGGTTAAAATTTTTGAGATGAGTGGGTGGCCCCATTCCTCAACTGGGAGCTGTGCTTAACCTCTGGATATGGTTTCAACAGTTACTCTCTCCCTTTTGTTGGGTATTTCAGCTAATGACATCCTCACTGGGTCCTGGGACCCTCTTGCTTTCTTGGCATCTGGGACTTTCTGGTGGCTCCCCCAATTCCCTACCCCAATTGCTACATACCTCTGTTCATGTTCCCTCTGTACATCTCCCCTGTCTCCTCCCACAATTGATCCCACCACCTTTCTCCTTCCTCCCCTTCCTCCTACCCTCTATTTCCTGTGATTATTTTGTTTCCTCTTTTAAGTAGACTGAAGCATCCACACTTTGGTTTTCCTTCTTCTTGAGATTCATATGGTCTGTGAGTTGTATTGTGGGTATTCTGAGCTTTTCCCCCACTATCCATTTATCAGTGAGTACATACCATGTGTGTCCTTTTGTGATTGGGTTACCTCACTCAGGTGATATTTTCTAGTTTCATCCATTGACCTGCAAATTTCATGAAGTCATTGTTTTTAATAGCTGAGTAGTACTCCATTGTGCAAATATACCACATTTTCTGTATCCATTCCTCTGTTGGAGGACATCTGGGTTGTTTCCAGTTTCTCACTGCTAAAAATAAGCCTGCTATGAACATAGTGGAGCATATGTCCTTGTTATATGTTGGAGCATCTTTTGGGTATATTCCCAGGAGTGGTATAGCTGGGTCCTCAGGTAGTACTATATCCAGTTTTCTAAGGAACCACCAGACTGATATCCAGAGTTGTAGTACCAGCTTGTCATCCCACCAACAATGGAGGAGTGTTCTTATTTCTTCACATCCTCACCTGCATCTGCTGTCTCTTGAGTTTTTAGTCTTAGCCATTCTGACTGGTGTGAAGTAGAATCTCAGGGTTGTTTTGAAATTAATTTCCCTCATGAAAAAGATGTCAAACATTTCTTTAGATGTTTCTCAACCATTCGATATTCCTCAGTTGAGAATTCTTCATTTAGCTCTGTATCCCATTTTTAAATAGGGTTATTTGGTTCTATGGAGTCTAACTTCTTTTTTTTTTTGGTTTTTCAAGACAGGGTTTCTCTATATGCCCTGGCTGTCCTGGAACTAACTCTGTAGACCAGGCTGGCCTCGAACTCAGAAATCCGCCTGCCTCTGCCTCCCAAGTGCTGGGATTAAAGGCGTGTGCCACCACCGCCCGGCAAATTTTTTTTTTTTTTTTTGTTTATTTTCGAGACAGGGTTTCTCTGTGTAGCCCGGGCTGTCCTGGAACTCACTCTGTAGACCAGGCTGGCCTCGAACTCAGAAATCCGCCTGCCTTTGCCTCCCAAGTGCTGGGATTAAAGGCGTGCGCCACCACCGCCAGGCTCTAACTTCTTTTTTTTAAAGTGTTTATTTGTTTGTTTATTTATTTATTTATTTATTTATTTATTTATTTATTATATGTACAGCTGTCTTCAGACATTCCATAAGATGGCTTTAGATCACATTATGGATGGTTGTGAGCCATTTTGTGGTTGCTGGAGTTTGAACTCATGACCACCGAAAAAGCAGTCAGTGCTCTTAACTGCTAAGCCATTTCACCAGTCCTAGAGTCTAACTTCTTGAGTTCTATGTATATATTGGATATTAGCCGTTTATCAGATGTAAGATTGGTAAAGATCTTTTCCCAATATGTAGGTTGCTGTTTTGTCCTGATAACAGTGTCCTTTGCCTTACAGAAGCTTTTCAATTTTGTGAGATTCCATTTGTTTATAGTTGATCTTAGAGTCTGGGCCACTGATGTTCTGTTTAGGAAAATTTCCCCTGTGCCCATGTATTTGAAGCTCTTTCCCATTTTCTCTTCTATTAGATTCAATGGTTTTATATGGTTTTACTTGGACTTGAGCTTTGTACAAGGATGTAAGAATGGATCAATTTTCATTCTTCTACATGCCTGCTGTCACTTGGCCAGAACCATGTGTTGAAAATGCTGTCTTTTTTCCACTGGATGATTTTGGCTTCTTTGTCAAAGATCAAGTGACCATAGGTGTGTGGGTTCATTTCTGGGTCTTCACTTCTTTTCCATTGGTCTACCTGCCTGTGTCTGTATCAGTGCCATGAGTTTTTAGCACTATTGCTCAATCAGTAGTATTGCTTGAGGTCTGGGATGGTGATGTCCCCAGAAGTTCTTTTATTGTTGAGAATAGTTTTTGTTATCCTGGTTTTTTTGTTATTCCAAATGACTTTGAAAATTGCTCTTTCTATCTCTGTGAAGAGTTGAGTTACTCTTAAGGAAATTGCAGCATTTGATTTTTTCCAACTATTTTATATTACTCTGCAACAATGGTCAAAAATAAAATAAAAAACAACTATTTTTATTTTATGTAAATTCTGATTCATGACTTGACAGCTAAAATATCAGGAGTACCTGATCATGTTGCTGATAAATTCAGAGTGCCTGCATTCAGAAAAGGAGCTAAATGCCCTACACAAGGCTGTAGTAGGTGAGATCTGGAGATACATTGCTATTATCCCTGTAAATTTGGCCTATATAGCAACTCAGGCATTCATTTCAGAAGAAACCATTTTCCAACAGTGAGAAGTATTTCATCTGTACTACTCCTTAGGTTTTTTTAGATTATCAACAACTACATAAATATGACTACAGGTGTTCTAACATCCACTGGTATGATACAATCTTGTGTACACACCCCAAGTCTTGAATGTAAATTTTTTCCTTCTTGTTAACTGACATATATTTCTAAATGTCATAGAACTTGGACGTTCACAAACATTTTATGGTTCTTGTGGTTTTGAACTCTTCCAGTCCTCTATTAATTTCCCTATTTTACACTAAACTTCATTACTTTTTACTGCATTGAAGATATCAAAAATTATTTGATATTGCTAATATTTATTTGTTTATTTATTTGATATTTTCTTTATTTACATTTCAAATGTTATCCCCTTTCCTAGTTTTTACTCTGGAAAATCCCTATCCCATACTCCCTCTCCTGCTTTTATGAGGGTGCTCCCCCACCTACCGACCCACCCACCCAATCCTGCCTCCCCACCCTGGCATTCCCCTATACTGGGGAATCGAATCTTCACAGGACCAAGGGCCTCTCTTCCCATTGATGCGAGACAAGGCCATCCTCTGCCACATATGCAGTTGGAGCCATGGGTTCCTCCATATGTCCTTTTTGCTTGGTGGTTTAGTCCCTGGGAGCTCTGGGGAATCTGGTTAGTTGATATTGTTGTTCTTCCTATGGGTTGCAAACTCCCTCAGTTCCTTCATTCCTTTCTTTAACTTTTCCATTGGGGACACTGTGCTCAGTACAATGGTTGGCCCAGAGCTATCAGGGCACAGGAACTAAGGAACAGCTGGGGACAGGATCCTTCAGGTTTCTGTCTACACACTGGAGCTGACCCTGTGCCACAACTCTCCATACCCAAATTCCTCACTGAGGGAACTGGTCTCTCAGGAGTGCTGACACAGAGGCTTGCAGGAGGGACAAGCCACGGTAAGAGACAGTAAGACCAGCTAACACCAGATATAACCAAATGGTGAGAGCCAAGGGCAAGAACATAAATCTCAGAAACCAAGGCTACTTGGCATCATCAGAACCCAGTTCTCCCACCACAACAAGCCCTGGATACCCCAACACACCAGAAAAGCAAGACTGATTTAAAATCATGTCTCATGATGATGATAGAGGAATTTAAGAAGGACATAAATAACTCCCTTAAAGAAATACAGGAGAACACAGGTAAACAGGTAGAAGATCTCAAAGAGGAAACACACACACACACACACACACACACACACACACACACACACACAATCCTTAAAGAATTACAGGAAAACACAAACAAACAGGTGAAAGAATTGAACAAAACCATCCAGGATCTAAAAATGGAAATAGAAACAATAAAGAAATCACAAAGGGAGATAGCCCTGGAGATAGAAAGCCTAGGAAAAATATCAGGAGTCATAGATGCAAGCATCACCAATAGAATACAAGAGATAAAAGAGAGAATCTCATGTACAGAAGATACCATGGAAAACATTGACACAACAGTCATAAGAAATCCAAAATGTAAAAATTTCTTAACCTAAAACATCAAGGGAATCCAGGACACAATGAGAAAAATACTTAACCTAAGGATAATAAGTATAGAAGAGAGTGAAGATTCCCAACTTAAAGGGCCAGTAAATATCTTCAACAAAATTGTAGAAGAAAACTTCCCTAATTGAAAGAAAGAGATGTCTGTAAACATACAAGAAGCCTACAGAACTCCAAATAGATTGGGCCAGAAAAGAAATTCCTCTCATCACATAATAGTCAGAACACCAAATGCACAAAACAAAGAAAGAATATTAAAAGCAGTAAGGGAAAAAGGTCAAGTCAGAATTATACCAGACTTCTCATCAGAGACTATGAAAGCTAAAAGATCCTGGATAGATGTCATACAGACCCTAAGAGAACACAAATGTCAGCTCAGGCTACTATACCCAGCAAAACTCTCCATTAACACAGATGGAGAAACCAAGATATTCCATGACAAAACCAAATTTACAGAATATATTTCCACAAATCCAGCCCTAATAAGAGATGGAAAACTTCAACACAAGGAGCAAAACTACACCCTAGAAGAAGCAAGAAAGTAATCGTTTTTCAACAAATCCAAGAAAAGATAGCCACACAAACATAAATATAACATAAAAAAATAATAGGAAGCAATAATCACTACTCTTTAATATCTCTTAACATCAATGGACTCAATTCCCTAATAAAAACACATAGACTAATTGACTGGGTATATAAACAGGATCCAGCATTTTGCTGCATACAGGAAATACACTTCAGTGTCAAAGACAGACACTACCTCAGAGTAAAGGGCTGGAAAACCATTTTCCAAGTAAATGGTCCCAAGCTGCAGTAGCCATTGTAATATTGAATAAAATCAACTTTCAACCAAAATTTACCAAAAAGGATAAGAAAAGACACTTCACACTCATCAAAGGAAAAATCTACCAGGAAGAACTCTCAGTTCTGAGCACCTATACTCCAAATGCAAGGACACCCAGATTCATAAAAGAAACTACTAAAACTCAAAGCACACATTGTATCTCATACAATAATAGTGGGAGACTTCAACACCCCACTCTCATCAATGGAGAGATCATGGAAACACAAACTAAACAGAGATACAGTGAAACTTACAGAAATTATGGCTCAAATTGACTTAACAGTTATCTATAGAACATTTCATCCTAAAAAAAAAAAAAAAAGAATATATCTTTTTCTCAGCACCTTATAATACCTTCTCCAAAATTGACCATATAATTGGTCACAAAACAGGCCTCAACAGATACAATAAGATTGAAATAATTGTATCCATCTTATCAGATCACCATGGACTAAGGCTGGTCTTCAATAAAGATAAAATCAATGGAAATCCCATATACACATGGAAGTTGAACAATGCCCTACTTAATGATAAATTGGTTAAGGAAGAAATAAAGAAAGGAATTAAAGACTTTTTAGAATTTAATGAAAATGAAGGCACAATATACCAAAACCTTTGGGACACAATGAAAGCAGTGCTAAGAGGAAAACTCATAACTCTAAGTGCCTCCAAAAAGAAACTGGAAAGAGCATACACTAGCAGCTTAACAGCACACCTGAAAGCTCTAGAACAAAAAAAGAAAATACACCAAATAGGAGAAGAAGGCAGGAAATAATCCAACTCAGGGCTGAAATAAACCAAGTAGAAATAAAAAGAACTATACAAAAGAAAAAAATGAACAAAACCAGAAGCTGGTTCTTTGAGAAAATCAACAAGATAGATAAACCCTTAGCCAGACTAACCAGAGGGTACAGAGACAGTATCCTGAAATGAAAATCAAAATCAGAAATGAAAAGGAGATATAACAGCAGAAACTGAGGAAATTAAAAAAAAAAATCATTAGATCCCACTACAAAAGCCTGTATTCAGCAAAACTGAAAAATCTGGATGAAATGGACAATTTTCTAGTCATATACCAAGTACCAAAGTTAAGTCAGGATCAGATAAACCATGTAAACAGTCTCATATCCTCTAAAGTAAAAATAGCAGTCATTAAAAGTCACCCAACAACAACAAAAAACCCAACCCAGGACCAGTTGGATTTAGTGCAGAATTCTATCAGACCTTCAAAGAAGATATAATTCCAATTCTCTATTAACCATTCCACAAAATAGAAACAGAAGGAACACTACCCAATTCGTTCTATGAAACCACAGTTACACTGATACCAAAACCACACAAAGACCCAACAAAGAAAGAGAACCTCAGACCAATTTCCCTTATGAATATCAATGTAAAAATTCTCAATAAAATTCTTGCAAACCGAAACTATGAACACATCAAAACTATCATTTACCCTGAACAAATAAGCTTCATCCCAGGGATTCAGGATGTTTCAATATATGGAAATCCATCAATGCAACCCACTACATAAACAAACTCAAAGAAAAAAAAAAACCACATGATTACTTCATTAGATGCTGAAAAAGCATTTGACAAAATTCAACATCCCCCAGTGTTAAAAGTCTTGGAATGACCAGGAATTTAAGGCCCATTCCTAAACATAGTAAAAGCAATATGCAGCAAACCAGTAGCTAACATCAAACTAAATGGAGAGGAACTTGAAGCAGTTCCACTAAAATCAGGGACTAGACAAGGCTGCCCATTCTCCCTATCTATTCAATATAGTACTCAAAGTTCTAGCAAGAGCAATTAGACAACAAAGTGAGGTCAAAGGGATACAAATTGGAAAAGAAGTCAAAATATCAGTATTTGCAGATGATATGATAGTACACTTAAGTGACTCCAAAAATTCTACCAGTAAACTCCTAAACCTGATATTCAACTTCAGCAAAGTGGCTGGATATAAAATTAACTCAAATCAGTAGCATTCCTCTATTCAAAGGATAAATGGGCTGAGAAAGAAATTAAGGAAATGACACTCTTTACAATAGTCACAAATAATATAAACTATCTTCATGTGACTCTAACAAAACAAGTGAAAGATCTGTGCAACAAGAACTTTAAGTCTCCTCAGAAAGAAATCCAAGAATACCTCAGAAAATGGAAAGACCTTTCTTTCTCATGGATTAGCAGGATTAATATGGTACAATGTTCATCTTGCCTAAAAGAATCTACAGATTCAATGTAATCCCCATGAAAATTCCAACTAAATTTTTCATAGAGTTAGAAAGAGCAATTCTCAAATTCATTTGTAATAACAAAAAATCCAGGATAGTGAAAATTATTCTCAACAATAAAAGAAATTTTGGGGGAATCATCATCCCTGACCTTAAGTGTACTAAAGAGCAGTAGTGATAAAAACTGTATGGTATTTGTACAGGAAAAGGCAGATAGACTAATGGAGTAGTACCAAATACCATGTGTTTTCTTTTGTGACTGAGTTACCTCACTCAGGACGATATTTTTAAGTTCCATCCATTTGCCTGTGAATTTTGTGAAGTCATTGTTTTTAATAGTTGAGTAGTATTCCATTGTGTAAATGTACCACATCCCTCTGTTGAGAGAAGTAACCCAGAAATGAATCCATACACCTATGGTCACTTGATCTTTGAGAAAGAAGCTAAAACCATCCAGTGAAAAAAAAGACAGCATTTTCAACAAATGGTGCTGGTTCAACTGGCGGTCAACATGTAGAAGAATGCAAATGGATCCATTCCTATCTCCCTGTAAAAAGCTGAAGTCCAAGTGGATCAAGGACCTGCACATAAAACCATATATACTGAAACTTATAGAAGAGAAAGTGGGGACTAGCCTTGAACATATGGACACAGGGGAAAAGTTCTTGAACATAACACCAATGGCTTATGTTCTGAGATCAAGAATCGACAAATGGGACGTTATAAAATTGCAAATATTCTGTAAGGCAAAGGATACTGTCAATAGGACAAAATAGCAACTAACAGATTGGGAAAAGATCTTTACCAATCCTACATCTGATAGAGGGATAATATCTAATATATACATAGAACTCAAAAAGGTAGATTCCAGAGAACCAAATACCTATTAAAAATGGAGTACAGAGCTAAACAAAGGATTCTCATCTGAGGAAACTTGAATGGCAGAGAAGCACCTAAAGAAATGTTCAACATCTTTAGTCATCAGTGAAATGGAAATCAAAACAACCCTGAGATTCCACCTTACACCAGTCAGAGTGGCTAAGATCAAAAACACAGGTGATAGCAGATGCTGGTGAGGAGGTGGAGAAAGAGGAACACTCCTCCATTGTTGGTGGAATTGCAAAGTGGTACAACTACTCTGGAAATCAGTCTGACATTTCCACAGAAAATTGGACATAGTACTACCTGCAGACCCAGCTGTACCATTCCTGGGCATATTTCCAGACATTTTCCAACATGTAGCAAGGACACATGCTCTACTATGTTCATAGCAGCCTTATTTATAATAGCCAGAAACTGGAAAGAAATCCAGATGTCCCTCAAAGGAGGAATGGATATCATCCTGAGTGAGGTAACTCAGTCACAAAAGAACACACAATGTATGCATTCATTGAGAAGTGGATATTAGCTCAAAGTTCAGAATACTCAAGATTCAATTCACAGACATATGAAACCCACAAAGAAGGAAGACCAAAGTGTGGATGCTTCTGTGCTTCTTACAAGGGGGAACAAAATACTCACAGGAGGAAATATAGGGAAGAAGTGTGGAGCAGAGACAGAAGGAAAGGCCAACCAGGGACTGCCCCACTTGGGGATCCATCCCATATACAGTCAGCAAATCAGGATGCTATTGTGGATTCTTTGAAGTTCTTGCTGACAGGAGCCTGATTTGGCTGTCTCCTGAGAGGCTCTGCCAGAGCATGACAAATACAGAGGCGGATGCTTGCAGCCAACCACTGGACTGGGCTAGGAGTCCCTGATGGAGGAGTTGGAGAAGCGACTGAAAGAGCTGAGGGGGTTTCCAGCCCCATGGAGGTAGCAACAGTGTCAACTGTCCAGACCCTCCATAGTTCCCAGTTTCTCAACTACCAATCAAAGAGTACTCATGCAGGTGCCCTTGGCTCCGGCTGCATTTGTGGCAGAGGATGGCCTGGTTGGACATCATTGAGAGGAGAGGTCCTTGGGACTGAGGGTGTTCCATGCCCCAGTGTAGAGGAATGTCAGGGCTGGAAGATGGGAGTGGGTGGCTTGGGGAGCACCCTCATAGAGTTAGGGGGAGGGGGATGGTATAGGGAGTTTCAGAAGGGGAGACCTGGAAAGGGGAAAACAATTGAAATGTAAATAAAGAAAATATCCAATGGGAGGAAAAAGAAAAAAAGAAAGAAAAGAAAGGAAAAAAGAAACCTATTACCTATTTTTTCAAGGTCTATCCTCAGCAGAACATGGCCATTGATTCATTCAAGGGGTTTTGGATATACAGACTGTTTCAAGTGTAGAATTGATTCAAAGTCTGAGATTCCTTTTTGCCATGATTCAATGTAGCCTTTTCCCCATTTGTTTGAGAGTTTTTCCACTTATGTCGATTTAAAAAATCCAGTAGGCTTCTTATCTATCTCATGCCTGGAAAAACACAATTGATTAACCAGTACCAGAGGTCCATTCTATCTTCTATTTCCAGGCAGTGGTAGAACAAAGTTCAAGTTGTTTCATATCTTGTCAATATTTGATGTCCTCATTTCTTGTAATTTTAGTTCTTCTAGTTTCTAAATATTTTATAAGAGTTTACAATTAAGTTTGAGTGACTAACTATTAGCCTGCATTCCTTATTTATCTGGTATATTGTAATAGCAGCTTTCAAAAGGAGTAGAATGTCACATTGTATTTTAAAATTAGTTGTATATACAGTCCCTTAAGTAAGAATTAGAACATATACATAGCATGTTGTAGCATGTTGTAGCAAAATGTAATTTGTATCAATATACAAAGACCATACCAAAAAAAATATTTTGGCTTGTTGATATTTTTTAGTTTAAAAGTAGATTCAATAATAGACCCTTTTGTCAGGTCATTCCTATATTCCCTTTATTCGTTTCATTCTTTTCCCCCTTCTTCACCTAACATTAGAGAGGAAACAATGAAAGATAGAGGAAAAAAAGGGAGAAAAAAATCCCTGAATCTAACTCCTGGTGAGAGGCATGTAGAAAAGGCTATGGCATCCCAATGAGCTACCTGGAGATGGCCCACCATTTGCATGGCTGTGATGGGTTAACTCTGGGATGCTTGGACCTCAGAGACTTCATTCCACTGTTGCTTCCACTGTTGATATTCCTTTTGCTGTACTCCTCATTTTTTCTGACAAAGTATGATTGGACAAAGAAAGACCCTTTATGCCTATAGTCTTTTATGATTGATTCTGGGCATTAGTCCACCCTATTGAACAAATTTCCTGCTGCTCAATATGAATATGTACTTGTGTGTATTGATACTGTTTAGATGAACTGATGACTTCTCAATTCTTGATAATGATTTTATAGAACTCTCAAACTGATTCAAGTAATTTAAAACCCTCTGTAGAATATAAAGCAGCAAATAGTTCTGTGTAAATTGGTTTATTTATACAAAAGATCAAAATAATAAGACACAAGGCAGATGATTTATCTCTTGAAAAAAATATCTTGTTAAGTTGTGACATGAAAACTCTTGGTTTAAACTTAAAATGAATTTATGGAGCTAAAGATAGATATGGAACATTTAGTTATGTACTAGTCTTACTTGAAATGTATTCATACAATTCTGCTGTAACTCCTTAAAACTTCTTGACCAATGGCATGAACTACTGCTTTAAACTTACTATGAACTTATGGAATATAAAAGTGTTTAAAGATCATTCCAGTTTCTGTGTGTACATGGAGCTGACCCTGTGCCACAGCTCTCCATACGCAAGTACCACCAAGAGATAGCTGGTCTCCAAGGAGTGCAGGCACACCTGTAAGCACAGGTAAGACCACCACTTCTGCTCAAACTTCTGGCCCAAGAAAGACCCTCCCAAAACCATCAGGACACAGGAACCAAGGAACAGCCTGGGACAGGATCCTTTCAGGTTTCTGTCTGCACCCTGTAGCTGACCCTATGACACAACTCTACATACTCAAATTCCTCCTGAAGAGGACTGGTCTCCCAGGAGTGCTGATCCACAGGCTGACAGGAGAGACAAGGCACAGTAAGAGACAGCAAGACCAGTTAACACCAGAGATAACCAGATGACGAGAACATAAGCAAGAAAAACCAAGGCTACTTGGCATCATCAAAACTTAGTTATCCTACCACAGCAAGTCCCGGATACTCCAACAAAATGGAAAAGCAAAACTCTGATTTAAAAACACACATTGCACCTCACTCAATAATAGTGGGAGACTTCAAGACCCACTCTCATCAATGGATAGATCATGAAAACAGAAACAAGACAGAGACACATTGTAACTACCAGAAGTTAGGGACCAAATGAACTTAAAAGTTATCTATGGAACATTTTATCCTAAAACAAAAGAATATACCTTCTTCTCAGCTCCTCATGGTACCGTCTTCAAAATTGACCATATAATTGCTCAAAAAAGAGGCCTCAACAAATACAATAAGATTGAAACAACCCAATGCATCCTATCAGATCACCGTGGACTAAAGCTGGTCTTCAATAAGAACAAAAACAATAGAAATCCAACATACACATGAAAGCTAAACAACTATCTACTCAATGATAACTTGGTCAATGAAGAAATAAAGCAAATAAAGACTATTTGAAACTTAATGAAAATTAAGGCACAACATACCCAAACTTTTTGGATACAATGAAAGCAGTGCTAAGAGGAAAACTCATAGCTCTAAGTACCTCAAAAAGAAACTGGAGAGACCACACACTAGGAGCTTGACACTACACCTGAAAGCTCTAGAACAAAAAGAAGCAAATGCACCCTAGAGGAGTAGATGGCAGGAAATAATCCAACTCATGGCTGAAATCAACTAAATAGAAGCAAAAAGAACTATACAAAGTATGAACAAAAGCAGGAACTGTTTCTTTGAGAAAATCAACAAGATAGATAAACCCTTAGCTAGACTAATCATAGGGCAGAGAGATAGTATCCAAATTAATGAAATCATAACTAATAAGGGAGACATAACAACAGAAACTGAGGAAATTCAAAAAATCATCAGATCCTACTACAAAAGCCTATACTCAACAAAACTGGAAAATCTGGATGAAATGGACAATTTCCCAGACAGATACCAGATACCAAAGTTAAATCAGGATCAGATAAACCATCTAAATAGTCCTAAAACCACTAAAGAAATAACAGCAGTCATTAAAAGTCTCACTACCAAAAAAACCCCCAAAAAACCAAAAACCCAAAACAAAAAAACCCCAACCAACCAACCAAACAAACAAACAAAAACAAAAAAAACCCTCAGGACCAGATGGTTTTAGTGCAGAATTCTATCAGACCTTCCAAGAAGACCTAATACCAATTCTCTATAAACTATTCCACAAAATGGAAACAGAATGAACTCTACCCAATTCTTTCTATGAAGCCACAATTATGCTCATACCTAAACCACACAAAGACACAACAAAGAAAGAGAACTTGAGACCAATCTCCTTTATGAATATCAATGCAAAAATCCTCAATAAAATTCTTGCAAATGGATTCCAAGAACACATCAAAAAAATCATCAACCATGATCAAGTAGGCTTTATCCCAGGAAAGCAGGGATGGTTCAATATATGGAAATTCATCAACATAATCCACTATATAAACAAACTCAACGGGGAAAAAAAAACCCACATGATCATCTCACTAGATGCGGAGAAGGCATTTGACAAAATTCAGCACCCCTTCATGGTAAAAGTCTTGGAAAGATCAGGAATTCAAGGCCCATACCTAAACATAGTAAAAAGCAATATACAGCAAACCAGTAGCCAACATTGAACTAAATGAAGAGAAACTTGAAGCAATCCCACTAAAATCAGGGACTAGGCAAAGCTGTCCACTCTCTCCCTATCTATTCAATATAGTATTCAAAGTTCTAGCCAGAGTAATTAGACAGCAAAAGGAGATCAAATGGATACAAATTGGAAAGGAAGAAGTCAAAATATCACTATTTGCAGATGTTATGATTGTATACTTAAGTGACCCCAAAACTTCCACCAGAGAACTCCTAAACCTGATAAATCACTTCAGCAAAGTGGTTGGATATAAAATTAACTCAAACAAATCAGTAGCCTTCCTCTCTACTCAAATGATAAACAGGCCGAGAAAGAAATTAGGGAAATGACACCGTTCACAATAGTCACAAATAATATAAAATATCTCAGTGTAAATCTAACCAAGCAAGTGACAGATCTGTATGCCAAGAACTTCAATTCTCTTCAGAAAGAAATTGAAGAAGATCTCAGAAGATGGAAAGATCTTGCATGCTCATGGATTGGCAGGATTAATATAATAAAAATGTCCATCTTGCCAAGAACAATTTATAGATTTAATGCAATCCCCATCAAAATTTTAACTCAATTCTTCACAGAAATAGAAAGAACAATTCTCAAATTAATTTGGCATAACAAGAAACCCAGGAAAGCAAAAACTATTCTCAACATTAAAAGAACATCTTGGGGAATCACCATCCTTGACCTTGAACTGTCCTATAGAGCAGCAGTGATAAGAACTGCATGATATTGGTACAGAGATAGGCCAGAAGATCAATGGAATAGAATCGAAGACTCAGAAATGAACCCATATACCTATAGTCACTTGATCTTTGACAAAGGAGCTAAAACTATTCAGTGGAAAGAAGACAGCATTTTCAACAGGTGGGACTGGTTGAACTGGAGGTCAGCATGTAGGAAAATACAGATTGATCCATTCTTATCTCCCTGTAAAAAGCTCAAGTCCAAGTGGATCAAGGACCTCCATTTAAAACTGGACATACTGAAACTAATAGAAGAGCCTCGAGCATGTGGGCACAGGGGAAAAGTTCCTGAACATAACACCAATGACTTATGCTCTAAGATCAAGAATTGACCAATGGGACCTTATAAAATTGCAAAGCTTTGCACTGTCAATAGGACAAAATGACAACCAACAGATTGGGAAAAGATCTTTACCAATCCTACATCTGATAGAGTGTTAATATCCAAAATATACAAAGAACTCAAGAAATTAGACTCCAGACTATCAAATAACCCTATTAAAAATGGGGTACAGAGATAAACAAAAAATTTTCAACTGAGGAATATCGAATGGCTGTGAATGACCTAAAAAAATGTTCAACATCTTCAGTCATTAGTGAAATGCAAACCAAAACAACCCTGAGATTCCACCTCATACCAGTCAGAATGACTAAGTTTAAAAACTCAGATGACACTAGATGCTGATTTGAATGTGGAGAAAGAGGAACACTCCTCCATTGTTGGTGGGATTATAAGCTGGTACAACCACTCTGGAAATCAGTCTGGCGTTTCCTCAGAAAATTGGACATAATATTACCTGTGGATCCAGCGATACCACTCCTGTGCATATACCCAAAAGATGCTCCAACATATAACAAGGACACATGCTCCACTATGATCATAGCAGCCTTATTTATAATAGGCAGAAGCTGGAAAGAACCCAGGTGTCCTTCAACAGAGGAATGGATACAGAAAATGTGGTACATTTACACAATGGAGTACTCAGCTACTAAAAACATTGAATTCATGAAATTCTTAGGAAAATAGATGGAACTAGGAAATATCATCCTGAGTGAGGTAATCCAATCACAAAAGAACACACATGGTATGCACTCACTGATAAGTAGATATTAACCCAAAATCTCATAATACCTAAGACATAACTCACAGACCACATGAAGCCTAAGAAAAAGAAAGACCAATATATGGGTGCTTCAGTCCTTCTTAGAATGAGTAACAAAATACTCACAGGAACAAATATGAGACAAAATGTGGGGCAGAACCTGGAAGAGAGAACATCCAGAGACCACCCCACCTGGAGATCCCTCCCAGATGCAATCACTTTATGCAAACACTGTTGTGGATATTTGGAAATGCATGCTGATAGGAGACTGATATACCTGTGTCCTGAGAGGCACTGCCAGAGCCTGACATATACAGAGGCAGATGCTCACAGCTAACCATCAAACTGATCACAGGGTCCCCAGTGGAGGAGTTAGAGAGAAGATGAATTAGTTGAAGGGTCTTGCAGCCCCATGGGAAGAGTGACAATACCAACCAACCAGAGCTCCCATGGTCTAAACAGCTAGCCTGGGAACACATATGGAAGGACCCATGTCTACAGCTGTATATGGAGAGGGGGAGAGACTTGTTGGGCATCAGTGAGAGAGGAAGGCCTTGATCCCTTGGAGGCTGGATGCCTCAGAGAGGGGGAATTTGAGGGCAGGGTGTAGGAATAAGTGGATGGGTGGGGACACACCCTCATAAAAATAGGAGGAGGGAGGATTGGTTAAGGGGTTTCTTTGGGGGGCAATGGAGAAAGGGGATAACATCTGAAATGTAGATAAATAAAATACCTAATAATAAAAAACAAAACAAAAAGAAAAACAAACAAACAAAAAACAGATAATAGAACTGACTACCACAGTTGAACATTTCAAACTTTTTAGCAGCAATTTAACATTACGCATATTACAGGGATTTCTTATAATTGTCAAGGACAAGAGACTGTGGAACAGGCCCAAGTAACTTTTTTTCCCCAAATGTGCATTGATTTATTCTTAGCTCTCATTATTTTGAAGTTTGTATAGCAGTCTCAAATAGCAGCAATGTAATGATTATATGTGCAAGGAACAAATCTAACCTTAAAATAGTTGAAGAAAATATGCTTTCTGATTCATGATGTGAGCACTTATTTTTCAGAGGTCAACTTTTTTCTATAGTTAAGTAGATATAATTCAATATCAATAATAGTACGTGCTAGCTACACAAAATGATGTCTGATTGTCACGGAGAACAATCAGAAAACTGGTATTAGCCCATGGAACTTTAAAACAGTATCTTCATAAAATAAAAAAGGGGAGATATATCACAGTACACCACAAAATTATTTAAATCATGTTCTTTTCATTTTTTGACATGTTTTAAAAAATATTTGGATGCCAAGGAACTTTCTGCTGAGTGTCTATGGCACTCTACAACTAGGCATACTTATGCATAGATGAAAGGGAAGGATCCACTTATTGGCATAAGGCATGATCCCGATCAGGTATTAAATATGGGGAAGAGGACATGTTTGTGTTTTTTTTCTGCAGGATGCTAAAGGAGCATGGTGGTCACCAGAGCTCAGGGTGAGACATGATGATTCCAGGACAAAGAATGATGCTGACCTGTGAGCTTTCTGAGTGCCCTGACAATGGTGACTGGGAAGCTTTATTGGACACATGTTCCCCACCCACCATTGCTTACCTATACCCCTGATGGGACAAACTGCCTTGCCTCAAGTTTTTAGACCTTGTGAAGCAGAGATTCAAAAAGAGAAGTAGTAATGACTCTTGGATTGTTCTTAAATGTGACCAGTTATTCAGACTCAATCATGGACTGGTTTTAGAAATCAATCCAATATTGGAAGTAACCGTCTCCATTGGGAAGTCTGGGTCTGGAATTTTCAGAGACTTATATGGAAATTAGCTGAAGTTCTCTACAATGTTATGTTAGCAAGAGATAAAGTAGGGGCAGGATCTGGATTTCAAACAGGTGTTAGCACATGTATTAAGACTCTTTAAATTGTCAAGTTAAAATTACTTTTGTGTCTTCTATAGTATTTAATGTAAGTTGCATTGATTGTACACCTTCTAATTGTGTTTTGTTTTGGAAATCCATCATGTCAGTTATGGAGGTCTATCAACCAGCTTTTGTTTTAGTGCCCTGAGTAACACAGAACCTTGGTATTTCAAAACCATCTTGCAAGTACTAGTAGAAATGAGTCAGGTTTTAAGCAGAAGCAAGAGGGTAGTAGGCTTGATTATTTCTGGCATAACAGCCTTAATTTCATCAATTGCTAGCACCACTGCTTCTGCAAATTCTGTGAAATAGGAAGTTAAGACAGCTACTTTTGTTAATCATTTAGCAAAAATTCTTACTAATATGTTGAATATACCAGAGGATTTAGATAGGCATTTGGAAGAATGGATTGATGCTCTTTATTCTATTCAAATAATTGGAAGGAGGTTCAGAATTTAAGAGTAAGGAGTCATCTTGTGTGTCATGTCAAATACCATTGGATTCATGTTAGTTCTATAATTTACAGTGGTAGTCATTATAATTAGGAAGAAGTTTAAAGACACTTGGAGTGTATTTGGCATAATTCTAACACCTCTCTGGATATTTTAATGATACATAGGGAGCTTATGAATTTCAAGAATGCTGCTGTGCTGAGCATTGATGCCATAGATACTACAGATAAAATTACCCATGGCCTGAGGTCAGTATTTCTATTTTGATCAAGCTTCAAGAATGATATATATAGCTTGATCATGTTAGCCCTTTTGTCCTGGGAATACTTTTATTCCTGCCTGTCCTGTTAAAATTTGTCTTTAACAACATCATGTTGGCAGTCAAAGTACATGGTCTGAACCTGAAAATGGACCCCCAGACAGAGTTATTAAATTAATAGGCTGGCAAGCCACGGACAGGTAAGATTCTGCACAGAGCCTTACCAACCTAAGACAGAAATGCATTGCTTTGGACAATGCATATTCTGTGACTGGTAAGGAAGGCATTCTTGTCAGAATGACCTAAGACAAGCTCAGACTTGTTAATGAAATAGAAAAGGAGGGAGACAGATAGTTTTTGGGGTTTCTTGGCAAGAATCTGACATGAGCCAATGACAAGGAAATGTGCTGCTTGGCAGGAATATAACATTGTCCAAGGACAAGGAAGTAGCCTTCAGGTAGGAGTCTGACATTAGGGTAGAACAAGGAAGTAATTTCAGATAGGAATCTAAATCTTAGGCTACAACAAAGAAGTAATTTCAGACAGGAATCTAAAATTTAGGCTAGAACAAGGAAGTAGGCTTCAGACATGAAAATGATTTTGGGCTATGATAGGGAAATAGGCTCAGATATTTTGGTTATCCTGATAATTCCTTAGTAACAATGATCACAGGAGTATTCACTCAATTGGGTTTAATGCCATGCTTGTTCTTTGACTATTTGTGTTTATTGTCTGCTTGTTACTTGACTATTTGCATCTATTGTATTGCTAGACCCTCAACCTAGAACTGACCTTAATATGTGAATGTAATCAAAATGGTTTAAAAGCATAAAGGAGGAGAGGAGATAGGATAGGGGTTTCTACTGAGGGAAAATGGGGAAAGGGGATAACATCTGAAATGTAAATAAATGAAATATCCAATAAAAATATTCAGAGAAATAAATGATCATTTCATTAGATGCTGAAAAATACTTGAAAAAAATTCATCACCCCTTCATGTTAATAGTCTTAGAAAGATCAAGAATTCAAGGCCCATACCTAAACATAGTAAAAGCAATATACAGCAAACCAGTAACCAACATCAAACTAAATGGAGAGAAACTTGAAGCAATCCCACTAAAATTAGAGACTAGACAAGTCTTCCTTCTCTCTCCCTATCTTTCAGTACAGTACTTGAAGTTTTAGCTAGAGTAGTTAGACAACAAAGAGAGGTCAAATGGATACAAATTGGAAAGGAAGAAGTCAAAATATCACTATTTGCAGATGATATGAAGTGACCCCAAAAACTTCACTATTGAACTACTAAACCTGGTAAGCAACTTCAGCAAAGTGTCTGGATATAAAATTAATTCAAATAAATCAGTAGCCTTCTTATATTCAAAGGATAAAAGGGCTGAGAAAGAAATTAGGGAAATGACACCATTCACAATAGTCACAAACCATATAAAATATCGTAGTGTGACTCTAACCAAGCAAGTGAAAGATCTGTATGACAAGAACTTCAGGTCTCTGAAGAAAGAAATCAAAGAAGACCTCAGAAGGTGGAAAGACCTTCTATTCTCATGGATTAGCAGGGGTTCATATGGGAGGAGAGGGAAGCTATAGTTGATACTTTCCATATACACTGTATATATCCATATCTAGACCAGGTAACTTTTGGTGTTGGAAATTGCAAAGCCTATTTCAAATACTTCCAGAGTCCAGGTCTAGTGGGCTTCTGGAACCTGACACCAGATGTATGTTGTCTGCAAAAATGAAGACAGTGACCACTTGTTGACTTTCAGTCAAGAGGCCTCAAATAGCTCAAGTTGTTTTTTTTTTTTTTTTTTTTTAAATACAATCACAATTCTACTCACCTGAGCAGTGATATCTTTTGTTATTTTATTAAAAGAAATTGTAACATCAACATTATAAAAGCTCTATCATTCAAAAAAATCTCCCAATTGACCCAACCCGTGGGTCTTGGTTATTTATGGGTTGTCAAGGTGGACTGTCACCTGAAAAATAACACGGGAGGGAGAGAAAACGGAGACCCTGCAGCAGGAAGTTTTGTCAAGGTCTCGATTTAATGGGGGGCAAAGAACAGGGCGGGGATTCTATTCACTCTCGATCTAGAGGAGCACTCCGAGGCTAGTCCTGGAATATCCCAGGGCAACGGTTCTTTATAAACAGGAAATCCTTTCTTGTAGGTCCAGTTCTCCCAAAAGAGGTAGTTTATTGCCCTAGATCATCTCACTGTTGTAACGAGCTCCCAGGAAATGCCAGACATTCCAGAGAGAACGTCCTTACTGACTAATTGCCACTAACAGTGGGCAATTCCCTGAGGCTCTCTTGGAACAGTAGGTAGCTTCCTGAGCTTGGCTCCTGACACCCAATAGTTTCCTTTCTTCCTTCCTTCCTCCTTCTGGGTCAATCACTTCCTAACCTTATATTGCACTACAAAGCACAATTTTAGCAAGCCAAAAATAAATGTCTAGCCAGGCATGTCCTGTAGACATGAGCACATATCCAGTTGGTACCAAATGCAGTTACATAATTATGCAAGGTGAGATTCACATTAAACATTTGTGGGTATAATTTAAGTCATCAAATACTACCACTCTCTTGTAATGCTTTCATTAATTGCATGCAGAGATATGTTCATTGTACTAAGCAAGATTTCCTGATATGCACCTATTAATTCCTGATACCATCTTTTCATGAACTATTTAAAATCTCTATTGATCAGACATAGCTTCCCCATTTTAAGTCTCTGTTGACCAGACATATCTTCCTCAGAACAGTTATGTAAGGGGGACACATTGCTCTTCACAACTGCCACAGGATTACTCAGTGTGACTGCAGCTGCTTCACTAGGGAAATGTTTACATGTCCTAAAATACCAAAGATCAATGGCTATGCCTGGAGGATAAATAAAAGCAGAGAGAGGAGAGGAGGGTTTACCCCTCAAAAAAATGTTGAGAAAAACATAGTAGCATCCATAGTCTTCATGATTCCAGCTTTGCCTGTGACCTACAAAATAAAACTAAATATTGCTGTGGGTATGAACAGCATTGAAAAATCAAGGAGAGCTTGTAGCACATGCTGTCTAGGTAATAAGCATAGAGAATGCTAAGTTTACCACAGGTCCTTGCCAAGTGGAAAAGGATTTCCATGGGTCTTGTCACAGCAGAATTCCATCAGGGAAGCACTCATATGTTTTTCCCTGATGATGTTGCACAGCCATTGCCAACATACTTAAAAGACTCATGTTTATACTTCTGCTGCTCTAGAACGACTTCTGTCCTTAAAATCTGTATTAGTCAGTGTTCTCTGGAGTAATAGAACTTATAGAATGAATCTATCTATCTATCTATCTATCTATCTATCTATCTATCACAAAACAGGAGATTCATTAGAATAATTTACAGGTTGTGGTTCAGCTAATCCAACAGTGGCTGACTGTGAGTGGAAAGTCCAACAATCAGAGAGTTGTTCAGTCTATGAGACTGGATGTCTCAGCTGGTCTTCAGGATATGCTTGAATTTTGAAGAAGTAGGTGCTAATGCCAGTAAAGGAGAGAAAGGACTTGTTAGCAAGGTGAGGACAGAGAGGCAAAGAGTATAAGGTTCCTTCTTCTGTGTCCTTTTATAGGCTTTCAGCAGAATGTATGGCCAAAATTGAAGGCATATGTCTTTCTGACTTAGGATCTTGAATAGAAGTGGATCTTCATACTTTAAATTAAGCAAAAATATCTCACTTGTTTGTCCTTATTTTTGTATTTTAGTTTATTCCAGATTTAATCAAATAGACAACCAAAAATAGTCATCATAAATAGTATTTAACTTTACTGGTAAAATATAGCCACTCATATTTTACAGTTGTGTTGAAATGGCAAAAACATGAAGACAATGTTAGGAAATGGGCGGTTTTGTTTATACAGACCAAAGTGTACTGGAGATAAATAAGCTTTGCCCAAAGGCCACACACTATTTCTTTGAAGTTGCATTCATAGACTTTTGGACTGTAAGCTTGTTAGTGCATTTGCTCAGTGTGCCAATGGCTATTCTCATCATCCTGTGGGTTTGCCTTTCTTGTTTGAGTCTTTTTTTTTCCTATGGAATCAGCACCATGACAAAGGGAAGCTTCCACCTGGAATTGTTGGAAATATTTTGCAAGTGGATGTTAAAAATATCATCAAGTCTCTGAACATAGTAAGTGTGATTAGCTTCCTTTCTGTTGTCTTTAGTGCATGAATGATAAATACTGAGTGGTATGGGGTTAGGGACACCTAGGAGGAGACCATAGACTCAATCCAATTATTATTAAATGCCGGGAGCTGCCCTGGCTTGGTGGGAGGAGAAGATGATTTTTTTTCTTCTCCTCTCGTCGGTTCTTCTTGAGACAGCCCAGGGGGATGGGAAGAGCGTAGGCAGGGGTAAGACCTAGGGTTAGGCTACTGTAGCTGGCCTGCCCTCTGGTATCTTCTGTCCAGAAACTGCCATTCTGGCACTTAACACCTCAGCCAGAGACAGCAGAGGATTAGGCAAATGGCCTTTGTACTCTCTCTGCAGGCACTGCCAGGTTCTAACTTAAGTCTGTTAGTTTGAGGTTGCAGGAAGAAAAGACACTTAAGTTATCACAGTTTATTACTAAATGTAAAGTTTCCTATGAAAGCTATCTAAGAGAAAAAAAAGTGGAAAGGTTCTAAATGGGGAGATTCTAAGCAGGGAAGAGAAGAAAGAGAGAGAAGAGAGCAGAGAGAGAGAGAGAGAGAGAGAGAAGAGCTGAGAGGAGAGGGAAGAAGAGAGAAAAAGAAGCAGTCGCTAACGAAAGTCCTTTTGTCTTATACATCATTCAGAGTACATGATCACATGTTATAAAGTTCATCACAAGTTCACACCAAAATTTAAATCATAAATTGAAATAGAAGTTTACAACAGAAAATGTTTACATGAGTATCCATTAGGAGTAATTATCTGACTAAACATCCATCACTTGTCTAGCTCCACAGTGTTATCGAAGGTTTAAAACTATAACTAAGAGACTAGTGAAGTTTTGTATAGATAAACCCAGGCAATATTTTCTCTTCTGTCCTAGCACCTATAATAAATCGTGAGTTCCCTTTTAGTTACCCTTGGTTAATTGTTTTACAACCACATTGGAATGTGCTCTAAGCAGGAGAAGTCTGGTTACTATCTAAGAGCTGTTAACCGATGACACTTGGGAGACTGGAAGAGTTCTCATAGCAGTACTGATTGTCAGAAAGGGACTTAATACCAGTCCCACTATAAAAGAGCTAAATAATCATTGACATAATTTTAGGAATTCTTATAGGATCATCATTAAGACTTAAGAAGTCATCTATTTGTCTATATAGCATCACTACAAGACAGTACATCTTTGTGGGTCTGCAGAGATCTGCTCCAAAGGGGTGTGCTATTGCTTAGTGAATGTTACATATGTTTAATAATAATAATAATAATAATAAATAATATAAAATAGCATATTAATAGCAGGGATTTTCCCTAAAATATCATCCGCCACAGCTTTGCTGAATGGGGAATACTTGTTGCAGATTATAATCCGAGGCAAGCATTTCAGGATGATCATCTGCTAATTATTAACTTGTCCCATTATGGCTCCCAACAATTAGAAAATATTGATTAACAGTTATCAGGATGACAACCTTAAAGCTGAATCCTGGGAGTGTCATGAAGTAGGGTTATGGCCAAATGTTTATTAATGTCAAAAGCCACAAAAGACTGTTAATATCTATGGAAACAATCAAAACTTTGTCTGCCCCACCAAGAGGAGGGGCATGCTGACAGGAGCCTAACATAGCTGTCTCCTGAGAGGCTATGCCAGAGCCTGACAAATACAGAAGCAGATGCTCACAACTAACCATTGAACTGATCATGGGGTTCCCAATGGCGGAGTTAGAGAGAAGACTGAAAGAGCTGAAAAGTTTTGCAGCCCCATGGGGGAGAGCAACAAAACCAACCAGCTGCCAGTCTGGGAGCACACAGGGAGGGGCCCATGGCTTCAGTTGTATATGTAGGGGAGGATGGCCTTGTCAGGCATTGGTGGGAGAGGAGGTCCTTGGTCCTGTGAAGGCTGGATGACCCAGTGTGGGTGAATTCGAGGGTAGGGAGGTGGGAGTGGGTGGGTGGGGGCAGGAGGAGGGAGGATGGGATAGGGGGTTTCTGGAGGGAATATGGAAAGGGGATAACATCTGAAATGTAATTAAATAAAATATTCAATAAAATAATAATTATTATAGAAGCCATATGCTTTTGTATCTTTTTTATATCTGTTTTTTTTTTTTTAAAGAAGGCTGAAAACAATCTCTGTGTATCTGTGAAAGAAATTTACAGAAGTCAAAAAGCAGTTAATCATAACAAGTAGAAATGACATAACAGTACATTTCTCAGTGAAGGTCACACAGGCAGGGTACTGGTTTTCAGCAAGTATCAGAGTTCACTGATTCCAAAGGATCACCTGAGATTGGTGTGTTTGCAGCAATTTGCAGTCCTTAGTTGACTGAAAATCTACAGGGACAGATACAGACTAGGGATATATACTTTATCTTTGCTGAAGATTTGAAAGTTCCAGGCTTGCAGTCCTTGTAGTTGGGGCTATGGAAGAAGTCCCAAGACTGGGGGGGGGACGACTAGGTCACCCTTGGGAATAAGCAATAGATAGGGAAGCTTAGGTTGCTTGGCTGACACAGACATGAGTAGTTATCTAGAATCTGTTTGACCTGGAACAGGTGGATCCAAGTTGTGATTCCCTGAAGTTTACATGAATTTTTAATCTTACAAAAAGAAATTTTAGACAGAATAGCACTGCCATTGTTTGTAATCAGCATTGAAATGCTCACTGTAAAAAATAACAATATAAAAGGAGTTAACAAGTACCTGTAAAAAGCTGGAGTAGACTCATGCTTGTGAGTCGTATTAAATGTTTGGGGACCAAAACACTTTTGGAGGTTAAAATGATGAACACACATTTCTCTGTACAGAGTGTTGAATATATGCAGACTGGACAGAAATGTTTTCAAAATAGTGAGAAATACTTTTAAGTTTATATTTAGACTTAACCAAACAACCAAAGGGAATTTAAATTTTTGAGTTTGGACTATGATAATAGCAGTCAGTGCTTTACCAGGACTAGATTAATAACATCAGAATTCCACTGACTAATGTTAAAATAATCAGTTTTGAAGTCTTACCATAAAAATAGCATAGTGAGAGGGAAAGAAATTTGAAAACTTAAAAATTTTTTAAAATATATTTATACTTCCATTACCATAATTTAAATTATTTTCAGACCCTTATAACTTATTTAAATTTTCATATCTTTAGATGTTTTGTAACATTTATACTTTAAATAGCTCCACATAGCTTATTTTTAGACCTTTACAAATTGCTTTCTAACTCATTTTTCTAGACCCTCATAGTTTTTATAAATTTTAATTTTGTATTCAATCATTTGTAATTAGACATTGGTGGTCGATTACTGAGAGCAGTCACTAAAAGCAAGTATGTTTCCTCTCTGTGTGTGCATGTCCATGTTTAAATGAGGGAATGGTGAAAGTTACATTGAAACCTGCTTTATTAGCAGGTTTATCTCTTCTAGTTTGAAGCCTGTTAGCAAGGTAAACAGTGAATCTGTCATTTTCTTTTTTAAAAGCAGGAGACCTGCTAGTTTTTAAAACAAAAGGCCTGATTTTTATGTATGCAGTGGCCTGACCAGGAAGCTGAAGCCCTAGAAGATGGGGAGCTGGATGCTTCTTGTTGTTAAACTGATAAAGCTACAGTTAGCCATCAATATCATTAGACATCTGAGAAGGACAAAGATGAGCAGGAAGTATAATACAAATGGCCTCTGTATCAAAATAACAGAGACTTATTTAGAGGGTTATTCTAGGCTCCTTCATTGTGATTTTCAGGACAGAGGTTATCAGTCTGTGGCAGTTACACAGGACAGCGTTAAGTTTTTCATCACCACATGGGACAGCATTAGTTTTCAGTTGTCAGATCCAGAAGATCTTTTTATTTTTTTTAATTGGATATTTTATTTATTTAAATTTCAGATGTCTTCACCTTTACCCATTTTTCCTCCCTAGAAACCCCCAACCCACCCTCTTCCTCCTTTTTGCTTTTATACCATTTTAATTACATGCAATTATTAAGGTCAGTTCTAGATTGGGTGTAAATATCTGCTTCTGTCTCAGTCAGTTGCTGGTAGGGTCTCTCAGAGGACATCCATGCCAGGTTCCTATCTGTAAGCACATCATAGCACCAGTAACAGTGTCAGGCTTTACTGCTTCTCCATGAGCTGGATCCCAAGTTGTGCCAGTCACTAGATCATCCTTCAGTCTCTTTTCCATTTTTGTCCCTGAAGTTCTTTTAGACAGGAACAATTCTGAGTCAGAGATTTTGACTCTGGGTTAGTAACCTTGTTCCTCTGTTTGAGGCCCTGTCTATCTATTGGAGGTGGATTCTTTGAGTTCCCACTCTCCAAAGTTGGGTATTTCATCTATGGTCCCTTCCTTGGAGCCTTGAGAGTCTCTCACCTACCAGGTCTCTGGTACATTCTAGAGGGTCCCTCCACCTCCCACCCCTGAGGCTGCTTATTTCCATTCACTCTCTCATACCTGATCCTGTTCCCTTATTCCCTTCACCCTCTGCTCTCCCACATGGATCCCTTCCTCTCTCTGCCTCCCATGATTATTTCCTTCCCCCTTTTATGTGGGATTGAAGCATCCTTACTTGGGTCCTTTTGCCTGTTACACTTCTTATGGTCTGTGGGTTATATCCTAGGTATTCTGTGCTTTGTGGCTAATATCCAATTATCAGTGAGTACATACCATGTATGTCCTTATGGGACCAAGTTACCTCACTCAGGATGTTTTTATTTCAAATAGCTGAATAGTATTCTGTTGTGTAAATGAGCCACATTTTCTGTTATCCATTCTTTATTTGAGGGACATCTGGGTGGTTTGTGACTTCTATTACAAATAAGGTTGCTATGAATATGGTGGAGCTTGTATCCTTGTGGTATGCTGGGACATCTTTTGGAAATATACCCAAGACTGGTATAGCTGTGTATTCAGGTAGGCCTATTTAAAATTTTCTGAGGAAATGCCAGATTGATTTCCAGAGTGGTTGTTCCAGTTTGCAATCACACCAGCAATAGAGGAGTGTTCCTCTTTCTCCACACCCTTACCAGCATGTACCATCACTTGAGGTTTTGATCTTAGCCATTCTAATTGGTGTGAGGTGGAATCTCGAGTTCATTTTGATTTGAATTTCTCTGATGACTAAAGATGTTGACCATTTCTTTAAGTACTTCTCAGCCATTCAAGATTTTTCTGTTGTGAATTCTCTGTTTAGATATGTACCTTATTTTTAAATTGAGTTATTTGTTTTTCTGGAGGTCACCTTCTAGAGTTCTTTGTGTATCTTGGAAATCACCCTCTGTCAGATGTAGGGTTAGTGAAGATCTTTTCCCAATCTGTAGGTAGCCACTTTGTCCTAATTATGGTGTCTTTTGCCTTACAGAAGCTTTTCAGTTTAATGAGTCCCCATTTACCAATGTTGGTCTTAGACCTTGACCCATTGGTGTTCTGTTTAGGAAATTTCCTCCTGTGCCATTGAGTTCAAAGCTCATTCCAACTTTCTCTTCTATTATATTCAGTGCATCTGGTTTTATGTTGAGATCCTTGATCCACTTGGACTTGTGCTTTGTGCAAGGTGATTAATATGGATCTATTTTCATTCTCCTACATATAGACTACCACCACTATTTATTGAACCACCACTATTTATTGAAGATGCTTTCTTTTTTCCACTGTATATTTTTGGCAGCTTTGTCAAAGATCAAGTGTCCATAGGTGTATGGGTATACTTCTGAGTCTTCAATTCTCTTCCACTAGTTGACTTGTCTGTCTTTGTAACAATATCATATGGTTTTAATCACTATTACTTTGTAGTGTAGCTTGAGGTCAGGAATAGTGATTCCCCTGGAAGTTCTTTTATTGTTGAGAATCGTTTTGGCTATCCCGTGTTTTCTGTTTTTCCATATGAAGTTGAGAATAGTTGTTTCCATGTCTGTGAAGAGTTGAGTTGCAATTTGGATGGGGATTGCATTGAATTTGTAGATTGCTTTTCGTAAGATGGCTATTTTTACTGTGTTAATTCTACCAATTCATGATCATGGGAGATCTTTCTATATTCTGAGGTCTTCTTTCGTTTCTTTTTTTAAGGATTTGAAGTTGTTGTAATACAGATCTTTCACTTGCTTGATAACAGTTACACCAAGATATATTATACTATTTGTGGTTATTGTGAAGGGTACTGTTTTTCCTAATTCTTTTCAGTCTGTTTATTATTTGTATAAAGGAAAACTACTGATTTGTTGGAGTTAATTTTATATCTTGTCACTGCTGAATTTATTAACTGTAAGAGTTCTCTGGTAGAATTTTGGTATACTATCATATCATCTAAAAATAGTGATACTTTGACTTCTTCCTTTTCAATTTGTATCCCCTGTATCCCCTTTTCTTGTCCATTTGCTCTAGCTAGAACTTTGTAATATATTGAATAGGTAGGGAGAGAGTGGATAGCCTTGTCTTGTTCTGGATTTTACTGGGATTGCTTCTAGTTTCTCTCCATTTAATTTGACATTGGCTGTTGTTTTACTATGTATTACTTTTATTATGCTTAGGCATGTTTCATGAATTCCTGATCTCTCTAAGACTTTTAACATGAAAGGGTGTTGTATTTTTTCAAAGGCTTTTCCGGCATCTAATAGGATGGTCATGTGTTTTTCCTCTCTGAGTTTGTTTATATAGTTTCTTATGTTAATGAGTTTCTATATATTGAACCATTCTTCCATCCCTGGGATGAAATCTACTTGATTGTGGTGAACAATTGTTTTAATGTGTTCTTGAATTCAGTTTGTGAGAATTTTATTGAGTATTTTTGCATCAATATTCATAAGCAAGATTGTTCTGAATTTCTCTTTCTTTGTTGGGTTTTTGTGTGGTTTAGGTATCAGAGTATAACTCTAGCTTCATAGAATGAGTTAGGTAGTATTCCTTCTCTTTCTATTTTGTAGAATACTTTGAGATATACGAGTATTAGCTCTTCTTTGAAGATCTGATAGAGTTCTGCACTGAAACCATCTGTCCCTGGGCTCTTTTGGTTGGGAGTTTTTAAATGACTATTTCTATTCCATTAGGGGTTATGGGACTGTTTAGTTTACCCAATCTTGATTTAACTTTGGTACATTGTATCTGTCTAGAAAATCACTCATTTCATTCAGATTTTCCAATTTTGTAGAGTATAGGTTATTTTAGTATGTTCTGATGTTTTTTTAATTTCCTCAGTTTCTGTTGTTATTTCTCCCTT
The DNA here is from genome assembly GCA_021653895.1 of Mastomys natalensis. Lineage (NCBI taxonomy): Eukaryota > Metazoa > Chordata > Mammalia > Rodentia > Muridae > Mastomys > Mastomys natalensis. Next base: position 33,843 of record JAJTUV010000072.1, on the reverse strand, counting down.
TTCATTTCTGATTTTGTTTATTTGGATACTGTCTCTGTGCCCTCTAGGTAGTTTGGCTAAAGGTTTATGTATCTTGTTGATTTTTTAAATGAACCAGCTCTTGGTTTTGTTGATTCTTTGTATAGTTCTGTGTGTTTCTAACTGGTTGATTTTCAGCCCTGGGTTTGACTATTTTCTGTCATCTCCTCCTCTTGAGTGTGTTTGCTTATCTCTGTTACAGAGCTTTCAGGTGTCCACTTAATTTGCTTGTATGTGATTTCTCCAATTTCTTTATGAAAGCACTTGGTGCTCTGAATTTTCCTCTTAACACTGCTTTCATTGTGTCCCATAAGTTTGGGTTGATGCATCTTCATTTTCATTGAATTTTAGAAAGTCTTTAATTTCTTTCATTATTTCTTCCCTGACCAAGTTATCATTGAGCAGAGAGTTTTTCATTCTCTATGAGTCTGTGGGCTTTCTGTTGTTTTTGTTGTTATTGAAGACTAGCCTTAGTTTGTGGTGTTCTAATAGAATAAATTACTTGAATCTTAAAGGCTTGTTTTATATCTGATTATATGGTCAGTTTTGGAGAAGATTCCATGAAGTTCTGAGAAGAAGGTATATTCTTTTGTTTTGAGTTGAAATGTTCTGTAGACATTTGTTAAGACCATTTGGTTCATAGCTTCAGTTAGTTTCACTGTGTCTCTGTTTAGTTTCTGTTCCAATGACCTGTCCATTGGTGAGAGTGCAGTACTGAAGTCTCCCACTATTGTGTGAGGTTCAATGTGTGTTTTGAGATTTAGTAAAGTTTCTTTTACAAATATGAGTTCCTTTGTATTTGGGCATAGATGTTCAGAATTGAGACCTCCTCTTAGTGGATTTTTTTCTTTGGTGAATATGAAGTGTCTTTCTGCATCTTTTTTGATAACTTTTGGTTGAAAGTCTATTTTAATGTCAACTCTAGCTTGTTTTTTGGGATCATTTGCTTGGAAGACTTTTTTACCAGCCATTTACTCTAAAGTGGTATCTGTCTTTACCTCTGAGATATTTTTCTTGTATGCAGCAAAATTCTGGGTCCTGTTTATGTGTCCAGTCTATTTGCCTGCATCTTTTTATTGGAAAATTGAGTTCATTGATATTGAGAGCTTTTTTTTAAAAAAAAATTTTTTAAATCACGTCGTAATTTACTTATTTACACAGAGATTATAAACACAAAAAGGCAGGATGTGGGGAAGGGAACGGCACTGGAGTATAGGTGTTCAGGGGGAGTACAGATACCTTTCAGAACAGGGTATCAGCTGGGTGTAGGTTCAGGGAACAGGTCACTATGATTCTGCCTATGATTCACTTGTCCTTATCTAAGTTGGTACTGTCCACCGAGGCTGCCTATTTATAAGACCTATGACTACTCGGGCTGGTAAATTTCCACAGAAGCTGCCTGTTTACAATAGCTTATAGCCTTCTGTTTCAGTGTTTTTCCACAGAGACCCAGGATTTTGTGTTAGCATGCATGTATGTCAGGCCTATTGCTGATTTTAGGCCTATGGCTGATTTTAGGCCTTTAGTGTATATGCAGGGCTGCTCCTGACATCTCCTCCCTTCTCTAAGTATAGAAGGGCCTTGGCGATTCTATTCTTGCAAAGGCAGGGATAGAGACCTGACCTCCAATAATTGAAGGGAACCTTGCAATGCCTCTGGTCCTCCTGTCGTTGACCAGTGAGGCATGAGGGCCATACCCATCCCAATGTCTTTTTCCTGGAGAGGAGATACTTTTGACATCAACCCCTATGCAGTCAGGCTTGTCCCTCAGGGAACCAAGATAGATATTTTAAAGTTTATTTATATTCCCTTGCAGTGCTTAACCTCGCAACCTAAGCAAGAATTCAGATCTCCAGTCAGAGAGGGTTCTGGGTAGCCCCTCTCTGCTTGGTCTAGGGGCAGAAGTCCCCTCTTTTAGGTTGGGTGGAGATGGGTTTGAGGAACACCCTGGATAAAGTAACAACCTCATCTTGAGTCTTGTGGTCCTCCATAGCTAACTTATTATAATGTATCTGAATAGGTTTTGCTACCAAATTATCTATCTGTTGTATCACAAAGTTAGTCAGGGAGAATCTAGTGTTGGAGAATCTGAGAGCAGGGAGATAGGTTTGGGAGGATTTTGGAGCACACCCTCATAAGATTACAAGGAAGGGTGTGGTATAAGGGGTTAGGGCAGAATAGGAGAGGAGATAACATTGAAAAGTAAATACGCAAAATATCCAACAAAAAACATAATGGGTCTGACAAAAAAAAGAGAGCTTATTTATTTCAAATTATTTCAAAAGTTTCTAGGAGATGCTAATTGGCTAAGATCTCATTTTAAACTCTCCACAAAAGAATTTTAGTCTCTGTTTAATATTCTCGAGAGAGATGTAAATCCTAATTTCCCTCAACAATCAATTGACAAAGAGGAGCAATTTTACAAAAAGTAGAAGAAGGTATTATAATCAATATATTATAAAGACTGATTAGTTGTTGGCTGTTCTATAACAGTCCTTTGATAAAAGAGATTATTAATGTAGATTTATATTTCTTTAAATAGTGTCTTTATGACTCTCTGAGTGTGGATATTGAGAGCTTTAAGGACAGATGATTGGTAGTTCCTGTTATTTTTGTTGCTAGAGATGGTATTATATATGTATGATTCTCTCTTTTGAGTATTGGGCCAGTTTGTTCAATTCCTTCATCTGCTTGATTATATTTTCCTGTGTTTCTTTATGTGATTTATTTGTTTAATCTTTAAGGTCATCCATTTGTTTTCCTCTATTTCTTTAAAGGAGTTATTTATATCATCCTTAAAAGGCCTCTACCATCTCCTTGAGAATGGAGTTTTAGGTCATTATCTTGCTTTTCATGCATGTTGCGTTATTCAGGGCATGATGTAGTAGGGGAACTGGGTTCTGGTCATGAGGAATTGCACTGAATTCTGTTGCTTATGATATTGTGCTTGCCTCTGGCCATCTGGTTATCTCTGGTGTTAACTAGCCTGGGTGTCTCTGACTGGAACCAGCCTCCTTGGCAGCAGGTAAAGCTAGTCTCTTTGGAGGGAGGCATAGATGTCTCTCATTAAGGGGGACCTCTTGTATTTCTGTTTAGAACAGCATTTCTATGTCCATGGTTACTGTAGACCTTCTGGGAGGCAGGCAGGTTGTGTCCCTGGTTACTGTGGACCTCTTGGGAGGCAGACAGGCTGTAGGGTTTGGGAGGATATTGGGTTCACTGATATGTCTTGGGGGGAGAGGCAGACCAGAAGGAAGGTGGAGCTCAGCAAGGCTATTGTGCTCTGTGTGTTTGGTTCTTGTGGACCTCCTGGGTAGCATGCAGACCATAGCGTGTGGGCTGATATCAGGCTGCTCATCTGGCCCAAAGGGGAAGTCAACCAGAAGGAAAGTGGAGCTGTGTCTTTGGTTGCTGCAGACCTCCTGGGAGGCTGTATTATGTGGGCAGGTATCAGGCCTACATAATAGGAAGCAGAACAGAAGAACAGAACAGAAGAAAGATAGAAACAGAACAGAAGAAAGATAGAGCTGGGAGGTGGTAGTGGTGGAGTGGGTCACATGTCAGCTGGGCCCTGTGGTGGTTCCAGCTGGCATGAATATTTACTAAAATTAATTAATTTACTTTAAATCTCACCCCCATTCTAGTTGTCTCTTCTAGTACTCTCTCACTCCACCCTCCCACCACCTAGTAACTTGTGTTCCTTTCCACACTCCTTTTCTGTCCACCCACAATGTCTATTTTGTTTTCCATTCTTAGTGATATTCAAGTGTTCCCCATCTCCCTCTTGAGCCCTCCTTGTTATTTAGCTTCTTTGGGTCTGTGGGTTGTAGCATGGTTTTTCTTTACAGCTAATATCCACTTATAAGTGAATATATACAATATTTGTCTTTCTGGGTCTATGCTATGTCACTCAGGATGATCTTTTCTAGTTCCATCTATTTGCATACAAATTTCATGATGTCATTATTTTTAATAGCTTAGTAATACTCCGTTGTGTATATGTACCACATTTTAAAATCCATTCTGCAGTTGATGGACATCTGAGTTGTTTCTAATTTCTATGTATTATGAATAAAGTGGTTATAAACATAGCTGAACAAGTGTTTTTGTGGTATGGTTTTGGTATATGCATAGTAGTGTATAGCTGAGTCTTGAGGTAGATCTAGTCTTATTTTTTGAGAAACAAAAAAAATATTTTCAAAGTGGCTTTACAAGTTTGCAATCCAATCGGCAATGAAGGAATTTCCCCTTGCTTCAGTTCTTGACAACATGAGTTTTTGATTTTAGCCATTATGATAGGTATAATGTAGAACCTTGGAGTCATTTTGATTTGCATTTCACTGATGGCTAAGAATGTGAAACATTTCTTTAAGTGCTTCTTGGCCACTAGAGTTTGCATTGTTGAGAAATTTCTGTTTAGATCTGTACCCTCTTTTCTGGTTGGGTTATTTGGTGTTTTGATATCTAGTTTCTTGAGTTATTTATATATTTTACAAATTTGGATATCAACTTTCTTTCAGATGTGAGGTTAGATATGACATGTTTACAATATTCTGCTATACTTGCAGACAGGAGAATAGCATAACCATCATAAGAGAGGCTTCAACCAGTAACTGATGGAAACAGATGCAGAGAGCCATAGACAACATTAGGTAGAACTCAGAGAATCCCATGAAAGAGGATTCTCCAAGAAGTGAAAGAGGTAGGGAAGGATTGTAGGAGCCAGCATGATCAAAATAAAATTTTGTAAGCTCTGCCTCTGTCCTTTTGACAGTGTCCTCTGCCTTACAGAAGATTCTCATTTTCATAGGTACAATTTATTGTTGATTTTAATGCCTGAGCTGTTGGTGTTCTGTTCAGGAAGTTGTTTCTGTGCCAATACATTCAATACTGTTCCCCACTTTTTCTTCTATCAAGTTTGTGTATCTAATTTTGTGTTGAATTCTTTGATCCACTTGGACTTGAGTTTTGAGCAGGATGATACATATGGATCTACATGAATTCTTCATTGTGTAGATCTAGTTAGTTTGTCAAGATTAACCATTTCTTCCAAAATGGGCTGTTTCATCAAATTGTCCTTCTGGTTTCTCAGCTGTTCTATGACCCTACTGCCATCTGGCACAGTTTCTTTCCTTCTTTCTTTCTTTCCTTCTTTAGAAAACCCAAATTCTCTTGCTCATTACTGAAACTGAGTTCTCTCTTTTCAAGTGCTTCTTGCTTCCCAAGTATGTCCATCTCTACCCTCAACCTTTCCAGTTGCCCTACCAATTTGTTAAAGCATGATTTTGGTCCCTTTTGTCAAAAATTAAGCATTTTTAAAATTACTATTCCTCTGTAGTACAGCACAAAATCAGGGATGCTGATACCTCCAGTTCTTTTATTGTGGAGGATGTTTTAGCTATCTCAGGTTTTTTGTTTTTCCATATGAAGTCTTTATCAGCTGTAGGAATTCTCTGGTGGAATTTTGGAGGTCACTTTTATATTCTATCATATCATCTGCAAATAGCAGTACTTTGACTTCTTCCTTTTTAATTTGTATCTCCATGATTTCCTTTTGTTGTCTTACTACTCTAGCTAAAACTTGTACTATTTTGAATAGACACAGCCTTCTTTTGTCCCTGATTTTAGTGGAATTCTTTAAGTTTCTCCACATTTAATTTGATGTTGGCTATTGATTTGCTGTATATTACCTTTATTATGTTTAGATATGTGCTTTATATCCCTTATCTCTCAAAGGCTTTTTATCATGAAGGGGTTTTGGATTTTGTCAAATATATTTCTAGCATTTAATGAGATGATCTCATGTTTTTACTTTCATTTTTTATATGGTGGATTACATTGATGGATTTTCATATGTTGAATCATCCCTGCATCTTTGGGATGAAGCCTACTTGATCATAATGGATGATGTTTTTGATGTGCTTTTTAATTTGGTTTCTAATTATTTTATTGAGTATATTTGCATCATTGTTTATAAGAGAAATTGGACTGAAATTATCTTTCATTCTCAAGTCTTTGTATGTTTTGGTACCAGGGTAAATGGGGCCTCATAAAATGAATTTGACTATATTTCTTCTGTTTCTATTTTGTGGAGTAATTTGAGGAGTATTGGTACTATCTCCTTGAAATTCTAGTACAACTCTGCATTGAAACCATCTTGCCCTGAGCTTTTTGTTTTTGCTTTCTAGTTTTTTGTTTTTTCCTTTTAATGACTGCTTCTATTTCATTTGAGGATTTATTTCTATTTAAATTGTTCATTTGGTCTTGATTTAAATTTGGCAAGTAGTGTTTATTAAAAAAATTGTCAGTTTCTTTTAGATTTTCCAGTTTGGTAGAGTACAGGTTTTGAAGTAAGATCTTAGAATTCTTTGGATTTTCTCTGTGTTTGTTGTTATGCTCTCAATTTATTTCTGATTTTTAAAAATTTTGATGTTCTCTCTCTACCTTTTAATTACTTTGGATAAGGATTTTTCTCTTTTGTTGATTTTTCTCAAAGAACCAACTCTTTGTGTTGTTTATTCTTTGTATTGTTCTATTTGTTTCTATTTTATTGATTTCAGTGTTTAGTTGAATTATTTCTGCTATCTATTTTGGCTGAGTGTGTTTTTTTTTTTTTTTTTTTTTTTTTAGACATTTTAGGTGTGCTGATAAGTCACTGATATGAGACTATTTCTTTATGAAGGCACTTGATGCTACAAATGTTTCTCTTAGCACCACTTTCATCGTGTCCCACAAGTTTGGGTATGTTGTAAAAACATTTTCACTGAATTCTAGGATGTCTTTGTTTTTTTTTATTTCTTCCTTGATCCAGTGATCATTGAGTAAACAATTATTCAGTTTTCACAATATTGTAGGCTTTCTGTTGTCCCTGTGGTTGTAGAAATCATTTAATCCATGGTGGTTTGATATGATACAGGGATTATTTCAATTTTTTTGTATCTATTGAGGCTTGTTCGAGAAGGTTTTATGACATTTGGAGAAGAAGGTATATTCTTTTGTGTTTGGATGAAATGTTCTGTAGATATCCGTTTGGTCCATTTGATTCAAAATATCCATTAGTTTAATCACTTATTTGTTTAGATTCTGTCTTGATAATGTGTCCCTTGGTAATAGTGGGGTGTTGAAGACTTTCACTATTACTGTGTGGGTTTTGATACTTATTTAAGCTTTAGTAATGTTTGTTTTACAAATATGGCTGCCCTTGCATTTGGTGCATGGATATTCAGGTTTGAGACACCACACTATCGGTGGATTTTTCCTTTGATGAATTTAAAGAGTCCTTTCTGATGTCTTTTGATTAATTTTGATTGAAAGTCTACTATTTTAGGTATTAGAATGTCTACATCAACTTGCTTCTTGGGTCCTTTTGCTTGGAAAACTCTTTCATAGCATTTTACTCTGAGGAAATGTCTATCTTTGATGTTCTGGTGTGTGTTTCTTATATGCAACAGAATGATGAATCCTGTTTTTACATTCATTCTGTTAACCTATGTGTTTTTAAAAAACTAATTTCCTTATTCATTTTATATTTTGATCACTACCACCTCACAGTTTCTCCTCCCAGAGTCCCTCTCCCTATCCCCACTTCACTTTTCCTGTGAGAGTGGGGGTACCCTGGTATCTCCCCACCCTAGTGTATCAAGTCATGCAGGGTTAGGCACATCCCTTGCCACAGAGGCCATACAAGAAAGCCCAGTTGGTTTAGTGGAAAATTCTATCCGACCTTCAAAGAAGTCTCTCTCTCTCTCTGTCTCTCTCTCTCTGTCTCTGTCTCTGTCTCTCTCTCTCTCTCTCTCTCTCTTTCTTCCTTGACCATGTCATCACTGTGTAGAGTGTTGTTCAGTTTCCCCTTGTAAGTGGGCTTTCCTCTTTTTTTTTTGTTATTATTGAAGACCAGCCTTAGTCCATGATGATCTGATAGGATGCAATGGATTATTTCAGTATTTTTGTATCAGTTGAGGCCTGCTTTGTGACCAATTATATGGTCTATTTTGGAGAAAGTACCACAAGGTGCTGAGAAAAAGGTATATTCTTTTGTTTTAGGATGAAATGTTCTATAGATGTCCTAAAATCCATTTGGCTCATAACTTCTGTTAATTTTACTGTGTCTTTGTTTAGTTTGTGTTTCCATGATCTGTCCATTGCTGAGAGTGGGGTGTTAAAATCCCCCACGATTATTGTGTGAGGTGCAATGTGTGCTTTGAGCTTTAGTAAAGTTTCTTTTATGAATGTGGGTGCCCTTGCATTTGGAGCATAGATGTTCAGAATTGAGGGTTCATCTTGGTAGATCCTTCCTTTGATGAGTATGAAGTGTCTTTCCTTATCTTTTTTGATAACTTTGGTTGAAAGTTGATTTTATTTGAAATTAGAATGGCAACTCCAGCTTGTTTCTTGGGACCATTTGCTAGGAAAATTGTTTTCCATCCTTTTACTCTGAGATAGTGTCTGTCTATGTTGCTGAGGTGCATTTCCTGTATTCAGCAAAATTCTGGGTCCTGTTTATGGATCCAGTCTATTAGTCTACATCTTTTTATTGGGGAAATGAGTTCTTTGAAGTTGAGATACTAAGGAGAAGTGATTGTTGCTTCTTGTTATTTTTGTTATTAGAGGTGGAATTAAGTTTGTGTAGCTATGTTCTGTTCAGTTTGTTGGAAGATTACTTCCTTTCTTTTTATAGGTTGTAGTTTCCCACCTTGTGTTCCCTCCTCCTAGGAATTTTCTATCTATTATCATTTGTAGGGCTGGAATTGTAGGAAGATATTGTGTAAATTTGGTTTTGTCATGGAATATCTTGGTTTCTCCATCTATAGTGATTGAGAGTTTTGCTGGGTATAATAGTCTGAGCTGGCATTTGTGTTCTCTTATGGTTTGTATGGTATCAGTCCAGGATCTTCTGGCTTTTGTAGTCTTTGGTGAGAAGTCTGGTGTAATTCTTATAGGTCTGCCTTTATATGTTACTTGACCTTTTCCCTTACTGCTTTTAGTAGTTTTTCTTTGTTTTGTGCATTTGATGTTTTCATTATTATGAGACAGGAGGAATTTCTTTTCTGGTGTAGTCTATATGGAGTTCTATAGGCTTCTTGTATGTTCATGCGCATCTCTTTTTTTAGGTTAGGAAAGTTTTCTTCTATAATTTTGTTGAAGATATTTAGTGGCCCTCTAAGTTGGGAATCTTCACTCTTATCTATACCTATTATCCTTAGGTTTGGTCTTCTCATTGTGTCCTGGATTTTCTGGATGTTTTGGGTTAGGAGCTTTTTGCATTTTGCATTTTCTTTGACTGTTGTGTCAATGTTTTCCATGGTATCTTCTGCACATGAGATTCTCTCTTCTATCTCTTGTATTCTGTTGGTGATGCTTGCATCTATGACTCCTGGTTTCTTTCCTAGGTTTTCTATCTCCAGAGTAGTCTCCCTTTGTGATTTCTTTACTGATTCTACTTCCATTTTTAGATCCTGGATTGTTTTGTTTAATTCCTTCACCTATTTGTTTGTGTTTTCTTGCAATTCTTTAAGGGAATTTTATGTTTCCTCTTTAAGGGCTTCTACTTGTTTACCTGTGTTTTCTGTATTTCTATAGGGGAGTTGTTTATGTTCTTCTTAAAGTCCTCTATCATCATCATGAGAAGTTATTTTAAATCTATATCCTGCATTTCCTGTGTGATTGGGTGTCCAGGACTTGCTATGGTGGGAAAGAACTGGGTTCTGATGTTGCAAGGTAACATTGGTTTCTGCTGCTTATGTTCTTGCACTTGCTTTTTGCCATCTGGTTATCTCTAGTGCTACCTGCACTCACTGTCTCTGACTGGAGCCTGTCTTTCCATTTATCTTGCTTGTGTCAGAACTCCTCAGAGTTCAGTTGTCCCTGTGATCCTGTGATCCTGTGATCCTGAGCTCCTGGGTGGATGAGCTCCTATGACTCAGTCTGCCTCTTGGATCCTGAAATCCTGTTGCTCTTCTTGCGGTGGTTCCACCACTGCTCAGCTGCTCTCAGAAGGTTCAAAATATGCTGTCTTCACAGGAGCAGACCAGCTAGGTGTCTTCTGCAACCAAAAGGCTACTTCTTCCTTTCTAATTGGTATCTCTTTGACTTCCTTTTGTTGTCTAATTGCTCTATCTAGAACTTCAAGTACTATATTTAATAGGTAGAGAGAGTGGGCAGCCTTGTCTAGTGCCTGATTTTAGTGGGATTGCCTCAAGTTTCTCTCCATTTAGTTTGATGTTGGCTACTGGTTTGCTGTATATTGCTTTTACTATGTTCTTTCCAAGACTTTTACCATGAAGGGGTGTTGAATTTTGGCAAATACTTTCTCAGCATCTAGTGAGAGGATCATGTGTTTTTTTTTTTTGTTGATGTTGTTGAGTTTATTTATATAGTGGATTATGTTGATGGATTTCCAAATATTGAACCATCCCTGCATTCCTGGGATAAAGCCTACTTGATCATGGTGGATGATTGTTTTGATGTGTTCATGGATTCAATGTGAGAGAATTTTATTGAGTATTTTGCATCGATATTCATAAGGGAGATTGGTTTGAAGTTCTCTTTCATTGTTGGGTCTTTGTGTATTTTAGGTATGAGTGTAATTGTGACTTCATAAAACGAATTTGGTAGTGTTCCTTGTTTCTATTTTATGGAGTATTTTATAGAGAATTGGTATTAGGTCTTCTTGCAAGGTCTGATAGAATTCTGCACTAAAACCATCTGGTCCTGGGCTTTTCTTGGTAGGGAGACTTTTAATGACTGCTGCTATTTTTTTGTGGTTATAGGAATATTTAGATGGTTTATCTGATCCTGATTTAACTTTGGTGTCTGGTATCTGTCTAGGAAATTGTCTATTTCATCCAGATTTTCCAGTTTTGTTAAGCTTTTGTAGAAGGATCTGATGATTTTTTAAAGTTTTCTCAGTTTCTGTTGTTATGTCTCCCTTTCCAGTTCTGATTTTATTAATTTTGATACTGTCTCTGTGCCCTCTGTTTAGTGTGGCTAAGGGTTTATCTATCTTGTTGATTTTCTCATAGAACCTGTTCTTGGTTTTGTTGATTCTTTATATAGTTCTTTTAGTTTCTTCCTGGTTGATTTCAGCCCTGTGTTGGATTATTTCTTGTGTCTGCTCCTCTTGGGTACATTTGTTTCTTTTGTTCTGGAGCTTTCAGATATACTGTCAGTCTGCTAGTGTATGTTCTCTCCTGTTTCTTTTTGTAGGCACTTAGACCTGTTAGTTTTCTTCTTAGCACTACTTTCATTGTGTCCCACAAGTTTTTGTATGATGTGTCCTCACATTCATTAAATTCTAAAAAGTCTTTAATTTCGTTCTTTATTTCTTCCCTGTAGTGGGAGCTATTTAAATCTCTAACCAAATCAGGACCAGTCAATGAAAACCCAACTCAGTAATTATGAATATATTCTCTAAGCCTAGATTGGGCAGATACCCCTACACTACTTTGTTCCCTAGCTATGAGACCTTTATATTTTGAGGGTTTTCCAGACCCTGTGTTTGTCCTTCTACCTCCTGCTTCCCAGTCATTCTCCACTGTCGTCCTCCATCTTCTTTTCTCTCCTCTATTCTCCCTTATCATCCTCTCTCTTTTCTCTTCCCAGTCATTGTCATCTCGCTCATCTCTGTCCTCCATTGTCTTCCTCCAGTTGTCCTCCAGTCATTCTCACCTGCTCTTTTCCCACCAACCTTTATATCTCCACTTCCCTTCCTCTGCCCAATCACTGGCTCCAGCCTTTATTTTATAAATTAAGATGGGCAGAAGGTTCACCAGAAATCACCTTTGTAATGACTCATACCTCCTTTGCAGTTTTTCACAGGAAAGGGGAATTAGTATCAAAATACAAGGCTGGGGCTATCCACAACAGTTCCCTGACCAAGTTATCATTGTTCAGTTTCCATGTGTATGTGGACTTTTCATTGATTTTATAATTATTGAAGACCAGCCTTAGCCCGTGGTGATCTGATAGGATGCATGGGATTATTTCAAGTTTCTTGTATCTGTTGAGGCCTGTTTTGTGACCAATTATATGGTCAGTTTTGGAGAAGGTACCATGAGGTGCTGTGAAGAAGGTATATTCTTTTGTTTTGGATGAAATATTCTATAAATATCTGCTAAATCCATTTGGTTAATAACTTCTCTTACTTTTACTGTGTCTCTGTTTAATTTCTGTTTCCATGATCTGTCCATTGATGAGAGTGGGGTGTTGAAGTCTCCCACTATTTTTGTGTGAGGTGCAATGTGTGCTTTGTTCTTTTTTTTTTTTTATTTTATTTTATTTTATTTTATTTTATTTTTTTTTTATTTTCAGCAAATCAAAAAAATTTAAAAAGCATTCAAACAGAATAAAATGAAAAGAAACAAACAAGCAAAATACCAAGGGTCAGATATACTTATACAAGAATTCTATAGAGCCTTCAAACAAGCAATACTTTTTGAGTTATGTTTAAAAAAATTCAGAACCACAATAAGCTCCTTCACAAAGCAAATAATATTGAAATAGTGAAATCAAGTATAAACCCAACAAAAATATATAAGTTATAGTCCAGTATCCCTCATGAGTATACATACAAAAATTCTCAATGAAGTAGTTGCAAACTGAATACAAGAGATATAAAAAAATAATATTCCATGAACAACTGAACAACTGTTTTTTTTTAGAAGACCATGCTCCATATACAGGCTGCATGTTTTGGGATAGCCCCCACTCCAGATGTTTGAGACCTACATGAAAACCAAGCTGCACATTTACAACATATGTGCAGGGAGGCCTAGGTTCAGCCCATGGAGCTAGATCTGTGTAGACTAGATATGCTCCACGGTTGGTGATTCAGTCTCTGAGAGCTCCAAGGGTTCAGGTTGGTTTACTCTGTTGATCTTCCTGTGCAGTTCCTATCTCCTTAGGGCCCACAATCCTTCCACCTATTCTTCTTTAAGAGTCCTCAAGCTCCATCCACTGTTTGGCTCTGGATGTCTGTATCTGTCTGAGTCAGCTGCTGGTTAGAGCCTCTCAGAGGACAGCTTGCCCCTGTCTGTTCTCAGGCTGGAGGTTTAGATCCTGGGAGCTCTGGTTGAATCTTTTGATACTCGTTCTCAAGAAGAAGGAGGAAGACCAAAGTGAGGGTGCTTTTGTCCTTTTTAGAACGAGTGCTTTGTTCTTTAATAAAGTCTCTTTTATGAGTGTTGTTGCCCTTGCATTTGATGCATATATGTTCAAAATTGAGAATTCATCTTGAGTGATTCTTTCTTTGATGAGTATGAAGTGTCCATTCTTATCATTCTTGATAACTTCTTGTTGAACATCGATTTTATTCTATATTAGAATGGCTACTCTAGCTTGTTTCTTGGGACCATTTGCTTGGAAAATTGTTTTCCAGTCTTTTACTCTAAAGTAGTGTCTGTCTTCGTCACTGAGGTGTGTTTCCTGTAATGCAGCAAAATGTTGGGTCCTGTTTACATATCCAGTCTGTTAGTCTATGTCTTTTTATTGGGGAATTGAGTTCACTGATGTTAAGAAGTATTAAAGAGAAGTGATTGTTGCTTCTTGTTATTTTGTTATTAGAGGTGGAGTTATGTTTGTGTGGCTATCTTCTTTTGGGTTTGTTGGAAAAACATTAGTTTCTTGCTTTTTCTAGAGTATAATTTCCCTCTATGTGTTTACGTTTCCCTCTATCATCTTTTGTAGGACTCGAATTGTGTAAAGATATTGTGTAAATTTGATTTTGTCATGGAATATGTCAGTTTCTCCATCTATGGTAATTGAGAGTTCTGCTGGGTATAGTAGTCTGGGCTGGCATTTGTGTTCTCTTAGGGTCTGTATGACATCTGTCCAGGATCTTCTGACTTTTATAGTCTCTGGTGAGAAGTCTGCTGTAACTCTGATAGGTCCACCTTCATTTATTACTTGACTTTTTTCCCCTTACAGCTTTTAATATTCTTTCTTTGTTTTATGCATTTGGTGTTTTGATTATTATGTGACTGGGCAAATTTCTTTTCTCATCCAGTGTATTTGGAGTTCTGTAGGCTTCTTGTATGTTCATAGTTATCTGTTTCTTTAGTTTAGGGAAGTTTTCTTCTATAATCTTGATTCAGATATTTACTGGCCCTTTAATTTGGGAGTCTTCTTTTTCTTCTTTACCTTTTATCCTTTGGTTTGGTCTTCTCATTGTGTCCTGAATTTCCTGGATATTTTGGGTTAGGAGTTTTTTAAATTTTGTATTTCTTTGATAGTTGTGTCAATGTTTTCTATGATATCTTCTGTAACTGAGATTCTCTCTTCTATCTCTTGTATTCTGTTGGTGATGCTTGTATCCATGACTCCTGATCTCTTTCCTAGCATTTCTATTTCCTGGGTAGTCTCCCTTTGTGATTTCTTTATTGTTTCTACTTCTGTTTTTATGTCCTGAATTGTTTTGTTCAATTCCTTCCTCTGTTTGATTGTGTTTTCTTGTAATTCTTTAAGGGATTTTTGGGTTTCCTCTTTAAGGGCCTCTACGTATTTACATGTGTTCTCCTGTATTTCTTTGATGAATTATTTATGTCCTTCTTCAAGTTTTCTATCATCATCATCATGAGAAGTGATTTTAAATATGAATTTTGCTTTTCTGATGTCATTGGGTATTCAGGCCTTGCTATGGTGGGAGAACTAGGTTCTGATGATGTCAAGTAACCTTGGTTCCTGTTGCTTATGTTCTTGCAGTTGTCTTTCACCATCTTGTTATTTCTAGTGCTTATTTTCACTTACCATCTCTGACTGCAGCCTGTCTGTCCTGTTATCTTGGCTGTGTCACAACTCCTCAGAGTCCAGCTGTCTCTGTTATCCTTGGTTCCTGATACCCTGATTGTGATAGCTCTTGGGAATCAGGCTTTGTATGGTCTCCTTAAATCCTGGTGTGCCCAAGGTCCTGAGATCCTATGATCCTATTATCCTATGTTCCTATGTGTTAGAGCTCCTGGGAGTCCAGTCTCCTCTAGGTTTTGGGGGGTTGAGTGCAGTCCTAAAGCTGCTTCAGGTGCAGGTGGAGACAGGAAGGATCCTGTGTCACTGACCTTGAGGGAGTTTGTGTTTCCCAGTGGGTCCCAAATTACTCCCAGTTTTGGGGGAGGAGTTGTAGCTTCCTCATGTACACTTCTGTTAGAATTACTGGGAGTCCAACCACCTTTATGCATGGTCTTCAGGATGATAGCTTCTTGTTCCATCCATTTACTTACAAAACTCAGGATATCCTCCTTTTTAATAGCTTAGTAGTATTCCATTGTTTATATGAACCATATTTTCTGTATCCATTCTTCCACTGTGGGACATCTGGGTTTTTTCCTGCTTCCGGCTATTACAAATAAGTCTACTATGAACATAGTGGACCATGTACCCCTGTGACATGGTATGGGAAAAGGGGGCCACAGTAGATTAGTCCCTGGAGGCTTCCCAGAGGAGGGTCCCATATACAGGAGAAAGATCTGGAGTTCTAAAGACTGGAAGCTTTGGCGATAGCAGGTCCCAATGATACAAGGAAGTCCTTCATTCCAAAAGGGTTTATTTTCATGGTGGGTGGTGAATTGATCTGGATGTACCCCCCTCCCATCGAAACTCAGGGCAGACTTGACTTAAATAGGGAGGGAGAAGTGGGAAGAGTCTGGGGAAAAATGCTTAATTGGCTCTGCCCTCTGACCTTCATTAGTATGTAAATCTCTAGGGCCTGAGGCCTGTAGTCACACCCTCTACCTGTGCACTTTGGGAGGGGCTGTAATTGCCTACATGACTGAACAATGTAGGTCCATGGAGATTAGACTGCTCATCAGGACCCTGGGTTCTGGGGACATGGCTGAATTCCTACCGTATCTCCCTTGGAGTCTCAGGGTTCCAGGCGCATGCCCAGTCAAGAACCAAGATACCCTTACGCAGACCCACAGCATGGTGGGACATCTTCTGGGAATACGCCTAAGAGTGGTATAGCTGTGAATTTAAGTAGATCTATTTTCAATTTCTGAGGAACCTCCAGATTGATTTCCAGAGTGGTTGTACCAGTTTGCAAGACCACCAGCAATAGAGGAGAGTTTCTCTTTCTCCACATCCTTGCCAGCATCTGCTATCACCTGAGTTTTTTATCTTAGCCATTCTGATCGTTGTAAGATGGAATCTCAGGGTCATTTTTATTTGCTTTTCCCTTCTGAGTAAGGACTTTGAACATTTCTTTAAGTGATTCTTAGCCATCCAAGATTCTTATGTTGTGAATTCTGTTTAGTTCTATATCCCATTTGATTGGATTGTTTCGACTTTTGGAGGTAAACTTCTTGAGTTCTTTATATATTTTGGATATTAACACTCTATCTGATATGAGGGAAGTGAAGAAAATTTTCCTCAATCTGTATGCTGCCGATTTGTACCATTGACTATGTCCTTTTCCTTACAGAATCTTTTCAGTTTCATGAGGCCCCATTTATCAACTCTTGATCTTAGAGCATGAACCATTGGAGTTATGTTTAAAAAATTTTCCCCTGTGTCAATGAGTTCGAGGGTCTTTCCCACTTTCTCTTCTATTAGATTCAATATATTTGTTTTTATGTGGAGGTCCTTGATCCACTTAGACTTGAGCTTTGTGCAAGATGACAAATGTATATCTATTTTTATCTTCAACATGCAGACTGCCAGTTAGACCAGCACATTTATTGAAGATGCTTTCTTTTTTATACATTGTATATTTTTCACTTCTTTGTCAAAGATCAAGCATCCTTAAGTGTGTGGTTTTATTTCAGGGTTTTTAATTGTATTCTGTTGATCAACATGTCTGCCTCTATACCAATACCATACAGTTTTTTTTATCACTATTGCTCTGTATTATAGCTTTAGTTAAGGGATGGTGATTCCCCCAGAAGCTTTTATTGTTAAGAACTGTTTTTGATATCTTTGGCCTTTTGTTTTTCCATATAAAATGGAGAATTGATTTTTCCATGTCTTCGAAGAATTGTGTCACAATTTTGATCGGGATCGTGTTCAATCTGTAGATCACTTTTGGGGGCCAGTTTTACGATGTTAAATCTACTAATCCAGGAGCATGGGAGATCTCTCTATTTTTTGAGATCTTTGATTTCTTTCTTGAGAGACTTGAAGTTCTTGTCATACAAATCTTTCACTTGTTTAAAGTCACCCTGTGGCAGGATATTTAAAATCAGTGGCATCCAATCTTATTTGCTCTTCATCAGTCACAATCTTCCAGCCACACATGAGATCCTAGCATGGGGGATGACTCTGCCAATCTTTACACTGTCTCCACAAGGCTGGACTGTGCCCAGACCATCCCGTCATCCACATGGTACCTGGTAGAAATGAGACTTTAATGGTTAAATATTATCCAATAGCTTTATATATTTCGTAATGCTCAAATACAAGATGCCCACACAATTAGAAGTGTAGCCCAAAACCCAACCTAGATATGTCAACTACCTTTGACTGCTAGTGACACATGTATACCCACTGCCATGTTTCTGCCTCTCTCTGGCCTTCTCTTCCTCCCTTACTCCCCTCTTCCTCTCCTTACTCCTCCTCTTCTTCTCCTTACTCCTCCCACCTTAGCTCCTCTCAACTTGCAGGGAAAATATGCTGCTACATTACCCCAAGATATTTTATATTATTTGTGGCTATTATGAAGTTTATTGTTTCCCTAGTTTCTCAGCCAATTTATCATTTGTATAAAGGAAGACTACTGATATGTTTAAGTTAATTTTATTTCCAGCCACTTTGATGAAATTGTTTATCAGCTGCAGAAGTTATCTAAGTAGAATTTTTGGGGTCACTTATGGATACTATCATATTATCGATAAATAGTGATCTCTTGATAAGGCCTGATGGAGAAAAGAAGGTATATGCTTGATTGGCTCCTGATTATGGTGCTCTAGATGTTGCCAACAAGATTGGGATCATCTAAACTGAGTCCAGGTGGCTAAATCTAAATAATCACTTTTTTTCAGCATTAAAAAAAAGACATACTGAGAGACAAATACAGAAATCCCATAAAAACACAAAAGCAGAAACCATAATAAGTAAACAAAAGACATGTAGAGTTAAAACAATACCAGCCAATGCATTTTGAATAAAACCCTTCCAAAATACCCTTGAGTTTGTTTTGTGTTGTCCATTGACTGCTGGGCATTTTGCCTGCCATAAAGTGTGTTTGTTTGTGAGAGTGTTGGAGAAAACATTTCTTTTCCATGGGAGTGATTATCTGAGATAGCTTTTTGGTTAAGAATGGGGGTGTGTCCCCACTTCTCTTCTCAGGGTTGGGACAAAAGCTCTCTGTCTCAGACCTTTGAAGATTCTGTTCATGCTGCTCAGACATGATGAGTTCATACAGCATGCCAGCCATGTTGTGTTTACAAGGCCTTGTTTCCTTGGTGTCCTTCATCTCCAATGGCTCTTATACTAATTCTACCTCTTTTTCCAACAAGTTGAAATGACTTTTCAATGACATTGCCCTGGGAGATGACATTACTGAATGTATATCAAGATTGATGCACTGTACAGTACTTCTTTAATTTGGCAAGTTGCTGGCATCAGACCACAAACTATTGACAGTGACTGTGTGGTCAATTTAAAAAAATCTTCTGGAGTGTGACTTATAGTATTTAAGACTTGTTACACCAGGAACTGATGTTTTCTTTCACATGGAAAATATGACTTTTCATTTCCATTACTTTCTTCATAAAACAATGTTGTTTCTATTTCTTTCAGGGCACAAGTGTAATGACACGTCTGACATCTGTCCTGAATGATAACAAAGAGTTTCCCCACCCTGAGAAGTTTGATCCTAGCCACTTTCTGGATGAAAGAGGCAACTTTAAGAAGAGTAACTACTTCATGGCTTTTTCAATAGGCAAGCAAGCTTTGTATCTGTGTGGGTTATGGTCCAGTTGATGTGAGTAGAGCTATGCACAGGGACATCTGTGAATTGCATGAATAGCCATCGCTATGAGGCCAGAGGCACAAACCCCAATGTGAAACTTTTTCTCACTTCTCATTGATTTAGAGGCTCCACCTACTGATTCTGCTGCACTTTTCTTTTTCTTTTTTTTCTTTTTTTTTTTTTTTTTTGGTTTTTTTCGAGACAGGGTTTCTCTGTATAGTCCTGGCTGTCCTGGAACTCACTTGGTAGACCAGGCTGGCCTCGAACTCAGAAATCCGCCTGCCTCTTCTGCTGCACTTTTCAAAATCTTTTTCTGGAAGAAATTTTATTCTATTGAGACCTTTGTCTCTACCTAGAGGTGCCAGGTTACTGTAAAACTAAGGAACACCTTACATGTAGTGTCTGAATCATTGCTTCCCTATGTGAAGAGACACCATGAGCACGTCAAATCTTAAAATGAAAGCATTTATTTCCGTCTGGCTTACAGTTTCTTACATTTAGTCAAGTATTCTCCTGGAGGGAAGCATGATTTCCATGATTTTTTTTCACTGTTTAAGCTTGGCTATTCTATAATTTTTCTGTACAATAATAGGTTGTTCTTGAAATCAGAGATTTGCCTGGCTTTGTCATCCAAGTGATGATATTAAAGGCATGACAATACATGTCTCACTACAAGATATTTTTCAATAAAACATTTTTTAAATTTGGATCTTAGAAGGCTAGGATCTTGTCCTGAGGAATTTAGAAAGTGTATGTGGAAGAATAAGTGTGAGAAGAATTCATTATATGCATATATGAAAATTTCAATTAATAAATTAATAATGTGTTTGAGATAAAACACTTCTACATATGAACAACACTAAATGCACTCAGTAGGTTCTCACTCTATATTCATAATGTAATTATATAAATATTTTAGCAAGAGTAATCAAAAAGGCATGGTGGCACATGACTTTACCCAGAACTCTAGAATCAGAGGCTGGTGGATCTCTGTGTGGTAACAGCCAGTATGCTACAGGACAAGTTGCAGGACAGCCAGGGCTGTTACGTAGAGAAATTCTGTCTTGCAAAAAACTAAAAGAATAATTAAAGTAGTCATGAATTTTAGAATGAGTGGACAGAAGTTTTAGGAGTCATGGAAGGAAGGGGTAAACATGATGTAAGTACATTACTCATTTATGAAATAAAAAAATAGTAAAAAACAACAACAAAAACAAAAGAAAACACCAGAAGTCTCATCTAACCATGAATCCTAATATCTCTCAGACACTGAGCCACCTCCCAGGTAGAATACCTAGAGCTGGTTTGAGAACCCCTGACACACCCAAGGATATGGCCTCAGTGAGATAAGATGTGTTTAATCCTCAAGAGAGTTGAGGCTCTGGGGAGTAGGGATGCCTGGTATGTATGTGTTTGTAAACATCCTCTTATAGACAGTGGGGAGGACAAATGGGATGAGGAACTGTGGGAGGGTGGACCAGGAGGTAGTTAATGACTGGACTGTAAAAAAATAAAAGTAATAGAAAAAAGAAGAAAAGCGTTTTATTTTGAGGAATGGAAGGAAAGGAATCAGGAAAATGTAAAAATACAGCTGGTTGTTGGGTAATTACTTTAGGCTAATAAGTCATCCATTAACACATATTATAAGTTTGTTAATGCAGAATCAGAGTTAAATGACTAAACAGTTGCCATGTCCTTTTCAGGAAGAAGAATTTGTATTGGAGAAGGTCCGGCCCGCATAGAGATGTTTTTAATTCTGACCAACATTTTACAGCATTTTACTTTTAAACCTCTGGTCAATCCAGAGGACACTGACACCACCTCAGTTCAAACTGGTCTATTGTCTTTGCCTCCATCATATGATCTCTGTTTCATCCCAAACTAAAGCTAAGTCACAAGGTGACTGAGACTCTGCTTTTACTTGTGAGCAAATGGGCCTTTACTGTCCTATGTACCTGCATCCTGGAGTCCTTCCAGAGTGGTGTCGGACTGCATAAGGGTATCCTGGTTCTTGGCTGGGCATGGGCCTAGAACCCCAAGACTCCAAGGGAGAAACGGGAGGAGTTCGGCCACGCCCCCCAGAACTCAGGGTCCTGAAAAGCAGTTTAGTCTCCATGGACCTACATTGTTTAGTCACGTAGGCCATTACAGTCCCTCTCAAAGTGCACAGGTAGAGGGTGTAACTACAGGCCTCAGGCCCTAGAGATTTACATACTAATGAAGGTCAGAGGGTGGAGCCAATTAAGCATTGTCCCAGAACCTCCCCCTTTCTCCCTCCCTACTTAACCCAGGTCTGCCCTGAGTTTGGGGGGGGTACATCCAGATCCATCTACCATCTGCCATGACAATAAACCTTTTGGAATCAAGGACTTCCTCGTGCCATTGGGCCTGCCAAGCCTGTCGCCACCGAAGCCACCAGCACTTGGAGCCTGGGACCTTTCTCCGGTATGTGAGACAGGCTGCCTGGAAGCCTCCAGGCAGCCTCCACCATGCAGGTCCTGGCCGATGCTGCCTGGGCCTGGGCCTGCTGCTGCGGACCCCCAGCTTTTCCACAGAGTGGCAATGATGCTACTTCTGAACTATCCTAAAATTTTCTCAATCCTTTATGAATCGTTCCTATTTCACATATGAAAATTAAATTTATTGTTTCCACATATAATTTTTGTTGCTGTGTGTGTCAAATCATTAAATGTGTTTTCATTTCAGTGCATTCCAAATGTAAAGTGTATTATCAATCTCATGTCTTATTTTAGTAAAAGTTAGCATTCATTTTGAAGAAAACTAATTAAATATGGAACTCAATCTTTACTCATTCCTGTGTCATTTTCTGGGAGAATAATCTTCAGTGATGTATCATGTATACATTTTGTCTTTTCTCCATAACTTAATGAAATATGATTATACATAGATTTCTTCATATGCACTATTATTCATGTAAATACACAGGCATCTGCACACTGGAAGGTAACAAGAAAAGATCTTGCATGCCAAGGAAATGACATGAGATAAATCTTGAATTTTCCAGTTTTCAATAATATCATTTTCTTATCTTCCTCCAGAGCTACCTCTCCACATTCCCTGTATGATTCCATATAACCTCTATACACAAACAATACTATGTACATATATGGGTTTAATGTTAGATATGATGTGCTATTTATAGAATATATTATACATGATCATGTGAGACTCCTACCCTTAATTCTCTGCCTACCAGTCCACTCAATACAAACCTAGTATTGGTAAGGTCTGCCTTGTCCTCTTTGACTCCATCTTCTGGGCCACAATTCTGCCTGCATCCCACGAGGTCTGTTGTCACATGGTACAACCAGCTCTATGTGCAATCCTAGAGGCCTGAAGCCATCAAGGTCTACCAACTCTCCCTATAGTCCCATAAGTCTGTTACCATCAGGAACTACCAGGTTGCCCAAATATAGACAACTAGATGAAGGCCAGTGTAAGAACATAATCAACAAAAGCCAGGGTACCACCAGAAAACTATTATCTTAGTCTCCAATTCCTAGGTATCCTAACACACCTGATGCACAAGAAAATGGCCTGAAATCTAATCTTATCAAAATTATAGGTATCTTTAAAGAGGAAACAAATAATTCCCTTAAAGAAATACAGTAAAGTACCATCAAACAAATAGAGGACATAAAAAGGAAATGAATAGATATAAAGAAATACAAATATACACCATACAAAATGAAGAAAACTGTTCAAGACTTGAAAATGGAAAGAGTAGCAATAAAGAAAACAAAAACTGAGGCAATCCTAGAGACAGAAATCCTAAGAAAGAGAACAGAAACTACAGATGCAAGCATCACCAACAGAATATAAGGGATGGAAGAATATCAGGCACAGAAAATATGGTAGAAGAAATTGATATGTTGTTCAAGTAAAATGCAAAAATCTAAAAGGTTTCCAACACCTAAACATCTAGTAAATTTGTGACAGTATAAAAAGATCCAACCTAAGAATAGTAGGACTAGCTCTAAGGTTGAGAAAATATCTTTAACAAAATTGTAGAAGAAAATTTCCTTAACCTAAAGAAAGGGATGTCTGCAAATGTACAAACAGCTTACAGAACACAATATAGATTAGACAAGAAAAGAAAATCTTACTGTCATATAATAAACAAAACAATACATGTATAGACCAAATAAGTAACACTAAAAGGGAAAAAAAGCCAAGTAATATATAAAGGCAAACCTATTAGAATTACATCTTGTGCGTCCCTTCTGTAGGGTGACCCATGACAATCTCTGGCCTGGCTTGGTGCAGTGCGGGAGGGAGGGTTCCGGGATAAAGGGACAGAGTGCGAGCAGGGAGAGAGAATTTGGAACTGCTTCTACCTGTTACTCCCAGGTGCTTCACCCATCTCTCTGTGCTGAGCGGTCTTGGCTGTGCTGGTGAGACATCTGGTTAGGTAGCAGGGAGGAGAGCAGATCTCTTCCCCAGTGTTACAGTTCTTGCTGAGCTGGTGAGGTGCTGACTGGCTGGTGAGGAGTGGAGGGTTCAGAGGCACCTAGGGAAAGAGATCTCTTCCCAAGGTTACAGCTCTTGTGACAGAACTTCTCGGAAGTGGGATGATTCTCACACACCTTTACTTCTCCTAATAGGGCCCTTAAATACAGTTTTGGGGTGGG
This sequence comes from Mastomys natalensis, assembly GCA_021653895.1. NCBI lineage: Eukaryota > Metazoa > Chordata > Mammalia > Rodentia > Muridae > Mastomys > Mastomys natalensis. The sequence goes on along the minus strand of JAJTUV010000072.1, from coordinate 10,278 downwards.
TTATGGTCTGGCAGCAGATACCCTATTTCTTGGTCTGAGGGCCTGGAGAAACCTCATCTACATGTAGGAGAGCCTGAGGCACTATTCCTATGTGACCGATGGCCATAGACCTCTCTGTGGGAGGGTTGTGGGGGTTGAAGCTGAGAGAACCAGGGGCCCAGAACAAAAGCCAAACACCTTCCATCCCATTGGGGTCCAGGGTTCAAAGTCTGTTCAACCAGGCACTCAGCTGCCTCTCAAAGCCACACAATACCTGACTTCTCAACAGAGACTCTGAAATCCAGAATGTTCTGGACTGACGTCTTGCAGACCCTCAGAGATGACAGATGACAGGCAAGACTACTATAACCAACAAACTTTCAGTCACTATAGATGGAGAAAACAATATATTTCATGACAAAATCAAATTTAAACATATCTTTCCACTAATCCAGCCCTACAGTGGATATTAAAAGGAAAGCTCCAACCAAATGAGGCTAACCATACCCAAGAAAACACAAGAAATAAGTAATTTCATACTAGCAAAACCAATTGAAAAGAAATACACACACACACACACACCACCACACACAGAGAGATAGAGAAGAAGATAAGAGAGAGAGAGAGACAGAGAGAAATAGCAGCCCCACTAATAAAAAATAAATGAAATTAATAGCTGCCATTAGTATATCTTAACATCAATGGACTCAATCCCAAATAAAAAGACACAGGCTAACAGACTGGATACATAAACATTCCAAGCAAATGATTGGAGTAGCCATTTTAATATCTAACAAAATAGACTTTATATAGGCTTAGATTTTTCAAAACCTACTTTATTAAGGTTCTCAAATGCTTCAACTCCCCTCTTTGTAGCCTATGTCCAAAAGTAGGGGACAAAAATGGTATAGTAGTACAAGGGAATATATTCCTGTTTAGAAGTAGGTTCTTCATTGTCAAGACTTACTTGACAATGAAGATACTTCTTAGTACCTCGCCAGCATGAGCTGTCACTTAGTTTTTGATCTTAGCCATTATGATTGGTGGAACATGGAATCTCAGGGTCATTTTGATTTGCTTTCCCTGATGACTAAGGATGTTGAACATTCCTTTAAGTGCTTTTGACCATTTGAAATTTCTCTGTTGAAAATTCTCAGTTTAGCTTTGTTCCCCATTTTTAATTGTGTTACTTGGTTTTTTAGAGTCTAACTTCTTGAGTTCTTTATTATTTTGGATATAAGCCCTCTATCAGATGCAGACAGTGTCCTTTGCCTTACAGAAGCTATTCAGTTTCATGAGGTACCATTTATCAATTGTTGATCTTAGAGTCTCTGCATTGGATTTGGTTCATTAAATTTTTCCCTGTCCAATGCATACCAGACTCTTTCCCACTTTCTCTTCTATTAGATTCAGTGTATTTGGATTTATGTTGATGTCTTAATTGGAAATAATTGTACCAGAAGTCCCAGCTATACTGCTCCTGTGCATATACCAAAAGATGCTCCCCCATACACAAGGACACATGGTATACTCATTGATTACCATGTCAAAGAAGAAATAAAGAAATTAAAAAAATTCTAGAATTCAATGAAAATGAAGGCATAACATATTCAAAGCTATGGGACACAATGAAAGCACTGTTAAGAGAAAATTTCATAGCACTAAATGCCTTCATAAAGAAATTAGAGAGAGCTCATGCTAGCAAGTTAAAGTACTCCTGAAAGTTCTAGAAAAAAAAAAAGCAAACATGAAAGATGAGTAGACAGCAGTAAATAATCAAACTAAGGGGTGAAATCAATCAATGAAATCAAAGTGAACAATACAAACTGTCAACTAATCCAAGAGCTGGTTCTTTGAGCAAATCAATAGGATAAATAAACACTCAGCCAAACTAACTGAAAGGCAGAGAGACAATATCCAAATCAATGAAATCAGAAATGAAAAGGGAGATATAACAACTGACACTGATGAAATACAAAAAGTCATTAAGTCTACTTCAAAGCCTATACATCACAAAATTGGAATACCTAAAGAAAATTGATGGTTTTTATTGATAGATACCACTTACCAGAGTTAAATCAAGATCACAAAAACCAATCAATGTACTCTTCTAACCACTTAAAAAATGAAGCTTTCATTAAAAGTCTCCTAACCAAAAATGGACCAGATGTTTTAATGCAAAATTCTACCAGACTTTTGAAGAAGAGTTACTACTGACACTACTCAAACAATTACAAAAATAGAAACAGAAGGGATATGCCAAACTCATTCTATGAGACCTCAGTAATGATGATACCTAAACCACACAAAATCTCAGGAAATAAAGAGAATTTCAGACCAATTTCCCTGATGAACATTGATGAAAAATATCCAACAAAATGCTTGTAAACGAGGTCTATGAACACATCAAACCTTTCATCCACCATGATCAGGTAGACCTCATCCCAGGGCTGCAGGCATGGTTAAATATACAAAAATCCATCAATGTAATTAATCTTATAAAAACCGTTGAATATTAAAAACTACATGATGATCTCATTAGATTCTGAATAAGCCTTTGAAAAAATCTAACACACATTCATGTTGAAAGTCTTGGACAGATCAGGAAACAATGTGTATACCTAAACCAATAAGTGCAATATACAGCAAGCCAATAGCCAATATCAAATTAAATGGAGAGAAACTTAATCCAATTCTACTAAAGTCAGGAACAAGACAAAGCTGTCCATTCTCTTCTTGTCTCTTTAATATAGTACTTGAAGTTTCTGCTGGAGGAATAAGAAAAGTAAAGGAGATCAATTAGATACAAATTGGAAAAGAAGTCAAAGTATGACTATTTGCAGATGTTATTACTGTACATAATTGATCCCAAAAAATTCAAACAGAGAACTCCTTCAGCTGATAAACACTTTCAGCAAAGTGACTGATAAAAAATAAATTGAAAAAATCAAGAGCCCTCTTTTATACTAATAATAAATGGGCTGAGAAAATCATGGAAACAACACTTTTCACAATAGCAATAAATAGTATAAATATCTTATGTAACTCCAACCAAGTGAGTGAAAGACCTGTATGACAAGAATTAGATCTCTGAAAAAAGAATTGAAGAAGATATCAGAAAATGGAAAGGACCTCCTATGCTCATGGACCAATAGGATTAACAATAAAAATGCTCACCTTACCCAAAGCAACCTACAGAGTCAATGCAAGTCCTATCAAAACTACAACACAATTCTTTATAGACCTTGAAAGATAAATTCTAACCTTCCTATAGTGGAAAAACATGACAAACTATACTAGTAAACAGTATTGAGATTGAAGTAATGGTCAACACTGGAACAGATGTCACCATTACCTGTTCAAAATCTTGGCCTGCAAGTTGGCCACTTCAAGAAGTAAACATCCAGTTTCAAGGAGTTGGAACTTTATCCTAAATGAAGCAAAGCTTCATATGGCTTAAATGTACAGGACCTGAAGGTCAGGAAGGAAAATTAAGGCCATATTGGCTGATGTAGCCATTAACTTATGGTGAAGAGATCAGTTACAGCAGTGGAAAACACAAATTAATATCCCCTCAGTTTCAGAGGCTAACCACAAAACTGGTCAGGCTCCTAATAAAAAAATTAAATTAGTTAAGGAACATTGTCAAAGGCAGTTACACAGTGTCCATGCTGTACACAAACAAGATACAGCAAGGGCTAACAATTTACTCTACCCCAAGGAGCCATTGCTTCTTGCCAAGACACTAACAGCCTTACCACTAAGGTGTTTGACTGACAAACAGATTTGGATTGATCAATGGCTTGACAAAGAAAAACCACAGATTGCTAGAACAGCTAGTACAGGAGCAATTGGAAGCTCAGCATATAGAGGAGCATGCCAGCCATAGAATTCTCTAGTATTTGTCATTACAAAAAGTCTGGCAAATGGAGGATGTTGACAGATCTCAGACAATTACCATTATATACCCAGAAGATGCTCCAATATATAACAAGGACATATGCTCCACTATGGTCATAGCAGGTTTATTTATAATAGCCAGAAGCTGGAAAGAACCCAGATGTCCTTCAACAGAGGAATGGATACAAAAAATGTGGTTCATTTACACAATGGAATATTACTCAGCTATTAAAAACAATGAATTTGAGAAATTCTTATATAAATGGATGGAACTAGAAAATATCATCCTGAGTGAAGTAACCCAATCACAAAGGAACACACATGGTATTCACTCATTGATAATTGGATTTTAGCCAGAAGCTTGAAATACCCAGATTCAACTGACAAACCACATAAAGCTATGAAGAATGAAGACCAAGTAGGGGGACTTCAGTCCTCCTTAGAAGGAGTAACAAAATACTCAAGGGAGCAAATAGGGATACAAAGTCAGGACAGAAACTGAAGGAGGGGCTATCTAAGACCATTCCACCTGGTATCCATCCATGTCAGTCACCAAAGGTAGAGATATGTGGATGTCAGGAGTACATGCTGACAGGAGCCAAATAGCTGTCTCCTTAGAGTCTGCAAGAGTCTGACATATTCAAAGGCAGATCTCACAGCTAACCATTAAACTGATCATGGGGTTCCCAATGGAGGAGTTAGAGTGAAGACTGAAGGAGTTGAAAGGTTTCGTGACCCCATGAGGAGAGCAATACCAACCAACCAGAGCCCCCAGGGTCTAAACCACCAGCCTGGGAGCCCTTAGGGGGAACCCAAGGCTCCAGCTATATATGCAAGGGAGGACGGTCCTGTCAGGTATTGGTGGGAGAAGAGATCCTTGGTCCCATGAAGGCTGGATGTCGTGTGTGGTGGAATTCGAGGGTGGGGAGGTGAGGTGTGTGTGTGGGAGTAGGTGGGGCACACCCTCATAGAAGCAGGAGGAGGGGCATGGGATAGGGGGTTTCTGGGAGGGAGGGGGAAATGGGGTAAGGGGAGAACATCTGAAATGTAAAGAAAATATCCAAAAAAAAAAAAAGTCTGGCAAATGGAGGATGTTGACAGATCTCAGAGCAATTAATAAGATTATTTAGCTAATGGGTTCCCTCAGCCTGTAATCCCATTGCCTTCCTTGTTGCCTAAGGAATGGCCTATCATAGTGATTGATCTAAAAGATCTTTTTTTTTTTTTTTCACAATTCCTGTACATGAACATTATAAGGAAAGTTTTGCTTTCTCAGTACCTACCTTCATAGAAGTTGTCCAATAAAAAGATATCATTGGAAAGTCTTGCCACAAGGAATGTTAAGTATTCCTACTTTGTGTCAATATTTTGTACAAAAGCCATTGGAGATGATTCGCAAACAATTTCCCCAATCCATTATTTACCATTATATGAATGATATCCTATTGGCTGATTCAGATATAAATATCCTGGAAAAGATGTTTGATGAAGTAAAAAACAAACAAACCAAACCAAACAAAACACCTTGCATTACTGGGGATTTCAAATCATCCCTGAAAAAATACAAAGAGGGGATTCTATTAATTATCTAAGATAATAATAAGTCTGCAAATGGTTACGTCACAAAAGGTACAAATCAGAAGAAATCAATTAAGGACTCATAATGATTTTCAGAAGTTACATGGAGATAGTAACTGGCTGCAGCTTGAGATTGGCTTGGCTACTCAAGAGCTAAGCACTTTATTTCAGACCTTATAAGGTGACAAAGATTTAAATAGCCCAAGGAAATTATTAGCTAAGGCTGAGAAGGAGTTAGCTCTAGTAGAAATGAAATTGCAGGATCCACGTCTAGATTATCTTGATCCAAAGATGGCATGCATCTTAGTTATCTTACCTTCTACTCATTCCCCTACAGGAATTTTCATGCAGAGGGAAGAAAATATGTCAAAATTGACATTTTTATCACATAAACAGAGCAAGAAATTCAAAACTACTTAGAGAAGGTCTCTGACTGATACTAAAAGGAAAAATGTGACTTTGACAATTAGCTGGAATGGATCCAAACTGAGATTGTGGTGTCTTTTACTAGCCCCAACAGAGATTGTGTTGTTATGGACACAAGATGAATATTGGCAAAGAGCATGCAGTAATTTCTTGGGAGAGATTAACAGCAGATACCTAAAAGCAAGTTACTTCATTTTATAAAAAACAATGAATGGGATTCTCCCTCATATCATAACAAGAATTCCAATTTCTAGAGGCCCTACATTTTACATTGATGGTAATAAATCTGTAAAAACAGGACATAAATCAGGTGGCTGAGAGTCCCTATAAGTCAGTTCAAAAATCTGAATTATATGCAATACTTATGGTGTTGCTAGATTTTCAAGAATCTCTTAATATAATAACTGACTCTTAATCTGCAGAAAGGGTTGTTTTACACATAGAGACTGCTGAGCTTATTCAAGATGATTCTGAATTGACTTTACTATTTACTCAGCTTCAGAAATGATCAGAGATAGGAGTCATTCACTATATATATAACACACATAAGATCCCATACAGTTCTGCCAGGCCCTCTGACACAAGGTAATAATAAAATTGACCAGATATTGGCAGGGGATGTACTAGAGCTTCAGAATTCCATAAAAGCTCTATGTTAACAGTAAAGGTTTTAAAGAAAGAATTTTCTATCACTTGGCAACAAACCAAAGAAATTGTGAGGCAGTGTCCTATTTGCTCATTATATAACCAACCTCCATTACCTACAGGAAATAATCTTAAAGGTACCCAAAGAAATAATATTTGGCAATGATGTCTTTCATTTTACAGAGTTAGGTAAACTGAAATATGTGCATTATACTGTAGACACATATTCAGGATTTCAAGGACAACTGCCTTAGTTTTAGGGAAGGCTGATTCTGTAATTACACATTTGTTAGAAGTTATGGTCATTATGGAAATAACCATACAAATTAAAAGGGATGATGGTCTAGCATATGTCTCTGATAAGATGAAGCAGGTTTTTTAAAAAACATATTATAATATAAAACATGTTATAAGGCATATCACATAATCCTACAGGACAAGTGATTATGGAGAGATCTAATTGAACTCTAAAGGAAGTGCTTAACAGGCAAAAGGGGGCAACAAAGAACCCCCAGAGATAGATTGCATAGTGCTTCATTAAACTTAAAAATTTTAAATACTACAAACAAAAAAACTATGGCTGCTGAAAAACATTGGATTGTGGAAAAAAAAATTGCTGAACTAAACCAGCCTGTTTATGTTAAGGATGTTCTGACATGAGAATGGAAATGGAAAATATATTAGGCTAGGGGGGTTTATGCCTATATTTCCACAGGGAAAAAGGAAGCTATGGGTTCTTCCAAATTGTTATAAATCAGACATGACAAAAGGAGACCCCTTGAAGACCTTGGCTACAGACAAGAAGAAGGAGTCTAAAAATCAACAAGTTGGTGATGTATATGTATCTGTACATAGAGACAGCTCTGGGGCCAGCTGAGACTTAAATATCTATATGCAGCCAATAACACTACTGGGTATATAATTCTTATGACTTGTTATTACATACCATCCTTTAAGATGGCAGAAAAGGAAATTTATATTGTAGTTTGATTATATGATCAAACTAACCTCTAAAGAAATGCAGTTGTCTTTCTTTTTTATTGGCTTATTTTATTTGTTTACATTTAAATGTTGTTCCCCTTCTTGCTTTCTTCTCGCAAACCCCTATCACCCCTCCTCTCCTGCCTCTATGAGGGTGCATCCTCATCCACCCACTCACTTATACCTCATGGCCCTAACATCCTGCTATGCTGGGGCATCAAGCCTCCACAGGACCAAGGGCCTCCCCTCCCATTGATGGCAGATAAGGCAGTCATCAATCTGCTACATCTGTGGCCTTGGCCATGGGGTCCCTCAATGTGTATTCTTTGGTTGGTGGTTTACTTCCTGGGAGCTTGAGGAGTCTGGTTAATTGATATTGTTTTTCTTCCTATGGCATTGCAATCTCCCCCAGCTTCTTCAGTCCTTACCCCAACTCTTCCCTTGTGATCTCTTTAGTCTGATGGTTGGCTGTGAGCATGCACATCTGTATTGGTCATGTTCTTTTAGAGCCTTTTTGGGGACCACTAAATCAGGCTCCTGTCAACAAGTGCTGTTTGACATCAACCATAGTGTCTGAGTTTGGTGTCTGCAGATAGGATGGATCCCTACGTGGGGCAGTCTCTGGATGGCCTTTCCTTTAGTCTCTGGTCCACTGTATTCTCTTTAGATAGGAAGAGCTCTGGGTTAAAATTTTTGAGATGGGTGGGTGGTCCAATCCCTCAACTGGGGGCTGTGTCTCTTCACTGGATATAGTCTCTACAGGTTCTATCTCCCCTGGGTTGGGTATTTTGGCTAATGTCAGACTCTCTGGGTCCTGGGAACCACTTACTTCACTGGCATCTGGGACTTTCTAGTGGCTACCCTAAGTATGCACACTGCCATATATCTCAGTTCAATATACTGACCCTCTGAACTTCTCCTGTGTCTCCCATACCTGATCCTGCCCACCTTTTATCCTCCCCTGCCTTTCACCCTCTCAGATCCCTCTCTTCCTCTACCTCCCTTTTGTTCCCCCTTCTAAGTAGGACTTAAGCATCCACACTTTGGTCTTCCTTCTTGAGCTTCATATGGTCTGTGGGTTGTATCATGGGTATTTGAGCTTTTCGGCTAATATCCACTTATCAGTATGTACATACCATGTGTGTTCTTTTGTGACTGGATTACCTCATTCAGGTGATATTTTCTAGTTCCATCCATTGGCCTGTGAATTTCATGAAGTCATTGTTTTTAATAACTGAGTAGTACTCCTTGTGTAAATGGACCACATTTTCTGTATCCATTCCTCAGTTGAGGGACATCTGGGTTGTTTCCAGCTTTTAGCTATTATAAATAAGGCTCTTATAAACATAGTGGAGCATGTGTTCCTTGTTATATGTTGGAGACTCTTTTGGTTATATGCCCAGGAGTGGTAGAGCTGGGTCCTCGGGTAGAACTATTTCCAATTTTCTGAGGAACGAAAAAATTGTTTTCAGAGTGGTTGTACCAGTTGTATTCTCTCTAGCAATAGAGAGAATGTTTCTCCACATGTTCACCAGCATTTGCTGTCATCTGAGTTTTTGATCTTAGTTATTCTGGCTGGTGTGAGGTGGAATCTCGGGGTCATTTTGATTTGCATTTCCCTGATGACTAAGTATGTTTGAACATTTCTTTAGGGGTTCTCAGCCATTCAAGATTTCTCAGTTGGGGATTCTTAGTTTAGGTTGTCTCTCTCTCTCTCTCTCTCTCTCTCTCTCTCTCTCTCTCTTCTCTCTCTCTCCTCTCTCTCTCTCTCTCTTGTTATTCCTTGAGTTCTTTGTATTATTTTAATGGATATTAATCCTCTATTGAATGGAGGGCTGGTAAAGATCTTTTCCCAATTTGTAGGTTGCCATTTTGTCCTATTGACAGTGTCCTTTGCCTTACAGAAGGTTTTGAATTTTATGAGAGCCCATTTGTCAATAGTTGATCTTAGAGTCTGAGCCATTGGTGTTCTGTTCATGAAATTTTCCCCTGTGTGATGTGTTTGAGGCTCTTTCCCACTTCCTCTTCTATTAGATTAAGGGTATCTGGTTTTATATGGAGGTCCTTGATCAACTTGGACTTGAGCTTTGTACAAGGAGAAAAAGAATGGATCAATTTGCATTCTTTTACATGCAGACCACTAGTTGAACTAGTACAATTTGTTGAATCTGCTGTCATATTTCCACTGGATGGTTTTGGCTGCTTTGTCAAAGATCAGGTGTCCAAGGTGTGTGGGTTTATTTCTGGGTCTCCAATTCTATTCCACTGATCTATGGGACTATCTCTAACCAATACTATATGGTTTATAATGTGAGTGCTTTGTGATATAGCTTGAAGTTAGGGATGGTGATTCCCTCAAAAGTTCTCTTATTGTTTGGAATAGTTTTTGCTATCCTGGGTTTTCATTATTCCAGATGAATTTGAGAATTTCTCTTTCTATCTCTGTGAAGAATTGAGTTGGAATCTTGATGGGGATTGCATTGAATCTGTAGATTGCTTTTGGTAAGATGGACATTTTTACTATGCTAATCCTGCCAATCCATGAGATGTGAGATCTTTCCATCTTTTGAGATCTTCTTTGATTTCTTTCATCAGAGACTTGAAGTTCTTGTTGTCCAGATATTTCACTTGCTTAGTTAGGGTCACTCCAAGATATTTTATATTATTTTGCGCTATTGTGAAAGGTATCATTTCCCTAATTACTTTCTCAACCCATTTATCCTTTGAATAGAGGAAGGCTACTGATTTGTTTGAGTTAATTTTATCCAC